>JAIXND010000762.1:5117885-5158092 GCA_023646645.1 Varanus salvator macromaculatus
AGCACAAGCAACTGTGTTTATTTTAGAGCTTGCCTTCCCCAAATCCAAAGCCTAATTATGATTGGTTTTACAATATTAAGTGTAATGGCTTTCGTGAAGAAATCTCACCTTTCGAATAAGCCCAAAGCATTCAAGGCCCATGTTTGATCTACATCATCATCTTTAGTGACGTTAGCCATAAACATATTTTGGAAAATTTTAAAAAATGCTGTTAATGGAAGTAGTCATTGCAATCCTGGGACCAAACCTGAATTTTATATTTCCATCACCCCCGGAGCAAGTTGAGAATGGTTGGTGACTCTGGAGAATTCTGATGCTAAACATTAAGTTCCTCCTGCCAGAAACACTGTTCCTACTTAGGGAGCATGGTGACCATGCCAGACAGTCCTCTTTTGAAAGGTGTCCTCTGTTCCGAGTGCTGTCCAGTTCAAAGAGAAGGAACCCCAAAAGGGAAGAGCAGCAGCCTTGGGGTTTCCCATCAGTCGTTGCAATTTAGGTAGCAGAAAGTAGGCCATCTCGTCAGAGTCATCCCCAAGACGGTGAGATGGTATTACATTTCTCTTTAAATTCTGAGATCTTGTATAATAGGATGGCATACAAAAGCTTTTAATAAATAATAAATAAATAAATTAGGAGAATTATTCCTACATTGCAAAGCTATGGTTTTCATTTCACACAGTTGCAATGTATGGCTGTGAAAGCTGGACCATAAGGAAGGCTGAGCGCCAAAGGATTGAGGCCTTTGAATTGTGGTGCTGGAGGAGACTCCTGCGAGTCCCTTGGACCGCAAGGCGATCAAACCGGTCAGTTCTAGAGGAGATCAACCCTGACTGCTCTTTAGAAGGCCAGATCCTGAAGATGAAACTCAAATACTCTGGCCACCTAATGAGAAGGAAGGACTCCCTGGAGAAGAGTCTAATGCTGGGAACAATAGATGGCAAAAGAAGGAGGGGACGGCAGAGGATGAGGTGGCTGGATGGAGTCACTGGGGCAGTTGGTGTGAGCTTAGGTGGACTCCGGGGAATGGTGGAGGACAGGAGAGCCTCGAGAAATGTTGTCCATGGAGTTGTGATGGGTCAGGCACGACTTTGCAACTACCAACATTCCTAAGTTGGCATCAGTACATATAAATTAGCACATGCAAATTGCATACAGATCCATGCCCTTTTTATCATTCATTTCCTCTTTTTTCATGATGAGTATTAGAAAAACCTGTGCCAAGAAACTCCAGACCTTCTGGTTGTTGCTGGCCAGCATCTTTCACCAAGATGCCATTCCACAAGTGGTGAGAGCTGCTTGCAGAACTGAACTGGCCGGGCGAGCTACATTCAGACCAGAATCTACAGCCTCCTCCCCTGGCTTCAAGAACCGCATTTAATGCCCAGACGAGGGACAAGGAGGTATATCCTGCTTCTCCCAGAATCATTTAGGGTGCATCTGAGAAAGTTTGGGAGGGGGGGGGGGCAGAAAGAACAGGTACAGCCCTGCTCAATCTAACCCACTGGGGAAATATTGCATCATGAATTGGAACATCGCTCTCAGAACTGACAAATATTTATTTATTTTATTTATTTTATGCTTTTATATACTGTCCTTCACTAGAAGTCCAGGACGGTAGTGCAGTGAAGTAAAAATACAGCATCAGGCAACACATTCAACTAAAAACCCATCTTAAAACACTTTAACACTTTAAAAATTGGGGAGATTAAAAGGGTTTGGCCTGGTACCAAAAGGAACACAGTATCAGTGCCAGGCACACCTCTCTGGGGAGCATGTTCCAGTAACATGTTCCTTCTCCAGGTAGCCACTCTTCTGATCTCTTTCAAAGGGGGCTCCTGAAGAAGGAACTCCAACCCAGATCATAGGGGGCAGGCAGGTGTATACGACATGATTGTTGATGTCCACTTTGCATCCTTGTCTGGGTCACTCAAAGAGCAAGCGCTCCTGTCACTCCATGGCAAAGACTATCCTGGGAAGCATTTTCGAAAACAATTAAAGCTCTTCTGTTTCGCAATATGCTGGATTTCCCATGGAATTCTGCTTTTGTGTTTCATTACCATTTGACCCTCCAGGTAGTTCTCAAAGGAACTGAAGGCCCTAAAAGCGGAGCCTTTTCTGGAAAAAGCTCAGTGGGGTAGCAGCAGGCACGCTTTCTCCTTTCCTCCTGCTGCTTTGCTTCCATCACCCGGGGGACTTCTCAGCACACTGTTTCCCCAGGACTCCAATAAGTACAGTATAAGATAATTAAAATAAGTTTAGAGGCTACCGGGAAATCATCTTTTCCCCCTTTTCACCATGACTTAGACCTTGCTGGTTAACTCTTTGGACTATCCCTGTAGGTTTCCTATATCTTTTTCTTCTTGCCATGCAACGTAACTCCCATTTTTCATGGTCAATGCATGAAAGGCTGGTAGAGGAAGCAAGAACCATCCAAAGGAAGCGCTTGATGGGCCCTGAAGTTGCCCTTGAACAGCACCTACAAAACAAACTTGGCAAGCTACATGACGTATAGCCTTGCACATTGCAAAGGGAACACGGCTCTGCAGCGTCAAAGGAAGATGGGCATGGAAGCCATAAAATCTGACAAAGATATTGACAAAAGACAAATAAGCTACAATGGCTACCTATTAGACAGGCGAAGTTGTGAACATACACATGTGCAACACTGCTATTCTTTTTCAAAGTAATTAAACCTGATCTCTGAGAGTCTTTAAAAATCAAAAACAGACATCGCATCCACTTGTTACAAATTAAACCAAGGCTAGTGGAGGAGAATAGAATGAAACAGAAAAATCTGCTTAGTTTTCAGCTTCAAAATGGAATTCTCGTGCATCCCTACCTTAGTCTCCAGAAGGAGGGGAGGCTGACTGCTGTCAGGTATTTCCCCCTTTTAGGGTTTGCTAAGGTTCTCCCATGCATCTGAGCAAAGAGGGGTACGAAGAGGATAGCAAATGTGCCTTTTGTTTCCAATAATATTTGAAAAACAGGTGACAGCTATGCTTGTGGAGCCTCTGAGAATTGTGTTTCCTGAGTGTGTGTTCACCGTGTGTTTCGGGGCCAGTGTAAGAGCATAAGCAGTTTCCTCACATAAGCAAAACAGTTGGCTGCTCTGACCAAGGATTGTTTGGGGTGGAAGGACACACAGCTAACATCTGTGTTGGAAAAGGGTCCTTCCTTCCCAAATTCTTTCAAGATGTACTGTTTGTCAAGAGTTTCAGCCTTTACAAAGAAAATAAAACTCTCAGATTTGTTCATGTTCTTGGAACTTGTGGCCAGGAGGGTAAAGTTGTAACGCAGAAATTTTGCTGGGCCCAGCCTGAAATTTCCCCACTGAAACTTGGTAGCAAGTTTGATTAAATTCAATGGGACTTACTTCTGAATGTTATTAAACACTGCTTAATGTTATGTCATTCAGGGAAAACACCATTTTAATGGTGAAGAGTCCACCTCCGGATGAAGATGTTATCTTGAAATATATTGAGGGAATGGTCGGTGTTTCTGCACAGCGTAAGCTAGAATGTTCCCTACGAGTAAAAATGACAAAACTGAGGTTATTGTACTTCAGGCGATTCCTGAGAAGCCAAGACTCCCTGGAAGAGACAATCATGCTAGGGAAAGTCGAAAGTAGAACGAGGAGGAGGAGATCGACTATGAGGTGGATTGACTCCAAACTGGAAGCCACAGCCTGGAGTTTACAAAAGCTAAGCGGGGCTGCTAAGGACAGGATGTTTTGGAGGGCTTCCCATTTATAGGGTCACCATAAGTCAGCAGCGAGTTGATGGCACACTTGTTGATGGTTTTGCATCTGTTCAGTCCCTCCGTTGCCTATTTTGATGTTCAAGGGCTGCACATAACTCCAGGCTGTGATCTTCTCCAACCCTAACAAGTGAGATCTTTTAACTGGAAAGCTCACAGAAGGTGCAGACAAATCTATCAATTCCTGTTTTTCCCTCAGATTTTGTTCCCCAAGTTGAAATTGGGTTTTTTTTTCATTTCAGAATCAGTCTTTGGGATGTGTTAGTATTAGTGTGTACGTCTTTGTGTGATTCACTTCACTTATAATATGTTGCTTATTATTATCCATGCTGAATCTACCCTCTGAATTCTCTTTGCAGATTTCTCTTAAACCTTCTGTTTCAGTGCTGCTGGGGAAATCCAAGATCAGTTCCTGACTCACAACATCTTTATTATTCACCCATAAATCATGTATGGAAAAGCTCTGACAGTTGAGGATGTAAACAACCAGGAACCAAAGCCCTCAAGGCAAGGCTTGTAAAAAATGCATGTCATCCCCGTTTCCTTTTTTAGTTTTGGTCGGATAGTCTTGCCTTATCATTATCCAGGAAGAATTCCTCAGCCTCTCCATTTTGTTCCATCCCCTTCATCTCCTGCTTAAATGCATTTCACACAGGGATAATTTTTAAGCGGTTCTTTTCCACAAGACATCCCAGCCTACTCCTAGGGAGTAGGAAGATGCTACTCCTAGCATCTTCTGTACTCACTTCCCCAGACAGTGAGAAGCTTCACCTTGGGAGGGCATTCTTTGGAAGGAGGGATGTCTTTTTTTATACACATGCATCACTTTTCAACGTCACCTTTCCTTGTAGGTGTTCAAGGTTATGCCTGTGCTGCTTTCCTTCCTTTGACCCTGAAAACAACCCTGCAAGGTGGCGTCGGCTCGGAGGATATGACTGGCCGGAAGTCACTCAGGTGTGCTCCGTGGCAGAGTGGGGAAGTGAGATTGGGTTTCAGTGAACTGGTCCAGTTCTTCAGCCAGTCTTGGAAGCTAAGCAGGGTCAGGTCTGCTTAGAATCTGGATGGGTGACTTGAAAGTATGAGTCTATGATGATTGTTATAAACTGCCCAGACAGCTTCATCTTAGTAGACTACTACTACTGCTACAACACTGATTGCACTACATAGGAGCAGGTATGGTGGATGGAAGGGGCAGTTGTGCTTGGTGGACACTCCCAGGTCCTACTGATCTGGACTCTTCAGAGGAGGAGGTGGAGCAGATGCAGGGAATGAGAACTTCAGACTCTGAGATGGGTGTCGCACAGGAGCTTATCTCAAGCTCATTCTCTGCAGGTGCCAAGGTAAGCTGTACAGGTGTCAGGTGAGGGCATGCGAGAGGAGCTCTCAGAGGGAGATGAAGCTGCAGGACTCTTGACCCCATGATGCGATGTTGGGAGAAGAGAGCTACCCACCTGGAGGAGAAACGTCACGCTCACCTCCACATGGGCCCTCTCAAAGGGATTGGGATGGGACATACTCAGAAGGAGGGTTTCCAGAAGTAGTTGTCTAATTTGGGTTCAGCAAGCTCCTCTGCAAGCTCAGAGATTCATTCTGTGGTGATTGAGTTTACTGGATACACTTTGCTGAATGAACAAGTTTTACAAAGGAACGATCTGTGGCTTTGAATGCACAAAGGGTGGAAAACACCCTTCTGCTTCGGTGGAAACATAGAAACATAGAAACAGAGCGAGTCAGAAGGGGCCTCCTGGGCCATCTAGTCTGACCTCCGGCACCAGCCGGCTCCGCTCATGACATGCCCACCATGTACATGTCCAGCCTATCTTTGAACACCCTCACCGATGGGGCCTCAACGACCTCCCGTGGAAGCCCATTCCATGCCCTCGGGGTCCTAACTGTCAGGAAGTGCTTCCTGGCATCCAAATTGAACCTTGGCTCCCTGAGCTTTGCTCCATTGGAGCGCGTCCTGCTTTCCTCTGCAGGGGAGAACAGGCCTCTCCCCATCTCCATGTGACACCCCCTCACATACCTGTATGTTGCCAACATATCCCCTCTGAGTCTCCTCTTCTCCAGGCTGAAGAGACCCAGTTCCCTCAGTCTCGCCTCATACGGCATCCCCTGCAAACCAGCCACCATCCTTGTGGCCCTACGCTGCACTGACTCCAACCTGGTTATATCCTTTCTGTAATGAGGGGCCCAAAACTGAACACAATACTCCAGTTGCGGGCACACCAGAGTCGTGTAGAGTGGTAGTAATACCTCTCTTGATCTAGAAGCCACACTTCTGGCTATGCAACCAAGGGTGGCATTCGCCCTCTTGACCACCGCATCACACTGCTGACTCATGTTTAGCCTGCGGTCAACCAGTACCCCGAGGTCCCTTTCACAAGTGCTGCTCTCCAGCCACTTGTCCCCTAACCTGTACTTATGACAGCTATCCCTATGCCCCAAGTGCAAGACCTTGCACTTCTCCACATTGAACGCCATCCTGTGTTCGGAAAGGCCCAACTGTGGAGTACACTCCCCAGGGAGGTCTGCCTGGCACCGTCACTTTATTCTTTTTTGGCTCCAGGCTAAAACCTTTTTATTTTCCCAATATTTTAAGGTTTGACTGTTATTTTAACATGGCTTTATTGTCAGAAATTGATTAGGATGCTGTGTTTTGCTTTTATTTTTTTGTCTTATTGTTAAATCGCCCTGAGACTTCAGTAAGGGACGGTCTAAAATAAATAAATAAACACAGCTCGCGACACGAGGCAAGCTCATGGGCAACCAAGTGAGGATGGTGGCACTTTGTAATGTCTGGGTGCCGTTGTGTATCTGCACGCTGAGAATAGAAGGAGGCCAGCAACAAAACACTGCTATACAGACTCACCACTTTGCAGAATATCTCCAGAGAAAGACCCAGTTCTCCAGTGCTTGTTTCTTTCCAGTCCACCTTGGCAAGAGTTTTGTAGCACTAATGCCAAGAACCAAACTGGGCTTACCTGCATGCAAAGTTCTAGTGCCTTCCCCTACATCACGCTCTCTTCTTTACCCCTTCACATATCTTCATTTGTATAATGAAGTATGGCATTGTTTAAAGAAGTATTTTCTTTGGTCTCCCCCGAAATTACCTCCAATCCTTTTCAACTGGCAAGGCTGCTTTTGGGGTTTCATTAGGTTGAGATTTTTTTTTTTTAGGTTGAGATTTTTTATTTAAATAAGAGCATATCTCTCTGTTTGGAGTTGTAAATTGTCCAGAGAGCTTCAGCTATTGATCAGTATAGAAATTAACAACAATTTTTTCAATCTTAAATTTGTTTCAGTTTGAACACAGATTTCTCCAGCCTAAGTCTGATTCACCCTGAACATCATTTTTGAAAACCTGTATGAAAAATTCATTTGCATTTGCATGCATATTTCTACTAAAATATGCATTTTATATGTGGTTCCTGCATAATATACACATTCTTGCCAGGCATTTCCCTCATATAATGCCCATTTTAACATTATTTTCCTTGATATGTGATTTTGTATACTTTTTAAAAATTAAATAACTGCGTTTAAATAACTCCATTGCAAAATTTGAACTAGAGAACAGATAATTCAGTTTCAGTTTGCATTTTGGTACAAAATGTCTCCCCATTCCTAGTAATATGTTAGCACTCTTATGACTAACTGCACATCCAGACCTAGGCAAGTGTATGTTCCGACTCTCCCATCAGTTTGGGATTGAAATGGCCCTGTGTCCTGGGCCACTTTTTAAAAAATGCCCCTTTGCTTTGGGAAACACCACCTGCAAAGGGGCTTTCAGCCCATCTAAGCCAAGCACTTCCCACCCACCCCATTTCCCACTATGCTATTCATTTGCAGGGTTTTCAGAGCTGGGGTTAGGAAGACATGACAGAAACACAAACTGATTGCCAAGCTACATGGCAGACTGGCCAAGCGTTAAGCCAATTGTTAATCAAGCTCCTAACGAGGCTCTTAACCCCTTCCTCTGAAATGGGGCAGACTTCCATGTGATGAAGACATGGTCAGAAGTGTAAATCCTTTCATTCCCAAAATAATATTTACTATTAATTTATTAGATTTTTTTATCCCACCCCATTAGCCATAAGGCTCCCTTATATTAACGAGTGAGTTTGGGAAGGCAAAACATATATACTGTATTTTTTGCTGTATAAGACTCACTTTTTTCTCAAAAGTAAGGGGAAATGTCTGTGCGTCTTATAGAGCGAATGTGTTTGTGCAGTAAGTCTGTCAGATGTGCAGCCCATGGGGAAGTGATGGGGAATGTGCCTGTGATGATGTGCCCATTTGATTCAGAATATTTTTTTTCTTGTTTTCCTCCTCTAAAAACTAGATGCATCTTATGGTCAGGTGCGTCTTATAGAGCGAAAAATACGGTATATACCTTAGCTCAATCCTCAATTCAAGAGGAGAGTACAGCCAAGAAATTAGAAGACTGAAGGTTAGAAGGGCAGCAATGGAGGAACTAGAAGAGATCATCAAGTCTAAGGATGTTTCCCTGGAGACCAAGGCCAAGCTCACCAACACCGTTGTATTCCTGGTAACAATGAAAGTGTGTGAAAGCTGGTCAGTGAGGAAAGCCAATAAGAAGAAAATTGTTGCATTATAATATGGTGCTGGAGGGGAGCTTTGCAAATACTCCAGACTGAAGAAAGACAAACCAGTGGGTGCAAGAGCAAATCAAGCTAGACGTTTCCTTGGAAGCAAAAATGTTGAAACTGAGTCTGTTGTACTTTGGCCACAACAAGCAAAGGCAAGGCTTTCCAAAGAAGACAATCATGCTAGGGAAAGTTGGAGGAGGAGGAGGAGGAGGAAGACCACCACCACCTGTGAGATAGACAGGAAGCACAGCCTTGAGCTGACAGGAGCTGAGCAGGGCTGTCAAGAACAGGACTTGGTGAAGGGCCTCCATTCATAGGGTCACCATGAGTCAGAGACAATTTGACGTCCTGTAACAACAGCAACACGCTTAAAGGAACATTCGACCTTGGGGTTGTGGTTGCAATCGCAATGAGAACGATTGCATCACTGGCCTTGCTCCTCAGAATCTCCCTGTGCTTTGACCTCATTACACAACTTTCCACCATTCAGCTCCAGACCTTTCCAAGTAGTCCAAATGAGGATTCCCAGCTGGAATTATGACAGGACCATCCTAATACTCATTGCTTCATCATTCTGGGGATGTGACAGCCTTGAAAGCTGCCAAATTCTGAATCAGATGGTCCATCTAAACCAGTGTGGTTGCCATTCACCGATTCCCTGCAGGATTCCTTCCTAGCCCTTTCTGGGAAATGAAACTGGAACCTCAGAAAGGTGGGGAGGGAATGTGGTCCCATGAGAAGCGGCAGAGGCAGCCACGTTAAAGCACAGAGTTGGGTCTTCCCCATAGAGCCTTGCAAGGACTTGGCAATTGACAAACCGCACCTGGTTTGTGCCACGCGGGCAACACGGTGTCATGTTACCTTAAATAACACACTGTTCTTCATTCACCTGACCCCAAGGAGCAAAGTTGTTCATGGGAATTGTTCTAGAACCCAGAAACTCAGAGCGCTTAACTTACGTTAACTGTTCTAGAACCCAGAAACCAAATGAAAGCTGGTAAAGGAAAAAGCATAATCTATAGGCATGTATTCCAGCAGTGTGGCACCGCGGTGCTTCAGGATATTCTTCCATTCTCACAACATAGGCAAGGCTGGCTCAGGGTTCAAGGAGATGCTCTATGGGTCCCCACATGTCTTGTTAGTGCTCAGTAGGCTTCCTTGATGAGAGCAGCACTGCTACATTTCATGCTGGAGGCTTAGGACCACCAGTGCAATTCCCCACAATGCCCTGCTTCATCAGGGGCTTGTGGGAAATATATCAGACCTCCAGCCTTCCAGTTTGTGTGAGTGGAGATGTCAGGACAACCCCCTGGCAAGACGCCCCTTTCTTTTTCCTGGATCGCTGGCAATAGCATTTTGTAAGAGGAGCTGCATCTAATTTCTGTTTTGTTTTTTAAGCCGGGACACGTTTCCTTTATCAGGCAGCAGCAGACGGATCTCGCCCAACCACGACCTTCCATGTTCGCTGGTGCACCACGCCATGTTATTACCGGCTGACATTTCACAAAAGGCCATGTCGCACACTTTAGATTCTGCGCACTATCAGTGATCACCGAGCGCTTCAAGATGTTCCGATTGCAATCAGCAATGTTATACAATGCCCAGACCCATCCTCCATCTATCACCATTTCCTGTGTATGTTTAACCTTGTTCTATGGAGGGAAGGAAAACAGGGTAGAAACTCTGGGGTGAATGCTTCATAAACAGGTAAGAGTTAGAGAGACTCTCCTGCTTTTGGGCTCAGCCAATGTGACAGCACAGGGCTGTGTCTGGACTGGGTAAAGAGGTCCCTGAAGGCAAAAGAAGGGGGTGATCCCCCAGGAGTTTGTGATGTGCTTGACAAGACGTCTGATTGCGATGCAACCTTTCAAAGGTAGAGGAGGAGATGTTAAAGTTGCACGCACCCCACTGTGCCATCCAGAGAAGAGCTTTGCAGAAAACACGCCCAGTTCCGGGAGTCTTCGATGATTTGTTTTGAACAAGGGAAAAGGCAGCCTCATTTGGCACTTGCTGACTTGCGCTCAGCCTCACCATGCTGTGCAATACGCTGTCATTACAAAAGCTCCGATTTTGTTGAGTTCATTCTGCCTGAGTTCCTTGGATTGTCACATGAGCACAAGTGTGTGAATGAACAGAATTGCACAAATCCTAAATAAGGAAATGGCCCACACATCCACAAAATCCATGGGGCAGAGGAAAAGCCAGCTTGCTCCAGAATCTGTAATTTAGAGTCATAGAAGTCCAAATTCATTTGAACCCAGTGGAGTAGCTACTGGCAGCATAGTTCTCACCACTGCTTTGGAGTAAATGCTCAAACAAATTCGCCATCATAGACCTGTAGGCAGAGACTGATTCTTGGGTTCAGGTACTACCTTGTGCTTAATTAATGGCTCTCTTTTTGGAGGAATTAGAAAGAGGTACATCCCAACACAGTCTGGAAGTGTGCGCTGTTCCTGAAATAGTATTGCTCCTGGTAGTGTGGCACATCATGAAATAATTATTAGCCATCTAAAAGGTGCTTGATGCTGGGAACAATTGATGGCAAAAGGAGAAGGAGACGGCAGAGGATGAGGTGGCTGGATGGAGTCACTGGGGCAGTGGGTGTGGGCTTGGGTGGACTTCGAGGGATGGTGGAAGACAGGAGAGCCTGGAGGAATGTTGTCCATGGGAACACGATGGGTCGGGCATGACTTTGTGACTAAGCAAAAAAAAGGGGGCTTGGGGGTCTTCCATCCCGTAAACTCTGCAGCAGTTGCGCATAAAACTGGTAGTTCTGGAAATGCCACAACTTTTTGAAGATAGCCAAACCTTTCTTACTTTATGATGTATTTTTGATATGGGTGCTTGCAATATTTGGAAATACTGGGCAACTATTTTCAGACTTTCTTTTGCTTTAAAAAATTAAAAACTTAACATGTGCTCCTTGATATGCATATGAGACAGTAACTTTAAGTATCAGCTTGTCAACTTTCACTTTTTCAGAACTTTGAGTTTTATTTCTAGTCACCTAACTGCTTAACAGCATTCACCTTTGAAGAGGTCATTTTCCCGCCCCCAGCCCTGGGTTCCCTGTATTGCAAACAATGCTTGGAGAATAAAGATCTGGGCCTGAAAACAGCTTGTGATTCGTTCTCTCCTTCCTAGATGCACTTGCATGCATGCACTCATAAGCACATCACAAAATGTCTTATTATTTCTAATCCTGCCTTTCCTCACAACCCTGCAAAGCAGATCCAGCTGAGATTTAATGTGAACTGCCCAGAGCCATGCAAGAAGTGATAAACAGCGATTGGAGACTGGATCTCATATTCAATCCCAATATTCATTCCATGTTTTTGAGAAAGAAAAAGAGAAAAGAGAGGTGTATTATATCAGTGGAATCGTTCCCCTATCTGTCCTCTTGGTGAAACATTCCTACCATGTTGTCTGTTTCTTCGTGCATGTCTAATTTCTGGGGGGAGATGCAGCTGCAGTGAGAATGCATTGCAAAGAATGGAGCGAGACTCATTTGAAAACTTACTAATTGATTAGCGAGAAGTCTTCTTAACTGTGGTGACCTTCTGAGCTCTGGGCACTAATTTTCCAGGGGCAGTTCCAAATTCTGCCGTGCAGAATCAACTTTAAAAAGGGATCTGGGGAAATTAAATGCAACCCGAAATCCAACTGATGATCTGGCATGATTATTTATGCTGTTGCTGTTGTTGCACAATTAAAACAGCATATTTACAGCAACTACCATTTCTGCTGGAAAAGCCTAAATGCTGTTTTGCTTTGCTTTTTTAAGTCTGCTTAATAAGCAATGTGTTCTTCACATGGCACCCAATGATGATACATTTGGCTAACTGGTAAGAAAAAGATTGTGAATCTGTAATGGAGATCTTAATGCCTGGGGTTATAGATTTGCTGTGTATCTATTAGTTCAGGGAACATCCTTGTTACTCACATCCCAGAAAGACTCCTCCCAGAGCAGGGAATCATACCAAAAATCAAAGTCTTGACAAAATAGTAACCTCTATTCCAGTTACAACGCTTGTGAGATCCTTCCAGCTCAGAGGAGTTTCTGCTTCAAGTTCTCAGCAGAACAGACAAGTCTGTTGAGCCAATAACCTGATCTGGTTTATGGCAGCTTCCCATGTTCCCAGACAAACAAGATAGTAAGAAAAGGAATGCTTGAGGATCCATTTTTTCATCACAGAACATGTGAATGCACCAGACCGAAAGCCTCAAACATGAACCAACATCTACTGCAATCTCAAATTTCTGGACATGTGCTCACATTTAGTGTGTGCAGCTTTCTCCATCTGAATTTGCCCAAATGCTTCACGAGTACTAACTCCACCCAGAAAGCAGGCCGATGGCCCCCTTTTCATCTAGGGAGATGATGTGCACCAATGTGGGGGGCGGGGAGGAGAGGGTTGCACAAATTGTACACTCAGGTCATGGTTTGCTTGGCACAAATTTCCCATCTGTGCAGAGCGAGTGACGATCTCAAGCCTGAACAGGAACTGAGCACAAGATGAGTGGTGAATCCTGATGATCTTGTTCTATCACCATTTCCCAAGTTTAAAAGAAAATGTACAAGAGGGGTTGGTGGAGAAGCAGAAGCGAAGAGTCCATTGAGACACTAAATTCAAACTTCCCTAAATTAAAAAATGACAACATTAAAGGCTTGAAAGGTGTGTTTTGCATTCTAACCATGAACAAACTTGCAGCAACGCTTTGAATCAGCCACGGTTTCCAGACCATCTTCAGAAGGAACCCCGTGTAAACAGTGGTCCGATTTGGCAGTTACCAACAAGGAATGCTTGAGGCCAGGTAAGTCAGCGCTTTTGAGTACATTTTGTGCCACAGAGGAAATGTGCACGCCCATTCCAGCAGCACCGGATCGAATCCTAACACTTCCCATCCTCCAATTGTGGGCCAGGTTTTACCCCCTTGGAGAGTAAAATTGCACCCAAGACAAGCACACCTCTTTCCCATGTTTGCACTTTGGCTCAGGAGAGGAGACAGTCAACAATTCATTTACACCTGAATGGTATTGCATGGAATGGTGTTGGAGGAGGGATGGAGGTCTGCGCAGAGTCAAGAAGGAACATGGGGTGGTTCTCCCCAGCTGCAGCTGCAAGCCAACAAGTCAGACGTTGCAATGGTCTTGCATTGGCTGTTCGGGCTCCGGTTGGAGATGCAAAAGGACTGCAGGGTGAGGGAGAGTCCTCAGACTGTGTGGTGGGCAGTTTATGGGATAAAAAGTTGACGCAGACACTTGTGGCTGCAGATAATTTGGGAGTCTTCCCGAAGAGCAGTGCTGGGGCTCCCTTGGGTGCGGGGTGGCAAAGCAGGGCATGGAGTGCACTCCGTTTTTCTCTCGGAGCAGAAAGGAAAAGGGGTTAGGTGAGGGCCACAAACCAGCTCCCATTGCTGCACTGAGTCAGGTAGGAGCGCAAGAAAGAGCAAACCGGGGAGCAGAGCCAGCCATCTGATAGAGGCAACCGAGGAAACAGCCTGCTATGCCAGCGTTCCAGAGAAGTATCTCTCTGGTCTGCAAATAGATTGGAAAGGAAGATACGACTGGCACACTCTGATGGGCAAGAAGAGGCAACATGGCCATTCATCTACTATTGACACACCCAGCCAGCCCAAACGGCTGTTGGGTGCCATCTGCCTTCCACTGCCTTCCTCAAGACAGAGCTTTCAGACAAAGTACGAGATCACTTGGAATGTCGCCTACAGCTATGCATCTTTTGTCGTTTATAAATTACAGCTACGTGGGACTGAGATCCTTATTGAGAATGTAGCAGCTCAAGAAGGGAGATATATGTCTTCTTTTCCTAGTGGAATTGGAATTAAAATCACCCTTCTCTGCATAGCTAGAAGGTTTAGGGGAAACGTTCTAATTGGTGTCATTAGGATTTGTGGGGTGGGATGATTTTGCTTCTGATTACCCAGGGAAGGCACAGGGATGGGTGAACAAGCCCCATTTGGCACCACAGTATTCTCTAATCCTCAGGCCTGTGTGCATTTGTGATCATTGCTCACTCAACATGAACAGGGAAATGTGTAGAACTTTCCTTCGGAGGCTCAAGTGGGGCTGACCGTCTACAGTGGAATTTGTGGAAATTTGCACGAAGCTAAACTGGGGAAATGCAGCAAACTGCATGCAAACACATGTCCAAATTTTGCTAAAACCTTTCATGGACACCTGCTTATGACTGTCTTCAGGGCCCAAACGGGACTTGCTCAGATTGCTTGCAAGCCAAAGCTAAGCGCTCATATCTCCACAGGAAAAGAGAGAGCCTTCCCACCCTACACACGGCCTTCCTAGCAAGAATAATCCCCACATACAGCTGTAACTTATTAAGCAAAAGGAAGATACATCACTGCAACTTATGTAATGACATCCCATTTGGCCTGCAAGTGCAGGTTAGGGCCAAGGGAGTAGAGGAGTGACGGACACATTACAAATTAAAATGAGGGAAGATTATCTTTGACAGCTCTTGCTAATTTCATGTGCCAGGGTTACGCTGCTCAGAATATGATTAAGACCTGGGTGGGAGGAGGACAAAATTTAAAGTTGCCTACTGCAGCAGAAAAGGCTGCACCCGGGTCGTTCACAGGTTCTACCGCTCCATTAGGGAGCGAGTGGTCCATGGATCAAAGCCAGACGGAGTGCGATGGCTGGGGAGGCATTGCCGTTGTGCTTGATTTGTTGCCGAGTCGCTCCTGGTTTCAGAGGGAAGCATATTTGAATATATTTCTTGAGCTGGGTCCACATTGCAAATTTTAATCCATTATCAAGGTGCCAGGGGAACAGATGGATGGCTGTTGCTATTGTTATGAATCCAAGAGTGGGCTATATGTTAAATATGGAGCCTCTGACAAGGTGACCTTCACCGCCATCAGACTGAAGGTGTATAATTTCGTATTATCTGAATTCAAGTCTATTGGGCAGTTTTCACCCACTGGCTGGAACTCCCAGAGCGATTCTACCCCACTTTCCATACTTTCACTGCTTTTAGGAGCTCCTGATGGGGCTGAACACAGCTGGCATCCTGAGTAGGACTATGAAGGCAGGTATGAAAGCCCAACTCTGGTTTAGTCAGCTTCATTTTCAGCAAAGAGGTACGCAAATCCATGTCAAAAGGCAACATCTGAGAGGGTCTCAGAAAACAACGGGCTGGGCAGGATGGCAAATGTCATGAAACATATCCAGTTGGAGAAGGTGAGCTAGAGGACGCTCTTCCCCATCTAGTGAGGTGACCAGCAATTACCTTCTCCAGGGATTGCCTGTCCTCAAAGGTGAGATGAACCTTTGAGTGAAGCATTTTCAGCAATCCTGTGATGTTCATGTAAGTTCCCCCCCAAATAAACCCAAGTGGCACCTTCATCACTATTATTTTGGCACCACATTAAGCCATTGTTGTGCCCCCAAGGCCTGGTAATATACAGTATGTCAGACAGGATCAGGTTGGATGGAAACAGGTGAGTTAAGGCAGGTTGGACTGCTTGTCCATCTGCCCAGTATTACCTATTCTGAGCAGGTAATCCTGGGCCAGATCTTTCTCCAGATTTCCCATCCCACTACCTGTTTACTTTTAAGATGGGTCCAGGTGTCCAACCTGGAACATGCCATTTGGAATATAGCCCATTTCACCTCATATTGATTCAGAGACAGCTCGGTTTGGGATAAAATGCAAATCTTCATGTCACTCATTAACTATCGTTAGAAATCAACAATTGATTACCCAGGTTATGCTGTCCCAAAGAACTGGACATCAATACTCGGACAGTCCCCTGTCGCTTCATATAAATGCTATGTATTATTCTGTATATTTTATATGTGAATAGTTGATACATGGTTGTTCACCCACAAGATATTCATGCTCCACTCCCATTCATTCTATCACCACCGTCTGATCTGACCAGCCTTTAGCGAATCAGTTTGTTGGGGGGTTTTTTCTATTTCTCATAATACTAGTTGGCTGGAGAAAAGACAACACCAGTAAGAGGTTGGATAATGGAAAACCAACATCTTTTTTCTTATGTCTACTTGGCTCCTATCCTAAAACATTCCAGTCCTTGGTCCTAGATCAAGACCCTTGCTTTTCGATGACTTAAGCTTTGATGGCCTCAGATCAGATAATGGGAATTTACTGGAATACGTGCTCTTCATCACCAAACAAAGTTTGGGTAAATCTTGGCTGTCACTTTCCAATCTGATCTAAGTAGTTATCTGGTCTTAAAGAGCTCCAAAGAGTTCTCACAGCTGCTCAGAAAGAGCTTTTATTTGTTCTGCAAAGAGTATTCAGAAAATTCAATAAGGAAAAGTGTTTTTCACATGGTGGATCTCTACAAGATGGATGTCTTGCCTCCTTGTTGTACACTTAACTGTGTTGCACACTTAACTGCAGTTGTCTGTCTGTCTGTCTTACATTTAGCAGGAGAAATATTTTGCAATTTCAAACCAGTGTAAGAACTCAAACTAGTTATCCTTCAAAATCCACACTGCAAATTTAGTAATGGCGATCTCTAAGCCAAACACACATATACAAAAATGTGCATAGTGGGGAAAACATTAGCAGATATGATCTATGATATGATAATGTTATATTATAGGGAGAGTGCTTGCACAATGCATCTAATAGGCTGAAATGCATACAAAAATCCATGTTGTTGAAGAATACACAGAAAGGCACACAAATGCTTATTGGGATAAAATCACTTGTACTTGGTTCCACTTGGATTCTGTCCTTACTGCAGATGCTAATAATGAATCTTTGGTTCCTGCTTATCCTGTTGGTGCTTTCCAAATTGTGCAGCCTGAGGATGCGGACAAGATCCTTGGAGGTGGGAGATCCTGATCGTGCCTGATCACTCTCATCCTTTGCAGAGTGAGGCATCCAGTGGAGGACTAGTCAAGCGGGCACAGGAAGTACCGTATTTTTCGCTCTATAAGACGCACCTGACCATAAGACGCACCTAGTTTTTAAGAGGAGGAAAACAAGAAAAAGAATATTCCGAATCAAATGGGCACATAACCACAGGCACATTCCCCATCACTTCCCCATGGGCTGCACGTCTGACAGACTGACTGCACACACATATTCGCTCTATACGACGCACAGACATTTCCCCTTACTTTTGAGGGGAAAAATGTGCGTCTTATAGAGCAAAAAATACGGTAGTAACTGCATAGTTGGAGGAAGGAGGAATGCCATCAGCCTGAAGGTAGCTCTTCTGAACCCTGTTTTAAACAAGGTCTCTCTGGATCCATACCTTTGGATAATTCCACACTAGAAGGAGATCTTCTGCTCTCCTTCTCACAGAGAAACTTGGGCTATCCCATGAAGGTGATTGGTGTGAAATTCAGGACAGAGCAAGGAAGTACTTCTCAGAATTCACTTTTGGTGATGCACTGGTGGCCACCAATTTGGATGGCTTGAACGGCGGGATTGGAGAAATTCCTGGATGAAAAGGCTATCCATGGCTACCGCTTCTGATGGCTTTGCGCTGCTCTCAGGATCGGAGGCAGTGCACCTGTTTTGGTTGCCCATGGACAGGAGGGTGCTCTTGTAGGGCATCTCCCCTGGGCAGATGGTTGGCCTCTCTGTGAGCAGAATTCAGGAGGAGATGAACCCTTGAGATGATCCACCAGTGCTCAGATTGTTGTAAAGGGCCCAGAGAGCTTCAATTCTTGGGTGGCATAAAATGTAGTAAACCCATAAATAGATAAATTTTCTGGTGTTTTAGCCTTCCACTTGCTTTGCCATGTGCCACCCCAAAGCAGGCATATGAGCCTATGGGATGGCACATTTCAGCTTCATGGGAACCTTGATGAAATGGATTATCATGGAATAATAAGATTGAGGTTAAGAATCAGACTGGTAGAGATGGAAGCGGTGAGAAGACCGTTGAGTCTAACCATTGGTCAGTGTAGGACCCCATGTCATTCCTCCCAGATGGCTGTCCAGCTGCATCTTGAATGCCTCCAGTGTGGGAGAACCCACAACCTCCCAGGGTCATGGGTTCCATTGTTGTACTGCTCTGGCTGTCAGGAAGTTTTTCCTGATATCTAGCTGGAATCTGGCTTCCTGTAATTTGTCTGTTATTCTGTGTCCTGCACTCTGAGATGCACAAG
Source organism: Varanus salvator macromaculatus (assembly GCA_023646645.1). Taxonomy (NCBI): domain Eukaryota; kingdom Metazoa; phylum Chordata; class Lepidosauria; order Squamata; family Varanidae; genus Varanus; species Varanus salvator. The sequence continues at coordinate 5,136,390 of JAIXND010000762.1, forward strand.
AAAATATTCATTTAGAACATTTATGTATTTTTCTATAGCTAAAACTCTCAGAAGGGTGCACAATCAGTCCAAACATTTAAAACAAAGCAAATCATATCAATAACACAATAATAGAAGATCAAATATAATCAACAACAATAAAGCAGGAGGAGGAGAATGCATAACACAATATAACAACTAATGCACACCACCAATCATCAATGAATACACACTAATATAAAAACAGAACATCCTATTCAACAATTAAAATAACGGGCAAATAAAAAACCAGGTGCTGAAATGTACAAAGGGTTGGGACCAGGCACACCTCCTTGGGATTCCAGATCCCAGCCTTCCTCTTTGTGACGGCTTCCAAATACTTGTAAAATGCTGTCTCATCTCCCCTCAGTCTTCGCTTGCATGGTCAGTTCTTCCCATCTCTCCTCACATGGTTTTGTTTCCAGTTCTTCCCTCGTTGCCCTCCTCTGAACCCTGTTCAGCTCATCTACGTCCTTCTTGAACTGTGGTGTCCAGAACTGGACACCACTCCAGATGAGTCCCGACCAGTGCTGAGTGGAGGGGGACTAGAAGTTGATACGAGTCAGAAGTGCATCACCATTCATGCTGCCCGAAATAGCACTTGCCTTTTTTGTACCCATATCACCTCACTGACTTTTATTCAGCATCTGATCTGCAACAATTCCAAGATCCTTCCCATTTGCAGTATTCTTGAGTCAAGTATTCTGCATTGTGTAATGATGCATTTGATTAGTTTTTCCTAGGTGCGTAACTTGGCATTTGTCCCTCTTGAATTTCATTCTGTTGCTTGCAGCCCAGTGCTCCAACCTAATTTTGTTTCTGTCTTCCAGGGTCCAAAAATGCTCAGCGTGGTCACCCATGAAGTCCTGTAAGCTAAGACACAAGGAGAGGGAGAGGGGGAGAAGACTGCTCACTGGATTCATGACCAAGTAAGGCAGGGGTCCTCAAACTTTTTCACCAGGGGGCCCGTTGAAAGGTGCCAGTGCTGGGCACGGGCAGGAAAGCTGGTGCTGGCGAGGTACACAGGCCGGTGCGGAGGCAGCAGCTCGCTTTCTTGGAGATCGTTTTCTCTGAGCGAGTCCAAAACGATCTCCGCACGAGCAAGCCGCCGCCTCCCCAAGGCGAGGCCAGTGGTGGCGGGTGTGGCACGTCCAAAACCAATGAGGCGGGCCAGATAAATGGGCATGGTGGACTGGATCTGGCCCGCAGGCCATAGTTGGAGGACCTATGAAGGAAGGATTTGAACCTTGCATCTCAGTCTAAGCCGAAACACGAGCCACTACACCGAACTGGCCTCACACAGACAGCACAGCACCATCTCACATTGCTGCGGCTAAATTGAAATGAAGTTCACATCCCACGCAGCAAACCAAGTCGATGCACTCAATCAAATCACTAAGTAGCATTTGCCCACACTGCAAAGTCTACGGGGCTGATCCCTGAATTAGAGAAAGCTCAGAGAGCAGGGGCTTCCGATCACCCTGGGTTAGGCTGGACTTTAGCCAGTTCGGCAGGAGTGGAGTCGGAGGCTTTTCGGCCCCTGGATCCTTTTCTGCAGTTCTTGACCAGGTGGGCTTTGGCCCATCTGGCTGAGATGGGCTGCCGGGGGTGGGGGGGAGAAAGGGCTAAGAGTCTATGGGACCTGGTGGATGCATGACTTTGACCTACCCCACCCTTTCCACCCCACCAGCACACGGCATCCCTCCTTCGGGTGCTTCCCAAGATCCGAGCTCTGGCCACCGGAAAGAGGGCTGCCATGGAGCAGTTCAGAGCTGTGGCTCCGTACTTGGTGGTCCCCTCTGAAATTGTGGCTGCAAAGCTTGGCCCTGACCACATTCCCTGCCTTCTGGCCCACCCCTCCCAGCATTGTTTAGGAGGACATGGGCTTGCTTTTTTAACGCGCGAAATTTGCCTTCCTAAAGGAATTTTGGCAAGTCCTTTCCTCCATTATATGACACTTGCTCATAGGTTTGAAGAGGAAAATATGTATTAGTTGCAAGCAGTACTCACAACAACAACAACACATTCCCAAGAAATGTCCAGGGAATCAAAGTCAACTATGAATGCTTCCATCCATATTTTTTTTCAAATAACACAGGGGTTTAGAGCCTATGCATACATTGTAATTGGAAACTGAAAATACACCAGGAGGAATAATCATTAAAAGAACAACAATCATCTCCTAAAAGCCAAGAATAATAATTATTTCTTCCCTCCCCCCCACCTCCAAAAAAACTAATTAAAAACAATGCATCCATCTGCCAAGTGGCTAGCCTTCGGGGGAGACAACAGAATGTACTAACAAGCAAATGATTTCATGTATCTGAGAAGAAAGACAAAATTAAAAAGCAACCTTTAAAAAACAACTGAGAAATAACAGTGAAAAGGAAGAAGCAGAAAGATGGAGCAAGAATCAGATTCAAGTTAGGGCATTAAGAACGGGAAAGTTTATGTCAAAGAAAAGTTGGTTCTTCTCCAGCAAGCACGGCATACTGGGCACTGGCCCAACCTGAGATTCAGCCCCATTACGTGTTGCACTGGAATCCCCACTTGCTACAAATCATGCTTGTAGCTTAGGACTGAGCCCAGAGTTCTCAGGGGTTCTATGGTGGTAGACACATTCCATATAGAGGACCATCTTCCATAAAAGAGTACACACGGCCTGTTCCTCTCTCATTGGAGAAGCCCAAGGACATGCAAATGTTTAGGGGCTATACTGCCTTACTGGAAGGATAGGGAGCAGGGTTTTCTAGTTTTCTGTGTGCATTGGAGTTGTTTGTTTCTTTGTGGCATGAGAAGGTTTTGGAGAAACTGGATAGCGTTAGTTCTTGTAATCTTAGGACCCCAAGGGTCGGTCCCATGAAGCCCATTGATGGGAGGTTCAGCAGAATTCAAAGGAAGGGCCCTTCCACACAGCGAAACAATGGAAGTTGCTACCATAAGATGGAGTGATAACCACCAACCCAGGTGGCTTTAGAAGGGGACTAGGAGAAGAAGGCTACCCATGGCTGGTAGTCATGGAGACTAGATGCTTCCTCAAGTAACAGACGCAGCATCTCTCTGAATAGCGCTTGCTAAGGAGCATGACTAGAAGGGTGCTATTGTGTCAGGATCTGAGGCAGCTTCGGGGCTCCATCTGCTGGCCATGGACCAGCCCAGCAGCCCTGGTAATTGCAGGATTACTCCGCCAGCCTACTGCCATCTGCAAGGGCTCCCATGAGCACCACCAAGGGGTCCTGGGCTCTTCCTTCCAGAAGCTGCCTTGGCAACAAGGGTTTGCAGTCTTGCTGAAGTGCTCCTTGTTCATTGTGACTTGGACTCTTGAACCTCGCTTCTGCCCCTGGCCCCTGCTTGTCCTGTCAAAAGCCATCCTGGGACATTTGTAAAGGACGGGGTAAAAATATTGTAAATAAATAAATAAAACCACCCCTGCTCTAGTCCTCAGAAACCCCATCCTGTCTACACTGACGCCTTTGTTTCCTGACCCCTGGCTTGCTTGACGACGCTTTTGCCTCTTGGACTGGACTTACCATGCTTTTCTCCTACTGGCACTGAACTTGGACTGTTGGTTAAAATTTGGATGGACTTCAGTTTCACTGCCTTGGTTGTGGTCAGACACTGACAGATTGCACTCAAGTCCTGGTCATAGGCTTTCCATGCCTACCTCCTTAACATCATTGCAAACAGGATCCCAGACCAGCTAGGCTTTGGGTGTGATCCAGCCCAGCTCTTCTTGGGCATTTATAGAGCTTTGTGGAGTATCCACCTGCATGCTATATATCCCAGATGTACATCCATCTGTTAATTTGAAGTGATGGAGCCTTAATCTTAAACCAGCAGTTTTAATTCTATCAAGACCCATCAAGTTTAACAGAACTTTCTTCTGAGTCTAGAATCTGGCTGCTAGTGTGGGGATTTCTATCTGTGTTTCTGCTTTCCCCAGCTTCCTATTTGCCACTTTCCTTTTGTATTATTCTGCAACATATTTTAGATGCGTCTTGCTGTCAGTATGTTTTCCCTGGTATTCAGCATAAATTTTCCTTCTCTTAATTTAATCATGCTGCTCTGCTGTGCTCCCATCTATCACATTAAATAATTCCTCTTCTTCCACATTGTTAGCACCCTTCAAAAATACTTGTTGACTGTTCTCATAGCCTTCCTCCTTAATTGCCTCTTTGAATAGCTAGCTACGTATTTTAGCTCTTTTTCAGCCTTCCTAATAAATCAGTCCCTTCAGCTGCATGATCCTTTGGATTCTCCTACCCTGAACTTGCTCCAATTTGCCAAGATCTTTCTCAAACTCAGCTACAGGTAAAAGAAAATGTCCCATTTCAGGGCTTTTCTGCCTTTGCATGAGATGCTCATAATGGTTTTCAGGGTCAAACTATATGGTACATTAATTGTTTAACAAGTAGTTCTGAATAATGGACAGTATTTGATGCTACCTGTGCCCAGTGGGCACCTAGCAAGCTACAATAAATGGAAATGCTCATTTCTGGAATGATGCAGACAAGCAGAGCTCTCATTCCATTCTCATTCTTGTTTCTAGATTGCTTTAGAATGGCTGATTGTCCGTTGTGCAAGTGGTGATTCCCATAAGTACAACAAAACTGAAAGAAGCTGCCTGCCACTCCTGGATACTGCCTGCCATGCTATCTTACTCTAAAGTAAAGACCCCAATTCACTTCAGGACTAGCTTGACCCAGTCATCAATTCCAAGGGAGGCTGCAGCCAAGAAATTCCAGAAGACTGAGACTTGGAAGGGCAGCGATGAAGGAACTGGAAAAGACCATCAAGTGTAGGGATCTTGGCCAAGACCAAGGGAGACCAAGGCCAAGATCATTAACATGATTGTATTCCTGACCACTAAGTATGAGTGTGAAAACTGACCAGAAGATGTGTCTGAAATATGGCGCTGGAGGAGAGCTTTGTGAATATCCTGGGCTGACAGAAAGATGAACTAGTGGGTCCTAGATCAAGCCAAACCAAAGCTTTTCCCAGAAGCAAGAAGGACAAAACTGAGACTTTAGACATATCATAAGAAGGGATGACTCCCTGGAGAAGACAATCATGCTAGGAAAAGTCAAAGGAAGAAACAGAAGAAGAGGAAGGCCAACTATGACTCCATGAAGGAAGCCGCAGCCTTCAGGTCAGGGGTGTCATGGAGGGCTTCCATTCATAGGATCACCATAAATTGGAGATGACTGGATGCCACATAACAACAACAACACATCAGGAGCTTTGGGACGGGAGTTGGAACTGTTCCATCCTAATGATTGGAACACAAACCCTGGGCTACTTTTGTTTTTCCTTGGGGCAAAGTTTGACAGCAAGTGTCAGAGCTGAATCACAGACAGAGCTCAAGCGATTTGGGAGCAGGCACAGGGAAGTCAGAACTGGGCAACCAGAAGGGGGACCACAAGGACAGTCACTGGCCAGCCTGAAGAGGACATCTTTAGAGCCCTTTTGGATGGAAAGCCAGTCCAGTTGCACCCATGCTGTGGGTCATCTGGAGGGCTCTGGATCTTCCTAAATTGTTCCCCCCCCCCCCAAGGGTTTTGCAAGCAAATAATTAAAGAACAGGTCACACTGGTATCTTTAAAAGGCCTGCGGAATGGATAAATTTGCCCTCCTACTATTTGGGAGGCTCCCAAGAACTTTCTTTGGTGGCTCCCAAGAAAGGTGATTATGGCTCAGGGTCATTGTGAATACCCTGAACTGACAACCCTAAGTGGATCCTGGAAAAACAAATGGATCCTGGATCAATATCAAGCCAGAACTTTCCCTAGAAGCAAAGCTAACAAAAACAGGGGTTTCCATCTTCAGACACATCATGAGAAGGCAAAATACACTGAAGAAGAGAATTGTGTTGGATGCAGAAGACAAAGGGAAAGGCCACATATGAGATCGATTAGATCCATAAAGGAAGCCGGAGCCTTGACCTTGGAAGAGCTGAATGGACAGGACCTTTTGGAGGGCTTTCACTCAGGGGGTCACCATAAGCTGGATACAATTTGACAGCACATAACAACAGGGGATGGAGACGGAGGTGCCATCTTGGCAATTTGGGGACAGGGGATGGATTTATTTGCAAGTCAGCACTGGCCAGTGGTTCTTTGTTCTTCTGTTTCTCAGAATGGCCCAGATACAGCATCCCTTTGGGACACCATAGCAGGAAAAATGGCAGAAGCAGCAGCAAGAAAAGGCAGAGGAAAAGAGCATCACCAGTACCAATGGTTCTTCTGAAGCAAGAGGCAGCTGGAGACCAAATCCTCTCTCTTTTGCCCCATCTCTTTTGCCCTCAGCCCTGTGTGGGCCCCCAGAGCTTCTCCAGAATGAATTTATGGCTGAAAGAAATCCAGGCATCCTGTCCTGAAGTATCCTGGGGTTTTCCTAATGTATTTGTGGAGGGGGAACAAATTTCATTCTCACATACTTAGCTGGGAATCTTGGAGTCAGCCATAGCTCTGACAGATCTCAACTGTAAATCAGCTGCAGATGACTCCACGTAAAAGAACTTCGTCCAATCTGGTACCCCTCAGGTATCTTGAACTTCAACTCCCATCAGCCAAAGCCAGCATGTGGAATAGTCCGGATAGTTGAAGTCCAAAACAACAGGAGGGCCACGGCTGCCTGTCCTCCCTGCAACTAATAATAGGTAGAGCCATTCTCGCTTGACGGAACCTTCATCTCACAATGTCAGGAAAAATATTCCCAAGATTGATGTCAACCCTCGCCATGAGTCAGAATCCATTTCACAGCGTTTGTCACTTTTTCTTGCTGAAAATGCTTCTTCTGTCTTAAAATACTGCATGGCAAGATCCCTCAGCATCAGCCGGCTGCCACACAAGCTTTCAAGCCATTAAAAGTGTGGTGGGGAGAAGGAACTAGCCGGAGAGAAATGCCGGAAGCCAGAGAAGAATAAGCACACATCTTCCTTAGAAAACCTAGATCAGGGAAGGCCACCCTGTGGCTCCCGTAAACCCAACCAGCATGCCCAGGATTATAGCTGCCGTTGTCCAGAACATCTGTCAAGTGCCAGTTTGCCCATCTTTGATCTCCAGTAGGGCATGGTGGGCCAGTTTGTGTATTATCAGATGCCAATAATTCCCCAGGAAGATACCTACACGGCAGGACTCCTAATTCGACTCCTTATTCAAAAATGACCATGGAGTTGGCATCACCAAGCAGTAGACACAGAGACATATAGACAAAGCGAGTCAGAAGGGGTCTCCTGGGCCATCTAGTCTGACCCCCGGCTCCAGCCAGCTCCGCTCATGCCATGCCCACCACGTGCATGTCCAAGACATGGGCAAGATTTTAATTTCAGTTCAGCTTTGATCAGAACTTACCCAAATGTGGTCTTGGAAGGAGACAGAGCCATCCATGATGGTCTGAAAGCTGAACATGGTATACTAAGATAAAGCAATATGCCAAGGCCTGGGGGTGAGGTCCAGGTTCCTGCAGCCCAGGGGGACCCAGTGGCCACCCAGAGAGCAGCAGAGGATTGGGGCTGTAAGAAACCCAGCTGTAGCTTGCTCTTGCTTTCCCCTTCTCTCCTCCCTCCATTCCTGAAAACATTTTCTATTTGGGGAACAGCCAACTGGGAGCCGTGTGGCATGGTGGTGAAAGCATTGGACTGGGCAGCTGGGAGACTCAGCTTCTAGTCCCCACTGGGCCATGAAGCTTGCTGGGTAACTTTGGGCCAGTCCTAGACTCTCAGCCCATCCTACCTCACAGGGTTGTTGGGATAAAATGAGGATAAAATAGAGCTATGTAAGCAACCTTGGTTTGCTCACAAGAAGGGGAAGGTAGGATATAAGCACAATGTAATAATAACTGGGCATGTACAAGGGGTCTTCAAAAGGTTTCTGCACTTCGATATTTTACAAATATATTTTATATATTTTTTGCTTTTAAAAGTTGGTACGATGCTGGGAAAATGCATCACAATGGAAGATGATTATGTAGAAAGTTTGTTTTTGAAATTCTTAATAAATAGAGTTTTTAAAAGTGTGGAAACTTTTTGAAGAACCCTCGTACATGGCTCCAGATGTCCGTTATATTACTTTTATCAAAAAGGGAAATTATCCTTTTTTACAACCAAATGGTGCTTCTTCCCAGTTTAATGCTTTTAGCATCAGGGCAGCAGAGGAAAACTCCCTTTTATTCCTGTAATCTTGATAGTGCCCTGATCTAAGTGAGTTCAGAAAACAGGGTGCATCTCTTCGGCAAACAGCTTTGCTGCTTGTCTGTTCATTTTTGCTTTGTTTTGCTCTGCCCTCTCAGAACTGCAGAAATGCTGGTGAAACTCAGAAGAGGCGTGGTGTGAAGAGGGTGGGGGCAGCAAGAGGGGAATGTGGTTTGCGTGCCTCGCCGCTGAATGAAGACATGTGGCCGTCTAAACAGGATCACCGTAAGACCATTAAATCCAGGTTCTAAAATTACGTACCTTGTGCTCTCCCTGCCAGGCGGTTTGTGGATAGGTGCCACGGTCCTTGTGAACAGCCTCTTCTGCAATAGTGCCCTAGATTCGATGAGGCGCCCTTTCTAAGGCAATGGTACAAGATTAGAAACAGAAGCACAGAAACAGAGCAAGTCAGAAGGGACCTCCCTTCTAGTCTGACCCCCGGCTCCAGCCGGCTCTGCTCACGACATGCCTGCCATGTGCATGTCGACACTATCCTTGAACACCCACACCGATGGGGCCTCAACGACCTCCCGTGGGAGCCCATTCCACACCCTCGAGGTCCTAACTGTCAGGAAGTGCTTCCTGGCATCCATCTTGAACCTTGGTTCCCTGCACTTTACTCCACTGGAACTTTACTAATCCTGCCCTTTACCACAGGGGGAAAAGGGTCACAACACACTTCCGTGTGACACCCCCTCACGTACCTGTGTGTCACCAACAGATCCCCCCTGAGTCTCCTCTTCTCCAGGCTGAAGAGACCCAGCTCCCTCAGTCTCGCCTCACACGACTCCCCCTGCAATCCAGCCACCATCCTTGTGGCCCTGCGCTGCACTACATTACAGCTTTACGTAGGGAAGAGAGAGATGTTTGAGAAGGTGATCAAATGTAGCCATGTTTCTACAAAGGTCCTGCTAAAGGAACTAAGCAATGTGCAAAGGTTTTCTCATTTTCAAGAGCCTTTCCGCCCCCACACACCCCTTTAGTCCATTGTAGGTAATGGAAGCATCTTCTCTCATTTGAACCGATCATTGGTCCTAATCCTCCCATTGAGGATTGTTGAGGGTGGTTGCCTCAAACCCACCTTGCAGGCTCCACTCCCATTTGATGGGGGCCTCACCTCACGGGGAGCAGTCGTGCAGCCAGTTTATGCCTAAGCGAGGTGGACAGTTTTGTCCTTTCAGCAAGGAGAAAAATTGCTATTGATTTTTTGGCTTAGAAGTGATAAGTGGACACTCTTCAGAATCCCCACCATGTTCAGAAATCTATTATTTATACATCAGCCTTCTCTGGAGTGGTCGTAGACCCAGTCTATCATCTCTTCCCAGTTCTGCTGCTAGCAATGCAGCTGGCAAGAGTGACCTTTACTGGTGTACAGTTCATGAACTGCTCTTTCAGAAGAACTTGAGCACTGGAGGACAAACAACAGGAGAACTTAAGAACTTGCTTGTTCCTTTACTTGTGATCAAGTTTCGGATTATCATTAAAGAGAAAACTAAGTTCTTAAAGCCAGCACTGATTGAAGCAATACTTGTAATAAATAGCTTTCCACCCCTTTAGCTTTTAAAAAAAAAACACACACACACCCGAAAACACTTGAATTCATCCGTAGCCCTTGTACTCAAGCTGCATTCTGTATAATTCCAAAAGACATGCAGCAAAAATTATTTAAAAAATTGGTCAGTGATATAAACTGGTTAAAAAACATAATATTCAGAGATCAGGTTTAATAATATATATTACTTTAAAAGTAACACTTGTATGCTGTCATTTATTGAAGATATATCTTGTGCTGCATTTTACTGTACCTGTGGTTTATAAATAGCTGTGATCTGCCCAGGCAGCTTTGGATATTGGGTGGTATAAAAATTAATTAATTAACATGCTGGAACATTTGTGGGAAATGAACTTTTCCAGCAACAGTTGTTCTGCGTCGCAATGCAAAGCACTTTGGAGTGGTTGGTCATGAAGGGACAATTAATACTCATTTGCTTTAGAGAAAACCAGCCCCTGGTAGAGACAAAAATCGATAGAACTGGGCGGTTGTTATGGGCACTGGAGCTGCCTACGTTTTTTGACTACCTTACCAAGTGCCTGTAGCACAGAGCAAAAGTGACTACAGACCCTATGTGGCAGCAGGTGAACCACTGTGAATGCCATTTGTTTTTCTCTCTGTTGCATTTCTGTCCCACCTGTCTCCCATTGTGGAGCTCAATGTGGCTCCAGGCAGTTCCCAGGTGGTCTCCCTTCCAAGCTCTGGCCATCCCCAGACCTGCTTAGCTTCAACATGGTGGATGTCCTACATGCCTTCGGACCATACTCTAGACTAAGGAGAGATTATTGTTCAGGGAAGGGGAGGAGAGGAGAGACTTTAGGCTGATGCAATCTCCTTTTTTTTAATAGTCTCTTGAGATCCATTAGTAGGATGAAGCAGGGATAAAGGAAGAGATGAGGGGCCATCCTGCAGCTATTGGAAAGTGTGGTGGTCGGTTGTACCTAATGGAAGGTACATTTGCACATCCTGTGCTAATACATTCTTGCAATAATGCACATGGGGGGTTGTGTTGCCATGCAAATCCCACGGTGAGCCTGGCAGACAAAGGGCCTCACCATGGGTGGGGGGCCCCTCCCTGCCACCTCCCCCTCAGTCCTCCCATGGGTAATCCAGAGGGCACTGTGGGAAAACCAAGTGGCCTCCCCACTCCCATTTTTGGCTCACTGCGCTTTTTAATTCCGGCTGTTTTTCTTTCCTTTTTGGGCCCCAAGAGATTGTGAAAATCAGCTTGGCAGCCAACCTTTGCTGTCCGCATGTGGGACCAACAGCCCCTTTGAAGTATGGAATGGGCTTTCATGGGAGGTGCTTGACGCCCCATCAGTGAGGGTGTTCAAGGATAGGCTGGTCATGCCCATGGTAGGCATGTCATGAGGGGAGCCGGGGGTCAGACTAGATGGCCCAGGAGACCTATTCTGACTCTATGTTCTGTTTCTATGTTCTATCTTCTATCAGAGAGTAATTCCTATACGACTCAGGTGTGTCCCCAGCTGGAATATTGTGTTCAATTCTGGGCCCCTCATTACAAGAGAGATGTAGCAAGGTTCGAATTAGTGCAGCGAAGGGCCACTAGGATGGTGGCTGGTTTGCTGGGGAAGCCATATGAGGAAGGACTGAGGTAGCTGGGTCGTTTCAGCCTTGAGAAGAGGAGGCTCAGGGGGGACCTGTTAGTGACATACAGACATATGAGGGGGTGTCATGCATAGGTGGGTTGTGACCTTTTTCCCCCTGCAGTGGAGGGTAGGACGCGTTCCAGTGGAATAAAGCTCAGGGAACCAAGATTCAAGATGGATGCCAGGAAGTACTTCCTGACAGTTAGGGCCCCCAGGGGATGGAATGGGCTTCCACAGGAGGTGGTTGAAGCCTCTTCAGGGAGGGTATTTAAGGATAGGGTGGCCATGCCTATGGTAGGCATGTCATGAATGAAGCTGGCTAGAGCAGGAGGTCAGACTAGATGGCCCAGGAGTCCCCTTCTTACTTGCCCTGTTTTTATGTTTCTATGAAGAGAGTGGGGAAAGCAGTCACAACAAGCCCAAAACAGCTTGTGTGGACAGCAGGGTGTGAGCAAACACAAGCCAGCTGTTCCAACTGATGCTGGCATTGACTAGCAGCCCCCTGGGTTGCCAAGGGGGCTTTGCCACTCTTGCGGCAGGGCTCAGGGGCCGATTCCACGCACCCACAATGGAGTGGGTTGCCCAGGTTCACAGGATGCAGCACACCCATCCGTAGCCCATGGGTTGTTGCCCATGAATCGGTCATCTCAGGGAAATTGAGTTGGGTAATAAATTATGTTGGCTTACTCTGCCATCTGTACCCAGGCAAAGTCTTTCTGTACAAAGATGAGAATCTTTGAGCAAAAGTGAGAATCTCCTTCTACCAGTTTGGCCAGTCTAATGGTTGGATCAAACCTTCCTCTTCCAGTCCCAGGAGGCGCATGCAGTGGCAAAGCCAAGCCACCATTGCTCACGAGCATCCCAAAAGGGTCAATCGTCTTTCCACATGCAAAAACCAACAAACAAAAACCAGTCCAACATATTGGAGGTGGGGGGATCGTTTTGTCACTCCTCTGACCTTGCAGGTCCCCACCCCACCCCCATCCAGCCAATTAGTTCAGTTATGAAGCCTATCATTCTCATAGGTCCTGCACAGTGTAACACATTCTCATTTTACAAAGCTCTCCCCGACTTGTGGCACAAACCATGCACGCCTTATGGGGGATTTGTTGGCAAGAGCTCGCTGGCAGCTGGAAGTGATCACCGCAGAGCAATTACTGCCTGTGCGAGATCCACATCTGGAAAAGGGCTCTGGGCAGATTTTAAAGCCACCCTAATGAAGAAGGGAGCCTCTCCATTGACTGGGTGGAAGAGGCAAAGGGGATCTCAAAGACCAGTTCATTAGAAAAGCTGAAATGAGAAGCACATGGCGTGTGGGGCAGGGGAAGAAGGAAAGGCAAGGGAAACGTAAAAGGAACATAAATTACACTGAAATGGTTTGCAGGCATTCCTGAAGAAGGGGGACACATCTTTGGAAAGTATGATATGGGAAAAACCTGCCCTGCAGGGACAGAAGTGTAGTTCTCTCTCAGAGGGGTTAACTTGTCCCTCGGATTTCCCACTTTAGACTGCAGATGTGGGCTCACGTGAGTGACTATACCAGCGAAGAAAGAGGAGAAAAATTCCCTCCATGTGGGGAATCCAAGGAGGGGTTCTAGCCAGATCTTTCCCTGCTATGTGGATTTCTCCCCGAAGGGCAGAGATGCAGACTTCCAAGCCTTGAGGTTCAAGCCACCTCTCTGGGGTGGTCAGTCTGGACCTCTGGGGTTCCCCAGAAGGAAACTCCCTTCCTCTGGCTTCACCCCTGCTCCTCAAACATTGGTGGCTTGGTGGCTTCCTGGCTTTGGTAGTTTTCCCCTTTTCTGAAAGGGTCAAATGTCTTTCCTAGGGCTTTAAACTAAAATATGATGTCCTGTTTCCATTTTCTGGCCATGCCCCTTTGGGTATAGCCCCACCCCTTTTGCCTTTGGCCACACCTGCCCTTGGAATGCTGTCCAGGAATGTCTCCACCATGGAATTCTGACTTTGGTTGAAAGTGATTCTACACCTCTGGAGTAGGGTTGGGTGGACTGCATCTCCTGTTCAACGGCTCGGAAGTTGAGAGTGGGAAAGGGTTTTGCCTGTGAACCAGGAAGACCTCCACAGCACGAAGGGACAGAGCTAAGGTTGGCTTACAGTTTCTGGAGGAACCTCAGGAGAGGCGAGCCAACCAGAACATTACCACTGGCATCGGAAGCCCTGAGAGGTGGCAACAAGGAGGAGGTCCTCTCCATGGCAGTGCCCCACATGATGGATCGTTCTCCCCACTCTGCCTTGCTCCAACATGATCTCCAGATGAAGTAGGGAGGCCATGGGATTGTGTCGCTAGCTATTTCTGTTACTTTAACTTTTGTTGTGGAAGATGCTTCACTATGTTTCCATTGCCTTGTATTTGTGGTGTGTAAGTTGGGTGGATGGTTTTGGATGATGGGTGGTGTAGAGATTAATTAATGAAATAAATAATCATGACGGGTTAGTGGGAGGTTTCGTGCGAGCATAGTATATTTTGGTATTTGACTGGTGTCAGCCTAACTCCTCAGTCCAACCCATCTAGAACACAGGCAGGGCTAAAAGGAGTGAGGGATGTGTACGAATATGTCCACCCTGCCCTCAAGGATCCCTCGAACCCCCAGTCATGTCAGACTGCGATCATGAGCCCTGCTTCATTGGGCTCAGTTTTAGACTCTCCGTTTACTTATTATTTCTATTTATTTTTGGATTTATACCCTGTCTTTTTCCTACAAAGGGCTCAAGGCAGCTTACACCATTCTCCTCCTCCATCTTATCCCCACAACAACAACCCTGTGAGGTGGGTTGGGCTGAGAGTCTGACTGGCCCAAAGTCACCCAGTTGGCTCCATGGCCGAGCAGGGACTCAAACCCACGTCATCTGAGTCCCAGTCCCAGGCTCTTAACCACTACACCACACTGGCAAGTTGTGTTCTTGCAACCAGACTGGGTTTGGTCCCACGGGCCCTCAGAACATCTCAGCCAACATCTCAGCTCCCCAGTAACTGTCTGCCTGAAGGAGACTTTGGTTCTGACACAACCAGGTGTGTGAAGGCATCCTGTGCTCCGGACGAAGGCCCATAATTCTGGACTAAAAGTCTGTGGACCAGATGGTAGCCCATGCCCTCTGTGATGAGAGGTCCGGGGGTTCCCGTCATTCTTCATCCTTCTCCTAAAATCAGTTTAAAACTATCCATATTGTCCCTTTCATAGCCCACCCTGAGCCATCAATACGCAACCAAACCCCTAGGGGAGAGTGTCTTCCAAGTCCTGCCTTGCCCTTGCAGAGCAGTTACAAGCCAAAGCAGCGCCAAAAATATCATTTGCAAGGCCACCAAAATGCGATCCCAGACAATACCAAGTCCCAGCAGCGAGGTCCTCCAGGCTAGGCGTGTGTAAAAGCTGCAGGAAGAAAGCCATTCTCAGGTTGCCAGTGCAGCTAGTAGATTTCTGTAGAAAAGAAAATCAGTCTGCCTCATTAAATTCCATTTCATTCCATTCTCACATTCCTTTTCGTTGCAATGCCACTGCACTATGGTTTGTGTAGTCTTGGTGTTGCATAAGCAGGCTGGTTCACCTGCACAAATAAAGATCCTTGATTCCGTTTCAACTTTTTTGTAATAGTGCAAGAAAAGTACATCAGATGCAGGATCATCAAGACCCTCTCTAAGTGTGGCTTAAAATGGATTTGTTGAAAAAGTAGTGGCTTTCAGAATGGTCACAAGAAGTTTCAGATCACAGAAGTGACTGAACATCAATATTCAGCCTGAATTCTGAATTTTGCAGGTTGGGGTAGTGACAACTTGGGGCCAACCCTTTTTCTAATTCCCTGGAGCTCCTTCATATTTCAGTTAAAGCCACTTACAATGAAAATATTCATTGGGCTTAAAAAAAAGGGTACATGTGTTGGAAGAAATTTCCACTGCCCTGCAGCTGACCTCACACACCTACAGTCTTAAAGCTGCAGTGTCAAATTACTTCCAACAAGCATTCAAGAGCCCTGTTCAGACCCAACCTTGTTCCATTCCGATTTTTGGCCTTGTTGATCTTAAGTCTTTTGAGAGTTTTCCTTTTCAATTTAAACATTTGTTTCCTGGCCTTTGTATCACCCACCCGCCGTCCTGCAACCAACCTGCGACAACTTGAGAAAGAAATAATTGCTAGCAGGGAATGCGAAGGAGAGGACTTGTTTGGATGTGTGCTGTTTGTTTGCTCTGCTTTGCTTTGCTTTGCAAAAGTGCATCAGCCTCATTAACACGTTAAAATGATTGGACGCACCAAGAAATTGTGCACTTCATCTGTTGCCAGCCCGGCCAAAAGCCCATTAAAGTTAGTGGGTGGGAGAGTAGAATCCCAGTGACTTTGATGGATTATGGAACAAATCTATAAACATGACGAGGGAGCACAGCAGAAGGCGCTACGTTGCTTTTCCTGAGATGCTTGTCCATTCCGAAAGCGTCTCTCGCCGCTCTTAACGCATGCCATCTTTGTGCATTGTCCATTCAGTCCTGCCACTCAATTAGATCAAAATGTCAAACGGTTTTGTGATGACCACTCAGCCCCAGCCCAAAACAATGGCCCCTGCTCCTAATGCACAATACACACCGTGAAAGCTGCTATTATCTCACATGACCTACCCCATCCTGTTCAGAAGAGATGCTCTTTCCTGGTGCTCTGCAGCATCTTCCGTTACTCCAAGGAAGGACCGCTTTTTTCACCCTGGAAATTTTGTGGCAAGGGAAGATCTGGCATCAGACACTTACGCCATAAACATCTCCCTTGCGCTTTTGCTGGATCCCAGCCTAAAGCCCATCTCCTCCAGGAATGTTGGCTTCATTCCTCAGTCTTCCCAAGGCCCAGGCAGAAACAAAGTTCTCCGGGCGTTTAAGGCTGACTCCAGATTTATGCTGAATCCACAGCCCTGACAGAAGTAGATTTCTCTCCCCTCTCCTTCCTGTGAACATTCCTCTAGCTTGATCCAGCAATCCAGCCTCCTGAAAGTGCTACTCAGAGAATCAAGACAGGTGGCTGTACTGGGTGAACTGGGGTGTGGGAGGGAGGGGGGATCCCCCAAACTTGGGCAAAGGTCCCCTCCACTCTCTGAAGGCGGATCTGGGATCCAACCCTTGTCTATTAATTAACATATAAATAATGCCATTTCTGCAAAAAAGCAACCATTTCTGCAACAATTTAAAACAATGACACTTTCGAACAATAAACTTGGTATTAAAAACAGTGACTGCATGGAAACATTAATTATGGGCACTATGTAATTGCTGCATATAAAATGCAACAGATGTATGGATTAGCACATGGTGAGTCCTTCTTGCCCTTATTTTTCTCGGTTTGGCCCCTGTTTTTCTCATTTCTGTTGTCTCCTCTATTTAGAGGTTCAGACGGTGACTTCCGTGTGTCCCCATTTAGAGGCTTCAAAGCTGTCCTCCGTCTGAAGGACTATCCAATCCAAGTCCAATTTAAAGATAAAGAGGGAGAGCTGGGACTTGAAGTTGTCCACCAACAACACCATAGTGGTTAAGAGCGGAGGCTGCAAAGCAAGAGGGCCTCATTCTGCATCTTGGCTCTTGTGTGAACTTGCCCAGTGGACTTCAGCAAGCAATTCTCTCTCAGCCTCAGTCAATCATGGCATTGACTTCCTGGAAGGTTCGTTGCAAGAACTGTGCCCAGGAAATGTAGGCGGTGCTTTCTGAGCACAAGACAAGTGAAAGAAAGAAACATAGAAACAGCGTGAGTCAGAAGGGGTCTCCTGGGTCATCTAGTCTGACCCCTGGCTCCACCCGGCTCCACCCATGACATGCCCGCCATGTGCATGTCCAGCCTATCTTTGAACACCCGCACCGATGGGGCCTCAACGACCTCCCGTGGAAGCCCATTCCACACCCTCGGGGTCCTAACTGTCAGAAAGTACCTCCCGGCATCCAAATTGAACCTTGGTTCCCTGAGCTTTGCTCCGTTGGACCACATCCTGCCTTCCTCTGCAGGGGAGAGCAGGTCTCTCCACACCTCTGTGTGACATCCCCTGACATCTTTTACAGGCCAGTTGGGCCTGATCGCCATGTCTTGCTCCCATCACCTGCGGACCCTTGTGATGGACTACACAGGGCTACCCTGACATAGTGACTGAGCCAGGTGGGCCAGTGGCCTCACCTGGAATATGGGGGTTTCCTATGAACCCTTGCATGCCCTTTCCCTCTTTATCAAATCTCCAAGACAAAACAGATCCAGTGACAGCTGCATAAGCACATTTGTCCCCAGTCCTATATTGTCACAATACATATTCCTGCAATTAATGACCAGTGCACTCATTCACATGGTCACCCTAAATTGGAGATGATGTGACAGCATATAACAACAGTCCAGTTGCCCATGAAGTCAGTGAGATCCAGATCTTCTCCAGCTGGCCTCTGTCAACATGCCCATTTTTCCAGCTTCAAGGACTTTAATAACCATACTCAGAACATTGAAGAGACAGGACAGTATGAAAATGGTATGCATAGTGCAAAAAGTTTAAAACCCACAGATGCGGGAGGTGGTAACTGGTGAGAGAGCAGGTCGGGGCAAAGGAATCCAGAGACTGGAGATGGGGTGAACAATGTTGACATGTGGAGGATAGAAGTATAGATGGGCTAGAACAATCTTTGATTGAAAGAGATGCCATCAACAAATTTTACTTCCAGGGAAAAGTAAATTAAGGAATTATTATTGTTACATTACATGCCTATACTGCCCTTAGCCAAGCTCTCTGGGCAGATCGCAACATTTAAGTCTCCCATCTCGATTTCGACCAGGTCCAACCCTGCTTAGCAGCCAAGATTAGGCAGGATCAGACCCTTCAAGCTCTACCTCTCTTTTTCAACCAATCCATGTGAGGCAGTGGCTGTACTGAACCGGTGCCTGGCCAAGGTAATGGGCTGGATGAGGGCCAATAAACTGAAGCTCAATCCAGACAAGATGGAGGTCCTGTTAGTAGGCGGTTCGGGCCTCGGGGTGGGGGACTTTGACCTTGTCCTGAATGGGGTTGCACTCCCTCTTAAGGACAGGGTCCGCAGCTTGGGAGTGCTCCTCGACCCAGAGCTATCGTTGGAAGCTCAAGTGACAGCGGTGGCGAGGAGTGCTTTCCTTCAGCTTCGGCTGATCCATCAGCTGCGTCCCTACCTGGAGAATGATTGCCTGGCAACAGTGACCCATGCATTGGTCACTTCCCGATTAGACTTCTGTAACACACTCAACGTGGGGCTGCCCTTGAAGACAGTCCAGATACTTCAGATGGTACAAAATAGAGCCGCCAGGTTGCTGACAGGGACTGGGCATTGTTCTCCTATAACCCCAGTCCTCTGTCAGCTTCACTGGCTCCCCATTGAAGTCCGGGCTCAATTCAAGGTGTTGGTTATCACCTATAAAGCCTTTAACAGCTTGGGACCTGGTTATCTAAAGGAGCGCTTGCGTTCATATCTGCCCTCCCACCCCTTAAGATCGGCAGCAGAGGCCCTCCTCCGGGAACCCTCCGTGAAAGATATTAGGAGTGCGAGTACCTGGAGGAGGGCCTTCTCTGCGGTGGTGCCCAACTTATGGAATGCGCTCCCCAGAGAGGACCGCCTGGCGCTGTAGTTATTTGTTTTTCGGTGCCAGGCCAAGACCTTTTTATTTAAACGTTATTTTAATTGTTAAATGTACTGATTTTATACCTGTGCCGAGATGTCTCCTGATTTTAATGTAATTGTATAGTTGTTTATTTGTTTTGGGAGCCGTCCCGAGGCTGTTGCGAATGGGGCGGCATATAAATGTTCCAAATAAATAAATTAAATTAATACAGAACAGGAGGAGAATGAAAGCTTCTCTCCGGGCAGGGGGTCATCACTCTAGAAATTGCTGTAACGAGTCATTTGTGAACTATGTTTCCTTTCAACTTATATTCATCACCTGTTCTGCCCTTTATTAAACAATCCCTTGGTGCTTGTTCCTTTACATTTGTCACATATTAATATTTCTGTGCCACTTTCAGTCAATAAAAGTTATAAAATGCAGCCCTTTGTGTACATATTGACTATGCTGTTTAATCTATACAACAAGAAGTTCCCCTTGCTGGAATTTCTTCCCGTGGGGTGAGGAGCAGCATCTGCCAGACGTGTTCATAGCAGGGCTGCTGTGCTGCGTGTCTGCAGGCATAACCAATCAATAAGGCTAAAGCAAATACCTGGCCTGCATGCTGCAGGTAAGGCCTGTGTAGGATGCCGTGCTTTTCCAAGATTTGAATGGTGCTGCAGGATTGCCATCCCCTCCTTTATAGAGTTTACTTCATGGGTTTGATTGGTTTGTCTTACTGGAGGGTCATCATTATCATCATCGCTTTACAAACTGCTTTCAAAAGCTAGAAAACTCATTGTTAAGTTTACATACGTATTTAAAAATAAACCCTATTAGCAGCCAGTAAAGCACTGGCATAATAAATAATAAAATCAGATCTTTGGCGACTACATTCTTGAAGCAATTGAAGATTGTGGGCTCTGTCTTCAAGAGGAGTCCCAAATGGAAGTAATTGCAGTAGTCTAACCTGGAAGTTTCTGCAACATGAAGGGCTGAGCCCAAAGGAGCTGTTCCATCCACAGAGGCCGCCCAGTTCTGAGTTCTTTCATGAAAGACTGTATCTGGAAGGACAAGGAAGAGATTCTTTTCATTGGTTGCCCCATTTTTAAAGAAACCCACCATGAGTGATGCGTGCAAATGTCCAACCCATTAGAATTGTGAAAGAAGGCTAAAGCCTTCCCTCTGGACAAAGCTTGTCATGGTTAATTCCAGTGCTGATAGAAGCTTTAGCATAAATAGGTAGATGAGCTTAAAACATAAGAAGAACATAAGAAAAGCCACTTCGGCCAAAGGAGGAAGCACTTAGCCAGCAGGGCTAGTAGCCAAGGATAGGCTCCTCCTTCTGGAATCCCTCCAATCCCCTTTTAAAGCCATCCAAGTTGGTGGCCTTCACCACTTCCCATGGCAGGGAATTCCATAGTGCAGTCGGTGAAGAAGGACTTCCTTTTATCTCTCCTAAGCCTCACACCAACCCACTTCAAGGGTTGGCCCTGGGTTTGAGTTACAGTGCAAGGAGAATAATGTCTCCCTCTCTACTTTCTGCACACCGTGCATTAACTTTAACAGCCTCCATCACGTCTCCCCTTTCTTGCCTCTCTTCTAAGCTGAACAATCCAAATGGTTGTAACCACTCCTTGCAAAGGAGTCGCTCCAGCTTCCTGACCATTTTTTTCCTTTCTCCATAGTTTTTCCAACTCAACACTGCCCTTTTCCAGGTAAGGCAACCAGAACTGAACACAATATTCTAACTGGTCACACCAAAGATTTGTATAAGGAAAGTAAGATTTTGGCAGTTTTATTTTAGGTTCCATTCCTAATTGTGCCTAGCATGGAATTTACCTTTTTCACGGCAGCTGCGCCCTGGGCTGACATGTTCATCAAATTGTCCACCACTATCCCAAGACAGTAATTCCTAGCTCAGATCCCATCAATATTGAAGTTGGGATTTTGCCGTAACACACATCTTAATGCTTATGTCATGAATACTGACTTCTTTGGTTTTTATAAGAAAAAGTACATAGAGATACTATATCCACTATTATTGACTATGAATAGCTATTATTATCCTTATCGTATTTATTCCCCTGGTAGCCACAGCCAACTGAATTCGATGCCAGCCCTCCAAATCCAAATCAAGATGGATTAAGGATAGAATTTGCTGGATAATTTTCTCTGGAATGAACAAAAAGCTACACCTGTTTCTCATTTCTTTACAAATATGGAAAGGGATAGAATTTTACATTAACTGGAATTGAACTAGAGCTGCTCTAGGTGAGGCAAGTGACACCCCCAGAAGGACCACAGGAGAAGACTGGGAGAAGAAAGAAAATGAGGCTGGAAATGCATAATTATCCCAAAGGAAATACTGCTTTAAGGCACAAGTTCTAAACAGGCCTAGTCCTCCATTCATTAAATGAGATTACATCATATTAGCAATGATTCACATCCCTTTACTTCTGTGGGTATCCAGCTGCAAAAAGAAATTTTTAAATCATCTGTTCTCCAGTCATGCAGAATTTCAATAAATATTGCAAGATTTAATCACTGACAAGTCTCTCTAAACTTTCCTGTAGCTCAAAGAACAAGAGAACTCCATCACAGGCAATAAAAGAAAAATGCAAATAGCAAAAAGGGGGGAAAGGTTGGAACATGGAGCTAGACAATGACAAAGTAGAGGGGGTTCAGGCAGCACAGTAACTGAAGGCTTGAACATGGGTTGAGTGTGGGTTGCCACTGAAGGCTT
>JAIXND010000762.1:5158102-5170269 GCA_023646645.1 Varanus salvator macromaculatus
GTGTGTGTGTGTGTGTGCGTGTGTGCACATGCATGCATCCAGGTGTGCAAATGGGTAGACAAGGAGGAAGCAATGGAGAGAAAGAAAGTAAGGGGGAGAAGTAGTATATAGTTATTGCTTCAGCAGGTGTGCAGGTAATCTGTTACCTTTCCACAATGTAAAAAAAAAACCCAAATGCATCTCTGGAATGAGCCGCTTTGCAGGTTGGATGGAGCTGCACCTTATGCAGTATTGCAGTTATCAAAATGTGCTCACAGAGTATTATACTGCATTATATCAGTGGCCTTCTTGCCTTCGCCCCAACCACGCTCCGTGAGCAAAAGTTCAGGTTCGAGGTTGCCATCACACACAAAGAGACCTGGAAACACCGAGTTTGCGGACCAGGTCAGGAAAAGAGGCTGAAACATGGAAGATTCCTTTCGCTTTGTGAAGTGGTGATTAGTGTTGACTGGTGTGTGGAATCTTGTGATGGCTGCTGCCATGTAGGGACTATCATAGAGGGATCCTGAAATGCAGAGCTGCTCGAGTGTTGCTTTGGACATCACACGCCTACCTGCCTGTTGGCTGACATCACATATAAGTGCACTTCTCCTTCCTGGCTGGAATCGATAGTCGGATGGCAGGTGTTAACCTGCCCTGGCAGTTCTGATCTGGCACTGCCAGTCCTGTTGGCTTGGAGTGGCAGAGTGACCAAACCAAATCAAGCTTTCTGCTGCCACCTGCTGGTCGGAGAATATTTCCACACACCGAATGTGCTGTCACACTTCCTGGGACAGGATTGTAGTGCAACACTCTCAAATGGTTGCATCTTTGTGGAACTCCCATCCCTTTGAAGTGTGGCTTCCACTGGCACATCTAGTCCATGGTAGGAAACGGGAAGCTTTGTCTTTAGGGGTCAATAGTACTGATACTTGGCTGATGTTTTGTTTTTTAGGTGGAATGCCATTGTTTGCCCATATCCTGAGGACTGGACATGAGGGACAAGACAGCTCCCTGTTTCCCAGACATTTAAATTGGGGGGTAGAGTTTTACTAGGATGGGGGCTTGAGACAGAAATTAATACAAAAGGAGGAGACCCCAAGGCCTGTGGAATCAAACTCCATTCTGAGAGCTAAGCAAAGGCTTTACACACCAGCTCATCATAAACCTACCAGTGTTGTCTCTGCCCTTGGGTCAGGGTAGCCCCTGGGATGTCCAGTCTTCATATATCCCATCCCAACATGTTTATGCAAGCATACCAGCTTGGCATTACTTGGAGCCATACATGAAATGGAATGCAATTATATGTCAGTATCTGTATTTTTCTGAATGTTGCAACCAAAGTTCACACATCTCAAAATGCATTCCAGAAAGTGTGGAAATAATGCATATAAAAGCACACACAAGAAGGCTTTATCTCAGAGGAAAATGTCTTCAAAAACAAATAATGCACATAATTTGGAAAATGCATCATTTTCGGTGACATGAAGGCACAAATGGCTGTGAAAATTGTATGAAATGAACTTGGAAAGATGAGAACATGAGTGGAAGGGCACGTGACAGTTGGGTTGGGATGAATCCTTTCAGAATCCATCCCTCCAGAATCCTTGTGGGCTTAGCCCAGTCCAGCAAGTAAACCAAGCTAAGAGGAAGTCAGCGAATGCTCATGGACCACCAGCAGCCATCTCTGGCTGCCATTCCTGGTGACTAAACCTCTACCCCACTCACTGGTATCAAGTCAAAACAGGCTGGCTCCACATGGTGAATATTTTCTGAAGCAGAAATGGCTCTCCTTGTCAAACCAGGGGAGGTCGATGAACACCCATAAGGAGGACCAGGTGAGAGCTGGACTGTGTAAATGAGGTTCGCATCACAGCCTGAGGATGCTGACGCACGCTCACACCAGCTAAAGCAGGGTGAGGAACCCTTCGACTCAAGGGCCAAATTAAATTCTGGAGAAGCCCCCGGGGGCTGCATTCCAGCAGTGGGTGGGGCTGAAGGCAAGAGGGGAGGGGCCAATTTCATAATATGCCAGAATATTGCGGTGTGAAACTCTTCTTGCTAGCAGATAAATCTTAATGGAAACATTTCAACTTTTTTGAATCGGGGCTGGGGTGGGGGGTCTACCAAAAAGCCAGGAAAGTACCAAATATTCAGTGGTCTAGGTAAAAAAAAAAAGCTGGGCCGGGGGTGGGTGCTTCTTGACTCCTTTTAGGTTCTGGAGACATATTTAGTATCTAAGCAAAATTTGAACCCTGCTACACCCTCAAAGAACACCATCCGTCCAAAGGGTGTTTGGAGCAAGCAAAGGTGGAAGAGCAGCTTTAAAGTTATGATATCAGTGCTGGGTTGTAGTTCATGATGATGTGACCCTTTGTTTAAGTTGCCTACACTTAGAATTAAACCAATCCATACATTATTCCTCTTCGAGCAAAGTAGTGAATTGCCTGAACACTTTCTAGGCCATTGATTGCTCTTTTCATAGATAATAACCACACACACACACCATATGCAGTCCTTTGAATCATCCTTATATATTTTTTCACCCCGATAGTTGAAAGCCTTTGGATTTTAAAAGTGGATGTCTCCATATTCCATTCCCTTTCATCTTGGTGTTATCCAGGCCGCCCTCTTCTTTGACTTCTTTAAGCATTCAAAGTTTTTTTTTTTTTTTTTTAAGAAATCCTCATTTAGCTTTCATTTTGCTAAGATTCAGTCATCCCGTAAATCAGTCCTGAGTAAGAACCTGGGAGAGTCTGAACTAATCAAAAGTGCCAATCTTTTAAATGTTTAAATATAAATCAAAATAGCTGAGGGCTTTCCTGAGCTTCTGAAACTCTCTTTGAAAGCCCTCTTCTTCCCTAATTTTCACTGCTTAGCTCTAAATTTCTTTCTGAGCAACTAATAATTTCCTGAAGGTAGGATAGTATTCTGTGTGTGTGTGTGTGTGTGTGAGTGTGCGCGCGCACATGAACACATGTATATGTGTATGTGTAGTATATATAACCTCCTGAAACACAAAGACTTTCAAAATCAAAAATCATTATATTTTTGTATTTGTGATGAGATGGAACCTCTTTGGTCAAAGTAAGCTTTGGAGCACTGAAACATGGACCGAAATGTATTTATAACTCACCCGTGACTAATTATTGTCCCAGTCTCCATGAAACAGAACTTTGATTACCAACTCCATTCTGATAGCTATGTTTTTGTTGGACTTTTTCCCCCTCTTCTTAAAATAAAAGGGCATTTTTCTCATCCTCATATCATTTCCAAAATGTCTACTTGATCCAGCATTTAATTTTCTCACTTGTCCTAATTGCATCTTAGTATTCAGGTTATGGGTATTAAGAACATCATAAGCATCTTTCACCAGCTCCCTTTCTCAGGAGCAGCCACAAATTTCTGCTCAGAGTAGCCACTACTTTGAAAAGACAACACTTAAGAACCAAACAACTCATTCTGCAGTGCATGAGAGGCTTTTAGGCTGGGGCTTTCCAAACAGTGCCCCTCCCATCTCACATGGCAACCCATTTTGGAAATGCCAGGGATTTTAACAAGAGCTTGTAAGATGGTGAATGGATTCAGCAGATGACACAAGTGTGACTTGTTATGGAATTGTGGGTTCTTCTTGAAACATGGTTGTCATGTTGTCTGCATCAAGCCAAGATGAGAAACCGCAGTAAACAACCCATAGTTCACAACCCAACAATATAACATGGATTTTCTTCATGGGCTGTTTGTGGTTAACAACTGCATTCAGACAACTTGTTAATCTTAACAATGACCCACACCCAACCCATCTATTTCTTTGTGCCACTCTTCTAAAGAAGACAAAAGCACCACTGTCTCTTGGGCCTGCCTTCATCTTCGCCCATAGAATGTTCTTCCTTCCTTTTCCAAAACCGAAGAAGCTGAGCTTCCTTTCTCTCTCAGAATCTTCGCCACAACACGTCATGCCTTGCTTTTGATGAATTCCATGCCTAACCAACTTTATTAATTGAAATGTATTCTTTACTGCTTTCGGTACATTGCGTCGAATGCATCTAATGAATAACCAGCTACATCTCTCGCGCTTATTATTATTATTTCCCCCCCTACATAACAATTCAGAGCCGTGCTCACTCGAAACCCAGTGACGGGTTTTGCCCATTATCCGGCTGTTGGCTGATAATGCATCAGGCAGCCATAATGAAGCTTGATTTTCATATGCCGCCGTAAATGAGAAGTGCTCAGAGCGACACGTTTTGATTAGCAGGCTAAGCAAAGCATGACATGGACAGCATTCTTTATAAGGAATGCCAAGGCAGCTCTCCGCCAGGCGATTTATCTCACCGGCAGGACCCGTTAAGCTGAGCTGATGGTCCTTGATGATATCTAGATCATCTTAAAAGAGACATCCTTCTTGTGCCAGGGAACTAAGCTATCCAAAGTAGGACTGCAGTGAGAAAGCAAAATGTTTCTTTTGATACTCGACTGGATATTCAGCCTTGACCAGGGCTGAACTTAGCAGAACTTCCTCCAGACCTCCTCATTTATGGAAAAGTGTGGAAAATCGAGCTGAATGGCTAAGCCCATCACAGGCATCCTCGATAAAAGCACTAGAAAGATAGAAAGATGGGGAGCATTGCTTATATTTTGCCTCCTCCACCCCCGCCCCAAAAAAAGCACTATTTTTTCTTTAAAAGCCAAAAACAGGGATCTCTCCCTCTTTCTACCAAATCATTTTTCTGTAGGGATGCACAAGACACTCCCTTTGGTTTAGGTTTGACCAGAATTTATCCAAATTCTGAATAAATTCATTGACCCAAATGTAGACATAAATATAATCCGCAGATAAGGGTTGCAGATTCCTAGCTTGGGATGTGATTTAGAAACCCTCAAAAATGCATTCCTCAACACAGAAAAATACCATATTTTTTGCTCTATAAGACTCACTTTTTTCCCCCTCAAAAGTAAGGGGAAATGTCTGTGCGTCTTACAGAGCGAATATGTGTGTGCAGTAAGTCTGTCAGATGTGCAGCCCATGGGGAAGTGATGGGGAATGTGCCTGTGATTATGTGCCCATTTGATTCAGAATATTTTTTTTCTTGTTTTCCTCCTCTAAAAACTAGGTGCGTCTTATGGTCAGGTGCGTCTTATAGAGCGAAAAATACGGTAAGTCTGAAAAATTGGCACTTTTGAAACATGTACACAAACTTTGTCAAGATCACAGCCCAGGAACCCTGCAAGTGCACCTGGGTCACCTTTGCAGACACTTGCAGGGAGCAGGTGAGGAGCAATGATCCAGGGCAACAGGAGGACCTGAAAAACAGCCCCGGAGGCCTCCCTGCACTGCTGCCCTTTGCCACAGCAACACGAGCTGTCTTGGTGACTCCCTTGTGCTCGGCTCCTGCACTGCCTTGCCTAAATTCCGGTGCCTGCCCACCTGCCCTCTGCCTTGCTCCAGCCTGTTCTTCCTCCAGGTCTTGTCTCCAGCCTGACCCTGCCATTCCAAGTACCTTCACCCATCTGCCCTGACCTTTCCTTGCTTTTCTGGAACTTGATCCATGGACTGTGCTTTTGGCCTGTGAAATCTTGGAATCTTTCATCTTCCTGGCTTCACTCTGGACCATTGCACGAATGTCCCTCTTGCCTCTGGTCCCCTGAACCCACCACAGGCTCCGCCCAGCACCTGCAACCTGCTCCTGGCATTCCTGTTGTAGCTACCTGCCACGCCACCCTCAGCCCAGACCTTACCAACATGCTATAATGGGAGGAAAATGTATGTGTTCCAAAAAGGTGCAGAACTAAAGTGTACAGTTGGGGAAACATAGAAACAGAGCGAGTCAGAAGGGGCCTCCAAGGCCATCTAGTCTGACCTCCGGCACCAGCCGGCTCCGCTCATGACATGCCCACCATGTGCATGTCCAGTCTGTCTTTGAACACCCTCACTGATGGGGCCTCAACAACCTCTCATGGAAGCCCATTCCATGCCCTCGGGGTCCTGACTGTCAGGAAATGCTTCCTGGCATCCAAATTGAACCTTGGTTCCCTGAGCTTTGCTCCCTTGGAGCGCGTCCTTCCTTCCTCTGCAGGGGTGAACAGGTCTCTACCCATCTGCATGTGACACCCCCTCACATACCTGTATGTCGCCAACATATCCCCTCTGAGTCTCCTCTTCTCCAAGCTGAAGAGACCCAGTTCCCTCAGTCTCGCCTCATACGGCATCCCCTGCAAACCAGCCACCATCCTTGTGGCCCTACGCTGCACTGACTCCAACCTGGCTATATCCTTTCTGTAATGAGGGGCCCAAAACTGAACACAGTACTCCAGTTGCAGGCGCACCAGAGTCGTGTAGAGTGGTAGTAATACCTCTCTCAATCTTGAAGCCACACAGAAAATGAACGTGATTTTTTTTGTACAAGCAGATAAAACTACGTTTGCAATCTGATAGAGACTGAGTTAGAACAGAATGTAGGATGGGATTCAGAGGACATGGACGAACAGGTTTTGCTAATTCACAAATCTCTCTGTTAATGCATACTTGTAAATGTTATGAACGTATACAGTATTTTTAGCTCTGTAAATGTAAGTTCTCATTTAAAGCTTAAATCTGCTGTTTTACCTTCTGTGACTCTAAAAAAAAGCCGATTGTTGTTGTTGTTGTTGAATCTTTGTTTCTAATTTCCTTCTCTTATGGAACCTGCCTTTTCCAAGTAGTGCGTGTTGACTCCAAAAGACTCCATCCATGTGTATGAATTAAACATGTGGATTCACACATATCTGACTGGCAGTGCACGGTTGTTTAAATATTGTCTAAGCCAAAATGATGCAACTGAGAAAATATCTAAATCATTGCAAACCGCCCAGAGAGCTTTGGCTCTTCAGCAGTATAAACGTGAAGATTAAGAAAGTGAAAAGCATGACTCCAGAAGAATTCCACAATTTTAATGGTCATAATTAAGAAATTGTGAAAGATTTTTCATACCTTGACTCAGTTCAAACTGAGACTGTGGCCAAGAAATGAGAAGAAGCTTGATACTTGGAAAGGCAGCAGTGAAGGAAATAGAGAAGAGCAACAAGTGGAAGGCTGCTTTGGATAATCCATGCTATGGTGTGTCCAGGTCATCCACACTATTACATTCTCAGTTGCTAAGCTTGGATGTGAAAGCTGGACAGCGAAGAAAGCTGGCAGGAAGAAAACTGATGTGTCAAAACATGGTACTGGAGGAGAGGTTTGCAATGATAACAGGTGACAAAGGATAGGTAGAATTGCTCGATTCCTACTTTGGCTCAGTCCTCTCCCAAAAAAAGACCCATGACCTTCCTGAAGAAGGGAAACTACAAGCTGATGGAGTAGGATGGAAGCTCAAGATTGATAGGCAAATAGTCAAAGATTATCTAATAGGATTGAATGAGTTCAAATCCCCAAGGCCCAATGAACTCGATCCTAGAGTCATAAAGGAGCTGGTGAAAATACTCTCAGTACTACTGTGTATTATCATGGAGTACAATGAAAGTGCCACATGACTGGAGAAGAGCAAATGTTGTCCCCATCTTCAAGAAAGGAAAAAGGAAGAACCTGGGAACCACAGAGCAGTCAGTCAGTCTGACATCTTTCCCTGGGAAAATTCTGGAGCAGATTATAAAGCAGTCCATCTGCAAACACCTTGAAGACAATGCAGTGATTACTAGAAGCGAACACGGATTTCTCAAGAACAAATCCTGCCAGTCCAATCTGTTTTCTAATTGAGTAACCTCCCTGATGGACTGTGGGAATGCTGTGGCCATAATCTATCTTGACTTTAGCAAAGCTTTAGACGAAGTGCCCCATGATCTCCTGATTAGCAAAGTAGCTAGAAGTGGGCTAAAAGTGAACAAGAATCAGTGAGAGCCAGTGTGGTGTAGTGGTTAAGAGCATGGGACTGGGACTCAGGCGATCTGGGTTCTAGTCCCCGCTCGGCCATGGAGCCAACTGGGTGACTTTGGGCCAGTCACAGACTCTCGGCCCAACCTACCCCACAGGGTTGTCGTTGTGGGGATAAGATGGAGGAGGAGAATGATGTAAGCTGCCTTGAGCCCTTTGCAGGAAAAAGGCAGGATATAAATCGAAAAATAAATAAATAAATAAATAAAATAAATCAGGTGGATCCACAGTTGCTACAGAATTGGACTCAAAGAGTGCTCATCAACAGCACCTTCTCAGACTGGGGAGAGGTAGCAAGTGGGGTCCCGCAGGGTCCACTTCTGGGCCCAGTGTTCTTCAATATGTTTATTAATGATTTAGATGAGAAACTGCACATTTTCAGATGTCATCCAACTGAGGGCCCTAGCTAAAACTCTGGAAGACAGAAAAAAGATTCAAGGGGATCTTGAAAGGTTGGAGCACTGGGCTGAAAGCAACAGAATGAAATTCAGCAGGGAAAAAGTTCTCTGCTTAGGAAAAAGAAACCAAATGCATCATTACAAGCTGAGGAATCCTTGGCTCAACAGTCCTGCAACTGAAAACAATCTTGGAATTTTTTCAGATCAGAAGCCGAATATGAGTTAACAATGTGATGTGGCTACAAAAAGGGCAAACTCTATTTTTGGTTGCATTAACAGAAGTATCACTTCCAAATCACAGGGTTCAGAGGAGGGCAACAAGACTGGAAAAAGAGCCCTGTGGGGAAAGTGGAAAGAACTGGGCATGTTTAGCCTAGAGAAGAGAAGACTGAGGATAGCACTGTTCAAGATAACACTCTTCATGGTAGACATGTCATGAGTAAAGCCAGCTGAAGCCAGGGGTCAGACTAGATGGCCTGGGAGGCCCCTTCTGACTCACTCTGCTTCTATTTTTCTAAGTCCTTGAAAGGCTGTCACAAAGGAGGAGGACAGGAAAAAATTCCTCCCTGTTAGAGCACTATGACATTGGAACTGATGACCCAGGGAGGTTGTGAGCTCTCCCACATTGGAGGCATTCAAGATGCAACTAGACAGCCATCTGAGAGGAATGTTTGTTTATTTATTTATTTAAACCATTTCTATGCCGCCCCATTCACAAAAAGCCTTGGGGCGGCTTACAACATAAATAAACAATCATATAATTAGTCATTAAAAATCCGGAAACATCTCGGCACAAGCATAAAAACCCAATAAATACAATCCATAATTAACAATTAAAATAACTTTTAAATAAAAAGGTCTTGGCCTGGCACCAAAAAACAAATAACGACGGCGCCAGGCAGACTTCACTAGGGAGCGCATTCTATAGGTGGGGCGCCACCACAGAGAAGGCCCTCCTCCGGGTACTCGCACTCCTAATATCTTTCATGGAGGGTTCCCGGAGAAGGGCCTCTGCCGCCACTCTCAAGGGGTGGGAGGGCATATAACTTGGTGTCCTGCACTGTGCAGGAAGTTGAACCCACTGGCCTTCCAACTCTACTATTCTGTGATTCTACTATTCTACTCTAGACTGACAGGAAGCAAAACATGTGGGCTCTAGACCAAATCAACCCAAAACTTGCCTTGGAAACTGCACTTGTCATAATTTGGGCACATTATGGGACGGAAAGACTCACTGGAGAAGTCAATCATGTTGAAGGCAGAATAAAAATAATAAAAAATAACAAAATGAGATGGGAGCCACAGCTGAGCAGAGCTGCGAAAGAAAGGACATTCTGCAGAACACTCATTCATGGCGTGGCCATAAGTTGGACACAACTTGACAGCAAGTAAAAAGAATGATGACAATGACCACAAAAATTAAATAATTATAATAATAATCTAAAAGGGCAGTACAATGACATTTCCTTGTGGATGCTGGTTGAATTCTGGAAAAGTGAAAAGACAAAGAAAATTGCAGGGTGGCAAAGCAGAGCTGTGATAGGTATCTTCTCGGTATCATCTGTAGAGCACTTTTCTGAAAGAAGCCCAAAGAAAGCCATCTTATCTGTAATGTTTACAAGGGTTTTTATATTATCAAAGAGATTAATCCTATTGAAACATTTGAGCCAATGCTCTGAATCTTGAAGCAAGCCCTACAGCGTGAAATCAGCATGCCCTGAACATGTTCCCAACCTCTTTGCTAAAGAAGGAACCATATGGCCATCCTGTTTCTAGGGTGGCTGCAACCAGACCTGAGAACAAGAGCTCACTTCTTCAAAGCGCCCTTTTGATGGATCTATCATAAAATCAGATGGAAGAATGACCAGGGGGAATCTGTGCCTTCTGTGATTCTGTGGAAGGTCTAGGGTATTCGGGTGACTTCTTTGCAGAGAACAGTCCTCTGTTTGAAGGGCTGTCTTGTCCATGACCAACTTGAAAATGAAAAACTATCAGAATTGAATCCCATCCACTGTTAGCACCCGGGCAATAGGTTGAACAGGCAAGGAAATTGGTCACCTGACTGTAGGCCTTCATGGTATGATAAGACGCACTGTACACCTAAATCAAATATAATTGTTTCTATATGTATATGTGTGTGTACAAATTAGCATATGCAATTGTCATTCGAATCACTGTCATGTTTTGCCCTCCTTTTTGGTAAACCTTAAGTGACTGCCCTAGCTGGAAAAGCAGAATAGAGTACATACGGAGTATGGGATTTGGTCTCCTCGTGATCTCACCAGCGAGGCTGTAGTGAACTTGGCTGAAGCAGCACTTGGGACTTGCTCCTGTTCCTCACCCATTCTAGCAACAGGCAGTCCAGTCGGTTCTCAAATCATTTCATGATTATCCAGGGAAATGTGTACTGACCAGGATGGTAGAACTTCTTCACCAACACACTCTTTTTACGTAACACCAAGTGAAAGACACATCTTGAGACTACCATAGAACTGGGGCAAACATGTTGTCCCAGTTTTGTGGTACTCTGTGATGGGCTTTTCAATGTTTGGGGTTTTGAAGTGGTCAAGGAGGGGATTAATGCCTTCTTCTGAGGGAGTAGTCCCTGGCCACCTGAAAGAGGTCTGTATTACCTACCCTACTAGTTACCCAGCAGTGACTGACAACCCAGATTGTGGATTGAGTCTGCACTGTTGCTGAATCCTGGGCTGTCACTGCATCCTGGCTTGCTGTGTTGTGTGAATCCAGCCACACTACCAAACTATGGCTTGTTCATGCATACAGTTCAACAACCCATACTCAGTCCTGACTGAACCTAAACCCCCTTTTTACCTGCTTTCTGTTGCTAGTGATAATTTGCAACTGTTATGTAGGTATCAGTATAATATGTAATTTTTAAAAAAATTCTTTTAAGCATAACTGCTTAATGTTTCAGGACCCTCTGTGTCTTCTCTCTACTTAACCTTGTTCTACCACCTTCTGTTTCAGACACGAACTTATTGCTATGTTGCAAAACTGCAGCAATTTAACTACAAGGAGTTGGATCCAGATTAGGCACGGTTAAGATAGACCTACTGAAATCAATGGGATGTGCTAATCATGACTAAGTTAAGATCCACTGATTTTAACTGACCCAATCTAAGCACAACTGACCGTGCAATTCTATATGTTTGCTTAGAAATAAGAGCCCCTGGATTCAATGGATCTTATTCCAAGGAAGTGGGTATGGAATCGCAGGATATATCCAGTTCAAGCCAAAAGTGTCGTTCTCTTTACCATAATGATCATCCACTTTTCCTATTAGACGTGCTTTTGTGTGTTTGTGTTTGTCTTTTAATTGTAGACACAGGGGAATTCATCTTAAAGATTTGATGCTTGAACAAAACCAGACAGTAAATGAATGTTACTATCTGACACACAGGAGTGTAAGGCAAAGTCTGTTCATTATAGCTAATATTTACTGCAGATCATTAAATTACAACTTGGCTGCCTGCCACAGCCAGAAATGTGTAGCATAGCACATGTGATTCTAATTAAGGGGTTTTTTAAAGTTCCTCTGGATATTTATTTTCAAGCGATTTAATGCACAGAACGATTAAAGTTTCTTCTTGTTAGGAACACTTTGACAATCTTCAGAAATGGGAGGCTACAAGTGAACCTCTAGATGACTCTGTGTGTGTCTCTCTGTATATCTGTCATCTATATAAAAAAGAACCACAAAGAGGCCTTTGTTTTCAACATGGTCCACATCCAAACTTTGTGGCCTAATTTTGTTTATAGGAAATCCTTTATAATGTTGGTTTAGTGTTTCCATATGGAATTCTCCCACGACTCTCCTCTCCTCTCCTCTCCTCTCCTCTCCTCTCCTCTCCTCTCCTCTC
>JAIXND010000762.1:5170279-5180533 GCA_023646645.1 Varanus salvator macromaculatus
TCCTCTCCTCTCCTCTCCTCTCCTCTCCTCTCCTCTCCTCTCCTCTCTTCTCTTCTCTTCTCTTCTCTTCTCTTCTCTCCCTCTCTCTCTCCCTCTCTCTCTCCCTCTCTTATTATTTGGACTAGGCTGAAGAAAAGTGAAGGTGCATTCCAAAGATGCATAGTCATTCCGGATCAGATTCAAGAGGTCTTGGCAGGAGTTGAAAAACACAGATGCACTGTTTTTAGGGTCTCCCGCTGTGTAACCTCCAGCTGAGTCTGTCTGGTTGAAGCACTTTGTAAAATCATGAAAACCCCATTAAAGGCATGAAATACGATACACTGCATTTTTCCAGGGTAACTTTCTATTGAACTATCCCTGAAGATTGAATTTAGCTGGCTCTTTTATATTCCAGATTGCTCTACTTTATCATATTGTTTATTAGATGATCACAATATAGAATAGCCAGTTCTCAACATTTGATCTCTTGGTCATGCTGCTAAAAGCTCACGATTCTCCAAACACTCTACTGCTCCAAGGATCAGAGCCCGGGATGGAGCTACGCAGATGGATGGGTGGGGCAAAGAGATGGGGACTGGTTCCATTTCCTTTCCTTCCACCAAAGCCTCCAAGGTGCCTTCCAGGCTAAAACATGCTCATCACCCCTGATGCCGGGTCCACCACACACACAGGAAAGGTATTGCTAAATCAAAAGAATTGCTACCACAGTGCATCTCCTTACTTTCCCCATATAAATAAATGGCTGCCATTCCCTTCTATGATGTCAGAAGTGAAGCCTTGCATATGCTGTATTCAGGAAGAGTGAATTAAGTTTGTGCTTCCCCTTTCAGGACAACTTAGTCTCCAGATTCCTCCTCCTGTTTCTTCCTCTGACGGTCATGGCCTGTTAACCCAAGAAGAGCCATGTCGCACTGGGCCACTGGCCTATAAGACACGGAGACATGCTGCCGTTCCTTAGCAACTGCATTCAATGTTCTGCCAGGAATATGTTTAATGAATGCATAAAACTATTACGAGAAGTACTAGTTCCCTTGCAGTCTTCACTAGTAAGACCTCATCTGTGTCTAGTTCTGAACATCAAGATTTAAGAAAGATGAAGAAAAAATAGAAAGGGTCCAGAGGAGGGCAGCAAAAATGATCCAAGGTTTGGAAACGCTGCCCTATAAGGAGAGACTGGGAGAACTGGGCATGTTTAGCCTTGAGAAGAGAAGCCTGAGGGGGACATGGTATCCCTCTACAAGTACCTCAAAGGCTGTCACAAAGAGGAGGAAAAGACTTCTTCTCGCTGATACTGGAATGTAGGGCAAGGAATAATCGACTCAGGTTGTGACAACAGGCTCAGGCTAGATATCAGGAAAAGATTCCTCCCTGTCAGAATAATATGACAGCGGGACCAGTTGCCTGGAAAGGTTATAAGCTCTCCTACTCTAGAGACATTCAGAAAGAAACTGGACAGCCCTCTGAGTGAGATTGGTGACCTGCAACAGCAGGGAGTTGGACCCAATGGCCTTCTTGGCCCCTTCCAACCCTATTCTGTGATTCTACGATCCTATCATTCCATTCACAATACTTTTGAGGAAACCGAATTGACAGTCAACAATCAACAACAGGAAACTCCAACCTGTTTCCCATGGCTACAAATTCTGCCCATATCCCAAACTACATATGGTTTGGCCCATATGGAGAAATGCCACCACTTTGCTGTAAACAGTCCAGAGAGCCATGTGGCTATTGTGATGGTCTATAAAAACTTGAGATAGATGCAAATCAATAGATCATCTCGGCAGTGCTCAGGCGCACCTTCCACAAGCCATGCTGGCCTCTTGGGGGCTATTTCCCTGCTGTATGAAATAATATATTGCATTTGACAAGGGAATACCCTGGCAGAATCACATCTTTGTAGACTTCCAGGCATCCAACACTGGATGGCTCCTGATCATGCCTGGCTCCCAACAGGCCATTATTGGTGGGAAGTGGCCCATTTGTTTGCTTTTAAATATTCTCTTTGCAAAACTTTGGCTTTTCCCAAGTATGGTGAAGTTCCTGTTTCTCGGTGGTCCAATATTAGGTGTGGTTATACATAGCTTTGTGGTGTTGTTGTTGTTTTTCCTTTTGCTATTTTAATTGCCCTGTTGCTTGGAGTTGAAGCTGATCACTGTGGCTGTAAGAAGTCCAAAAAGATATCTGGAGAGTACCATCCTGACACAAAGAAGGCGTGGTACTCTAAGAGGTATTCCTGGTGTCTGCTTATCTGGGCTAAGAACCAGTACAAGACTCGTGCACACGTGCCACTGCAAGGTGTAGAAAGTTACTACTCTCTTGCACACGTCCTATCCAATTTAATGGGACACCAGCAGGAGTGCTCCCCCTCAAGTTGTGCCCTGTATCCACCCTAATGCCAAAAAAGCCAGACCGTAACCTACCCCGAGAAGCAATGGCTGGAATCCAGAGCAATTCCAGAAAAGACCATGACACTTTGGACCTGCAGATGACATGGGGAAAGGTGGGTGCTTGGCTTCCATTTGGGTCTGAGAAGAACTGATCAGCATTCTAGTCCCAAGCATCCGAGCGGGATGGTGTGACTTGGTGTCCTGCAACAGCGGGGGTTGCACTTGACGGCCTTCATGGCCCCTTCCAGCCCTGCTATTCTGTGATTCTATGATCAGTGGGGCACCAGGTTGTAGAAGCGACAAGTCTCCCACTTTCTTCACCCTTTGCCCGTTCCTCAGTGCCATTTCCTTCGTCCCGCCAACACCACCCAGAATGAGAATGATAGGAAATGTGAGGAGCTCTAAGCAGCAGCATCTTCCCTTCCGGCTATGATGTTCTGTTTTGTTTTATTTTCCTGTCCAACTGCAATAAAGAAACCCCAGAATCCTCCAGCGTCTGCCTTTATCCCTTCTCTCCACACACCTGGCTGTTTCCAGCACAACCACAGAATGCCTGGCTGAGGTGCACAGAACTCCCCCGAGACCGTTCCTTAATTCTATGTATATTCATTGGACATGGCTCAGCATTCCCACAGATGTTCTGGCTGGAAAGCACCCTCCAAATTCACCCAAGATTCTCTTGAGGTGAAAGTTAGCGGCAACTCCGATTTTTAAGAAGTCACTAGGGGCCAGTGAGGCATAATGTTCTGGAAGCTAAACTTTGGGTTCCTTTGAGCCCCTTGATGTTGCCAACATGACCGTCCTTTTGCAGGAAGAAGTCTGCCGTCTGCCTGCTTGATATTGTTAATAACTGGTTTTATTAAACATAATAAAACTTTTTTTAATCAATGAAGAGAATTGTGCACCTTTTCCGGATCGTCACTGTAGGCAGAAGCCCTTTTGTGTGGTGTCTACAGAGGAAGTGCAAGCTCCTTATTACTAAATAAATATACCCAAATGAAATGCACAGGGATGTGTCACGTGAATAGTAATAAAAAGACCAAAAGTACATAGATGGTTCATCTCCTTCTGACAGTTCCCTCTTTTAAAAGGCATTTGTCCAAACATATTTTATCTCACTGTTTGGTTAGGGATTCCTGGCACTCCCCGATATCAAGTCAAAGCACAAAGATTGTACTTCTAGGCACACTTACCTGAAAGAAAGGTCCATTGAACACAATAGGTCTTACTTCTGAGTAGACCCAGGATGGTGCCCTAAGAGAGTGCTTGTAACTGAAAGGAAAGACAATGTTGTGTAGTGCACCTTTCTACCCCAATATGGTAGCAGGTTGCATTTTCCATGTCAGGAGTGAGCTAGTAGCAAAGCTGAGATGAAACAAGGGGTACTTTTTACAAACATTTAATGTTGCCCCCCCCCCTCCACATTTCTGGCACTTTGCAGAAAGGTGATTAACAGCGGTAAAAGTCTTTGACCATTCAGAGTAAGAGTCAGTCCTATTAGTTACATAGCACAATCACAAAAGCCAATTCAGAGTGATAGCAGGGAACTTTGCCCTTACTCTGAGTTGGATTCATAGAATCATAGAACAGTAGAGTTGGAAGGGGCCAGAGGGCCAGAGGGTCCAGCCCCTGCTCAGTGCAGGACTCCCGTTCCTCTCAGCTGACTGTCCATCCTGAGTGTGAGATGCCCACCACCTGCCCAGGTCATCCTTTCCATTAACGTACAACTCTCAATGTCAGGAAATTTGTCCTGATATCTAACAGGAATCTGCCTTCCTGTATCTTGAGCCTGTTATTTCAAGGCCTACCGTTTGGGATGATGAGAAGAGATCCTGGCCTTCCTCTTTGCGACAGCCTTTCAAGTATTTTTATGCGGCACCACATAGTCAAATCTGTCTGGCCACACAGCAATGCAATTTATTTAATTGGTAATGGGAACTTTAATCGGATGGAGTCACATGGCCGACAGGAAGGGAACGGCCCTGTTTCCAAAGCAAAAAACACTGATGGCTCTGAAGCCATTGTCAAGAAAAGCAACAAAGGACCATGGAACAATACAAAAAGGTGAATATTTCAGAACAGTTCTGGGACAATATCATGCCCACTGAAATCACACTTTGGCACTGAAAATTTTCACTAGTGAACATAGTAAGCCTGTCCTCCAATAAGAGACATGTTAATTGAGACCGTAAAGGGATAGCTTCAATAGCCATACAAACCTGACAGGGCAAAATGGATTTGAAATGACTTCACCTTGTTGAAAGGTTAGCTTGTCAGTTACTCCTTAGAGTAGATTGCATGATTCCCCTGATTTCCACTTCATTGAATTTGTGTGTGTGTGTGTGTGTCTGTGTGTAGTTTCTGAATCAATGCAGAACTTATTTTTGGACTAAAGTCTGGCGTCTTATGCTGTGTTTTCCTATGGCCTTTTTATATTCTGCATTCACAACAGCCTCGTGAGCAATTAAAATCCACACGGACTCCTGATGTTCAGGAGAATGAAAGCTGACCTTTCCCCTTTTGGAATGTACTAATCTTCAACCCACTTGTCTCTGACTAAAAGCGGAGGCCAAATAGTCCAAGAAAAGCACCTCTTAATACAGAAACTCCCTATTTGACTGAAAGCAGTTTGATATTCTTTGTTCATTTCCTATTGAGCTATAACTCACATCATAAAAAGCATAACATGCAAAGTTGTTGCTTCTTTTTCTTTTTTCCAATTTTAATGGCAGAAAGAAGGAAGTCCCTTGAGGTGAATCACTTTGTTGTTAAAACTATCCCTGGGATACAGGCAATTACAATCACTCACATGTGCAAATCGTACGATACCCGGAGATGTAAGGATTTTAATAATGCCTCCTTTAAAAGGACTTAGGAAAAAAAATGTCGGCTGGAAGCGAAAATGAATTGAAACTGTAAGCTTTCAGGCTGCAAAGAATCAAAAAGAGCAGATTCCTTGAGTCCTGTGCTCTGATCCTGCAAGTAAAATCCTCATGTGCATGAGGTAATACGCACTCATTGTACAGGGTCCCCATGGGTGGCTTCCATCAATTAAGGCCAGGAGTCATTGCCATCAGCATTGGAACACAGACTGGATCGTGTCCTCTAGGATATGGGGAAACGGCGCATTAAAGCATGCATGGCCCTACCACTGAGCTTTCGAATGGAAGCTGAACTCGCGAGGCTCATCTGGATTGCATGTGTGGAATGCTAGGATGGGTTTTCTGCCAGAAATGTTCCCCTACCCCTAATTACTGCAAATAGCATCGTTGGGAACAAATTGCCTTCTGGGGCAATGCTCGAGGTCCGGTAGAGCTGCCTTTCCTTCAGAATAAGACGTGGAGGCCTTTAGCATGCTTCTTCTTGAAAAGCCTGCTTAACGTGCCCTGTGGTTTGGCCCTCAGGCTGCCATCCCGAACGTACTTCCTGTGGCGTCAACCCCAGTGATGGATGTCCTGGGCTGCCCTTGAAGGGGCGCTGGCATACATTTTGAAGTCCTGCATATCCAACAGTCTGGTTCTCGCCTTCCTGAAGGGAGGTGATGACAGCAGCTCAGCAGCTTTCCTGCCCATTTCTGATCTGATGAGTAGGCGCAAGCCAAATCGGGTTTTCCTGGTGGTCCTTCGTGAGATCTAGATCATCTTACAAGAGGCATCCTTCTTGTGCCAGGGAGCAAAGCAATAAAAAGTGGGACTGCAGTGAGAGAGCAGGATGTTTCTTTTGACACTAGGCTGGATATTCAGCCTTGGCCAGGGCTGAGCTTAGCCGAGCTTCCCCCAGACCTCCTCATTCATGGAAAAGTATGGAACAATGAGCTGAATGGCTAAGCCCATCACAGGCATCCTCAATCAAAGCACTAGAGAGAGAGAGAGCCCTCTATTGGGAAAGATGGGGAACATTCCTTATGATGCACCTCACCCCAAAACACTTACCTTTTTTTTCTTCAAGAGCCTAAAATAGGGATCTCCCCAGATATTTTGCCAAGTAATTTTCACCAGCTGCAATGTTGTCTGTTTCCCTTTTTCGTTGGTTGGTTGGTTGGTTCTTGCACTTCCATCTCTAAATTGGACTACAATTTGCACATTTTAAGCCACTAATGATATTCATATAAACAAACACCTGAAAACCAAATGGATCTCATACTATTTGTACAAAATTGGATGGAAAAAAATGTGGAAATTGCTGTCTGTCTTAGAAGTCCACAAGCTGGCAAAATCCATACCACCATGAGTCAGCACCAGCTCAGAACCAGAATCTGGCAGACAGAAGCATGGAAACCCATTGAATCATCATCATTTGTTGTTGTTGTTGTTAGTCACAAAGTCGTGTCCAACCCATCGCTACCCCAAGGCAACAAACCTCCAGGCCCTCCTGTCCTCCACCATCCCCTGGAGTCCACTCAAGCTCACACCAACTGCCTCAGTGACCCCATCCAGCCACCTCATCCTCTGCCATCCTCTTCTTTTGCCATCTATTGTTCCCAGCATCAGGCTCTTCTCCAGGGAGTCCTTCCTTCTCATTAGGTGGCCAAAGTATTTGAGCTTCATCTTCACTATCTGGCTTTCTAAAGAGCAGTCAGGGCTGATCTCCTCCAGGACTGACCGGTTTGATCGCCTTGCGGTCCAAGGGGCTCGCAGGAGTCTCCTCCAGCACCACAACTCAAAGGCCTCAATCCTTCGGTGCTCAGCCGAATCATCATCCCCCTATCCAATTCCTCCTGCTTTCCTCACTCCCACTCCTTTCTTCAGCAGGTTATTTGTTTGTTTGTTTGTTTGTTTGTTTATATTGTGATTTATATCCTGCCTTTTTCCTACAAAGGGCTCAAGGCAGCTTACATCATTCTCCTCCTCCATCTTATCCCCACAACAACAACCCTGTGAGGTAGTTTGGGCTGAGAGTCTGTGACTGGCCCAAAGTCACCCAGTTGGCTCCATGGCCAAGCAGGGACTAGAACCCGGATCCTCTGAGTCCCAGTCCCAGTCTCTTAACCACTACGCCACACTGGCTCTCTCAACCCAACCATGTCAGATGTTACCAGCAGTTCTACCAGCAAGGCATGCTCCCTTCAGCCGTTCAACAACTCAAATGATGGTCATTCTATGCCATCACAGCAATCAGCCAATCACTTTCAGAGCCTTGCTCCACTGCCATAAGAAGAGGGTGGGGAGCACTTGTGAAAGGGACCTCGGGGTGCTGGTTGACCGCAGGCTAAACATGAGTCAGCAGAGTGACGTGGTGGCCAAGAGGGTGAATGCCACCCTTGGTTGCATAGCCAGAAGTGTGGCTTCTAGATCGAGAGAGGTATTACTGCCACTCTATATGACCCTGATGTGCCCACAACTGTGTTCAGTTCTGGGCTCCTCATTACAAGAAGGATATAGCCAGGTTAGAGTCAGTGCAGCGCAGGGCCACAAGGATGGTGGCTGGTTTGCAGGGGACGGGGTATGAGGTGAGACTGAGGGAACTGGGTCTTTTCAGCCTGGGGAAGAGGAGACTCAGAGGGGATATGTTGACGACATATAGGTACGTGAGGGGGTGTCACACGGAGATGGGGAGAGGCCTGTTCTCCCCTGCAGAGGAAGGCAGGACACGCTCCAATGGAGCAAAGCTCAGGGAGCCAAGGTTCAATTTGGATGCCAGGAAGCACTTCCTGACAGTTAGGACCCCGAGGGCGTGGAATGGGCTTCCACGGGAGGTGGTTGAGGCCCCATCGGTGAGGGTGTTCAAGGATAGTCTTGGCATGCACATGGTAGGCATGTCATGAGCAGAACCGGCTGGTGCCAGGGTCAGACTAGATGACCCGGGAGACCCCTTCTGACTCACTCTGTTTCTATGTTTCTCAGTCAAATGCCCCATGTGTTAACACTAGAGTTTTTCATCATCAAAGTGAAATACTCTGTGACTCTGGTGACAAAACGCGCCTTCTTTCCTTGCCAAATCACAGCAAATGTTGGCTGCTACGGTGCCAATTTCAGGAGTGGCGGAGGGCTGCAAAAGTGCCCTCGTGTCCTCCATGAGTCCTGCCAGCCACATATTGGCCATTCCTATTCCTTGCAGAACGTGGCAGGGCGTGCACCTGAGAGAGGAGGGAGGGAGGAGGACAGACAGAGGGACAGACAGACAGACATCCCCCCTGCAGGGGACAAAGACTGACACAACACATATGTAAGGCAGAGGATTCCTCAACCAGTTTGGACCCTTGAATGACAGCTGTCCATCCAGGCATCTCAAGCACCATTCTGACAATCAGCCTTGACCCTCCTTCCATGACTGAGGTGTGTTGACCCCCTTCTTTATTTTTTGACCCACCTTTTGCCCCGATGTTTAAAACAAAAGCTATCCATTCCTTTGCAAACGCTGCTAAACCAGGGACTGGGAGACTGGGTGTCTTGGTGACATCCCAGGCACTGCTCCAGCCACACCAGCCATGGCTGCTTCTCCATCCTGGAGCTCAGCCATGGGAAGAGAAAGGTGCATTTGGAATGAATTTGCAGAGGAGACGCTTCCGAATCCGCCACCCGTCTCTGAAGCAATCATTCGTGCCTCAGCCCTTAGGAAGCTAGCTGTGCCCACTAACCTTAGTGGTGGACTGTGACCCAAATCTCTCTTTCTCCCTCTCTTTCCCTCTCCCCACCCCATTATAAACTCTCCAGTCTTCTTGCCATGGATGAGCGTAATTGCTTTCATTACTACCTAGGACTTGATTGGGGTTAGGTAAGGTTAGTGGCATAATTAAATTCATTTTCTTTGGAAGTGATGCATTAGGAAGTGCAAGTTATAAAAATGAAATGATACACTTCAGATATCTTCAGGGTTTGGGGAGGTTTATGGGGTTGTTTATATATAATATCATTGTAATGTTTATTACTTCCCCGCCATCGTTTCTCCATTTGCATCTCCA
Organism: Varanus salvator macromaculatus; assembly: GCA_023646645.1. Lineage (NCBI taxonomy): Eukaryota > Metazoa > Chordata > Lepidosauria > Squamata > Varanidae > Varanus > Varanus salvator. The sequence goes on from JAIXND010000762.1 coordinate 5,179,571, forward strand.
CGCTCATTTTGCTTTTATGATCTCTTTGATGGAAATCAATGACGGGGGGCCAGGAGGTGGGGAGAAGCAGACAGTTCTGTTTTTTGGATAGTGAGTTTTCTGAATATAAGAAATAAATTAAACACGGTGGCTGTGAAAAGGTCTATCTTGAAGTCACGAAAGCTAATCTGAAGGCAATTAATAGCTGACCTTTTATTTTTATGGACTGCAGCATGGAGAGTAGACATCTGGTTTGGCAGGTTGGAGCGATAGCTGAAGTACATTAAAAAATAAATTGGTCTTTCTGAAAGGGGATGGATCGACAGTCCGCACAATTCAGCTACAAGTCTGGGTTGTTGTGGAGAGAACAGACCTCTGTGCTTCTTTTGTTTATTAAGCGTGCTGTTCTCCACCAAAATACAGCCATTTCTTTTAATGTCAAGCCTGTTAGAGCCAAAGGTTAATCTATCAGCCAAACAGACAGCATTATCTGGTGTTTTCCACCTGTGAATTCTAAGTTTGTGTGCGTTCTGTTCAGCTGTTATTCACAACTAGCTCCATGCCAAGGAAACCACACCCAAAATTTGGGGGAAGGGGTGAGCATTTGGGAGAGATTTCTCAGGAGGCCAGACCTCAGTGCTTCCCAGTAAGGTAAGCACAGAAGCCCTGCACCCCGAGAAATTTCTCCCAATTCTCAGCCTCCCAGTGAACTAGAGATGACAGACACTTACCTGCACAAGGAAGCGAAAAGGCTGTGAGAGGTCAGGCAGCCACGTTGATACTCATAGGGACCCAGAAGGGCTGGCCCATGTTGGCACATTAACCACTTTGTGGTGCAATATTGACTAAGTCTGGCTTGCCTGGATGGGTCGGCACAGAAAAAGCCCCACCCATGGAATGCCTGAGCCCATCGGACTCAAGGCCTCTAGAGGGACTCAGTTCAGTCACTGGGCTGGCAGGCGTCAGATGCATGGAGAGCGAGGC
>JAIXND010000762.1:5188585-5221165 GCA_023646645.1 Varanus salvator macromaculatus
AGAAAGAAAGAAAGAAAGAAAGAAAGAAAGAAAGAAAGAAAGAAAGATGAACTACTAGGAAAATATGTCATAGCAGAAAGTGTCATAAAATGTGCATGCATTGTTATTTGAAAATATTTGCTGTACATTTGCTATTGGAAGGGTTCATTGTATCTACACAAAATGAAATTGAGTAAAACAGAGACACGGAGGCAGCCTTCCCCAACCTAGAGCTACTCAAATGACTTGGATTCCAAATCCCATCAGCCCCAGCCAAAAGGATAATGTTCAGGTATGAAGGGAGTTGTTATCCAAAGCATCTCAAGGGCTCCAGTCTGGGGAAAGCTGTGTAACAGTAATCCTTCACCCCAAATCTTCACTGCTTTTCATTTCCACTTGTCCCTCCTCCTCCTGATAAACAAACACTAAATCACATCTCTCAGTATTATTCAGGCCTCTTCATTTCTTATTCTTGGCACGCTTTGGGTGTTTATTTCATATGTCTAAAATCGCATGATTGTGGGATTGCACTGGAGTGTCCCTACTATGGTAGGGTACAGACCAAAGCAGGGCGGCTGCCAAGAGTAGGAAGAACTGGACACTTGTCAAGAGCCCACAGCCCAGCTGGGGCCCACGGGCAGACCACTGCAACCTGCTTCTTTGTCTGCCTCCAGCTCAGACAACAGCAGTTGTGTGCAAGAGGAGTAGAGGATGCTGCTGGCAACTTACTCCCTGATTCTCTTTCTCTCAGGAACTATGATGATGATGATGATGATGATGATGATGATGATGAGGAGGAGGAGGAGGAGGAGGAGGAGAAGGTTTAATATGGCCCAACTTTCTCTGCACACCACATAAAAGGTGGCCTCTATTTTTACCCTAGAGGCTGCCTGCTTAAAATGTTGCCCTGTGAGAGCAAGACAACATGTGGTTAAATGCATAGAGAGCAGCTGATTTAATAATTATTACCATTATTATTGTTTTAGTTTAAGTGGCCCGGTCTTGACTGGACCACCACCTGCCGATCTGGGGGCAAGATTAACCCTGCCTGCTCCAGCTGCTTCCCACTGTATCTCCCGCTCTGCATCCTGGCCCAAAGGCAGGGATGTTTTTGTTCCTGGTGGTGTTTTTGTTCATTCATCCCATCTCAATACTGCACAGTATCTGAAGCTCTCTGGGCAGTTCACAGTTCTTTAAAAACAGGAAATACACTAGAAACATTTTAAAGTTTAAAATTAGACTAGAAAATAGAAAGAAAAACCAAAGTAAAACCAAGCAACAGTATGAAGATTTGAAATACAATAAGGAATTTCAAAGAGCACAGACTGAAATTCCTGGGAAAATAAGAAGGTCCCCACCTTGCACTGGAAAGAATACATTGCAGGTGCCAGACAAGCCTCTGGGAAGTTCATTCCACGAAGGAGGTGCCACAACAGAAAAGGGCCTCTTCTTAGGGCTGGCAGGAGGCTTCTCCTCCTTCTCACCTTTGTTTTTGTCCAGCCAGAATGACAATCAGGTGAACCAGCAGGTGAGCTACTCCAGGGAGCTCTTCTCAGTGGGGTGGGCCCCTATTGGAACACAGTTCCTTTGCAGGTTCCCAATTATACCTACCTTTAGCATCAGCTGTGATGTTATGCAAGCTGATACTTTCACCTGTGCAATGTTAGAGGTTATTAGACAGACAGGCAGGCAGGCAGGCAGGATTCACAGTTATGGAATCCAGGATACACTTAACTACTCCCTATTTTATTAATTTCTGGTCAGTACAGGCATGATCTCTGCAGGTGGTAGATTCAGAATGACTGATTCAGACCGGAAGGAAGCAATTTTGCAGAAGAGCATGCAGAAGAGCAGGGAAACTGACCAGGATGCCTGCCCTTGCAGGAGTCCTTCTCAGTATTTGAATTGTTCAGTGTGCAATGAACCTTTCTCTGGCTTTCCGACTGAGAAAGGGCATGCGACCGTGTTCGATGCATTACACTAGAGGGCATCAGAGCATCAGAAATACTAGAATTGTTGCCTTGCTTGGCTTTTGCAATTCCAAATTTAGAAAGCTCTATCATAGGTCGTAACAAAGCAGCAGCTACATGGCTTCATGCATTTCTCTGCCTGAGAAATACCTTCCCCCTTGCCTCCTCTAGTACAGGCATGGGTGAGAATTAGCGTCGGGATGAATCCTAGCAGAATTCATCCCTCTAATGTTGTCAGACTTCCTCTCATGAACTTTCCTGACTTCAAAGTGAGCTGAGACAATAAGTGTCCATGAGTGATCATGGAACAAAAATGTCCTTATTGGCAGCCTCCTTCCATGGCTTGCAAGCGGGTGCTCACCAGCAACGTGGACTCAGGGCCATCGCAACACAGACTGGAGTCCAGGAAGCCAAGCCCAGGGAATCCAATAGAATCCCACTCCCAAACGGATTCCTCAAACAACCCTAGTGGAAATGTCATTTGGTTCCATTTTTTATCCAAATTTTCCAAACTGTGCTGATTTCTTCCAGAACAAGATAGGAAGGTCAGACTGCTTAGGCATTGAAGTCAGGGAATGCAAAACTGGTGGACTGACCCATTCAGGCAAAGAACTTTCTGTGCTGAGCTCTTTCAAGTCTGGGTTTGAATCCCTCCATTTTCACACATGTTTGTGGTGCCGAATCAGGGGTGCCATCTTTCTTTATCTGGCCGGCTCCAGCCCTTTAACTGCTACAAGACAAGCAAGTGTATTTTGGCCATCCACATGTTTAGAACATCAGTAACTTTTGAATTTAGCTTGTGCAGGTGGATGAGAATTTTGCTTAAATTCAGTTTTGGTAGGAATACATCAACATTTGTAAATTTCTCCCTGAACCTAACAGAAAGAATTTGAGAGTTACAACACTGAAATGTGGGACAAAGCAAAATGATAGATTCTTCCACCCCAATTCTGTGGATGTCCCCCCATGTTTCCAATTGTCTCTAGAAGCTGGTCCAAGCTAGGAATGTGTGTGGAATCCATTTTGGGGGTGGGAATCCTTCAGATCCCCTGGACTCAGCTCCCCAGGCCTGGGTCTCCTTTGCTGCACTGATGAGTCCAAGTTCCTGGTGAACACACCCAGCGTTCATGAAGTACTTGCCAGAAACAGAGTCCCAAGCAAATTCCTTCTTCCACGTTCCATTTTGCCATGGGTTCCATGCAAGTCCCCTCCAGAAAGCATGCGATGGCAGCCTCCAGAGGGAAAAGTGGAATTGGATTGTTTGGAGTCAAAAGACAGGCCTCAAAAGGAAGTGTTGCGAGGGGAGTAGCTGAAATTTGCTGAAATGGATGGAACCGGGGCGTCATTCATCTGTACTCTTCACTTGCTCCTCACAGGTATGGGGTATGGTTGGGATGCCTGTCATGTTGCTCTTCCTTTCATCCTTCAGCAGGTATTACCCTGCTTCTCTCACTTCCTGCCCAATGCAATAAGCAGCCGCGTTCCCTCATTAACTTTATGGCGGAATTGGGATGCCATGTACCTTGAAGAACATTTTTTTCCCTTTTGGCTGTCATAAATAAGTCTTTTTTATTAGCCCAACCATGTACTTTATAGGAATGAACTCTACCAAAGTTGAAGTACATCTCACTTCTTCATGCACCAGATGCAAAATATGTACAGCCAGTCATAAATCTGAGATGAGTTTTACAGTTGCTTTGACACGTGGGCCTCTATCCCCTGCTAGCTCTATTCCTGCAGAACTTAGCCATATTTCAAGGAGGGTGTCTTCATTCCAGAAGCTTCCTTCGATCCCTTTTCATGGTAGTGCCTGGTTTGAGAATATGGAGCAGGTCTATTCCCCACCTTGGGGATATTCCACACATTCAGTTGTGGTCCCAGACCCCAGCTTGGGTCCCTGATGTCCATGTGGTTCCAGAGGACTGAAAAAACACATGCTAAGGGAAAGATGACTCTTGCTTCGTCTGCAATTCCTCTCCCCATCCTCCACCCCAGCTTTTGAACATCTAAAATTGAACCCCGTTTGTATCCAAGTCAGTGAGGCTTTGGCAGAGGAGGTGTTCTGCTAGGAACAAAGGAAAGATCTGAGAGGAGGGCTATTTAGCGGAACCTGAAAATAAGTTTGTTTGCTTCAATTATTTATCAGAATGGAAATGCCACAGGTGTCTTCATAAAAGGAGTAGCAGAGGGTGTGCATTGCTTGGGGTGAGTCTGCATTGCCTTTCAGGGGCTGCTGATCAGCCACGGGCCTCTAACCACAAAGGGATTCAGAATCCCATGTTCCTCACCCACTCTGTGGCTCTTCTGATCTACCTGGATGGGTAGCTATTCTCTTCTGGGTCCAAGGGACAGCAAGAAGTCAGGCTGAAGTGTTTGAATAGAAGAGGGTTGGGCAGCTGAGGGAGAACCAGCGGTCTGTTAGACTGGGAACGTTGTGAACCCCCATCTTTGAACTGAGTGTGACTGAAGATTGCATGAAAGAAATTCCAACAATCTCCAGTGTCGTCCTACTGATAAAAGTCCGCGTAGGTGCTGAAGACGTGCCTCATGTCCACAAGCCACACACATGAATGAACTGGGTCTTACTTTGTGTGAAACATCTCTTCCCCGTCCCAGTGTTTGAATATTTAAAAGTGCAGCTACAAATATTTGTTGAACCCACAAATCTTGGAGAAAGCTAAACTGGGAGAGTCCTTCACGCAAACAAAGAGCTTTGCATGGTGAATGCACAAAACATTGCGCATTGAACCACATCTGCAATTCCAGATGTTGCTGCCTCTTTTTTTTCTGGTGGGCCTCTCATTGTTAGGCGGTACCAAGCTGGCAGGTTTGCCCTGGTACTCTTTGTGCTGGGAGAAGCCAATCCAGCAGAATTTGGTCAGTGCATATGAGTGCGAATTTTATGTTGAGTTGTTTTTGATACATATCTATGTCGATCCCCAAATTTCTTCCTGCTGAAGAGCGTAAGACTGGGAAAAAAATCAAAAGTAGAGCTCACAGGTATTTCTATCCCAATTTGGGAGAAGATGTTTGAGCATTAAATGTTCCTCCTGTGTGGATTTGGGTAATCCCTTTAATAAATCAAACATGAAAACCACCAAGAATCAGCACTTCGGGTGGAGGAATTAAAAGCCTTTTTCCCATCTCCGGTTTCAGTGTCAGGCTGTGATTTCTTCTGGCTTCCTAATACCCAGAATAAGTGAGGGGAAATTTTATGAACAAGGATGGCAATAATAATGTGGGCCCTACAACAAAATGCTGCTGTCGGGAGGCTTCTCTTCCAGCTAGCCAGCCATGCCCTTCACCACCGTACTCCATTCCACTCATCCTCTCACCCATCTTCCAGTTCAGCCCCTGCCTCCCAACATCCTACAGGCTTGAAGCGCTCCCTGTCCTCCTTGCAATGCCCCACACACCCCTTGGGATTTTTTCCCTATCTTTTCTGCACTTCTGCAAACTTCAGGGTTCCCCGAGGCTCCTTGATTTCGGCAGAAGAGTGCTTGACTGAATGCATTTGACTCTTCCCAGTGGAAATAGATTGGCATTGATAGTGCTTCTAAGTTTGGCCAGCATCCTCTTTGCCCCAGCTGTTTCCCACATCATCTGTTGCACGGCTCACAGCACATTTGTCTGTTTAGGGTTTGATGAACGCATGTTGCGTTCAGATTAATCTTTGCGCACACTGACTCTAGCCCAGGAATCTGGGCCCTTCACTCCCGTGTCCAAGGCTGTCACTCCTGAAGCGAGATGCTCCAAACCATTCCCTTGCTGTTAACTCACCAGTGCAAGAAATCCATAGGAAAGAAATCGCTTTTTCCCACCACACCATGGGTACACTTTCTGATGTTGAAGGGAAGAGACGGTTTGGTGTCACGGGATTGTCTTCCTATGCCAAGAGCCACCTTTTCCCAACGCCTGTGAGAGGTGTTGTGTGTGCATAAAATAGGGATGAGGTTGTATGTTATAGGCATCTATTGGAGCAGCGGGAGGCAGTCCCAATTTTAAATCAAGTCCCCCCATGTGGAGTTGTGGAAGAGGTGTGATGATGGCCACCAACTCAGATGACTTAAAAAGAAGTTAGACAACTTCACAAGCTCATCAGTGCTTCCTAGTTCTGATGGCTATGTACTTTCTCCAGTGCCAGAGGCAGTATGTATGTACACCTGTCACTGGGGAACATGGGTAGGAAGGTCCTGTTCAATTCACATCCTGCTTGAGGGTTTCCATAAGCATCTGGTTGGCCATTGTGTGAACAGACTGCTGGACTGGATGGACCTTTGGTCTGGTCCAGCATGACTGGTGTTTTCTGGTGTTCTTATTGTCCTCCTGCCCCAAAATAACTAGAGCCCAGTGGGGTCATCCCACGAAGCTGATTTTTGAGAGACTCAGGACAGAAAAAAAGGAATCACTTCTTCCCACACCCATAAGCTATGGAGTTCACCCCCACAAAATGTCGTGAATGCGCTCATTTCAGAGGAATGAATTCCACAAGGAAGGAGCTGATCCCATTTGCTAGTCACTATTAGCTGTGTGATGCTTCTGATATGAGACACAGTGTACCCATGAATACCTCTTGCTGGGGAACATGGGTGGCATTAAATAGCTTCTTGTTCTGATTTGGTTTGCCTTTTCTTATATTCTTATGCTCTCCTTTTTGTCTTTATGAACCAAATAGGGAAGATTCTGTCCCCAAGGAACTGCATAAGCATGACATGATTGAAACACCACAGAACGTGGGGTCTTGGGATGGGGCAAGATAATATTATGGGGCCACCATCAGGATCTTGTTGAAGCAACACAGCACAAACCATAGAGCTTTCCATCAAAAGTTCCTTTGTAAAGAGTTATTATGTCAATACATGCTCTCCATTTGGGGCCAAAATGGATGCACCATTAATTCTATGTCAGCAATAAATCGACGTGGTTTTTTTCCCATTAATGAATGAAGGGGATATATTTTTGCATTAACTGTTGTCAGGAGGTAGAATGATTAGGATAGGAAATTCTATCTTTTCATCCTGTTGCAATCCTAAAAAACACCCTTCATCACCCTTAAATTAATGGCCTGATTCAGCAGCTGCATATATCCAATAAAATATTCCCTGGAATTTGAGATGGTGTTCCCAGGAATTGCTAATCCCTGGTTTCCCCAATGTATGACAGTGAGCACATCATAAGAAGGCCAGATTCCTTGGAGAAGACGGTTATGATAGGGAATGTTGAAGGCAGAAGCGGAAAGGGGAGACCCGGTAAGAAACGGATGAGCTCCGTAAAGGAAGCCACTGCCTGGAATTTACAGGAGCTGAGCAGAGCTGTCATGGATGGGACATTCTGGGGGGCTTTCATTCCTGGGGTCACCATGAGTCGGAGACAACTTGACAGCACATAACAACACAACAGTGCCAGACCCACCCTCTGCATGGGGCTACAGCTGAATGACGGGAAAGCCTTTGCCAAAGAAGATTTTTCACATTCTCTATGCCCAAAGCGGAAGTAGCAACCATGGCTTGTGGGTCTGCATTCAGCCACCAGAGGGTATCAGAGGTGAGGTTTCAGGAGGTGCTGGAAGTAAGTCTGTGTTGGCATCTGACTGACCTTCAGAGATAGGAGATCTGGGCAGGTATTGAAGGCATATTGCCAGGGACTGCTGAGCTCCACCTGGTACTCATCGGTTGTACTTTGGTGTTCTCAGAGAAGAGCACTATTTATAGAGTCGCTTTCTCCTGAGGAGTCCTTCTCTAGAAGCCCGCTCTTCTCTGTCCAGAAGACCTACTTGCCTCTCACTTGAGGTGGCAACACTCCTGCGGGGCACAGAGTTGCTCGATCCCTGTCTCAGCGGCCGAGGGTCCTTCCTCTGGCCAGGATGGGCCTCCTGGTCTTTTGCCATGGATGGTGCAGCAGCATTCATCCCTAGGACCTCGGATTCAGGATCCGGCCTCCAAGTCACAGTCTTCCCCAGTTCATATTGGCTGATGGGAGCTGCTCTGGGAGACAAGGGGCAGGAATAAAATGGGGATAACAATGCCACATATAAATAAAAATACATAATACGTGAATTCATTACAGTGCCTTCCATCCACCCTCCACTACCTTGATTGGATGGAGGATGCTGGAAGTTGTTGTCCTAGGCATCTAGAAGGCACCAGCTTCAGGTAGGGTGGTCTACAACGAGCCACCGCCAGGACCAGGAGGAGGACTCTGTCCGCAGAACCTGATGCCTCTCTGCCAGGGTTGCACCAAGAGAACTTGCTAGCTGCTGAGCTGCACATGCTCAGATGCTATGCGGATGTAATTATGAATGTGTGTAGGGTGGGGGTGGAGCCCCGTTGCATCCCCATGTCCGGGCTCCCCTAAACCACTGCACATAATGTGTGATGAAACGCAACACAGGCTGTGAAGACAGACCGTTTCATACGTACATATCTCAGAAACATAGACGGATAGTGATCTGATTGTCCCACAATAAACTCGTATGTGCTAATGTTGCTGTTTGGTTGGCCTTATTGTCTTTAATTTTTTATTCCCACCCTTCTGAACGGTAAACAGCCGTTAAATTGTTCTGCCCTTGGCAACGCTATGTCACTAGGGCTGAGACAAACCCAATTGGAATAAGTCCGCTTGGCAGCCACAGAGCCAAAGCAAGCCACGCACCCTCACAGAACAAAGCTTGCCTAGCCAGCAACCTTCTTCCGCATCAGGTGCAGCTGCTGCAGGTGCCACCAAAGACAGATATGCCGCACAGCAGCTGTGCAGGCCCTGATTCCTGGCAAGCATGGCATGACCAACGTTCCTCTGCATGAGGTGGAGATGCACAGACAATGGCACCTCATGGTGCAGAAGAGGGATGCCACCTGCCCTAGTGCAGGGCTCCATTCTTGGCGGGCCAAGGCTCACACAACCAACCTCCTTCCTTTTCAGGTCCAGCAGAAGAGGGGCATGGGCAACTGCCCATGACGTGCATCTTGGGAGCTGTAGTCTGGAAATGCAGAGTGCTGCATAACCACCATGCTGCCTACCTCCTTCTTGACTTGTTGCTTGCGTCTGGCCTGCCTATGTGGCCCTTTTTCACCATGCAAGAGGAGGAGACAAAAGGAAGAAGAAAAAGGAACCTGTCAAGTTCTTCTCCCCCTCATGGAATCAGAAGTGCAGTAGCTGTGACTGTGAGGGAAATCTTGCTGGGTGCCCTGGGTCTTACTCCAGGCTCCAACCAACCAACTCAGTGCCGGTGCAGAACTGGCATTGATTGATCCAGGCAGCACATGCTCCGGAGCTCACAATCATAAGGACCTGAGAGGAGGTGTGCTGAATCAGACCCTAGGAACAGAAGACAACCCGCTGTTCATGGGAAATCCAAAAGCAGGACCTTCTTGCCCGTGTTCCCCAGCAACTGGTGCACAGACGCACACTGATTCTGGTAGCACATTGGCATGAGGACAGGTCGCCATTGAAAGCCTTCTCCTCCATGAATTTGTTGAGTCCCCTCCTAAACTCCTCCAAAGTGCTGGCCTTCAGCGCATCTTGTGCAAGTGAATTCCACAGCCTAAGTGTGCAAGGAGGTCCTTCCTTAGACCTGTCCTGGATCTCCCACCCATTAGCCTCATGAGATGACTCCAGTTTCAGCCATTAGAGGAGGAGGAGGAGACCGTCTCCCTCTCAGCTTTCTCCACACCATGAATAATTTTGGACACCACCATCCCGTCTCTTTCACCTACCTGTCTTTGGAGCTAAAGAATCCCAGCTGCTGCAACCTCTCCTCAAAGGATTTGTTGGAGCCCCCTAAGTATTTTAGGGAACTGTCCAATCAGGACCCCTATCAGCCTCTAAACTCCCAGGATTACAGGCATCTGTGCAGAGCACAAGGGGTGGTGGAGGAGGCCATCCCCATGTTCCCCATTTCGGCTGTCTAGCTGGGACACCACAGAGGGGGAAGGAAGGGGGCTGTGCAGATTGTGCCCTGGCTGCTGCAGCTTCCTCCCCTCCCTGGTCACCAATATACCCCCTCTCTGAGGTCGCATCCTAACCTCGGAGAGGGAGCTGCCATGGTTATTTCCATGCCAGCTGCAAGTGGGGTTGGAGCGTGGCTTCCCAGCACCGAGCTGGAACTCAGTTTCCAGCCCCACATCTGCAAATGTGAAGCATCCTGTGTCCCCACCCCAGGATGCCAGAGGTCCATATTTCTGAACAGCTGCCAACTCTACGCTGTCCTTTTTTAGTGTGGTGTCCAAAACTGTACAAGTTACTCCAATGTGGTCCCATCACCGAGTTACATAACGGCAGCATGATATCAGCAGTTTCACAACAGAATTCATAATATATCAGTCTAGGACCACTAAATAGGCATGTGATACAAATGGAGGAGTTTTGACCAACTGGCCAACTAATTACATATTTTATTTTTTTCGATTTATATCCAGCCTTTTTCCTACAAAGGGCTCAAGGCAGCTTACAGCTCCTCCTCCATCTTATCCCCACAACAACAACCCTGTGAGGTAGACTGGGCTGAGAGTCTGTGACTGGCCCAAAGTCACCCAGTTGGCTCCATGGCCGAGCGGGGACTAGAACCCAGGTCGTCCGAGTCGCAGTCCCGTGCTCTTCACCAGCACACCACACATTATGAAATTCCATGGCATCATGACGTTTTGCATGGGTCTAGTGGCTGAAGGAGGCAGCAGGATAACAAACACCTACCCAACTGAATTGCTGTTGGACTGGAATTATGAACCTTCTCCATGTATGTGATGTGAATGAGGTTTGAATCTGGATTCCGCATCTCAGTATGTGTCACTCTGATGAAACCAGCCCAGAAATGCATCCCAAGCAAACCTGCACATACCGTTTCTGAACTAGCAAGGAATTCTTCAGAAGGAGCCAGATTTGAGGCAGGAGTCTCATTTGCTCACTCGTCTTGAGGGTATGTGGTGTGGGGAAGAAGAAGAAGACCAAAGATGAGATGGACGGACTACATCAAGGAGGATGCAGCCTTGAATTTAGAACAGCTAAGCAGGGCAGCCATGGATGGGACCGGAAATTTTTGAGGGCTTTCAATCACAGGGTCACCACTTGACAGCATATAACGAAACCACAGATGGGATCTTGGAATGCATTCATTTTGCTCAGTTTCTCATTTTAAAAATTGCACTTTAAAGTTGCAATTTTTAAAAAAAAACCTCTGCATTTTTCAAACCTGTACACTTTTGTACACACCTCTCCAAATGTAGGCATTCCCACATACGTTTTTTTCTCCCAAAGGAAAGCAAATGTGTATATATTTTCCCATGATATATATGGGAAATAATACCACCTGGCTATATTCTTCTGTAATATATGCATTTTTTCACACATATGTATTTGCAAGCTGCATTGCAATGTTTTAGAAAGTGTGAATATTGCCATATAACTGAATTCCAGTTCAAGCATAGACTTGGGAGGCACATGTGTGAAACGTCTACAATAAAATGTGAACCAAAATAATTTCTCATCTATTCCCAGGCAGGTCCATACCTGGATGGAGACCACCTGTGAATCCTTTCTACACCAAATCAAGTTTCGTGGAGTTTTTACTGTCCTTCTCTGCCCTTTTCCCCATGCTGGGGTTGTGGAGGGGAGAAGACTAGAGAAGGCAAGATAAGAGCTGTCCTGAAGTCAGGGCAGGAAGATGGGGAGGAAAAGATGCCTCCCCTGAATTCGGGGTCTAACAGCCACTGCCCTCGGGCTGCTCCAAAGAGATTCTATTCACCACTGCAACAAGAGAGGAGCAGGTACTCCAGATCCAAAAGGATCTGGGCAGGCTGTAGAAGTGGGCAGGAGATAACAGGATGGTGTTCCATGTGGATAAGTGCAAGGTCTTGCACTTGGGGCATAGGAATGGGTGTCATAAGTACAGGTTAAGGGAGAAGTGGCTGGAGAGCAGCACTTGCGAAAGGGACCACAGGGTGCTGGTTAACTGCAGGCTAAACATGAGTCAGCAGTGTGATGCGGTGGTCAAGAGGGCAAACGCCACCCTTGGTTGCATAGCCAGAAGTGTGGCTTCTAGATCAAGAGAGGTATTACTACCACTCTACACGACTCTGGTGCGCCCGCAACTGGAGTATTGTGTTCAGTTTTGGGCCCCTCATTACAGAAAGGATATAGCCAGGTTGGAGTCAGTGCAGTGTAGGGCCACAAGGATGGTGGCCAGTTTGCAGGGGATCCCGTATGAGGCAAGACTGAGGGAACTGGGTCTCTTCAGTCTGGAGAAAAGGAGACTCAGAGGGGATCTGTTGGCAACATACAGGTACGTGAGGGGGTGTCACACAGAGGTTGGTAGAGACCTGTTCTCCCCTGCAGAGGAAGGCAGGACGCACTCCAACGGAGCCAAGCTCAAGGAACCAAGGTTCAATTTAGATGCCAGGAAGTACTTCCTGATAGGACCCCAAGGGCATGAATGGGCTTCCCTGGGAGGTGGTTGAGGCCCCATTGGTGAGGGTGTTCAAGGATAGGCTAGACGTGCACATGGCAGGCATGTTGTGAGTGGAGCCAGCTGGAGCCAGGGGTCAGACTAGATGGCCCGGGAGGCCCCTTCTGACTCGCTCTGTTTCCATGTTGATCCTGATAGCTCAATCATGGAGGCACTTCCATGCCATTACCTGTGCAATGGTTATTGGAAGCCTGGGAAATCAGAGGTGACAATCTTGATAAGACTGAGAAAATGCAAACGAAAAGTTGGGAAATTTGAAAATTTCAGGGTTTGGGAAACTAACCCTACGGATGTTGTGGGACTGCAGCTCCTATCATTCTGATCTATTGGCCATGCTTACTGGGGCTGATGGGACCTACAGTCCTACAACATCTAGAGGACCATGCATTCTGCAACTATTTTATCTCCTCTTTCCTGAAATCAAATCTAATTTTGATATAGATGATAGCAAACACGATTTGTGCAGTAAGTATTTGTCACAAATTTTATTTTTTCTGTTATTGGTTGTATATAAGTTGGTATAATGCACAGTGTGCATGGTCTTATTTCATTTCCATGTGTCATTTGTATGTTAAGCATAGGCACATTGGACTATTGGTCTTCAACTCATGGATCTGGTCTGATCCCAGGTCCAACTTTGACCTAAAGAGAGTTGCAGAAGCAGCATTTCTAGCGTAAAACCCTATAGTAAAAAGTTTAAAGTGCATCCCCAAATAAATAATGAGGTGAAAGGCAGGTTCCTGGGACTGAGTACACTGATGATCCTGACATCGGACCCAGGCTATTTGATCCCACTTAGGACTGAACAGAACTGACAGTGAAATCTCAGATCTCCCCATTCATCTCAGACCCAACGCTTTCTCCCATTGAAATACAGGTTGATTGTTTTACAGAAAAGAAAAATAAGGTCATTCCACAGGAGTGACACATATAAAGGTGGGAGAGCAAATGAATTTACGGGTTGCTATTAAGAGTAACACTCCTTCCAATGTAACATCACGTTCTGTTACATAACACACCATATAGGTCAACATCATTGCAAAATGCACATCGAGATGTTAAAAGCCTGTGGTGGGGGGAGCTAAAAATTGCTGGAACTCCCCCCTCCACCGCCTTTTTTCCCTGTGCTTTTTAAAAACTTTGCATGGAAACAGGCTCTTGCCTCATTTTCCCAAGTTTTCATATCTCCAAATCCAGGTTTGTCACTTCCCAGGGGACAGAAACACAAGAAACATGGATGGGGTTTTACAGTTCCTTTCCAAAGCCCAACTTTGCACGATCTTTGCTCTGCTGGAGGTTTGCAGTCCAAGCACAGACGGATCATAGAAAGTGTGACCATGCTAAAGCGGTCCTTGATTCAGTAAAAAGGAGACTATCAGGTTTCCAAGGAAAGCTCCTTTCGAAGAGAGACTGAATGCCAGATCTGGGTTTTAAGCACTATGCATGGAACATGGCTGAGACTGCAGGTGGCGCAGTGGTTTAAACCGCTGTGCTGCTGGGCTGGTTGATCGAAAGGTCGCCGGTTCGAATCTGCACAACGGGGTGAGTTCCCGTTGCTCCGTCCCAGCTCCTGCCAACCTTGCAGTTCGAAAGCATGCAAGTGCAAGTAGATAAAAAGGTACCACTTTGGTGGGCAGGTAACAGTGTTCTGTGCACCTCGGTGTTTAGTCATGCCGGCCACACGACCACGGAGACTGTCTGCAGACAATGCTGGCTCCCTCGGCCAGGAAACGGAGATGAGCACCGCCCCCTAGAGTCAGGCATGGCTGGACGTAACGTCAAGGGGAACTCTTTACCTTTATGTAATGTTTATTCTATGATGTAAAGAATACAGAAGTATAAGAATACAAGTTCAACAATGACCAGCAACACTATCAAGAGGCCTCCTTCACACTTGTGTCCAGGCAACACTCATCCTCACAGCCGGTGGACCCTCTCGGTGATCCATCGGGACTGGGGGTGACCAGTAGCAGAGCTGTTCTGACACACGCGGGAGCTGGAAAGCCCAGGCATTTTATACCTTTAAGTTGATGCTGTCAGCTTAGTCCAACTGGATCGAACAGCGAACTTCCCTGAGCAGAGCTGACACGGAACATGCTGGTCCTTACCTTGAACACGGCACTCTGCTCACAGTCCATTCTCTCGCTGGATGGTACAGCGTGGGCTTCTCTTACCGGTTATGTTCCCTTCTCCAACCGCTCCCGGCCTCTCAGTTTTCTCAGGCTGGTCAGCCCCATCATGCTTTTTCATTCTTTATTTAATTATTTATTTATTTATTTTTAGATTTATATCCTGCCTTTTCCTACAAAGGGCTCAAGGCAGCTTACATCTCCTCCTCCATCTTATCCCCACAACAGCAACCCTGTGAGGTAGGTTGGGCTGAGAGTCTGTGACTGGCCCAAAGTCACCCAGTTGGCCCCATGGCTGAGCGGGGACTCGAACCCAGATCGTCTGAGTCCCAGTCCCATGCTCTTAACCACCACATCACACTGGCTCTCTCCAGTGTGAATAGAATGAATGCAGAGTTTGGTTCTATGCACATTCTTCATTTTCTTCTGGGTCTTAGGCCTTCAGGAACCCATGCACACTGTGCCAAAAGCAACAGAAAAGCGGGTCTCGGAGAAAACCACACCACTTCCATCTATTTTCAGAGGGAGGTGCCCATGTTAATCAGATTGTGAATCCACCCCCCGCCAAAAAACTCTTTAATAATTAACAAATGCATAATCTTGCATCTGGGCTGGTCCTAAAGTGAGAATCAACGAGCCCTTTGGTCAGGCCATTCAGATGCAATTCTCAACCACTACCTGAAAGGTTTCCCACCACGGTGCCAACAGTGTCGTGACCACATGGCTCACTGCTACCTCTGCTGCTGCAAACCCTGCCCAGCTTTAAGCCGGGTTCCCTGCTGCCTAAAAGCTGTGAGTGATGCGAATCCTGGGGTCTTCGGAGACCCCGGCAGGCCTTGAGGAGGCAGCCTTCCTCAGAACGGGGCGTTGTGGGTGAGGTGGCCCCAAGGGAGTCTCTGCCACCGCCACTGTTTTGCAATGGCAACGCAAAGTCTTGTTTCAAGTCTGGCAGAGGCATCCCATTAAAGTTTTTAAAGTAAATTTAAACTATTTTAAAGAGCAAGCCAGAAAGTGGGGGAAGGAGCAGACGGGCGTGTGGAAGGACTCAGGGCAAGCCACCTGGCACACAGCATCTTGCAGGACCTCACGGTCACTCTCTGCTCCCCATCCCAACATCTCCCTTATGGTGGAACTGCTCTAGGTCTCCAGCTAGCCTGGCTCGGCCTGCTCTCTAAGGTCCCGGTCCAGGATCTTCCTAAAGATGTTGGAAACTGAACTGGGACTGACTGCAGGACAAACATGCAGCGTCTGCTGAGCTCCGGTCCCTCACCTTACAGGTGGCTTTGGCCTTGCAAACGTCTCCAGGAACCTCCTCTTCAGCATTCTCTCCTGGTAACCCTTTCAGGGCCAATGGGCAAATGCAAGCACTTCGGCATCCTACAGGTTTCAACAGCAGCATTTCAGAAGGATGCTTTGCACTTCCCCTGAGAGCCCGAAGATGCAATCGTGTGCAAGTTTAGATAGAAAGAGGACCTACAGCTCCCCACCTGTGAGGTGTTGTTGCTTTGTTGCAACAATACAGTCTAAGCACAATGGATTTATATTTCGTGTGTGTGTGTGTGTGTGCATGTGTGTGTGATGCCTAAACTTTCTCTAGCTGGAGGGGAAATCGACATGGGAGGGGGTGGACACAAAAATACTGCAGGGGAGAAGCAGGTTTTCCATAAGCAACTTGGTTAAAGCCAAGGAAAAAGCAAGACTCTGCTACTATTGCTTGAGAGACCTGAGCGTGTGCTAGCTAAGGGAGGAGGTGAGCTGCCCCGAGGACTTCTGCTATGCGGTGAGTCGTGGGCTATATAAGGAGGCGTGTTTGCTTCCAGTCTCACTGTCCCTGCCCGCTGCAGTTCAGAGATAAACTTGGCGGAGCAGAAACCTTCCTGGCTGGACAGTAACCTGAGGTGAGAGAAGTCCTTTATTTGCTTGTTTAATGAGGAATGACAATTTAATCCTGCGGGGTGAGGTTTGGGATCTTTTGGTGACCTGAGTCTTCTGCCTGTCACCAGTGCTGCTGGAAAAGCATCTTTGAAAATAATCCAGTTTCAGAAATTCAGTACATCGGAATTAGACTATGTAACTCTAGGAATACACTCTAGGCAGGAAATCACACTGAATTCTTACTCCTGTGTAAACATGCACTTAAGAATACTAATTGATTGCTAATCCTACCTGGTTTGGACAGTGACTATTACTATTATTGCAATTTTAATCATCATTATTATTATGATTATTATATTGTTGACATTTTCACTGTTTTCCAATATAAGGGAAAGCCCCGTGACCAGAGGGACAGCAATCTAAACTGCTATTACTTGCGAGTAAGCCCATTAAACTCAATAGCGCTTACTTCTGATGACTTGTGCATAGCACTGCACCGTACATTTGACTGAATCTGCCCCTCTTCATTGCCTTCTAACAGGGCTAATGAAAACAACCTGTAGAAAAAGATAGGCAAATAGAGAGGAAACGCTTTCAACTGAAGTTAAGTGTCCGGAAGGTGAAATGCTTGTTTTTATATTAATGGGCAGTTTGGGCTTTAAGACTTATCAAAGCCATTCGTAAAAGCCCAAAGCCAAGAAGTGTTCATCCGAACATCATAAATGGATTATCGATTTGCTAAGCTGGGGGAGACAATGGGATTTTCCTGCCAATTTCCAGAGGAGCGTTAGCCTGTTGTAGCAAGAACCACTGGGTTTTGCAACATCTTAAAGGCTAGCAAATTGATTCTGGAAGACACTTTTGTGGATTCCGTCCACTTGAGATCAATTTGTTAAGATGCCAGCAAATTCTTTGTTATTTTTGATTTCCTGCCATAACTAGTCAGAGCCATTATGGTGGAAAGCATTTAATAGCTTTGAGTAGAGCTACTCTTTGGACACCGCTTGAAGAAATTGCCCAACAAGATGATGAAAAGCAGTAAATCCATGAGGAACATGATTCATGTCAAGATGCTGAAAAACAGTTTTCCAGAAACAGGCATTCCCAATAGAGAAAGAATGCGGAGGGAATGACTTGCTCACAGCCCCGGTCCCGTTAATTTGGGTTGACTCAACTCCCGTCCACAGCCCTGGTTGGGCAATGCAATCCTAACTCTCTCCTCTAATCTTCTCAAGAGGAAATTATGTTTCAGTCAGGAAATAACAAAGGATGCTCTGGCCAGAGGCTGACGAAGTGATCCTCATGACAACATTCTCCCTGGCTGCCTGACCATTGCTGAGGTGTTGCATGGATGGATGGATGGATGGATGGATGGTCCATCAATGGCCAACCAGGTGCCCTCAGGAACATGACCAAAGGCCTTCTTGCCAGGGTTGTTCCCTCAGCCCTGGCATTCTGTGGCAAGCATATTGCCTCCAAACATAGAGGTTCCACATGGGCATCACTGTGAATAGTCATTGATGATTGTAAAGCCATGTTTCTAGGTCAAGGGTTTCAAACCTCAGCCTGCAAGATTTCTCAGACAACTACAATGCCTTCTTCTACCCACATCACCATGATGACTTGGCTTCTGCATGTTTCTGCCCATTCTGGAAGGTTAAAAACCTTCTCCTAAGGCTTAATTCCCAGCAGTGAGAGCATTAAATTCAAATGTGCTGCTATTTTTATTTATTTATTTATGATGTGCGGTTTTTGCACCATGCCTTTTTCCTTTGACTCTGCCCACCATGGGAAGGTGGTTCACAAGAGGTTCCCCAGAGCTGGCCTTTGCCCTCAGACTAAGAGAGTTTCCACAGCCCCGATCTAAGCCAGCGTGGCAAGAACTTCCATACATTCATGCCACTTGCTGTACATCAGCGACACAGTTTTTCCGAGGATCCAAAGCTCTGGTTTTATGAGACATGGAGGAAAGCTGCTCTCAAGCCATTCCAGGTCACCGTGAACGGGTTCCCCAGTGAGCACCCTCACCTGGGGTGAGAATCAGGTTTTCCCAGTTCAGATGGGGTGAAGGCTCCAGAATGGAAGGACTGCCTTCCTGAGGGCCATGCAGACCTTCAGACAGGAGGCCCCTCAAATCGAGGACTATCCACTGTCAATGTGGCCTCTGCTACCCTGTTCCATAATGCAAGTCCAAGCAGCGTTCTGGGGCAAGACAGCGTGTGTCCTCCAGGTCCCACTTCCATTTGCTTCCGTCATTTGATTTTTCTGTTTTTTAATCCTTCACTTTGCATGGTTTTCAGCCTTCAGAAAACCAGCTTGAAAAGCAGGAGAGCAAAGTCTTAAATAAAATGTGGCTACCGCCAGCTCAACACTGGGGAGTTTTGTTCTCCAGCCTCCCGAAGTCCCCTTTGTCTGCCCTCTCCAAATTGCTGGAATTTGGGGAGTGGCACAAAACTAGCAGGTAGAGATTCCATTCACACTTCCTGGAAAGTCTTTGGGGAAGCAGTGGGATCATTTTCAAATCCACCTTCCTACACATAAGGTGAAACATCTGCTGAATTCAGAAACATCTAGCCAAGAATGGCTAGTCAATTTCTCAGATCTGGTCCCCGTGTGAACTTTTGTGCCTAAACAAGTTGCTTTAAGGACACATTTCACTAGGTGTGGACTTTTGGCAGATTGGCTACTATACTGATGCGGGGGAAAAAACACCAGTTGGAATTCGGCCTTTGTGCAATTCAGGATTGCAGGAACAACAGAGTGATGCCAGCTTTGCTAGAGCTCAGGATTTTCATACCCAAACGAATCTCTTTCAAGGACACATTTTATTTGGCTGCTGCATTGCCAAAGACAAAATTAGACACACTACCTGGAATGGGCCTCGATGCGGCTCTGTTAAAAGATCCAGGAGCCGGGCAATGGCACCATTTGGGCTAGAGCCGTGTGGCCTGAACAGTGAGATGATGGGGAGATATCTGTGCTTTGGAGGGGGACATTGGCCCTGAAATTCTGGGATGAATGCAAGGCCATTTTGTACCGGCCTGTGAACTTTGGAAGGAATCCGGAGTGAACACAACGCTTTACCCAAAGACTCTCATGGAATAAATCCATGCAATTGGCTGAGATGGCAAACCTGCTTAAATAAAGTGGCAGAAAGAAAAATTCCACGCTTTCCTAAGCTAAGTGACAATGTGTTCTTTTCCTTTTTCTTATGGAATTTTGTTTTATTTTTGGAATCAATTTTAGCATAAAGCGGGGGAAAGGAAAGTACCAGCCTGCACCAGTGGCTGACAATGGAAACATTCTTAGCTGTTATCAGCAAGCGTGATCCAAGCATCATCCAACATTTTTGCTGGTAGCTGCCAAGAATGACAAGCTGAAAGAACTGGCCAACCAGGTCACACTTCTTCTCATAATATTGACCAGGGTTTGGGTGTAAGACATGATTTCACACTGAGTGTTGTCAGTAGGAGTGCTAATTGATGGCAAAGAGGTCCAGGTATAGAAACATAGAAACATAGAAACAGAGCGAGTCAGAAGGGACCTCCTGGGCCATCTAGTCTGACCTCCGGCACCAGCCGGCTCCACTCACGACATGCCCACCATGTGCATGTCCAGCCTATCCTTGAACACCCTCACCGATGGGGCCTCAACCACGTCCTGTGGAAGCCCATTCCACGCCCTCGGGGTCCTAACTGTCAGGAAGTGCTTCCTGGCATCCAAATGGACCCTGGGTTCCCTGAGCTTGGCTCCATTGGAGCGCGTCCTGCCTTCCTCTGCAGGGGAGAACAGGCCTCTCCCCTGGTATGCTACCAAGCATCTTCTTTCAAAGACTCACCTGACTTTCCCATGCCCCTATATAGGGTGGGTGGCCTTCCCATAGTGGCACTGATGGATGCTATACATCTTCAAAGCAACACCATACTCTATCATGGGTGGGATAGCAAATACCCTGGAAGACAGACAAAATTCAAAGGGATCTTGATAGATTGCAGCATGGAGCTCAGAAAAAACAGACTGACATTTAGTAGTAGGGGCAAATGGCAAGACCTGCACCAGATGAATACTTGGCTCACCGATGCTGCAAATGAGAAGGATCTTGGAACTGTTGTAGATCACAAGCTGAATATGAGGCACGTGACGTGGCTGCAATAAAGGCGAAGGCAATCGGGGCTGCATTCATGGAAGTGTCAGTTCACCCCATGAGAAGGACCGGTTCCCCGATGCTCTGCACTGGTTGGACCTCATCCTGAGTGCTGCATCCAGTTCTGGCCAACACAGCTTAAGAAAAATGCAGATAGACTGGGAAGGGTTCAGAGAACCTCAGTGCAGATGATGAGGGGACTGGAAGCAAAGCCCTGTGAGGAGCGATGGAAAGAACGGGGCATGTTTAGCCTTGAGAGGAGAAGCCTGAGAGGAAATACGATAGCACGCTTCAAGTACTTGAAAGCTTGGGCCAGAATCACTTCTTGATTATCCCAGAACGCGGTCATGGGGAGCAATGAGCTCAAGTTACAGGAATCCAGAGCCCAGCTCAGCATCAGGAGGAACTTCCTGACTTGTATAGCAGTACTTTTTATTTAAGTCCTATTTTAACTGTTAATGTTGGGTTTTGGTTGAAGTTTTCTGTTGTTTGTTTAGAAGTTACGTATGTTGTGGTTTGTGTTGGTTAGGGGTAATATTTTAGGTGGTTTTTTGTTTATATGGGTGGTATTGGATATTTAATTTATTTATATTTAGTGGCCGAGATGCACCGAGGGGGGGAGGGGATAAATTATTTTAATATTTGTATTATTTTTGTATTTTAACCTATGTTGTAAGCCGCCCCGAGGCTTTGTTGCGATGGGGTGGCCTATAAATGATTTAATAAATAAATAAATAATAAATAAATACAGCAGTGGAACCCATGACCTGGGGAGATTGTGGGCTCTCCCACACTGGAGGCATTCAAGATGCAGCTGGGCAGCCTTCTTTTGGGGGTGCTTTAACTGGGAGTCCTGCACTGAGCAGGGGGTTGGGCCTGATGGCCTTCTGGGCCCCTTCCAGTTCTATTATTCTAGGATCCCGGGATTCAGAACAAGTGGGTGCTTGTCTGCCTTCCTGAGACAAGGCTGGCTCAGAAAGTGGCATTGATGGAAGTACTGGAGCAAAGGCAGGCAGCTGGGTGAAGGCTTTTCCAATAGGCGAGAGAATCCCCTTTACCCAGTGCAAAGCCCTTCGGGGTTGCTGCCTGCCCAAATGCCAGCTCAAGCAGCACTGAAAGGATGGGGGCAGAGCAGGAGACAGAAATCTGCAGGGCGTTCCCAAGAAAGTTCAAGGTTGGCCATCGCTGGGCAGGCAAGGATGTGCCTAGTTCTGGTCCAGTAGCCCTCGGGTCTTCTCCCATGGCAGCCTTTTCTGTGGGCTTGGAGGGAGCTGGGAACACACCCCAGCACCACTCCTGAGGACCCTGCATGGATGGAGAAGGCCTTCAGAGTCTCCATGCAGCTCCCGGTTCCCGTTGTTTGGGTTCCCAGGTGAATGCGGTTACAGAGTCCATAGAAGATCTGCCCAGTCAGCTTGGGGAGATCGGGAGTGGAGGAAGGGAGGAAGCTCAGATTTCAGGCGTGAGAGATGCCCCTTGGTTTTAGCTCAGTCTCCAAGAGCAACCTGATGCAAAATACTGGCACTTGGAGACAAGGTTCACTTAGAATTAAGGAACAGGGTGACTCCGAGCACACGCTCAGCTCAGGAATTTGCGTTCAGTTCCAGAGCTGAGCTCTCCATCCTGTTTGTCCAGAACCTACCCCTGCTGCACCTCCACAAGCTCCCTCTGTCCTAGTAGCCAATGCGCTGCAGTGCTTACAGCCCTGGCCTGGGACATGTGGGGTGCAGATCCTGGTCCCCTCTCAGTCAGCCAGCCCCTGACTCGCAGCCTAAGCCCCTTCCCAGGGTTGTTGCATGGAGAACAGAAGTATGATGCCTGCTGCCCTGAGCTCCTTGCAAAAGGGAGCAAGGGGAGTTGCAAGTGTAATGACGAGACACAGACACACAGAAGCCGGAGATCCAGTGCCAGCCTTCGGCAAGGCCTCCAAAGGGTTGCTCTCATCCTTCTTCTCAACACTGACGCCAATCCCTCGGTGCACCAGCAGGAAGACCAGCAGGCGGGCAGCAGCATCTGGGCCAAAGGGAGAAGCAGGCTGCAATGTGGGAGAGGGAGGCGCTTCCAGATGCCTCCAGGGTGGCTCTCTGCCAGGGTGTGGGCCCTGGGCCACCGTGAGCATGGCCTCTCTTGAGGCCAACGACTTTGTTATTGCCATGGGTCAATAACTGGGTTGATCTGCAATTCACCAGAATATAATGCCAGTGGAGATAAGACCCACCCTTTCCATCAGGCAAACACTACAGTTAGGGACTCCCAGCCAAGGGTCTGTAAAATAATAAACGCAATGTCAGGGCAAAGAGCACTTCTCCTGCTGACGTCCTTCTCTCTGCCCTTTATCACACATGAAATGCTAGGAAAGATGGATGGATGTTCTTTCAGCAGTATTTCTGGGCCCTCCACCTTCCCCGTCCTAACAGACACAGCACCAGATGGACACAAGTCGTGTGACTCTGGATCTCAGAGCCAGCGCTGGCCGGCCAGTCCCCAGGACCCCTCTCAAAGCATGCCACTGCTGGAAAGGGTGGATGCCCAGGTAGGCATACGTTGAACATGGCCTGTGTCTACGCTTGTCCCATTCCTGAAGTCAAGGCCCAACCAGAGGCAGCTCAGTGTTCAAGGATCAGGAACTGAAAGGTGCTGCTTCGACAAGGACTAGGTGGAAACTGAGCAGTTTTACAACGGATGGGGATACTGCCTCCTTTCTTTCACTGGCACGTGAGAATCCTTCCTCCTCACAAGTAGGACTCAAGGATAGTTGGTGTGCTCCCAGACAGGCCGTTCACCTCCACCTCTGGGCCTCTGTCTGCTTGTGCTAGCAGCCTCTTCCTGGGATCCTCAGTGTGATCCTGGTGGGCCTGGAAGAACGTAATGGAACCTCTCCAGATGTTCTGATGATAACAATGTCATGACCCTGGATGGTCTTCACAGGGACTTTGGCATCTTCTGACTTCTTTTGACCCTCACAACCAATAGGATGAGGGGAAGGTTCTCCTCCAAGTGTTCTCTTGCCAAGGAAGATGGTGGGATACAATGATTGAGGTTCAAAAGCCATGTTGGGAAAAAGCAGTTGGGTGCATCTGAATATGCCTGAAGCTCTTTGGCCCTCTGTGGGGCTTTGCTTCTCTCTGGCCTGCTTTTCCCTGTATTACTCCCAGTCTCAACATGGAAAGGAGAGCACCAACCTGGGGGAGCAGTTGATAAGCACATGGGGAAGTCTGATGCATTGCTGCTTCTATCCCAGCAGGGTCCAAAGACCACTATGGACATCGAAACAGCTGCAGAAAAGTCCAACAAAACACAGACTTGGATGGTGCAAAGTTGGAGGCAATTCTGCAGAGCCCTGAACTATGTCACTGGGGATATGAAGGCCTTTGGAGACTGGCTGAAAGGTATAGGATGCACTTATGAGAACCAGTGTGGGTGTCATGGCCCACCAGGGGAAATCTTTGCTTGAGTCCCGACTCATGCATGGAGTTTTGAGGGTGATCCTGAGCCAGTCGCTCATTTCTCTAACAGAAAGCAAGTATTTCGCTTCCAGGGGGGAAGCTGGGTCTACAGGAGTTAAATCTCAGCATGGAGAACAGCTGTATCTTGACTCTAGTGTGCACACTCATTGTTGGCATTTAGGAGAGATAGCTGTGCATTTGAGAGCAGTCGACCTCTTAATCGTAAGCATCTCTACAGTTGGTAAATGTTGTTAAACGTGCTTGGAGTCATTACAGCAAGCAGTGACTCTTTGAGCAACGGATGGCATCCAAGCCAGGGGTGAGCAGCAGACACGGCCCCCTCTTGGTGGACCTTTGGGTGATTGGCTGTGGATCATCCGTCTATGCAACCATAAGGATGAGACACTTTCTTCTTTTGGTTAGAAAGAAATGATGCATAAGGAAGCTTAGATTTCCCGGAAGCTGAAGTCCTTCTTTGGAGGGCTTGGGGAATGCAGTGTGCAGAATCACAGGTTGCAGGAGGCTCTGATGGGAGTCAAGTCAAGGCAGGCAGAGAGGAAACCTAAGGTTGCCACAAGGAGAGCCAAAGGTGTTCTGGATAATAGGATGGTCCATGCAGCTATCTCTGAGACAAGCCAATTGTCAAAAATAGGATGTCCATTGACTAGCGAACAATAATGTATCCTCCCATGAATTTAAGGAATCATGCAAACCAAACGAGTATGCTTGCCTTCAGCTGGTTTTCAGAAATTATTCAGCAGTACTTTATTGTATCTTGCATTACTTTGTCCTGGTTTTGTTTTTTCATATGGCGCTACGCAGGGTATTGAAATGAAAGCCTTTTGCTTAATCCCTGAAAAGGGGGATTAGGAAGTCCAAAGCAGCAACTGGGGAAAGGCAGCGAGAGCTTTGGCAGTGCTCTGCCTCCAGAAATGGCGCGTGAGCTCAGAGATGTGACAGGGCCGGCTGGCAGACGTCACGTGAAGCACTCATGGAAGCTCCCACTGCAACCCAGATGCCGTCCCTCAACGTAGCAACAAATGAACGTGTCACACGGAGCTCCTCTGTTCTTTTCCTTACGGAAAAGTGGGGATCCAGTCAAGATCCAACAGTAAAGAAGTAGGAGGGCTTTAATCCTGGAGCTAACTTGGATCTGGCCCTGCAAGTGTGGAGTTTGCATGGGAAGAAAGACCCAGGTGCTCCAAAGGGAGCTTTTTCCCTATGGAAATTGCAGGTGTGGAAGTTCAATCTGAGGTGGGACAGGGTAAATCACACACACACACGCACACACGCACGCACGCAGAGTGCTGGAGTCTCAGTCTGGATCCTGTCCTCCATATTTGCCTTTCGGTAAAGAAAATGAACAGATGGAGTCACATGTTCCGTGTTCAAGGTATCATTTTGTTTGGCTTTCCTGCAGGGCACAGAGGCTAAATCAGCCAGGTGTCTTATTTTCCAGAGGACAACCCTCTCTTTGATGGACAGTCCAGTTCAAGTCCAAGTTATACATAAAGAACCCTTAGAATTGAGGTCCCGGGAGCCTTGAAGTTGCCCTCCAATGGTACCGAGATAGAGCAAGCAAACTGGTCACCTGATCCGTTTCCCCTGCTAGGACGGGCTGGATTTCTTCTTTTTAAATTGAATCTTTATTTCTAAATGGGCATCTATACATACATATACAAAGATTATGGAAAGTTACTTGCAAGCCATTTCCTCTTTGGTAGCCAAAGCCACAAGAGGTACCAATGGCACAAGAGGTCAGGTGTCGAAGTTCAGGGACACCCAGTTCATCAGATTCCCATTGTCCACTGTTGAAGGACCCCCAGATCCAGGAGCTGCCATTGCTTCTCCTGGAGATACTCTTAGAGCTGGCCTTTATTTGAGCCGACCAACAAATCATAAGAGCAATATGCTTAAATTTCCTCCTTTGGTCCACCTCCTTCCCCATCCCAGTCCCAGAGCAAGTATTTATCTCACCTGAATTTCAGAGCAAAGTCTAAGCTACGCACGCAGAGGGAAAGCTGGCTGAGAGATGCCATCTGCCATCTTCAGTGTAAGCAACATAAATAAGCCGTTTTTATCTGCCGCATGAACTCGAGCAGCGGTTGCCTGCACCGCTCAATCAACTTCCCAATGGTTTTACAAACAATAATAAACGTGTGTCATATTTTACATCCCCGTTGGCACTTAGGAGCTTTGCCAGATGTTGTTGGTGATACTCACATTGGCAGTTGTCCCAGCCCATAAACTTTCAAACAACAGAAACAAAGCCCTGCTGGAATTGTCTAAGGCAGGCCAATTTGCTCCCAAACAAATTAACTTCTCTGCATTTTGACACTGGATATTCATTGAATTCTTTGGAGAGTCAGATGTATTCATATTCAAATATTTGTCCAATATTTGCTAAATATCTGGGCCTAAATCCAGCACAAATTTGGTTTCAGTGGACTTCAGTATTCCTAACAATCTGCTAAATTTATTCCTTGGGCGCTTACAATGGATGAAATGTCTTGTGTGAAGCACGAAAGCCAATGCTTTGGAGGAGGAGGAGGAGGGGGAATTGAAGGACCTTCTATCTCCATATAACCCTGTCTGGACACTGAGATGATCTCTGCCACCCCTTTGGGCCCCTGCCACCTGGGTGCTGTGACTGGCCCTGGAAGACGGAGCCTTTTCAAGGGCAGCTCCCTGTTACTGGAACGCTGTTTTCAACCACCAACTCTGACCTCATTTCGGGTGTCAGGCAAAGACCTTGGTATATTTCAGGCCTTTAAACTGATGGTTGAACCCCCCGATGATGACTTTTATGCTGTTAATTTCCTCTGTTCTTTTTCGATCAAGTCAATCCATGGTACTGCTATACCACATGATCTGTTTTGTAAGCTGACCTGCCAATGGTTTTGGATCAGCCGACGACAAATAGTTGAAAGAAATAGTTCAGTGAATGCTGCTATTCCACGTAACTGTGGCAGGCAGTACCATGAAATGAGGCCTCTTGCAGTCGCCCAGACTCAGGGACAGCTCCATGCTTCTCCCACGGTAGATTTCTGATCTCCTCCCTGGAACACAAGGAACGGTGGCTGAAGCAATCCGCTTCCCTCCCTTCTGCTCCCGTCCCTGCCCCCTGCCCCAAAAGGCCATCTCTGAGCTCAGTCTTATGAGCTCCATGTTGCAGCCAGCATGGCCCTTCCTGCAGGGGCAGAGGGAGGATGCTCCAAGTTCAGCGTTCCAGCTCCAACTTCAGGGCAACGTGCCAAGGACAGAACTGGGACTCTGATCATCCAGTGGCCATCTAGAGTCTCTGTACTGGCCATTAAATTGCACCCAAAGTGCTGTATGAAAAGCAGGGGGGGAAAGACCATTTCTGCCTGGCAACCTAAAAGCAGAGACCAGCCGGAGAAGGAAAGGATGTCAAAGGAGGGGAAGCCATCAGAAACAGCTGGGATTCAGGCTGCCATGCCGTTCCTGAGTGGGCCACGGGGATGCCGGCCTCCCCTCTGGGCCTCCCTGGGCCGAGCCTGGGTGTCTGCTGGTCCATGCAGTAGAAGCGATTTCAGGCTGGCCACTGTGGCAAGCTTGCTCTGGGAAGCAGGGGAGGGGCGTCCATGTGTCCTCGCCTGGCCAGTGGAGGGGCTGTTGCCTCACTTCCTTCTCCAGCACAGGCAGGAGGAATGGCCTCTCATGCAATGGGAACCAAATGGCAGCTGGTCCCCAGCCAAGCTCTCTCCCAGTAGAGCCTTCCTTCTGCTGGAGCTTGATGGAAGGGTCCATTTGCTCAGTCGGTGGTGGACAAACTGTTGCCCTCCCATTTCTTTGGGCCACGACTCCCTCAAGTCCAGTCAGCGTGGCCAATAGCCAGGAATTCTGGGAGCTGTAGTCCAAACGGCAGGAGGGCCGTGTGGTGTGGCAAGGTATAGATGGTTCTGAAATGTTCAGTGCACCTATTGATCTCCTGTGCATGTTGCCTTTCCTCCAGAGGTCACGGCCAGGTGAGAAGTCCCTTTTGGGAGGAAGCCCACACCTGCTTAGCCTCCACACGTGCCTTCAGACCACGGCCTCAGCATGCTGTGTCTGTGCTGTCTGTGCATGAGTGCAATTCAAGTGTCTTGTCTGCCATTGGGATGTCTTCCAGATAAGCCTCTCCTGTTCCAGTTCCCTGTCTGGATCTTGCGAGGTATATCTCAAGTGATGTTTGTCAACAATCCACTCAGCGGTCTGGTCATGATTGCTGGGTTCCTGGTCCAGAGCCCTTGGCTGACACTCACCTGTTGTGTAGGTGTCGTTGTCTCAACCATAACAGCACTTATCCTACGCCAGGAGAGGTAGGTTGGCCCTTAAATTGTTAATTAATTGTTATAGCGCTCTCTTCTTATTCTTCCCCTCTCCCTCCCACTCCTCCTCCTCCTCCTCCTCCTCCTCCATCTCCATCCATGCTTGGGTCAAAGTAGCTAAGGGGCATATTGTCCATTCCTGTTTTTATTGATTTACATATGTACCTATTAAAACAAAACTAAATTTAGATCTGCAGCTCTAAAGGCTGCATGTTTTCTTAAACTCAAACCACAGATGTCTCCCAGCTTGACTTTCTGCTCCCTGTCCATGACAAGAAGCTCCCCCCATGCCGCCCCCTACCCTTGCAGTTTGCAAGTCAGCAACTGTGTTTCAGCAAGAGCACTTGGGGCAGAATGAAGGGATTCTGCAATGGCAAAATTTGTTTCTCAGCTGCACAACTTCAAGAGTGCTTGACTGGTTGGTTGGTTGGTTGGTTGGTTGGTTGGTTGGTTGGTTGGTTTCCTACAATTCAGTTCTTCTTTGCTTCTGTCCTCAAGTTCAAGGCCATATCCATGGGGCTTCCAGGAAGGCACTCATCCAAGCACTGACCATCCCCTCACTTGCTTAGGTGCAGGAAGGTGTCTTCAAGCAGTGCGTGAGCCTCGCAGCAGGCATCTCTCACCTGACTGCCTCTCCCACAGGTCAGCCATCGCAGCAGGACTGCACGGCTACAACGGGGTCCTGGTCGGGATGCTGATGGCCGTGTTCTCAGACAAGGGCGACTACTATTGGTGGCTTCTGCTTCCCGTTGCTCTCGTGTCCATGACCTGGTGAGTCCAGTAGGGATGCACCTTTTGGGTGCTCCTGCCGTTCCCCCATCTCCCCTCTGTTTCCTTCAAACAAGGCTTTGTTCAGTTGGTCTCCAGCATGCCTTGCCCCTTGTGTGATGAGAGACAGAGCAGATGTGCTTATTCGTTCCGTGTCCTGTGTCCTTTCCTGATGGCTCTGCGGGCAGCAGGAAATTGTTCAAAGACAGGCTGGACATGCACATGGTGGGCATGTCGTGAGCGGAGCTGGCTGGTGCCGGAGGTCAGACTAGATGGCCCGGGAGGCCCCTTCTGACTCGCTCTGTTTCTATGTTTCTATGTCTATGTTTCTAAATCTGTCCTGTCTGGAACCTTGGGTCCACAGAGTTCTGAATTATGCAAGGAGTTTCTGCATCTACAGGATATGCAGATCAGTGAAATTTTAGCTCACCTCAGTTCTCTAAATTCCATCTCAACACTCCCCAACTCAAGTCCATATCAGCTTCCAAGCTGCTGCTGCTGCTGCTGCTGCTGCTACTTCCTCCTCCTCCTCCTCCTCTTCTTGCCTGAAAATCTGTGCTTATTTCCATGCATATATATTCAGACACGTGCACCACTTCTATGCATTTTTGAAAAGCATTTCTAAATATAAATATTCTTCTCCCATGATTATACATATTTCTGCATGTTTTTGGAATGCACTCCCTTTGAAATGCACACAGTCTTACAATGCATGCATGCTGTCCACAAGTCACACTGCAAGCTCAGAAACAGATGGAGCTTGACTGCAGTTTGCATCCAAATATGTGTCCAATCTGGAAAGTGCAAACGAGATAGAAACCTGACCGAAACTGAACTGAACCGAACCAAAATGAGGCATAGAGCCATCTCCCCACCGGCTCTGTTCATTGCAGCTGAGCCATGGGGAACTATAGCCCCAGAAGGCACCTAGGAAAGTTTCCCATACAACGTTGGGCACAGCATGCAAGCAGAGTCCCCCGATTCCTTTAAGGAAGCGAAGACCTTCAAAATGTTGTCAAACTAAAATACAGACAAATTCATTTAGGATCAGGCCTGCCAATGGACACTAGTCAAGACGGTCATACGTTGTCTTGAGTATTGGGCACAACTTGTCTCCCAGTGTCAGTGGCTGGGAAGCATGGCTGGAAGGACCCCCTGTGCTCATCTGGTTGGCCACTGGGGGGAACAATAGGCTGGACTAGAGAGAACTTCCATCTGGTCCAGCAGGAGTCTGCTTAGGGCCTTAAGGTCGCATCCTGTCCATTGCACCTTTGATGTTCATAAGCCCTGGAGCCTGGATGCTTACAGGTATTCTCTGAAGAACAGGAGAAGAGGCAGAGGAAATCTTTGCCTCACTGTCCCCCCCCACACACACACACACCACTCTTTGCAAATTAAATGTGGAGTTTCGAAGGAGCCTGGAAGCCTTGAATCCCAGTGGCCCTGGTCTCCTCACCCACTTTATCCCCATCTTCAAAATCACTTTCCTGACCTTGGGGAAGCCGCCGACCTGGTTATCCCCACACTGGCTGCTAGGTGTGGCGCATGCAAGTGTGGATACTCAGCTTCAAGGCGAGGACTTTGCCTCTGACTTCGGACCCGGGAATCCAAAGACTGCTCTGTACCCCTTGAGGGCATAGCATCACTCTACGGATCCCATAACGCTCTTGCCATGGTGCCTCCTCTTATGGTAACAGCTGCTGTCTAGCTAGATTGCGCAGACTTAAATTACAGGGCTTCTCCAGAACTCCCCTTGATGGTACCATGAATGCAGTCTAGAGAGCAGAGGAACGGATAAAGAAGAGACGCTAGGAATGTGGGAACCTGCCTTCTGCAGAATCCGGCCCTTGGTACACCCACCCGGATGGCTGAGGCTGAAGGTTGGCTGCAAGGGCTTCCCAGGGTTTCTCCTCTATGCAGACCAGGTGCTCTGCCACTGGGCCTCACCCCTGCCAGGAGATGAATCTTCCCTTGCAAAAAGTAGAACTAAATAGCAAGGCCATGACCTCAGACTGGATTTGAACCAGGGTCTCTCCACTTCAAGCAAGACTTTCCAAGCCAGTTAACCATGACCTGTTACCCTTCAATCATGCTGGATTGCACCTCCCAGTATGAGTCATGCTGTCGGGGAGTGATGGGAATTGCAGTCAAACATATCTAGAGGTCAACGGGTTGGGGTTCGGCTGCTCGAAATGACCGATCCAGACAGCTATATCCAGTTAAGCATTCTATGCGTTGATTTATTCATTCTTGTAAGAGATTTTTCTCTGGCAGTTCCGTAATTCGGCTGTTGTTGGGGGTTTGGGAGGGTGTCCATTCACGTTAGAGAAACAGCGCGAGTCAGAAGGGACCTCGCGGGCCATCTAGTCTGACCCCCGGCTCCAGCCGGCCCCATTCACGACATGCCCACCATGTGCATGTCTAGCCTAACAGATGGCTATTTCCTCAGCAGGACAACTATAAAAAGGACGTTGTACTGAAATCAGTTTATGTTGAACTGAAAAGAGTGTCATGCTCCAGTGGCAGGGATACATCCGTTCTGTGCAATGAATGGGGGGGGGGGGGGTGTAGCCAGCCATGCTGAAAGCAAAACATCCATGCACACTTTCGAACCAGAACCTTAAAGCTGCTCCCTGTTACTCCTTTTGGGAACAGCAACTTCAGTTCACTCAGGCCGTTGTCCTCAGTTTCACTGCCATTTACTCATCAACAAACAACACAAGCATTTATGATTCGGAACTTTCCTGTACTTAAGTCACTGCACACGTTGGCCACGATCCACTGCACCACTCCTCAAGGCTTCGACAAACAGCAGCAATTCTGAGCTGCCCCTTTGTCCTCCCAGTGAGACAACAATGGCTGCTTGCAAGAAGATAGTCGGCGCATGAAGCTGCCAACTGATCGAGGACAAAGCTCCTCCCCCGAGTTGGAAGGCTGATGATCAACCCAGTAGGATCATGTTCGGATGGATTTTTACTGTAAATCGCCCAGAGAATCTTAGCTATTGCTTGGCAGGCAGGCAGGCAGGCAGGCAGGCAGGCAGGCAGACAGACAGACAGGGCTACAATCCCTTCTGGTTTCATGGCAAATGCTGTTGCTTTTAACTTGGGGCAACTAGTGGATGCAAGAACTAGATTTACTTAAAGCAGTGATGGAGAATGTGTGGCCCCTTTAGATGTCATTGGATTACAAGCTCCATCAGCCCTCACCAACATAGCCAATGGCAAGGAATGATGGGAGTCACTGTCTGACCATGGTTGGATGGCCATATCTTCCCAATCCCTGGTTTAAAGGGCAGGTCTTCAAGCCACTCTGATGCTGGCTTTATACCAGTTCTCTGCCCCTGTGGCTTCCTAGGAATTGTCACTGGGGGAATAACAAAACTCTTCCTGAGCTCCCCAGTCCACCTATTATAAAATTAGAGTTCCTGGGACAGGGCAGGGCAGGGCAGGGCAGGGCAGGGCAGGGCAGGGCAGGGCAGG
>JAIXND010000762.1:5221175-5232459 GCA_023646645.1 Varanus salvator macromaculatus
GGGCAGGGCAGGGCAGGGCAGGGCAGGGCAGGGCAGGGCAGGGCACAGCACGGCACAGGGAATGGCTATTATGCCAACTTAGGTCTGCGGTGCCAGTCCACACCTTCACTTAGCAATGGCTTTTGTTCTTCTTTTCCAGCCCTCTTTTCACAAGTGCTTTAGGGTCGCTCCTCAGCAAGTGGGACCTGCCGGTGTTCACGCTGCCCTTCAACCTGGCTCTGAGCCTCTTCATAGGCGCCACCGGCCACTACAACCCCTTCTTCCCCACGACACAAATCCAGCCCATTGCCTCAGAGCCCAACATCACCTGGTCAAAGGTCCAGGTGTCTTTGGTAAGACAATTTCCTACTGTGGGCCTTTCTCTTCCAGCTGCAGGGATGTGATATATTCATTTGTTCCCATTTTAATGAGAACGTGCCTTATCTGCGCACTTCCAAACCAAGATACAAGCCAAAACCCAGTTCTCCCTCAAAAGCCACACTCCAGAATTTTGCAATGGAGACTTCCCATCAAAATGATCTTCCAGATAGGGACATTATGGGCAGCGCACACAAAAAGTGCGCATTCGTGACAGTAACATTCAACATGGCATTGTGCTAGGGAAATTGTTGCTCCCCCGCAGAGCTGACATAGAGTCAATGACCGAGACCCAGTAGTCCAGCCCCCCAAGCCCCCCCAGAAAGGGGCCTGTTATGCCTCTATGGGGTGCTGATATGCAACATGGCCTCAGCTCTCGCCCAGTGCCCACTGGGGCTACTGCTGCTTGCTAGAGCATTTTTCATTTCATTTATATTGTTTAAAAATTGTATAGTTAGGGGATGGGTGGTTGAACAGACGCCCGATTACTCCTTTCCCCTTCAAAATAAACGATGCTTTTCTACAGCAAAATGGAGCCCTTTCCCAGGGCAGTTTCCCAGGTCAACCTGCATGGGCACCAGGGAGGAAGGAGCAAACACCACAGGCTCCTGTTGTCACCATGGGCCCATGATGCCTATGTGTCCACTCATCAAAACTGCACATGCTCAAAGAACATTTGCTGTTATTTAGGCATGACAAATGGTTTTTCCTTTCTGCTCTACTATGTCAAGAATATGGACGCTGTTGAAAAAGACAGAACTGGGGAAGGGGTTTCTGCACAGCCATCTTCAAAACTGGAGCAATGTAGATTACTAAAAATGGACTGTGATAAGCTCAGCTCTAAGACTTGGAACATTGGAGGAGCTCTGCTGGATCAGCCCACAGGTTCTTCTAGTCTGCCCACACAAGTGTGCTGGCACCCACCTGCCCATGTTCCCCAGCCATTGATGTACACAGGCATTCTGCCTCTGACGTTGGAGGCAACATATAGCCATCAGGACCAGCAGCCACAGATGCCTCCTCCCCCATCAATTTGTCCAATCCCCTTTAAGTCATCCAAATTGGTGTCCTTCACTACATCTTGTGGACATGAGCTCCACGCTTTAAGCACTTCCTTCTACCTGTCCTAAATCTCTCACCACTTGGAATGACCCTGGTTCTAGTACTAAGAGGAAGAAGTCCCCCTATCCACAATTCCCACATAACTTTGTAGACCTCCATTGTGCTTCCCTTGATTTGTCCTTTTTTCCAAACTAAACAATTCCAGAAGTTACAGCCTTTCCTCCAGCCCCTTGATGCTGCTAATTGTCCCTTTCTGCACTTCTTCCAGTTCTGCAATGTCCATCTTAGGTGTGGAGGGCAGAAGGGCAGCACACCCTAGACGTGAGTTAAGGCACCACGACACCAGCCATTTTATTTTCAATCCCTTTCCTAACGATGGGAATCTACCTTTTGCACAGGTGCTGCATCCTGCTTCAATATTTCCATCAGGCTGTTGCCACAACCCTTAGGTCCCTTTGGTCCATCACTGCGAGCTCAAATTTCATTCACTTGCATGTGAAGCTGGGACTTTTCCCACCAGTGTGCATAAGTTTACATTTGCTTAGATCGATCTACATTTTCTTGGCCATTTCCTTTTACAAATACAGCAAAAGTACCGGCATTGTTGCTTCTGTTTGCAGTTGGGTCACCAATGCTCATATATCAGACTAAGTCCGAGTGGCACCACCTAAGATTAAATATGGGATTGTCTCCCTGCCCATTCATTCAGGGCATTTAGTCCTCTTTGTCAGAACCAGAACATAAATTTACTTAGCCAATGCGAGAGTAATTGAAGCCACCCATTATTGCAATGCTTCCTGGGGGGTTTTTTTGGGGTGGGGGCTCTCTGATTTTGTTCCCCACTCAAGAGCACTCTGAGCATTTTGGTCTGAGCAGCAATAGCAGGCTCCTAATACTACACTACTTTGGAGGCTGAATATGGTCACTCCACTTCGGAGTGACCGGAGGTCTCGGGTTTTCTCATGCATTTGACACAAAGCCCTCTCTGACAAGGAGAGCAGCCCCTCTTTGAGTGCATTCTTTCTGGCCCTGCTTTAAATCCAAGAAGTCCAATTCTCCCGCCTTGGCTTGGAGGGGCAGAAACACCTAGACGTGGTGTCGCTCCCCAGATGTCTAAGCCATGTGTGTCTCCATGCTTTTTGGTGGACTACCACGTTTCATTGTATGCTCTTGGCCTATTCCCGCCTGCATTTGGGCAGTTGGAAGCACATGCCTCTTCATTTCCTAGGAATTACTCAACCTGAGCTGTTTGCTTCCCTGTCCCCCTTGGTTTTCCCCCGAGGGTCAGCTGAAAAGCTGCTCTGCCCCCTTTTTAGTTAAATGTCAGCAGTCTGGTTCCATTCTGGTCCAAGTGGCCCCATCCCTCCTGGACTGGACCAGCTTTTCCCCAAATGTTTCCCAGCGCCTAACAACTCTTAGCCCTCCTCTCTACACCGCCCTGGAAATGCCTCTGATTTTCCTAACTTGGCCTGTGTGTAGAATAAGTAGCATTTCAGAGGAAGAAACCTTGTGGGTCCTGGATTGCAACCTCCTGGCGAGCAACCAAAATTTGGCCTCCAGGACATCATGACTACATCCCCCTGCACCGCTGCTCCTCCTAACGTGTCCCACTTGCCACTGGGAACAAGATGGTTCGCCATGGGGCAGCTTCACACCGAGAAGTGCACTTGAAACATCTCGGTGCTCCAGGAAACAAGAAAAGCACAACACCAAGCAGCGAACCTGGCCGCGCATTGGAAGTGTTTACCTCCATGGAAACAGCCACCTCCTGGGGAGGGCAAAGGCCGCTTCAGGTTCCAGTTGTGCGAGACATTCCACTTATATTGGCAGTAGAGCACAAGGGATCGTTCTTTCGTGGCCCGAATGCTGAGATGCCTAAACAGGTGTCGTTGGCACCTTACAACTATCTTTCCACCTTCAAAGAACTCCGTGTTTTGGAGACTCTGGCCTCCTCTTACATCAGGACAAACAAGCAGCCCAGGTCGATCTGATGTGAGAACCAGGCTCATGCCTCCAAGGAGTTGTGCCTAATTTCAGCTTTAGCAACAGCCCCAGGGGGTGTCCGGACTCTCTGGGCTCCAGCTTGCCCTGGGCTCAGTGATCGTGCCACTGAGGCGTGGAAGGGATGAAAAAGATAGCGCGGTCAGTACAGGCAGGGTGCTCTCAGGAGCGCTCGCGGAGAGGGATTCGCTGTAATTCAAGCCAGTTTTACAACTTACCTTGCACATGCATGCACCTGGCAAGGGACTTCCCTTCCCCGAGGTGTCAAACTCCGGGTACTAAGGGACAAGGCGTCCTTCCTGCCCTGACATTCCACCTCCTCATATTTTTTGCTCCCCAGAGAACTAAATTCACAGTCGCATTATTTTCCTCCCTGCTCACCTGGTTAGCAGCCGTGAAATATTTGGGATATTTTAGGAATGCACATTTTGGGGCCAAGCTCTCATAAAACTGGCAATATGCTGTTGACGTGAGCAAGGCCGTTCTTCTCAAGCGCGGTGGAAAATTACAGCACAGGCTTCGTTTGTAAGTCAGTTTTGGAATTCAGGCCAGTCATCCTCTTGCTTCCACAGGGAGAGGTATTTATGCAAGATTAACAGGTTATTAGAAATATTTTTTATTCTTATCTCTGCAAGAGACTTCAAAAGTGAATGCCAGCATCACTAAGGAGTTCATTCCCCAGTGACTTAGCCCAAGCAGTAATGAGTTTTTGGCTGTCAAGCTGAAATAGACACATGCCCCAAGCATTTAATTTAATTAAAATGGGAGACCTTTGTTCCAGCAGTCCGCTCGTCCCTGTTCGGATTCCATAATGTCAGCTCCCCAACACTAGCTGCTTGTTGAAAAGGATGGAGGGGTGCAGACCCAGCTCCAGGGTTTAGAATGCAAAGGTCCCCTTCAGGCCTCCCTGGAACAGAAACAGGCTTCGTTTGAGGCAAAGGTTCGCCTCCACTGCTCAGGTAGCATCACACCTTGCACTGGAAGCTCTGCGTGGATTGACTGATTGCAGCAGAAGGCCAAATGCATGAATGGGACTCCACTGTGCAACGCCTGCCACAGTTCTCCGTGGGCAACTTCAGCAGCCGTCCCGGGAGGATATGCACAGCTACACAGGCTCAGTCAATGTCAGGGCTCAGTGGGAAATGGGGACTGGTGTGAACCCATGTGATACGGTGGTGGGGAGATCAACTCACTGAAGGAGAGGGTCCACTGAAGGTATCTTACCAAGGGTCCTCCAAGATCTAGAACTGGTCCTGTCTGGAAGCAGACATTCATTTTGGGGATGGGGGGTGGGGAGTGTCCCCCTCCCATAATCCAAGAGTTCAGATCACCCACATCTTAGACTACTGAAGGCCAATAGTAGGTACCATCCATCCATCCATCCATCCATCAAAAGTATTTCTACCCTGTCCTTCACCAAAGTCTCAGAACAGTGATCCAACAATAAAGCACAGCATGAAATTACAAATACAAACCCATTTTAAAACAACCTCAGCACTTAAAATATTGGGAAAATAAAATAAAAAAAGTTTTGGCCTGGCACAGAAATGAATACAGTGTCAATGCCTGGCACTCCCCTCTGGGGAGCATATTCCAAAGCCCACGATATTTATTAATATCTCATATCATCCTAGATGCTTTGAAGGTCGGGGTGTGGCCAGGAATAGGTTCTGGGCAACTGATGATTCATATTGTTCCATGCCCTGCGGTTATCGCGGTCCTTGGCCTTTGATGGAGGCTCCTCTCACGCAACGGTAAAACCTCTCTTTTCCACAGCTTTTGCAGTCTATCCCCATAGGAGTTGGGCAGGTGTACGGCTGCGATAACCCTTGGACCGGAGGCATTATTCTGATGGCTGTGTTCATCTCATCCCCACTCATCTTCATGCATGCTGTGATTGGCTCAGCGGTGGGAGTGCCTGCAGGTACGTGTGAGCCCAGGGATGCTCAGCACTCTGGACTGCAGTGCCCCAGGCAAGACCTGCTATGGCCCGGAAAGCTGCCAGGCAGAGGCACCCGCCGGGTCCTGCGGAAGGGAAGAGCTCGCCTGGCGGTGAGCTGAGGGTTCTCCTGGGGCATTAGAAGCACATCTGTGCTAGTCCTGCACTTCCCTGCTATTTCATCGCATGGCTTACCCAGCAAGCCCCACAAAGATTTCTCTCTGCATCTGTCTTTCTTACAGCACTGAGTCTGGCCGCTCCTTTTAGCAAAATTTACTCTGGCTTGTGGAGTTACAACAGCTGCCTCTCTTGCATCGCAATAGGGGGAATGTTCTTCGCCTTCACCTGGCAGGCATTTTTATTGGCCATAGCTTGTGGTAGGTATCCAGTTTTGCTGCTAATAACCCACAATATCAGAAGCTGCCACATTCCAGGACAGAATATGGCTGGGTTCAGAACACCTTCACGGGTTGTGCACGGGTTGAGCATGGGTTGTCACTGAACTGTGGGATGAAAGAAGGATTATTGTGTTATCTGAACTAGTGATGTGTGAGGAAGGGGGTTTGGGTGTGGGAATCCATGGGATTTCCTCAGCTTGTCTCCCTGGGCACTGGCCCACTTGTTCTCTTTGCCATAGGCTGCTTCACACCAAGCATTTCCATGGGGGTCCAGCAGGAAGCGGGTCTGCGAGGCTGGCTTGTGCACACACTGCCCATGTGTTAGCTGTCCAAACAGAGCGCTGCTTCCACGCACATGATGCGCAGGCTTTTCATACTTGGCATTGTTCGTGCAAAGAAGCTATTTATTTATTTATTTATTTATTTAGCACATTTCTATGGCACCCCATCGCCGAAGCCTTGGGGCAGCTCACATACATAAAAAATAATAATAATTCAAAATTAACAATAAATAATTCAATATTAATAAATATAAAAATAATCTGAGTCGCCCTGGCCAAAAATTAAAACTAATAAAAATATTAACACTTAAAATAGCATTTGAATAAAAAGGTCTTCTCCTGGCACCGGAAAACAAATAATGACGGCACCAGTCGAGCCTCTCTGGGGAGCGCGTTCCATAGGTTGAGTGCCACCGCAGAGAAGGCCCTCCTCCAGGTAGTCACCCTCCTAATATCCTTCACGGAGGGTTCCCGGAGAAGGGCCTCTCCCGCTGATCTCAAGGGGCGGGCAGGCAAGTACGGACATAAGCGCTCCTTCAGGTAAACAGGGCCCAAGCCGTTTAGGGCTTTATAGGTCATAACCAACACCTTGAATTGGGCCCAGACTTCAATGGGGAGCCAGTGTAACTGTCGGAGAACTGGGGTCATATGAGCTACTAGTGTTCCCAAGCTTGAGCACACTTGATCTCAGCTCAGCTTGCTTCCTGTCCAGGGGCAAGCACAGGAAAAAAGTCCAGCCAGGACAGGACAGCTGGATTCCAGCTGGATCTTCGCATTCCTAGGTTGAACCCATCGCTGTGGTTGATTAGCTATGAACACTTCATGAAAAGAACACATGGTTTGTGTGTGTGTTTGCTTGCTTGCTTGTTTGTTTTAATATAACATAACAAGAACACAATAAT
Source organism: Varanus salvator macromaculatus (assembly GCA_023646645.1). NCBI lineage: Eukaryota > Metazoa > Chordata > Lepidosauria > Squamata > Varanidae > Varanus > Varanus salvator. Next base: position 5,228,116 of record JAIXND010000762.1, read on the forward strand.
TAAAAAAGAATAAATGAAAGAGTGCACCCACCACCCTGGAGACCAATGCTACCATCATACACGTACTATCACAATTAATAATATATAATATACTTCAATTATACCCATATCCCCTCCAGAAATTCATATAATTTTGATCGGGTTTACAGCCTTTGCCTTCTATCAGTACTGCTTTTACAAAATCTTCCCAGATGTTGTTCTATTAATTTGCTTTCACTAACCCTTTTTTAATTTTTATTTCTGTCATCAGTTTATCATTAATTACCATATTCAATATTTCATTATACCATTCAAGCCCTTGCAAAACCCAATTCTGCTTCCAATAGAACACATGGTTTGTTGTCAGGGTGTGAACTGTGGGATGTTCATCACGGTTTGTTACCTTGGCTAGGTTTGGACAACACAATAACCCATGCTGCAACATCAGCAATGCGCAGCTCAGAGACAATGTACACTCAACCCATGCTCAACTCGTGAGTATAGATTAGTGTGGGCAAGACATGCAGACTTTATACACCCACCTCCAGCCTCCAGCAAAGCCCCAGTACAATCGAGACACAACTGGCATTCTCCCAAAATGCCACAACAAAGCCTTCGAAGGTCTTCATAGTGATTTGATGCTGAAATGTGGCATGGTCTTGTGCGAGATATTTTGTGAGTCTCTGGCCACAAAAATTCGGGCTAAGCTTTCGTGCAGCATCAGTGGTGGGAGTTTGGCGTAGGGGAATGGAATCAGGGGAGACTGGTTGCAGGAGGTGGGACCATCCCTGATCAAGCTGTTCTGTCCGGAACCAAGATCACAGCAGTGCGAGGGTTCTGGCCCGAGTGCAGGCTCCCGACAAGAGGAGGGTTGAGTGATGCTTCACACAACAGAGTGCAGCCTTCACCAAGAGCAGCCTTCAGTATGCAGGCAGCCCAACGGCCTCCCAAGCAGGTAGAGACACGAAGAGCAGGTAACTCTGCCCCCGAGCCTTAGAGAGAGCTGTGATCCAGTCCAGTAGCCAGCAACAAGTGACTGCCAAACCCCAAGACCATGTCTCTACTCCCGTGGGGTTTCCACTGATGGGCAGGGCGAAGGCAGAGAAGAGCCTTCACCCTCACCTGCTGACTGGTCCTTGGAGCTGGAGATGCTGAGGGATAAAACCCAGGCTTCCTGCATGCAAAGCGTACGCGTTTCCACCAAGCCCGTCTTCCTACGTGCACTGAAGCTACTGGGCAGAATGGCCAGCAACTAAGGCAAAAATGGAAGCCTGCAGCTCCTGGAGGTTCCCTCCTGGCCAGTCAGTTTCTTTCCTCTCCCCAGGCCCATCAACATCACCCCAGGCAGGGAGAAGCACCAGACAACACAGGGAGGAGTTATCCTGAGTTCGGCTGGGAAAGACATAAATGCAAATATGAGAACGGCAGAACGGCTATGCTAGACCAGCCCCAAGCTCTGTTGAGCCAGCATGATGCTTCCCACGGCATGTCCACCAATGTCCTCTGGGAGGCACATGACCAGAACATGGAGGCAAGAGCTGTGTTCTGTTCTGGTTCCCCAGGATGGGCTTTCGGTGGACTCTTGTCTGATCCTGGCAGTGGTGCAGAGCCATGATTAGAAATTCATGGAGGAGAAGACTATCCATGGTCACTAGTCCAGGTGGCTACATGTCTGAGGAAGCATGCTTTACATGCGTCAGTTGCTGAGGAACATGAGTAGGAGGACACAGTGGCGTTCCTCTCCTATTTGTGGGTTTTCCATGGTATGTGGTGCACCACTGGGTGGACAGGACAGCCTGCTGGACTAGATGGACCCTGGGTCCAATCCAGCAGGACTCATCTGACACGATTGCCAGTGATCAGGACTAGCAGCCTTGTCCTCCATGCATACGCCAAAGCTCAGGTCTTAACGGCAAGCAGATTTCCCCAGGATGGTATCTTCCAAATGTCTTTGATTATAACTCCCATCATCTCTGAGTAATGTCTATGCTAGAAGGTGATGTCCAAATGTGGAGTAGTTCATGACCTTGCCCAATGAAAACATGACAAAAGTGGGAAGTTCAGAAATTATTTACAAATAGATGGCACACACACAGTGGATTGTTGGGGTCCTCTTTTTATAATGCCCAGTCAACAAAGTATCACACGGTCAAGCTGTCATATATCGCATGGTTCTATAGACCAGTAACATCAAAATATTTGAAAGATGCTGGGCACAGAGTGGCGTTTTCCACCATGGCGTGGCTTTCTTATCTTAAGCGAAGCACAGCAAATATCTCCAGCACACACCCACTGTTTATCTCGCACCAACCCACTCTAGCAAGCAGCTTGTTTTTCTTTATGCTGTCTTGTCACTGGAAGTTGTTTATGCATTCAGTCTGAATTATGGGGCTTCTTTAAGCAAGTTGTTTAAACTTTGGGAATTCTTCATCCTATATCTGGAGGTTTCCTTATCAGAGGAACAGATGGGCGTTGTCATCCAAAACATCTGGAAGGCACCACAATGGGGAAGGAAGACATGAGAAATGCGTTTTCATACCACATGGACATGATCCAACTCCAATGAAGCTCTTCTTAAGTCCCATTGGTTTCACAATTTCAAGTCCCATTCAAGATTTCAGTGCATGGTCAAAGCTTTCCAACTTGAAATCAATGGGATTTTAAAAGTGCTAATCCTTGGCCAAACCATGCACAGATTTCAACATCCTTCGAGGCTGAGGACCAGGGAGTGAAAGGTTCACATGACAAACCCCAAATATTTCTTCTGAAAAACAGAACAAAACTACAGAGCCGTCCCCTCCTCACCTGCACACTGCTCCATTTTGGAGTCTGCCCCTGCATATAATTATCTAATTTAACTGTCCTGATCTTCTTGCAGCCCTGTTTACCGCTTATGCAGGAGAAACACTGGCTAATATGCTTTCTGTGGTAAGTTTTACTGACTTTAAGGGTAGAGGTGTGGGGGGGGGGGATTTATCGAGCATTTGCTGCCGCTTTCTTGAAGGGAAGGCTGTCATCTCCCAAGGGGTGGCGCAGGGGCAAGTGAGGAGAAGACGGACGCAGCCGAAAGAGCAGGAGCACACAAAGGGGATCCTGTTTATCTTGGCTCCTTGGCCAGGGTGGTTTGACTAAAGGGAAGTCAAATAGGAATTAAAGTGGCACGCCTGAGCAAGCCTCTGGTCCAATAAACTCTGTGAGACGTCGCCGCGCATCGGCTTTTCAGGGATTCCGGGCACACATGCAAAGCCAGCTTAGAAGTCAGAGGACGATCTGAATTCTCGGAGTCCAGGCTGGCCCACTTCGCAGTTTGTGTTATCTGAGCAACAGGGCCCAGCGACTGGCATGATTTTCTTGCCCTTCTGGCAGAGAACTCCCTTGCAACAAGGACGGTGACATCTGGGTCGGTCGATGGCATTGCACTGTGGCTGGCCCCATGGGGAGTGGCCTGGGCCCACGGGGACTATCTCTTCCTCTGCTCGCTCTTCCTTCCTTCCTTCCTTCCTTCCTTCCTTCCTTCCTGGCAGTGGAGCCAGAACCTTTCCCCACTGGCAGCTGCTCCTGCACCATCGCCCTCAAGCAGCAGCCACCACAGCAGTTCTGGGCCTGATCCACCCTGGGGAAGCGCTCCTGGGGGGCAACTACTGACCAGAGAATGGCGGCTGGCCAGCAGACAGGTATTCAGGACTCATGGCCAATCTAGTTCCCAGCCAACGTACAAAACTGTTGTGCATGGGCTACACACTTGCAGGCCCTGGGTGGGAAGCCCATGGTCCTCCAGACTCCACTGTCAGGACCGGGGCCTGAGTAACCCTGCAAGTGCTCGCAGAACTGGGCGCCCCTTTGTGGGCTCTTGCAAGGAACACCGGAGGAGAAATCGCACAGTGCAGCTGGAGACTCCGAAGACCAGCGCAAGAGGCTTCCTGGCACTGCTGCTCCCGGCCACAGCAGTGCACATTGTCCTGGTGGCTCCTTGCCCTCTGGTCCCTGCAGCTCCACGCCGTGCTCCAGCCTTGCTCCAGCTCATGCCCTTTCTGCTCCTCCAGTCTTTCCTCTGAGTAGACCCTGCCTCACTCCAGCCTGCTACTACCCTTGTACCAAAGTCTCTTTGGTAAACCGACCTTGGAACTGTGCTTTGATTCTCTCTCTCTCTCTCTCTCTCTCTCTCTCTGGTGTGTGTGTGTTTTTGTGTGCGTGTGTGTGTGCAAAATCTGCCTGCTCTCCTCCATGCCTTTGACTTGGACCTGCTGACTTGCCCCTAGCCTCTGGCCCATAGTAAGCGCCAGGTTCAGCTTGAGCTCGCGCCCTGGACCCAGGGTCCTTCCTTCCTTCCTTCCTTCCTTCCTTCCTTCCTTCCTTCCTTCCTTC
>JAIXND010000762.1:5232469-5285095 GCA_023646645.1 Varanus salvator macromaculatus
GGAGAAGCCCCACAAGGGTGGGGTGACCAAAGCAGGGACTCGAACCAGCAGCTTTGTCACAGAAGAGCTCAGAAAAATGCAGCAGGCCAAGGACCCACACTGGCACATGCCCCGCCCCATCTGCTTTTGTGTCATTTGGAGGTCCTTCCCCATCACCACCACCACCACCACCCCCCAGCAAACCCTTGAAACCAAATGGAAGGAGACTGGCGAGACCCGCCCCACATGATTCACTCGGCCTTCACTCCCCACAACCATCCCACACTGTACGCAGCTGCATCAATCCACAGCAGCACGCCAGTTCAAGAGGACTGCATCCCCAACTGGAATAAGGCCACTAGGCCCCACTCACCCTTGCAAATCAAAGGTTTGCAAATGGCCCATTCCAAGCAAGCCACCCCAAAATGCATTGCAACAGGGATCCGTATCCTTCCCCAACTACTGAGAAGTGTACAGGTAAGCTCAGACCAAACAGGACATTCTGAGGGGTGGGCAGTTGATGGCAGCCTCCCTGGCTCTGCCAAGAAAGAAATGCCAGTGTGGTGTCTCTGCCAGCCCTGGTTCTGTCCTCCCATGACCCCCAAAAAGTGTTCAATTGAGCGTAGCCAGAGGGCTGCACAAGCCAAGCTGAAATTGTGCCTCTTCTGTTCCCCTTCAGTTTGGAATGCCATCCGGGACCTGGCCATTCTGTTTGTCTTCACTTACCTTCCTGCTGTTCACCACCACCAACGAAGCCATCTACAAACTGCCCCTCTCCAAAGTCTCCTACCCAGAGGCCAACCGGAAATACTACCTGTCGAGAAAGGAGCCATGTCCCAAATCCAGCTGCCATGTGTAGCTGGAACCTGCATCACAGGCTTTCTCTCATCGCTGCAAGAGAAGCAGCAGCTGCACTTCCCAAGGAAGAAAAAGAAGTAGATGAAATGGACACAAACCAGTCCATAGTCAAGGGGCACTCTGGTTCACTTTGTGCTGTAAATAACTTTCCGCAGATCAGAAAGGTTTGGATTCGGCCTGCCCTTCAGTCAGAAGTGAATGCACCCCCCAGTTCACGTGGAATGATGCATAACATTTATGAGACAAACAGGTGCTTAGATCCAAGGTGTCCAACTGAAGGCTCACGGGCCGAATGTGGCCCCTGAAGCAACACTATCTGATGCCTTCGAGATTTAATCACAGTATAGCTCATGCTTTCTTATATTTAAATACTTTGAGGCTATAATGTAACTGAGCAGACCAGAGATGTAATAGAGTCAGGGTATTTGTGGACATGGTACATATGAAGGCTGTCTAGTGGGAGAAATTAGCTTTGTTCTGGTTGGCCAGTGGGCAGCCAAGAGGACTGGCACTTAGAAGTCCCATAAGAAGCATGAATGGCCAAGAGATTCAGGAAAAAGCCTAGGGGAGGCTAATTACACAAGGCAGCCAGCCCAGGTGGCCAGAAAGATCTTCCGATCTTCTGGCCTTCCACTCCCAGCATTCCTGGCCATTGGTCTTGCTAGCAGGCACTTCTGGGATTGGAAGCCCAAACTATCTGCAGAGCTGCCTTCTGTGCACCCCTGAGCTCGACAGTGGACGACAGGGAGCTGGAATTACCAGCAGGGAAAGGGGAGGAAGGGCAAAGAAGGCTGTGCCCCTTCCATTCCTAGTAATATGGGATTGGCTTTAGTAGAGCTTAGGGGAATTGGATCTGGGAGGAAACAGATTGTCAGCTTATTAGCAGAGAAGGCTGTCTTATTAGATACGGTAACTAAGGATATTTAGTTTAAGCATGTTTAAGCATCCCATCCTATGATCTGAAGGACACTCCATCCCCTTATGTAAATAAATCCCTTCATAAACCTCTTAGCGGTGCTCATCTTGTCCCTAATGCTGGCATCCTCCAATGCCTGTGCGGCCGTTCCCAAGCGACGGACGTACATGGGATTCGTGTGGGTGGGTTGCTTGAGGGTGCAGTCCAAGGGGGGTGCAGAGAAGGGAGCCAGCTCAGCAGAATGCGGGCATCCCGTGCAAGAGGAGGGGCGCATGGAGATGGCTTCTGCCGACTTTCTCCTCCTGACTAGGCAGCTCATTGGGCCAACTCACTTTGAAGGAGAGGAAAGGAGGTTGGAGTGCAGCCAGGATACCCCGTGCCCTGACGGCCCCACCTCCTCCCCACAGAGTGCCCTCTTTATCCCTTCTCTGAGGTGCTTTTTATTACCTTGGAGAGGCAGCCAGCCTGGTTCCTCCTACCCTGCTGCAAGGTGAGTTCGCATCCCCAGCTCTGAGGTCCAGAGCACTTTTGCTGACCCCAGAGCTAGGAACCCAAAGGATCTCCCGGCCCCCTAGATGCTGCCAAGGAAGCTTCAGTTCAGTCAGGAAGGGCTCTCATAACTGGGATGGACTTGGGGCAAGGAATTTCCCAGAGCCAAGTCTCCACGTATCCAAAAACCAAGCAAACAAGCTAAAGGAATAATGGTCAAAGAGCGACGTGGTTGTTAGAGTTGGTCGACATTCGTTCAGGAAAGGAATCTGAAGATCAGGTCAGAACCTGACTCTTTTGTGCTCACCAGACTTCATCCCCACTCTCCGCCCTGGCTAGGAAGTGAGCTGAACAGAGAGCAGGCCCTCAAACACTCAGGAATATGTTTGCAGAAAGTACACACTGTACATAATTCTTTGTGCAAAATGCACAGAATATGTACTGCTTTGCGCAAAGTACTCAGAGTCTGCAAATCACAGGTGCAGAAGTAGCTTTCTGCTTGAACTTGCTACCTGTGGGACGCCCACATGAACACTCGATAGGAGCAGACTTAGGGAAGCGAGAAAGAGGACCGGAGTCCGGGGAGCTAAGAGACTGAGGCAGTCTAACAGAGTCTGACTCCAAACCGGATTCCTCGCATACCTCTTCCCTGGGATATCCTAATGAAGGCAGAGGGCTCCTTCCACAAATACAACATAACATGTCCATCATTCTTGCTTGTCATGACCCCAGTGGAGAATTTCCTAAAATTCACTGAACCCAGAGAAATTTGAATTCTATACACCCTTGCGATCTTCTAAACTTGCCCAGGGAGCTTTGGCTGTTGGTCCATACAGACATGCAATGCCTTTAATTGCTCGAATTCAATTTCATTCCCATGGCACCCAAGACCTGCAGCTCTCCGGGCCGTTAACAACGATTTGTGCAATACAATAAAACACAAAGAATGCAATAAAATAGCTTAAGATTTCAATACAAAATTGAAAACAAGGTGAGCAACTCGGGCATTGCTCGCTTGGAGCTATGCTCCCTCACTGCAGCTCTGGCCTTGCTTGTAACATCCCTGGAGGACACGGGCTGGCGGGACGGGGGCGGGGAGGTGGAATCGCTCCCTGTTGATAGAACGGCATCTTGCCCCGGAAACTCTGCCCTTCCCGGTTTTTCAACACCCAGTGTTGCAGCGAGCCCGGTCTTCTCTTAAAGGAGGAAGCTCTTAAAGATGGGTGCCGCGCCTCAAGCCTTCTGGAAGCCTTTCTCCTGATGCATCAGGGGTAGCGGCCCTTGTTACAGACACTCAGTGGCGAGGAAGAGACGCCCTGCCCATTCTTCCATGGCTCACAGCGTCGCACCTTCCAAGGGAGAGCCGTTGTCCCAAGGCCAGATTCTGGCACTGAGACCTGGGCAAAATAAAGCAAGCTGCAAGGAAGAATCAGCCAGGATTGCTGCTTTGGCCCATGCTCCATTTTACCCAAAGACATCCTAGTGCACGCCATTTCTCTGGGCAGGTGCAAGGTAAGCACTTCTCTGCACCTTTATCCAGGACACCCGGAACATTTTGCCCTGTCAAGCAGGTGAGGCTGAGAGTCATTAACTCTCCCACAGTCACCAGGGAGTTTCATGGCTGGGCAGGGATTAGAACCCAGATCTCCTGGGTCCCAGCCCAACCCGGTAATCACTTTCATAGAATCAGGGAAGAGTAGAGGCCAGAGGGCCACCAGGTCCAGCCCCCTGCCCAGTGCAGGACTCCCAGTTGAAGCATCCCTCTCAGGGGGCTGCCCAGCTGCATCCTGAATGCCTCTGTGTAGGAGAGCCCACCGCCTCCCTAGGGCACGGCCTCCATTGTCATATGGCTCTGACAGGCAGGAAATTTCCCCATTATCTATCCAGAATCTGGCTTCGTGTAACTTGAGTGTGTTATTCCATGTCCTGCATGCCAAGAGAAGAGATCCTGCCCTTCCTCTTTGTGCCAACCTTTCAAGTTCATGCAGAATGCTAGCCTGTCTCCCCTCAGGCTTCTCTTCTCCAGGCTAAACAGGCCCAGTTCTCTCCATCTCTCCTCACAGGGCTTTGTCTCTGGTCCTCGCATCACCCTTGTCGCCCTCCTCTGACCCCTTCCCGGCTTGTCTGCATCTTGTTTTAACAGTGGTGTTCACAACTGGACACAGGACTCCGGATGAGGCCTAACCAGTGCTGAGCAAAGGGGGAACTAGCACTTCACGTGATTTGGAAGGGATGCCTCCATTAATACAGCCTAAAATAGCATCTGGCCTTTTTGCAGCCACATCACACTGTTGACTCACACTTGGCTTGTGATCTGCAGCGTTTCCAAGATCCTCCTCACTTGCAGTAGCGTTCAGCCAAGTATTCCCCATTTTGCAACGATGCATTTGGAATTTTTCCTAGGTGCAGCGCTTGTCATTTGTTCCCCCTGGCTTTCATTCTGTTGTTTTCAGCCAGCACTCCAACCTACCAAGGCCATTCTGAATCTTCTTCCCAGGGTCTTAGCTATCCCACCCAGTTTTGCGACATCTGCAAATCTCATCATCATTCCCCGCACTTCCTTATCCAAATGCCAAGGCGTGAGCCAAGGTGTTTATTGTGCATTGTGTTAATACAGTGAAAGGTACTGAGTGCATCTTAAGGGTTTCCCCCCGCCCTTTTCCAAATAAACTATAAACAAAAGATGAAACTTCTGAGTGGGGGCAGCTTGCTTGCATTCTTCTTTCGGACAGCAAAACTTTAGTCAGATTGAGAAACAGCAGAGCCATCGCAGAAACTCCTCATTCTGCAACTTCCCTGCTTTTCCTGCTGATAAAAAGCTTCCTTCTGGTTGGGCTGAGAGAGCTCAGGCCTCAGTTATCAATTGGACTGGTCCACTCCTAAGGTATGCAAGGCATGTCATGAGCAGAGCCAGCTGGAGCCGGGGGTCAGACTAGATGGCCCAGGAAGCCCCTTCTGACTCACTCTGTTTCTATGTTTCTATACTGCACAAACCTAGATTTTAATTTTAATTTTTATTAAGAACTTTTCTATGCCATCCCATCACAGATGTCTCAGGATGATTTACAACAAAGGTTTACATTATGGGCAGAGCCTACAGGAAGAAACATGCAGCTTGTCAGTTTTTCGCTACTGACTGCCTTTCTTCCCCTCCCTGTTATTCGTGAAACTTAATTTATTTAATCCTGTTTTCATGCTTGGACTTGGTGCATGAAAGGCTGTGCCAGTGCTGAAAAACCGCCGGCTGTCACTCTGCACAGTGTTTCACTACCAGAACAACTCAGAACTTGCTGCCCCTGGTTCTGCATCTTCAGGTTTGCTTGTGTCCATGGAAAAGCCTCAGCGCCTTCTCCAGGCTCTCTTGGTGATCAGGTACTGCAGCATCATATAAGAGAATATAATGCCTCACAGGCTGGCACCCTCCAGATGGTTTGGAGTACAACTCCCATCATCCCCAGCCCACATGGACCATTTCTGGGGTGGCGGGACTTATGAGCAAAAACATCTGGTGGGTACCATCTTGTGGAAGTCTGCCTGTTGTTCATGGCTGAATCTTTGAAGTAGGCAAACTCATGAAGGGTAGCAGAAGCAGCGCCAGGTTGGACCAGAGTTGCAAAGCAATGAGGAATCCTAAAGATTCGGTACCGAAATATCCTTTGCTGCAGGCTAAATATTATCCCGGCAGCCGTTGCTTGCATACTGGATATAAAAAATTGGATTTTAGAATCCAGGAAGAATAAGGTCAAGGGCCGGGACGAGACCCTTTTCTGCCATCGTGCCCCAGTTACGGAACTCTCTCCAGAGAGGCATGGCTGGTGTCAACACTTCATTCATTCCTGTGCCAGGCCAAAACCTCTTTATTTACCCAGTTTTTTAATTGTAACTTGGTTTTTTGAATTTATATATCAAGTACTAGCACAAAAGAATCTTTAATTGTGGTATTATGATGGTATTGTTTTAATTTTTTATTGTAAACTGTCTTGGGATGTTTTAATGATGGATGGATTTATTTAGAAATTTTAAATGAATCAATTAATAAAAATAAAATGGAAGTATCATTGTTAGTAGGGCTCTTATGGAGGAACCCAGAAAAAAGAGAGATCCCGGCAGCATTGTGGCCCCTGCCATTCTGTCACCATGGAAACTAAGATCTCTGCCAGGCTCCAAGGATGGGACAGGCCCCGACCCCCATTGCTGGGCAGGCCCACTTTCCCCTCCCACCAGCAGCCTTCCTCCCACCAGCTGGGGAAGCAGAGACCCCCAGAAGGCAGGCTGGCAGTACCACCTTCCGGGGCAAGATGCTTCGCTCGCTTCAGGCCTGCCTGCTGACCGGCTGGCTGGAATTTTCCCAGCAAGGAAAATTCCACTGCCCTCTTCAATGCACCTCCTGCTCTTACCACAAAAAGGGGACAGACAAATTTTATAGGGAAAAACGCTCCCGCGTCGGCGATTTACGGCCTGGCACGTTTCGAAACAGGGCAGGGCAGGTCCTATCAGCAGCCCTGCAATTATTCAAATATAAAATGCTTGCAAAGATTGAGCAAGCAGCAGAGCAAATAAGGAGACCACAAGCCTTTGGTGTGAGCCCTGGGGTCAGTGAGGACAGGGGCGAGAGGCAAGACACCCAGCCAGGGCTGGCAGCCTCCAGGCACAGGAGAGCGGCTGGCAGGGAACACCCGCAGCAACAGCCACCTGTGCATCACTCCGTTGAGCGACCTGGGGAACGGGATGGGGAGGGCCAGCTTTCCCACTCTCAGAAGGTCCCAAAGAGGTCGTCTGATGGAGTCATGAAACTAAATGGGACTTGTTTCTGAATGGAGTTGCAGGAGAACAGCATATGGAGTGAGGGACCACTGAATAGACAGCTGAGAAGGAAGCGACCCCAGACAAGTGCATGTCTTAATATTCTGTGCACTACACAGCTTCACATTTTACACACACCTTTCTTATAAAATGGCAATTAGTCCTGGATGATTGGCAAGATCAAACAAGAACATTCCCGACAATTGGTTCTAGACATCCATGCTGCTACGTAATCTCCTAAAATGAGAAATGCTACAATAATACTTTATTTTTGGAGTGTTCAGAGCACATCACAAATGCCCAGTCAGTATTTCCTGCAACAGCTCCATAAATTGGCCAGTATCTACTGCCATATTACATAAAGAGAAGCTGAGGCATCTAGGCTGAAACTGCCAATGCATCTGACTGAATGCAAGCAAATAACCAACATTCCTTGCATGCAGAAAAATAGCGTAGCTTTCATCCTGACATGCTAGCTTTCTGTATGCAGGGGTTTCTGTATGGAAGAATGCAGCGGCAGCCCAACACAGGTATGGCCCCTCTGCAACACTGAGGTTTCAGAAATCATCCCTAGGCACACTAAATTGCTGGTGGATATGAGCTGTGCTCCGGGGACTTAATTGCTGCTCACGCTTTTCATGACAAGCCTTTTCCTCCTCCGCTTCTTTTGCTTCACGTGAGAGCAGGTCAGTAACCCTCGGTATGATAAGCGCTGCCATCGCTCTGCATCGCTGCTGGTTACTTTGCACCCATTTGGCTCAAGTTCAGGGTCATGCCGTCTCCTCTGAGCGCTACTGCCCCCTTGTGGCCAAGATGAGCTTCTTAGCCCCTCGGCAGAACTGAATTGCCTTCACCGAGTAACAAGGGCACCGACAAAGCCGACCAAAACCACACATTTGTACCACGGGACAGTGCAGTGAACCTGTCCTATCCACAGCCCCATTTGGGGGGACCAAGGGTGCTCTCAGAAAAGGACATAATGAGGGGCTTGCTTTGCTGGGTGACGCAAATGTCCGGGTGAGAGCTACTGGGCTTTTCCCGACAAGGACAACCCGATAAAATGGCGTGCGTGGTAGGGCAAAACAATTTTGTTCTGAATTTGTTGCCAGTTAATTAAGCATTGAAGAGCCCCAATGAACTGGGGTGGGAGACCCTCCATGTGGAGAGCAGAAACATGCTAAAATCTGAGCATCGTTTTCCAGATTACGTTAGTGTTTACTCCACGGCCAAACCACTCATTCTCGTTAAAGAAGAAGCAGCTTCCGTGGCTTCCCCACTCATGGGCACATGGTCAAATGAATTCAGCTCTTCCAGGATCGGGGAAGTCCAGCGTCCTCCACTATACGGAGAGGAAATGTTCATGCAGCCCTTCTCCCAACAGTGACCAAGTGTGGATCCGATCTGGTCAGGAAAAGAGCCGAACAACGGAGCAGAGCAAGCAGCCCAGAAGATGGAAGCCACGGGCTTGCTTTTCACATGTCTGCTTTTCTTCATCAGGAAAGGTGAGTTTGGCATTAGCAGCTTTTCTTTTGCACTTCCAGCCTGCTTGGAATCGCCTGAGTGCCCGCCGATTTAGCCAGGTGGGGAACAACTGTCGGCCTCCGTTTGAAACTCACTGAGGTCTGCTGCTTCACTCTGCCTTTGCGAAAGGTATTAAGGTACCAGGTGATCTTTGGGAACCTTTGGATGTTTATTTATTTACGTCATTTCTACACTGCCCCACAGCTGAAGCTCTCTGGGTGGGTTACACAGTCCATAAAAATATGATAAAAATATTAAAATGCCACAAAATCAGAAAAACGGAATGTTTTTAAGAAGCTGAAAACAGAGAATAAAAACAGAGAATAACTAGGATTCACAGAAATAATGACTCCGTGAGACACCTGGTGATCCTCAAGTCACCGTTTTCCATGCTGTTGCTCTCCAGTGTTGCCCATGCTGGCTGGGAATGATGGGAATTGCAGCCCAGCACCTCTGAAGGGCACCAGTTTGAGGAAGGCGGCTTCAAGCAGTAGCTATTCTGGGGACCAATATCCGCCCGGGGAGTCTCAGTGCGGTTGCTTTGCTTCCAGGTGTGTCTTGCAAAGGCTGGTCCATGCATGTGCCCTCAGAGGTGACGGGCGAACTCGGCCGGACGGTGACCTTGCCCTGCACTTTCACGCACCCGCACAACACCTACGACAAGACCCTGACGGCCATCTGGCGGGTGAGGGAGCCTTACAACGGGACCGTCATCTTCAAGTGCGTCTCTCACAGCTCCAGCGACCTCTGCAGAACCGCCATTGGCCCGAAGGACAGGTACACGCTCCTGGGGAAGCCGAGGCAGAACAACCTCTCGCTCCAGATCGACCACCTGACCTGGAACGACAGCAACAGGTACTTCTGCCGCGTGGAGTTCTCCGGGGACCTCCACGACAAGTATGAGAGCCGCACGGGCATCCGTCTCCGCCTCACAGGTGAGAGAACTGCCGCCCGGCGCAGAGTTGGAAATGGAGGGCCTGCATCAGGGACCAGCACTCGTGCGCTGGAGCCCCTCGGCCCTGCGCCAGGCCCTTCTTGCCGCCCCGGCCTGCTGAGCTGCTCTTGCAGGGCAGGTGGCCAGCCGTGGGTTCAAGGAGACCTCCACTGGCCTCTGCCTCTCCTTCCGGTAGTGCAGTGCCTGCGGCCAGCACTTACCTTTAACGCCCTTCATCACTCAGGCCCAAGATACCTGCAAGAGCTCCGTTGCCCTGCGTTGTGCCCCACCAGCGAAGGTCCTCTGCGATTTGCCTCTGCAAGATTAATGCCAACTACCCAGAGGGCTTTCTCAGTGGCTCCCCCAAACCTTTAAATGGCCCGGCCAGAGAGTGCCGCAGGTATCCCAAATCGGTACCATCAAGACGAGTTTAAAGATGTCTCTCTTCCGGCAGCCATTCCCAGATTAGTTTTATTTCATATGCTTGTTTTTAGTTTGAATCTGAATTATTGTTGGGAGCAAGACCGAGGTTTCTTCCACACACCCCTTCCTCTTGTGTTAATGTCTGGAATTCAAGGTGGGGACTCCTTCCGCCTCACGGATAGCCCCCATGCGCTTATCCGACACAAAGGGGGTGGCCCCGGCCGACTGGCTGTGGAATATCTCCCTCAGGGAGCAGTTTTTACAGGGGGTTATTTTATCTGTATTTTGTGAGAATCTGAAGCCATACAGTCCTGAAGACTTTCCCAAAATAGTGCCTTTCAGAGGCATTGGATTGCAGCTCCCGTAACCCCTGGCTGTGTTTCATCTGAGGATGAAGGAGGGCTGTTATGAGACCGGGAAGCACGAGTATCCCCCCACTCCGCCCTTCTACTGGTTTCCCCAGGAAAACAGTGATGGCCTGCCCCGAGTCAGGGTGAACCTCTCGCCATATTCCAACCTCTCCAGTTTCTCAGGGAGCTTCAGAAGCCCTATTTCCCAGGAGTCCTCCCTTCAGCCCAGGAAAAAGACACGTGTCTTGGGCTTTCCTTCCCAAAGCCCAGAAACAGAGAACTTTCCAAAAACCCCTCTAAAAACCTTAAACACCAGCAGTAGCTTTCTAGTCCTGCAGCTTTCACATTAAGGTGAGTTGAGTGAGAAATCCCTTTTAAAGAAACACAGGCAAGTATTTATTTACGAAGAAAAGAGGAACAAGGAGGGGAGAAGCAGGGAAGGAAAGACTTGCACACACGCACAGAAATCTAAATAAAACAAAAAGCCAGTCTAGCTTAGCCATGTTACCTCCTCTTGCATTCCAAAGCAGACAGTGACTTTTTTGCAAGATGTTCTGAGATAGGGAGCATCTGCCTTCCAATTGGATGGTATGCAGGAGAGCTCTGGAAGGGCTTTTCATGAGGCTATCCCTGCTCAGTAAAAGCAGTCCCTTTGTAGAGACTGATGGTCGCTCTGTCCAATGACAGCCTCTGTTTTTTCTGTCACTGGGCAAGCCAGTAGAAAATTACCTAGTTGGGACCAGCCAGCTCATTCAAGGTCAAGGGTTTCCAATTCTGCAGGATAAAGAAATGAGATAAAGCTAGAGAAAATCATGCAGGTGTCAGCTGCCATGGGGCAAGGTGGGTCTCTATCAGAGGCAGGGGGTCATCCATAAGCCTGAAGAGTGATAGATGGGGAAGACTCGCACCCCCCAGGAAAGGAACGTAAGGTGCTAAGAAGAGTCCTAGGTGGCCAGAACAAAGGTCTATTTAGTCCAGCTAGGGAGGCCATGATCTTCCCAGGAATCGAGACTTCTTCTGTCCATTGGATTTCTCAGATTTCTCAGCTCAGGAAGTGAGCTGAGCCAGGAGGAAGTCTACAAACCATGGAAAGTCGGTTGCACCAACAACCATCTTCTTCCACAGCATGTTGCATGAACCAAGTCTGCACCACAGACAGCCGTGTGGATGCTCAGCACCAAGAAGACAGCCTCATGGCCATGAGAAAGTGAGCTGGAATCCAGGAAGCCAAGCCCAGGGAATCTGAAGGATTCCCACCTCCAAAACAGGTTCCTCATGCATCCCTAAATCCAGTCTTGTGAAGAGCAGGCGACGAAACACTGCAATGGGAGGACCACCACCCGGGGTCTTCCCCACAGTTGCTCCCAGGTTGCTGGGATTCCATGGGTGGGATTCCATTTAGAAGCTGCATATACAGGAAGTCCCTGGTTGCAAACGAGTTCCGTTCCCGAGAAAACAGAAAAACAGAAAGTCAAATTCATATGTGAGATCACGCATAGTCGGCCCTCCATTTTTACAAGTGTTAGGATCTTAGGACCCCCATGAAAATGGGAAAACTACGAATATCTATACCTGCCCCGCCCCACTCATCAGTGTCTCCTCTTTGCACAAGGGAAATGCCAAAGAGATTTCCCTCTCTGGATGGGACGGGCAGGAAGGCATGCTTTGGAGGCTTCCCCTGTCACTTCCTCTTTTTGGTGATGGTTGGGGGGCCTCCCTCTCTCCTCTTCCACTTCTTCTCTTGCTGTGGTGATGACAATTTTCCACAGAAATTAACAAAATTAATAGGCTTTATAGCAGTTTGTTCGTAAGTGCAGGTTGTTCATAACTTGGATGTTCATAACTTGGGGACTACCTGTGTTCAGGAGCTTAGAATAGAAGATGCCATGAAGGAAAACTCCATGCATTTGCCTAACCTAAAATCCCATCTGTTTAGTTTTGCATTGAAAAAGGGGTTTCCTTTTTTGCATCTTGAAACTCCTAACAGTTAGTTGCACTGGCTGGATCCAAGTTCTTGCCTTGCAGGCATCAGGGGGAAACCCTCCTTTCTGCTTTCTTCAGAGTCTGATTAATTTTCTAAACGCCAGGAGATGGGAGCAGACTGCACCTCACACATGCTTAGCTGGCAGCCTTTGATGCTCCCGTCTGTTTTGCTGTTGTTCATTTTTGGCACCTTCTGCAGCTCCTCCCAGGATTGTAAACATCTCTGTCCAGAGCGGCCAGGATCATGCCGTCCACGCAAAGTGTACCGCCGAAGGGGAGCCGTTACCCACCTTGACGTGGACCGGTCCTCTCTCTGGCAACGTCACCTCCGTTTCCAGTACAGCCCATCAGATAACCAATGAACTTCACCGCCTCACTCGGGACGGAAAATACACCTGCACGGCTGTAAACCTCTATGGAAGAGCAGAGGGGGCTGTCTACTTTTACAGATTCAAGGCTGAGAACAGCTCCTGGATCCTGGTCCTCTTGTTCGTAGCCTTAGGGATCAAGCTACTAGCACTGGTGGCGATCGTCGGGGTCGGCTTCTGCTGGAAGGGAGGTGAGCTGCACTCATTCGGAAGCCAGGGGGCTGGAAGCAGGGAGGTCTGGGTTTCCTCACACCAGTTTTTCATCCTCAGTCCCAAGGGGAAAAGACGGCGATGCATTTCAGCTCCATGACTCTACTGTTAGGTCAGACAGCTGCAAGGACCAGGGCTGCCCCCTGTGGCCCGAATCCAGCTGCTGGGGGTCCCCAGTCATCCATGCCCTTTTCTCCAGCCCCACCTTCTGTCCAGCCAACATGGACTGGTGCCTATTGAGCCATTTTTCCCCGCAGTGAAGAGCTGGAATGCCTCCCCAAGGCTTGGAGTGACTGACTCCCCACAGCCTTGAGCTCAAATATGCCGATGTTTGGAGTGATCCGGCCTGCCCACTTTCTGTTACCCACTCCTCATCTGTCTTCTTTCTTTAAATATTTATCTGCCAGCTATTTTACCAACAGCATCCCTAGGCAGCTCACAATATTAAAAGAATCAACAACATTGCAGCCTGCAATACTAAAAATGCATCATAAAACCTAAAAACTCTAATAAACTGACCAATCTATAGATTATTACAAGTTTGAAATTCCAATCAAATAGTTTGTTCAACAGATCATAGTAGCATCCATGGGAGGAATTACCGTATTTTTCGCTCTATAAGACGCGCCTGACCATAAGACGCACCTAGTTTTTAGAGGAGGAAAACAAGAAAAAAAATATTCTGAATCAAATGGGCACATAATCGCAGGCACATTCCCCATCACTTTCCCATGGGCTGCACATCTGACAGACTTACTGCACACACATATTCGCTCTATAAGACGCACAGACATTTCCCCTAACTTTTGAGGGGCAAAAAAGTGAGTCTTATAGAGCAAAAAATACGGTAAATGTTAAAAGAATACAAGGAGGGTGCCAGGCGGATCTCTTTAGGGAGGTCATTCCAAATATGGGGAACGGGCAGGAAAGGCCCTCTTTCTGTCGGCCAGCTCTCCTACTTCCTGGAGGGACGGCTCCCACAAAAGGGCTCCCTGCATCGATCTCCAAGGCTGGGTGAGTGTAGATACGGGTGCAGGCGGTCCTTCAGATAACCAGGGCCTAAGCTGCTTAGAGCCATACACTTCAAGGTAAGCACCTGCAATTGGGCCAGAGCCACAATCGGCAAGCAATGTAGTTCTTCTAATGCAGGTGTTATATGCCGGGCCGTCTTCTGCCCTGCCCACAGCCAGCGTGGGGCTTTCCTTCGACGGGTGGAACCTGGTCCTTGGGCTCGTGGGGTTCGACTTGGCTGCAGAGTGAGGCCTTCTCTGCAGAGGAGGACCACCGGGCCTGCCCGTCCCCCTAAACTAGCCGACACACTTGCTGCTTCCGTGGGAGCCTGCTCATCCTTTGCAACAGAGATGTTGGAACTCCACCGCCTCAGGAGCAGAATCCATTCTGGAGAGGCACGTGCTTCCAGGAAGGAGGGAAGGGCAAGTCAGAGAGGCAGGGCCACAGTGCCAGCATAGCTTGGTCCAAGGCTGCGCCGGAGATGTTGGCAGCCAGAGAAAGGGAGATGGCCAACCAGGAAAGCACGGAGGGCCAGACTGGAATGCCAGCAGGTCAGGCTTGATCTGTGGACCTGAGGCTCAGCACCGCTGCCTGACCAGCACCATCAGACGCCCTGTTCTGGATCGCACCCCCAGATGCAGTTGGGCTGATGAGAACTTGAGACAGGGCCTTTTTTGTTGGCCCGCCAGCTGTGGAAGCCCTTTTCCTGGGGGGGTTAGATTGGGTCCCTCAGCGAAGCCATTGCTATGAGGCTTGGCTTTCGGTGTTCTGAATTGTGTGGCTCCACCTTGGTATTTTTGCAGAGTTTCAGTTCTGGGGGTGGCCGTATTTTAAGGCTGCTGTTCGGGATGCTCCCCTGAGAGACCAAAAGGGCCTTACAGAAATGGACATCCTTCATCAATGGGCCACGTTGCTTCAGTAGATCAAACGCTGGGGCGCCATCTTGACCATCCCCCCGAGCAGCAAAGCTTGGACCAGCTCTGGAGTCTTAGGCCCCATGGTGCAGCTAGTTTTCACACAGTGACCTCAGAGATGAAGAGGGCCAGCTACCTGGCTACCTGCTGGGAATTTTTGCATGGAGGAGACTCAGCCAGGTCGACCTGCCCTAGTCCAAACTTTGCAACTGGGCTCCTGCCAGAAGCTTTGGACTCCAACTCCCATCAGCCCAGCCAGCATAGCCAATGTCAGGGAAGGTGGGCATTGCAGTCCCAACACCCAGAGGGCTGAGGAAGGCTTTCTTCAGCTTTTGCTTACTCCAAATCTATTTCCAGGATGTTAAGCTCATGCATCAGGCCGAAAAGGGGCTACAACGGCTTCCAATCCAGCCGCAAACAAGATCAGGCTTCCTTGAGCACTTGCAGGCTGAAACAGGCAAGGCGCACAAGGGGAAAGGGGTGGAAGACGGAAGTGGATTTTCAGTAGGGCTGCTGGCATTGCCCTGCTTCCCCACGCTGCTCCCACCGGGGTGCATCACCAGGCCGCAGCAGGTGCTGAGCTTCCTCCTCCTGGCCCCCCCTCCTTCGCGCCATCTTTCTGCAACCAGCCCAAAATGCAGGCATTGGACTGCCTGAAGCCCCACCTGTCTGTGCCTTGAAGTCTGGGGGGAGCTGCCAGGTGTGGCGCCTCGACTGCAGGGACCTGTGGCTGGAGCACCAGGACGGGGTGGACGGTGGCCTGAGCAGAATGCTTCAGGGCCGGGGGACAAGCCAAGCTCTGCAACAGGCAGGGGGCAGACCCCCAGCAGGGCAGGCAGGCAGGGCAGGCCCGGGGCCAGGAACAGGCTCGGATCAGAGATGGACAAGGTGTGGCAGGTGCAGAGGCAAAGGCCGGGCCTGGAGAACCGCAAGGGGCAGCTGCCTGCAAAGGCCAGGCCAGGAACAGGGGAAGACCAGGAACCAACAAGACGTGGAAGAACCAGAGGCCAGGGCGAGCCGGGAGGCCAGTTGAGGCCAGGCCCCGGCAAGGCAAGGTCCGGAAGGTCAAGCTGCAGTCTCTAGGCAGGCAGGAGAGGTGGCGCAGTCGGAAGCAAGGCTGGGCACAGGATCGGGGCCACAAGGCTGTCACCACGGAAGCCCATGTTGCTGCAGCCAAGCTGGACAAGGCAGAGAAGTCATCCAGCCTCCCAGCTGTGCTACAAGGTCGGACGGGCTCTCATCCTGGCAAACTCCTCCTGGCCTGATCCTGCCCTACAAGCACTTGCAGGCTGAGCGTGCCACTTGTCCCCGGGAAGAGCTGTGCCACAGGTTCCGGTCTGGGCAGGAGCATCAAGCAATGATACCCTGAGGACACTGGTGCTAGTCTTTCCTTTCTGTTTGTATGTACACATTGAATTGCGTGTCATGGGCGGAGCCGGCTGGAGCCGGGGGTCAGACTAGATGGCCCGGGGGGTCCTTCTGACTCACTCTGTTTCTAGGATTCTAACTGTGTCCCTTGCATTACAGATAGCCTCATGACCCAAAATAGCCAGCCACGGTAAGAAACCCTTCCCTCTCCATTGCATGCTCCTGTGCCTTTTGGATGTGTGGCGAATTGTGTGTCCTTGGTGGATGTCCAAAGCGAGGAGGGCCGGTGGCTTGCTTGGGTTTCCAAAGGATGGAACAGATGCAGTCCCCTGGCATCTCTGATGAGCTAGCTTTCCACATTCAGGCTTTATTTTTTTTAAAAAGAGGGAGTGGGGGAGGGCAGCAACATGCAACCAGCGTGTGCTATTTGCCTGCCATGCCAAACTGTTCCACGTGCTCAGCAGATCTGGGATCTGGCCGAAGCCAGAAGTGCAGCATCAGTCACCAAACCACACAGGCCAAAAATAAATCTATTTGTCACTCCTTATTCCACCCTGAGCTGGCTGCAGAACAAGACAGGCTAGCAGTTAATCAAATGAATGCATACATATGTAAAGAACAGGTTTATGATCTCACCGGCCCTGGGCATTAAGATGTGGGATCGGGGTTCTCGTCCTACTCAGCCATGGCGTTCACTGGGTGATGCTGGGCCTGTCGCAGACTCTCAGCCCAACCTACCTCACAGGGCCGGTGTTGTGGGGATAAGAGCACAAGGAGAATTGCATGAGACACCTTGAGTTCCTTCCTTGGAAGGAAAAAATGGCGAGGCATTGATATAATAATCAGATAAGAGTGTCTGTGTGTGTGTCGGGGGGAGAAAACACCATGAGTGTCCGCAGGATAACAGGGGAAGAGCGTGTGTGGTGGACATGCACTGGCACATGTCTGTGTGTGCCCACATACACCTGCTCCCCACCCGATGCCAGAGGCAGCCCTCAGGCCGAAAGACGTGCACCTGCCTTGAGAGGCAAATAGGGATCTTCCCTGCCTAGCAGAAGGAAGCACCTTGACCTGAGCCGAAGAACCAGGCCAGAGGCCTCCCAGGGGGAACGATCTGCCCAGAGTGGTCCACCAGCTCCTCCAGTTTCCCCTCTGCTTTCTGATCAGCCCTGCCAGTGCCCACATCCTGCGACTGCCAAGCGCCGCAACGTGGCCACTTCCCTCCTGCTCCTCCATCCAGAGGGTGACTTTCAGCCCCACCCTCCAAGGTACCGTCTTCAAGGTGGCCACCAGCACCGCTTAGCAAAGCCAGGATGCAGAATCGGACCGGGACGGCAGCGGCGATGGCAGGGAGACGTCATCTGGGGGCAAAGAGTCCGAGAATTTTCCTTTCCCTAAAAACAAACCCTGGAGCCTTGGGGGCTTCCTGCAGAGTTCGCAATATGCAGTTCTTCCGAGGGGAGACGCTGCAGCATGAGTGTGTTTTCTCACGGGGGAGCAAAGGAGTCAGACTTGCATGCCGCAGGCTCAGAAAAGTCAAAAAGGGAACTGCTCGGGTTTTTCAGGTTCCTTAAGAGCCTGACTCACGGGTGACCCTTCGCATTTGGCCTCTCATGCCTTCTTTCCATCATGAGCAGGAAATAAACTAAATTCTGTTGCTCAAAATTGAGAATAACCATACCGATGCTTTCATTGGCAGGCAACAGGTGCAACAGTCTCCGTATGAAAACTTCAGTTGCAGGATCAACTCCTTAAGTCAAAGTGTGCCCTAGTCGATCTAAAGAAGCGTGTGCGTGTGAAAGATCTGGGACAATGCAGCTCTCTTCATTTTTATGGAATCCCACAATTGTTTTCATACAAAGGAAATGAAGCAGATATAATCAGTAATTATTTCTTGCGGATGCAGCAGGCCATGGACCTGCCCAATGCCTTAAGGTAATCTTTGGAGGCTCTTTCCGTGTGCTGCCACCCACAGGGGCACCACTGGTGGCAAGCAGGGACAGGGCCTTCTTTGTGGCTGCCCCTTCTGTCGAATGGCCTTCCCTCAGCACCCCTCCCTTGCATCTCGATACATTTAGATGTAAGGTTAAGGTTTTAAGCATTTCATCTTTGATCTGTTAATTTTACTTCAGGCTGAGTCAAACTTTTTAAATGTTTCCATGTTTTTGATACTTTTGTGCTTGTATTGTTAAGATGGTGGTGTTAGTGGGTGGTTTTTCTACCCTTTTGTGTGATACTGAACCTGCTCTGGAGGGGGTTGACCCTCCCCTAAAGGATTAGAGTGATAATTTGGGAGAGACCTCGGAGCAATCCCAGCCATTGAAGGCATGGAACATCTTTGATCAGCTTAGACTGATATGCCAACTTCAATTCTAGCAAAACAATTGCTTTTGCAACCTCCTATTCGGGTTGCAAAGGCTCCATTTGAGGCTGCCTTTGAAAACTTCAGCTGCTCCAAAATAAGAGGTGAGGCTAAATTGAGGGCTGTGGCTACCAAGCACACGGCCTCTTCAGTGGTGGCACCCCCAGTGGGATGACCTCACCAGAGGCTTGCTTAGCGCCTCACCATTTCCTTTTCCCAGGCATTTTAGCTCCCCCCACCCCCATTTGAAGAAACAACCCAGAACAGTGCTAGTGTGTTTCCAGATCTTTTCTCTTGCTTGCTTTTATCTTGGTTACTACCTTGGTTTTATTTTACTTTAAGCTTGCGGTTTTATATTACATTTTAACTTTAATTTATGGTTTGGGGATTTGCTTTGTAAACCGATGGCTAATGGGCAGCATAGAAATGTAATAAATAAGTATTATCTTGACTGTTCTGGTTTTATGATTATAAACTGTGTTGTTTTATGACTGCAAACCACCCTGAGGGCATTTACACGTTGGGTAGTGTATAAATTTAATAAATAGTCAAATAAAGAAAGCATTAGCTGTATTTATGCAGCACAAGAAGGCTATCCATTATATGGTATGGAAACAGAGGGAACTTGTTAATCCTTTTGCTTTGTTTTTAATACACACCGGGTTAGAGGGCTATGAATTCTTTTTAAAAAGCAGGAATACCAGTGATACGAACACAGAACAATGAAGACTCAAAGAAAGCTGCTTTCTGCCAAGAAATTGTTTGAACCAACTTGTCCAGTGCTGTCTTGCATCCATGTAACTCATGCCTTTGAGGGACTGCAACTTGCCATCACCCCCACTCAGCCGGGCCCCTTAGAGATGATGGGAATTGGAGTTCAGCACACATTTGGAAGGCTCCAAGTTGTTGGAGAACAATCTCCATCGGCAGACCATGTCTCAGGCAGAGGTTTTTCGCAGCTCTCTTAGATAAACTGCCAGAGGTTAAGGATGAAAGCCTTGACATGCGCTGTGCTACCGAAATATGGCCTTCCCCCCAGCGCTTTCAGTAAAATCCAGTTTTTAAACGGCTCGTCTCTTCCTCAGGCTGTTGCAATGATTTTTGCTGCCCTCAATTTCCGCAATTGTTTCTCCCCTTGAAAGAGAGCTCTATACGATCCGATGAATTTCCATTTTAGCATTTAGGTGCAATGTGTTAGCACCGTCTTCTCCAACCTCGTGCCTTCAGCTCTCGGTGGTCCACTGGCTGGGAGTTGCGATCCAAAGTATTTGGTGGGTGCAGGATTAGGAAATGCTGCTTTAGAAGAGCTCTTGCCACCCCCGTGCCCTGCTGTGCGCTGGATTGCAGCTTTCATCAACCTCAGACAGCAAACTAAAGCTCAGACTGCACGAGAAAAAGACATGTAGTTCAAGGAGGCATCAGATCCGAGTGTGACCTTGGGTGTGATGCGCACCCAGCATGTTAAGGAAGGCTATGACTGGAGCCACATTTGCAAGCTAATTCTGCGTTTGGAATGGCTATTTCAGTTAGGATGAGTCATCCTTTCCCTGCACGGAGTAAACTGCATAGTAACTTTTTCTATGCATACAGAAGTGTAAAATAAGATCTATTTCTGTTTGCTGGGGGAAGGTCTTACTTTGGTGCTTTATTTCCATTAGAAAAAAATCTGCCATGACTACAAGGCGTGTTTTTTAAGATGATCGTGCCATGGTGGGAAATGGCTAAAAAGATAAGAAAAGGGCAGCTTTTAGTCCAAGTGAAACTTTTAATGGATGCTCTTGTCAATTTCTATTCCCATCCTGATTTCTTGCCATCTCCACTCCGCCAGTTCGCTGACACCGGTGGCATCTCAGGCCTAACTTTTATGATCCTTCACTGTTTTGTAGGCCTTTAAAAACCAGAGGCTCATTCCAGAGCATTTTAAAATCTCACCTAGTTCAGTGGAAGAAATTCCCACTACGTGCCTACTGTCCCCCACCAAATAAAACAAGGGAACGGAAGAGTACCGCACTCTGATGGGATCGAGAAAGAGCCTGCCGGGTTGGATGCAGGGTCCATCTCACTGAGCATCCGGGTTCAAGCAGAAGCCATGGCATGGCGTGGAGGGCAGTGAGCCGCAGCCCCCCGCCTCCCTGAGCATCCGCCTGGGCCCATAACCAGCTTCTGCTCTGGGCCACCCGTGAGGCCAGGGATGGGCGAGCCTGGGCCCAGGGAGCGGGGAGTGCCTCCCCCAGTCAGCTGCACAAAGTAAGACGGAATGGCTTGCTGAAGTCCTTCACTGCCCGCTCACAACTCCAGGTCCAGCCCTGGGGGGATCCAGCCTGCGGCCCCCAAGAAGTTTCAGCCCATGACTTCCACCACCCCTAGCTGGCATCACCAGTGGCAAGTCATGATGAGAAAGTAGGCCAAGACACCCGGAGGGCCACAATCTGCCCATTCTTGCATTCTGTGTTTCCTTCCTGGTCCAAAGCGCCAACAGACAGATTATTTGTGGCTGCCATTTAATTGCCCACAATACCTCACTGCTCTGGGGCATGGTGGGAAAAGAGAACAGTTGCTTGACGCAGCTGCACAGTACGGGGTGGCTTCTTGTTGCTGACGGGCCGCTCCACTTGTGTCCAGAAGGGGCATTTGGCCAGGGCTGCCTCCAAAGCTGCCCCACTCCCTACACGGAGAGCGGCGCCCTCTGCCTGCCTTGTCCTTCGCTCTCTCACGCCCACAGACCAGCAACCCGCACCCCGATTGACAAAAACGCCATGTATGGGGCACCCAGTATCTTTTTAGTGTCCTTGTTTATTTCACAGGCACACAAACCAGTGTAAACACACATCCTGTAAAAAGCTTCTGTAACAAAACTGATCATGCCAGACACACACACAGTATTATCTACACTTTCACAGGTTTCTTTTTTAAATTATTAACACTGAGCGGAGTAAAATACACCCCTTGATTTCCTGTGTTGGAAGGAAGGGCAGAGCAGTAATTCTTTTTCCAGTTGTGAGGTCTGTAGCGCCTCTAAACGGTCTCCCCAAAGCTTGCACCACCCAGGTGGATCAGACTACAATTGCCACATGCTGACTGGGGATAATGGGGGTTGCAGTCCCAGCATCCAGGCAGGGGACGGCTGCCCTGACATGCACCCACTATGGTTTTTGACACTGCAGGAAAGGAGGCAGCTTATCTGGAAGCTTAATCCTCAGGACCGGTTCCAAAGACCCCGCTGTAAAGACCTTCTTTGCATAATCTGGCAAGACAAGAACCAGCTAATTCCACAATAATGGGCTGAACGTCATCACAAAACAGTCCAACCCTATTTGCCAGTGCAAGGTGCTGATGAGTCCATCAAGAGGCAGGTACGACAGACAAACCCACCTGCTAAGTGGCGCGAAAGGCAGGAAAAATGTGATTACTTTTCAGAAGAAAATGCATTCTCGTTTTACGGATCAGCTCTGAAAGGGAAAAACTGGGAGGGTGTGGGAAGGAGGACGCCCACACTAGGGAAGCGATGTGCCCAAGGAGCTTGCCAAATTCCGCTCTCGCACAGGATGGGCCAACAACGAATGATCAAAAGACCTGGTACACTTTGGTCTCTGTTTCCCCAACAGGGAGGTAAGGAAGAGAAAAATGAACTCAAGTAAGGCTACAACAGAGGAGTCAACAGTAAACCTAGAGATACAAACTCTGAAAAATAAAAACTGTCCTATGCAGCTGTTCTAACTCCACACACTGCACGTCTGCTCTGCAGCAGCATCCGGACATTTTCAAGACAGACAGGAGGAACCAACCTGCCTTTTCCTTCATTGACTAATACCCTTTTCTCCAAGACATTTAACTAGAAATGCGAGCTTGATTTCCATAGAATTTAACCTTCCATGTATGATTGCAACTCAGCAGTCTTTGTTTACAAGAGGGAGGGGTTTCCAACAGAAACTTATTTCGTGGTAAGTATTCTGCCTGTGGTATTGACAGCCAGAAACCAAAATTATTCACACGATTATGCATTGTAAGAGTAGGGAAGCAAGCTTTTGAGTCACACAGAGCTCTTTTCCAGGAGAGAAGATCCCTGTGGGCACCAAAAGACTGCTTCTCTGTCAGAATACATGATCCATAAAGTTCCAAGAAAACCATAATTTTCTTAATTAAACTCTTGTGAAACTGATGTTTTCTCCATCATCATGCTGAAATCCAGAAAAAAGTGTTCCTTGCTTGTTACTAAAGTCACATGCTACCAAGTGACTCATTCCCAAACAGATGATAAGGAAATGAGTTCTGTTATTTTGGGAAGGATTCCCCTTAAATAAATCCAGCCTCTGCCTAAACAGGTAGAGAAAAAGTTAACAAGACTGGCAGAATTCAGTGGAGTTGATTTTACCACTAAAGGGTTGTAAACATCCAGCACAGATCAATGGGAGTCATTTAAATAAAAGCAGGAATTCCAAACTTCTAATTAGCTATGGAAATTAGCTCCAAAATTTCACAGCTTTTTTTTTTAAAAAAAAAGGCACATGAGCAAAATCAAGTTGAAAAAGTGCTGAGAAGCCACACTTAAAGATACACTGCATTATTCCAAAATGGCAACGATCAGCCCTCAAGGACACTTTGCACATCGGGGCCAGGAGCTTGGTGCCTTTCAGGGTAGCTGCATTCCAGCCCATGCAGCCCCGAGTGCTGACCAAACCGGCAGGGTTGGCTGCCCCCGAGTCCTTGCTCTCCTGCCTTAAAGCCCTATCCTGCGTGAAGGTCTTCAGCCATCGACGGGCCACTGAAAAGAACCGGAGTTCCACTTCACCCTGCCAAAAGCCAGAGACATGCCATGTCTCGGTGGGCACGCGAGTGACCCCCACAGGTTTTAAAGCAGAAAAGAAAAGCCAGCCCACTCCCCCGCCCCGACCCCTTTGAGAAAGCGGAACCCGGGCATGTGAGCGCCTTGGAGAAGGTCGTGGGCAAGTGCAAACCGAAGACGATCCGTGAGTGCGGCCAGGGGCCTTTGCCTCCGGCTATCGTATGGTGTCCAGATAATGCACTTCTGGGTACAAAGTATTGAGGAGGATAGCCAGAAGGCTCGATGCATCGTGAAGGCAATGGCACGAGTCCTTGATGAACTCGGAGGCCTGGGAGATCTGCTCTTGGTATTCTGCGTATTGTTTGTTCGATGCCAGGGAATCGAGAGTGCTCAGCGCCTGCGAAGACAGGAGGCAAGATGAGTGGCTCCCTTCACCAGGAAGGGAGTGCGTTCGTCGTGCGCACCCTTTCGGGAACTCTGCAACTCTTATTCCAAGTAAAAGTAAGTGAACGTTGAGCTGCAACTGTCGCTTATTTAATAACTGAACTGCTGCTTATTTTCATGAGTACTTGAATCCTTGTGAGTGGGCGGAATCCCCCTCTCCATTAAGGCACAATTTCTCCCTCCAGCCTTGAAAACTGAAGAGCTTTTGGGCTACGTTTTCTGTAATAACAGGTGATCGGGGGTTTTTTCCCCTGGTTTCTTTTTTACTGAAACTTCTAATTTTTACCATGCAGCCTAGCAAACTCTCCCCCACCATCACTTTATGCAGGGACTGAATGGTACCACGAAAAAGGAGTGGGGAGAATCTGGCAGATCTTGATGTGGACGGTTTTGCACTGTGTTTTACTTTTGCATCTAATCTCCCCTGAACTTGTAGATCTGTAAGTGTGGGATGGCACATATCCTCACCTGTTGGGCTTTGGCAGAGAGATGCAGCTCCACGCCAGGCCTCAGCCGGACCTGATTCTCCATAGGGATCTGCACCAAAAGGAAGGCCGACATACTCCGGGCGACCACACGGAATCTCCAGTGAGAAACAAAGGAAGGGCAGACAGCATTAAAACGATTGCGATGAGCAGTCTGCATCGAGGAGCAAAAAAAACATGCCCACGCCTCTTTGCCCATTACTTTTATCTGAAATGTGGTTACGATCCAGATGTCTTTACTGCATTTCATTACATGATGTGCATTACATCTCTGGGCACCCTTAGGCCAATTTTTTTATCTGCCAACCGCAGGAAGGGCTTTTTGGGGTGGCGCCCCCACCCCGAATTCTCTCCCTAGTCTAGTTTGAAGGTGCCAATCCCTGATGGTTCTTCAGTGCCTGCTGAAAACAAATTTATTTCATGTCAATGCCCAATGCTATTTGTTTTTCTCTTTTATTTATTCATTCATTCATTCATTCCATTTATATCCTGCCTTTTTCCTTTCAAGGAACCGAAGGTGGCTTGCATCATTCTCCTCCTCATGCTCTCAATCTGATCCTCACAACGACCCTGTGAGGTAGGTCGGACTGAGAGTCCAGACTGGCCCGAAGTCACCCAGTTGGCTCCATGGCTGAGTGGGGACCGGACCCCCGATCACCTGCGTCACAGTCCCACACTCTTAACCACTGCACCACACTGGCCCTCTAAGAAGAGAACCCGATCCCAGCAGCCCTTTTATTGTGGACTTGCATCTCACTTTTGTTGACTAATTTTGCATGAATCTTGCAAGTAATGATTGAATGAACAAAGGAATGAATGAATGAATGATTCCTGGCCAACCTTACAGACTGAAAAAGAAGATGAAATGGGGAATAGAAGGAAGATGAGAAGTGGACTTCGTATGTTGCTCTAAGAAGAAGCAGAAGACCACAACGTATGGATTTAATAATGCAACTTTAACACTTCAGCATTCGGTCCTGATGACAAGGAGAAGAAAGGACACCATGCGCTGGAAAATGGCTCTCATAAGAAGTACATGTGGGGAAATGTCATTTGACAGGAGCAATAAAATAGATCCTACACTAGAAGCCAATTCAGATTACAGCTGGGTCCCCAAAGCAGCACCTGCAAGCACCGGTCTGCCCAGGGACACCCCACATCAGACTCCCTGACTTTGACCCTTATCTAGATGTTGTTTTAAGATTAATCTTTTAACGGGAAGGCCAGCCTACCGGAAAGCAAAGTGGTGGCTTCTAGCTCCATCTCTCTTTTCCCAGTAATGCCTCTGGGCCCCATGTTGATGGGCTACTTAGCTTTACCAATTTGTTTCTGGGAAAGGAGTGTTTTGTGACAACCCAGGCCTAACATGCCCACCATTCTGCAAATGGACAAGCACCATCCCACCGTGGCAGCCATTTTGTGAGAGTGCTCACAGTGCACTCTCAACATTCCAAAGGTGCCCACCAAGCCAAGAAGGCCAGTGACTGCACCATGCTCTGTTGCTGGATTCCTCCTTCCAAAGCTTTTACCTGTTTGATAATGCGGATTTCCTGCCCAGGCCGAGAACGCCGAGGATCCCCGACGTGAGTCTCTCTTCGGCCAGCAGGCTCTGCCTGCCTTGGAGAGACATCAAGATCCGAATGACCGACTCCATCAGGACCGCGTCCTCCTGCACCATCTGGAGAAGGCACAGCTGCAGAACTTTGTGCCACCAAAGGAACAGCTTGGCTTCGTCCTTCGCAGAACTTGCACGGGAAGCAAGCCACAGAGAGCGCCACGGTTAGAACACTGGCCGCCATCTTGGTGCCTGCCTGGCCTCCTTTGCTGCCACCCCCTCCTGGAAAGTCCATGCAAAACCCCATCGAAGGAGACTCCTTGGGCTCTGCCAACCCCACGGTGAGATCATCCACGGAGCTTCTCCCCATAAGCATCTGCCAGGTGCCACGCAAGGACGTGGGTCAGTGGAGTTCCTCAGTGCGGGCTGGGAAGGGCCCGTGGTTCCCTGTGGGTGCTGAAGGCCCATCGCAGAAAGGCCTGGACCTTCCCAGTGCCGGGACATTTCCAGCAAGGCAACTGAGCCACAATGCTCGGCTACAGCCGGGGTGAGGGACTGAGGGTCGGATCCAGCCCTCCTGGGACATGCAGGCTGCGCCCCCAACAACAAGCATCGGGGGTTCCCCAACTTTCGTGCATTTCCCCCTATCAATATTCCAAAGCACTCCCGTCATGCTTCAATGCAGGCAGGAAGAACTGTAAACCACAGCAGGATGTTTGGTTGTTTGCTGTTGGCTCAGGTTCCCCCCTCCTTTGCCTTCAGCCCTGCCCATGCTGCACTGTGAGCCCCCCAGGCTGCCCACCTCCAAGACAATCACAGAGGGAGAAGGTCAAGGACGATGGAAGGAACCAAAGGGGGCACGCTTTGCTGATGATCAGGGTTTTATGGCAAAGGTGCATCCTGGCTCCTCCTCGGGACATCAGACGACAGGTGAGGAATGTGCCCCCTCACTCATTAACCGTAAAAAAAATCCATCTACATGAAAAACCACAACCTGCCCTCCTCCCTGACATTTGTGTCGGCTTTAAAAAAATCTTTAATTATTTGTGATGCTTGCAAACGGCTAAGTATAACGTAATTCCTACACATATTAACATCATAGTCAAAATACAGCATTAAAAAGAAGTCCAACCGAAATGATAGTACAGAGGAATACAAGCAGAAGTAATGCGGAGCAGCGCGTTTAATTTAATTAAGAGCCACAGAAAACCGAGCGGGTGCATTTTCAGCAGGCGCTTGAAACAGGCCGCCTTTTCTGCCTCCCCGATTGCACAAGGGAGTGATCCTCAGAGGATGGGAAGGCCTGCCGTGGAGATATCACCCGACCTTCCCTGGGTGATTATCCTCTAAGGGGCTTCCAAAAAGCCAGCTCAGTCCGAGCCGCGAGGCAAAAAAAGCATCTACACAGGAGGTACTGGTGGGCAAAGGAACGGTGCGCGAGCGCCGGACAAAGGTGGCCTAACATTTTTCCATGCTGTGATGGGAACCAGTGGGGGGCAGCTACTCCTGGGGAATTAGAGCTTCTGTAGTCAAGCATTCGCTCTTTATGTGCTTGGACTGTCCCCCATCCTGCTTAGTGAAGATGATCCACAGGTGATCTGTGGATCATCGTTACGAGCCAGAATGCGGGAAGCGCGAATAAATGCGGGGACGGTGAATGTAGGAAATGGTGGCACTCGTCTGCCAAGGGGCGCAGAACGTCCTTCAGCCTGATTCCCTTCAGGGAGGGTCCACATTCCACAGGTGGGTGAGCATGAAGTCAAGAGGCACAGAGCCAAAACATCCACACAGCTCAGTTTAAAGCACTGAGCAACTGAGCCTTAAGGGCCCATTTCAGCCTTTTAGAAAGGGGAGACATGTGGCACAAACCCTGGACAGCGCTGAACAATGGGGGAGCTGGAAGAAAGGGGCCGGGAGGGGCGGGGAGGGCACAGCATGCTGGGGAGCATCGGTTGGGTTGTATTCTGCTGCTCCTGGAGTCCTTACAGCCCTTCTTCAAGGCAAAGGGTGACTGCAGTGGAGCACCAGCAAGCAAGCATTTTAGGAGGACAAAATGAAATCCAGGAATCCATCGTCAGGATTTAAAAAATTATCTTCTTTTCCTCGTTACTGCAAGCCTCAGGATGCCCAATTACTGGGCTGAAGGATTGAGAATTTTGTTTCAATTTACGAGAGTTTCGGTAAGAATTTACTAAAATTTGTGAAGCTCTTCATAATTGGGCCAAAACCATTTTAAAAATCAGAGTGAAGCAGCAATACTGAGTCCCAGGACAAATGCTAAATTCTGGATCTTAACTCCTTGGAAGTCTGATTTTGCATCCTGGTATGCTCAGCCACATTACTGATCAACTGGATTCCAAGCTCTTCATCATTAACAGGTGCATGGCAGGGATGCCACGCACAATCCTCACCATACTGTCGGGCACCTACTGACGGTGGCTGGTGCATTTATTATTATTACCTATGTGCATATCCTGTGAGAACCCCAGGGTGGCTTGCTTAGATCCATTTTGTCCTCACCACAACAACCCTGTGAGGTCGGCTGGGCTAAGAGTGAATAGTGGCCCAAAGTCACCCAGTGAGCTTGGTCATGAGCACTCCCCATGTTTCGATTGATTTTTAATTCACGTATGCCATATCATACGTGGGCTTGTGATATATATTGGCATTTAAACAAATTAAAATACATTTGAAACATAAATGTTAAAAAGATCTCTATTCAAACATCCATGACTAGGCCATCTAAGAATTGAAGCACAGTATGTTTGGATATGGCGTGTCTTTCACTTCCTTGATATTTCGCTCTCTTCCTCTGGGCATGTATCGCTGCCACTGGGACCTTAATCCCAGTCTTCCTAATTCACCTCTCCCACTATGTTGTGTCTGGGCTGTAAGGCCCCTTTGCTGGACAGTGGTCCCGAGGATGAGTCTCCAGTAGTCGAGAGCCTCTGACGCTGAGTTAACCATGGGCAAAATAAAACTTGATCTGCACAAGAACCGAACTGGCTTCCAGATGCTCTGCAACTTACTTCCTTAGGGAGGAAAACACTGCTTGATAACAACCTCCGATGGAGCTCTCTCACTCTCGCCCTTCACAGCCACTCCTCACTCTCAAACCCTACTTTGACCAGGCCTTGCTTTACTCTTCGTGGTCCAGTCTTTCCCCTCTGCGCGCAGGTTCCTGTGGGCTTCTCCCTCCCACGCCCTTAGAATAACTTGACAATGCGAGGGGATTCCGCTCCCTTCTCTTTGTCCTGATGGATCCTAGCTGCCTCCCAAGGCCCTGCCCAGGGTTCCACTGAGAGGACTGCCTCTTTGGAACCTGCACATTTGCTGAATGGCCACACGGAGGGTATCTCTTTTTCCTTCCTCCCGCACTTCCAGGCTCTGCCTGCTCCATCACCTCACCCACTCACCACCCTCTTTTACACCCAAGTGCTCCTCTGAAATTTACTATCCCTTAAAGGAACAGAGTCTCAAAGCACGTTAAGTCATGACAAGGTGCACCCCTGACCTTTCTAAAGGTTCCCAGGCCCACACGATGCCACACTGGCCCTCCAACAGGCAAGACTTTTGTTTCAGTAAGCATTTAGCGGGTTGCAAATTTCTTCGCGTTTAAGGAAAAAGAACTTGGGAATGCAGGATCGAAGCAGTGGGAGAAAGGAAAATGGACCGACTCGTTCTCTCGTACCTGTGATGCACCTGCTCCAGCCACTTGCTCAGCATCAACAGCACCCGCATTTCATTGGCCTGCGTCTGCTCGGCATTCAGCTGCTGCAGGGTGTAGACGTAAAGGGTCAAGTAGCCTCCCAAGGACAGGCACTCCTTCAGGAAATCTTCAGCAGTGAGTTCGGGGACTTGTAAGGAGGCCACGATTGGACCCCAGCCCAAATCCTGGCCCAGAGGAGAATCTTCATAGAAAAGGGGAATAAGGGGAGTGGGAGGCAAGACGGAGGGGGAGAGGGAGGAAGCACTGTTAAGCTAAGCTGAACACAAAGCTGCTTGACAAGCACGACAGTCCTAGGTGGGTTTAGACAGAAAATGTCACAACTCCTATGCTGGCTGGAGCACACTGGGAGCTGCAGGACTTTTAAGTGTCCAAACATACCTAGGATCACACCCTACAGTCCTTTAAATAGGAAGCCGTTTCTTAAAATCACTTTAAACCAACAATTTCAGTCACAGAAGTCAAGACATCCCGAGAATCAAAGAGAATAAACATGAAGGATATCACAAGAGTCAGATGGTACTCCAAGAACGGACAAATTTATACCCTGAGTAAATTGTGTCTTCAAAATGGCACACTTTGTGTGTACGTAACATACAAAGTGGATAGAGTTTTGCATATTTGGGTGTGATTCTGCTTGGCACATGTGGGGAGAGGGTAAAAGATCATGCAAAATATTGAGACATTAGATCCTGGCTAGTGAAAGTCCTTCTCAGCAGCTCGCTTACTATTCCCATTATGCAAGTTTATCTCCGGTCTCATAAGGACCAGAAGCTTGGATTTAAAAATATTTTAACATTTTAAAATACTTCCCAGGATACTGAATTCTGAACATTAAGCAAGAATAGCATCAACAATACATAATAAAACAGAAAATAAAAGGCATTAAACAAATATTTTATCAATTATTATCGCTGTTCATAAAAGGTAAAGGTAAAGGTTTCCCCTTGATGTTACGTCCAGTCATGCCTGACTCTAGGGGGCGGTGCTCATCTCTGTTTCCTAGCCGAGGGAGCCAGCGTTCGTCCGCAGACAGTCTCCGTGGTCATGTGGCCGGCATGACTAAACACCGAAGTGCACAGAACGCTGTTACCTGCCCACCAAAGTGGTACCTTTTTCTCTACTTGCATTTGCATGCTTTCAAACTGCAAGGTTGGCAGGAGCTGGGACGGCGCACGGGAGCTCACTCCGTGTGCAGATTCAAACCGGCGACCTTTCAATCAACCAGCCCAGCAGCACAGCGGTTTAAACCACTGCGCCACCTGCAGTCCCTATCGCTGTTCATATTATTATTTATTTATATGCTGCTATCCTTCCTCTTGCAAGGAACAGGAGGAGAAAATAACAACACCAAATAATACATCATGATGATGAGGGTGATAAAGACCAACGGGACCCTTTGAGTCCATTGGGCTAAAAGCAGCGGTACTGAAGCGACTCCAGCTCACCTTCATTAAAATAGGCAGTGACACAGGCCTCCGTGGTCTCGGCCATGTGTCGGACGGATGCCAGGCTCTGGCACGCGGCAGTCAAGAGAGGCATCACCCCTAAGCCATGCACCGTCACATCGATCCACCCGCGCAAGCTGAGCTGGAGCGACTCCGCTGTGGCCACGCTGGCGTTGTTCAACATCATCAGGGCCTCTGCAAAGAGGCTGCTCAGGGCCAGGTGGCGACTCTGCAGGTCTGTCTCTGGGAGGGCAACGGGCAGAGAGAGAACATGAGTGGGAATGGGTCAACTTCAAAACTACAGGAGGGAAGGAGAAGTGCCAACGTGCAGCAGGAGGTCCTGGCTGCTTTGGAGGCGCCACTGGGAAACGGTCTCTGAGATCAGCAGAGAGGAGAAAGTAATGCTTTTCTTTCTGCAGTTTCTCATGCTCTCCAACAAGATCTGAAGCTGAGCCCACCCACTAATGCAACCTCAGCAGCCCTCCAGCTCTTCTCGAGGCCCTTAAACGAGGGATGGCCAGAGATGGAAACTGAGAGCTTCTGCGGGCAAGGCACACCCGCTAGCCTGGTCCCGGGCAGAGGGGAACCACTGAAAGCGGACAGAGCAGCTGTGCGGGCATCTTGGCCCCTGCACCTTCTGGGGGGCAGCTGCAGGCCCAGTGCAGTGAGGCACATCTCTGGGCTGAGAGAGAAGAGTGCTGGTTGCGGGGGATGAAATGCATGATTATGAAACGCTGCCCTCCCCTCCCCTCCCCTCCCCTCCCCTCCCCTCCCCAAACAGGTTTCCCTTTAGATCCAACCTGGAGGGTTAAAGATGGCAATATCGTCCAGCAGCTTGGACATCTCCTCTTCCAGGGCAGAAATGCTTATTTTCCCACTTTGCTCCAGGATGCTGAGAAAATGGATGACCTGGCGGATGTAGGCTCGGCACTTCGGAGTTGCATCCTGGGAAGAGCGAACAAGAGAAGTTCAGCCATCAGATTCTCCTAGGACAAGGACACTGAATGTCAGGCCCCTGGGCCAAATCCAGCCTGCCGGAGTTCCAAATCCGGCCTTCCCCAATTGTCCACACTGATGCCTCTTCCCTTTCCCCACCTGCCAGTCATTCAGTAGATTCCGGGATCTTATATAGCTCTTTTTCCTATTTTTAAAAGGCTGAAATGCTTTTTCTAAGGCTGAGAGAGAGGCAGTAAAAACGGGAACCTCACATATGTGGGGAAGTTTGGTGTTTTGGCTTGCCCAGGTGTTTCTCTGAAGCGGAATTTCGGAGTCAGGCCAAAAGGGGTTCACCACTCTCATCAAAGAAGATACTCTCAGGACACAAACCCTACACATATTTAGACAGAGGAAGTCCGGAGATTCCCACTTTTCATTAGCCAGCCACGCTCATGCGGAAACCAGGACAGGCACCCTTCCGACGAGAATCCCATGCTCACCAGATGCATGTGGCTATCAGAAGAGGTCCCAAAGCCTGCTGAGGCCTTCAAGAGTTTCACAATAAGGTCAGCTGCAGGTTCCTTGGCAAGAATAATGGACGGAGGGTAGTGACTGTTGAAGTAGCTGATGACACTCTGGTAGGATAAGATGCTGATGAACTGCCAAGGCAGGGAACTGGTCTGGCCAAGCAGATTGAGCAGCGGTGACTCCTGGAGCGGTTCGAAACACAGTTTAGTCCATTCCTGCAGCCATCAACCACGTAACCTACACCGAAACCTACTAGGCATGCCAAGGAAAGCAAAGATTCCACAGCTTCCAGGCTGGCTGGGGAAGTTGTAGGACATTTTCCTCCTAAACATGCATAGGATTCTACCCTAGGAACAGAGGGAGATGGTTTATAGGTGACTTGTCAATGTGGACTGCAGGGGAAGCACCATGAAAGGGACTGTTTTCAGTCAGTGTCATCCTGAAGATTTTGGATTACGATTACTGCTGGTGGCACAAACAAGGAGGTCTGGAAGGGGATGCTCCAGTGAGGACCGACAGGGGGATATGTTTCCTCCACTTGCCTAATGCCAATGCCTGATGGGATCAATGCCACCTGGAGGTTCAGGGCTGCCGAAAGGGAGGACTTCCTTACACAGCCCAGTGAAGTCACCGAATTCCCTTGCACAAGAGGTAGTGGTGGCCACAGACTTGGCTGACTTTTAAAAGGGATCGGATAAACTCATGAGGGAGGAGGCGATCAGTGGCTACTGGTCCCCATGGCCAGGCCCAACTCCAGCACCAGAGGCAAAAAGCCCTACATGTGAAGCCACAGCCTGGAAAGTACAAGAGCTGCGCAGGGCTGCCATGGGTCGGACACTCCAGGGGGCTTTCTTTCTTTCATGGGGTCCCCATAAGACAGAGACGACCTGACGGCACATGGCAATGCCTGTGCACACCTGTTGCTGGAGAGCACAGGTGGGAAAGTGTTTGTTTAAAACATGTGTATGCAGAGCACCTCTGGCCGGCTCACAACACGAAATAAAAACACAATAAAACATAATAAAAACCATAACATATTACACACTAAAAACAACAGTAAAATACAGTAAAACATACAAAACAAAGGTCTATGGCAATTAGGTTTTTTTTTTTTTAAAGGAAGGTCTTCTCCTGGCACTGAAAAGAAAGTAAGGAAGGCGCCAGGTGAATTTCCTTGGGGAGAGCATTCCAGATATGGGGAGCAGCTGCAGAGAAGGCCCTGCTCCTCATGTCCATCCCTCTCACCTCCTTAAGGGATGGCTCACACAGGAGGGCCCTCTGCATAGATCTCAAAGGCCAGGTAGGCACATACGGGTGCAGGTGCTCCCAAAGATAACCGGGGCCTAAGCCGTTTCAGGCTTTATATGTCAACACAAGCACAAGTGTTGCTGCTTGTGGAACCCTCTGGGCAGCACACGAGCCACAGAAGGAGGGATTACATGGACACTGCCTGCTCCAGCAGGGCTCATCTGATGTTCTTAGGGTAACCGGAGCCCTAATAATCCAGCGATTTCTGGAGAAGATCACTGACGATTGAGGCTGCCATCCCTCCAGTCCTGGAAAGCTCGGTAGACTTGTTGCCAATCCAAGAGGACAATATTTTGCTGGGCTGTTTGTTACTGAGTTGAAGCATTTAATTTTCCCTAGGCATTTTAACATTGGAAGAGTTCACAACTCTGTTAATTTAAACAAAGAAGAATAAAATAAGCTAGGATTTACTGCCAAATGCAACTGACTATTATTGGGCTTTGCTGGCTGAAGGATGGATGTGACTTAATTTGCTTGTCGGTGTGTTCCTATGTGGCCTCCATACTGGATTTGTTGTCTGCAGATGAGAAGCAGCTTATAAATTGGAGTAAGGGACGAATCAAAAGAAAGGCAAAACATAACATAGAAAAGGAAATAATGTAATGGCATGCGGTAATAAACAAAATGTAGCTAGTAGGACCAAAACTGGACCAAATGTTCAGCACGAGGCAGCTTCCGATGCCCCTGTTTCTCTCCAGCTTTAAATAGCTCAAATTTGAACTACAGCCTTCCACCCTGCAATTAAATAAATACTGCATGATGGCAGCAAGTGTGTTCGGCTTTTGTACTAGATTAGATGAAACTCAAATACTTTGGCCACCTAATGAGAAGGAAGGACTCCCTGGAGAAGAGCCTAATGCTGGGAACAATAGATGGCAAAAGAAGGAGGGGACGGTAGAGGATGAGGTGGCTGGATGGAGTCACAGAGGCAGTTGGTGTGAGCTTGAGTGGACTCCGGGGGATGGTGGAGGACAAGAAGGCCTGGAGGGAATGTTGTCCATGGGGTCACGATGGGTCGGACACGACACAAAAAGGAAGTATGGAAAAGGTGGGCAGGGCTGCTTCACTTTGGACATACCTCTTTGGTTACAAGCTGCTCCTCCTTGGCCAGCAGCACCACCATGTAAAGCAGACACACAGTCATGTCATGAGTTTCCGGAGGAGGGGTCGGATTCCAGGCACTTGAGAGGACGCTGACCCAGTTGACCTCACATAAGATCGAGCCCAAGAATAGGAAGCAGCTTTTGGGACTGCCTCGTTCAACCTAGGAGAACAGAGAGAAATAAGACAGCAATGGGAGAACGACAACCAAATGTTGCAGCATGAAGCACTTCTGTTCAGTAGTCTAACTGCTTCATTTCTAGATGCCCGTCACAATTTTATTTTCGTTTTTGCTACAGTCAGCCTGTTTTACACCCCCACTGGGCATCTTCATGCCTCATGAGGCTGATTTGGGGGTGTCCCTCCCTTCTGGATTCCCCCGCCCCATCCGGCAATCAGTTTTGGTAGCTCTGCTAATTGCAGGGTTCAAACAAAGTCTTCTTCTTCTGCATTGCTGAGACCATTTCAACTACAGAAACAATGCTGCTCACAGCCTCAAGTGGCAGGAATTATACTCTTTTGGCAGCACGACTGCGATCTGAAAAGGAGAAGCCGAGGTCTGGGCTGGGCCACATCAGACGGGAGCTGCAAGCTCACTCGATGGCATGATCATCCAAACACAGCTTCCCCTCCCCACACAGAAAAGTACTACATTAACTTTAAGGGAAACCCCTTTCCCTGACAGGCTAGCTTTCTATGTGCAGGAAACAGCCAGTGTGCTGAGCACACAGGGATCCCCAGCGGAGGTTTGCCACTTCAGAGAAGCGCCAGAGTGAGCACGCCTAAGCAAGCTTCAAAGGTGCCTCTTCGACAGCCAGATGCACTCCCAAGAGCTCATATTCCTAAGGACAATCATTATTGTGGGGAGGGGGGGGCGATCCAAGCCACCCTCCCACACCTCCAACACCCCAGGCTGGGCAAAGCAGAAAGTGGGGAAAGCGATCCATAAACGGATTTCTTCCAGCTCTGCCAGTTCGATGCACAGCTCCCAAAAGCATGCGCTGTGTGCAGCTGATCTGCCAGTGCTGCAACAGGAGGGACCCCTGCAACTTGGGCGGGGGAGGGGGATGAATGAGGAGCAAGCTTGCTTCTCCTTCCGCCTTTGCTCACCCAGCGCGATGTGAGGGTTTCACCCTCGCGAAAGGGAGCCTTCGGTGCCCATCTCATGGAGCAACCGGCCCTGGGCCCAGGCCATGCAGGGCTCTGCAGGACAGCCAGCAGCTTGGGCTGCATCACATCGCTACCCCAACCCCGCTCATCCTGCGTAATTCTTCCCCCGTCTCATTTCTTCTCATTTCTCCTCCCTTCCCTCTCTCTCCCAGGCCCCTAAATTCCCTGTATTTTCCACAAACTTACATAAGCCTCTGCTGCTTGTAATTGATTGCTGCTTTTGACTGTTTTATCAGACCGCTGGATTTTAATGTGAATTAAGCAGGTTTATTTGTGCTTTAATTGGATGTCCTCCTGAGGAATTCAAGCGATACTGCCACTAATTAAATTCAGAAATAAATAAATGAACCTTTCTTATGGTTTTTACAAGCAGTTTGTGCTTACTTTAAAGAATTCTTCCATCAGTTGCCGATCTGGGTGCATTTCCTTCCAGGGGAGGTGCCGAAATTCTGTATGGAACGTATAAAGTATGTGCTCTGGCATTTTGGGGGCTGTGCACGACTGGCAATAGTACATCAGGTACAACCAAAGTGCCCCATGATGACTTGGCAACAGCTTATCTAAGGTAGAAGCAAAGGTGCAGATCAGGTGAGTGAAACATCCAAGTAAAGTTTCGTAAGCAAAGGCCAGGCAGGACCACAAGAACTGAGACATTGACAAGTATATCAAGAGCCCAGCAAGGGTCCCGCTGGCCAGGTTCGGACATGATAACCCTGGGTATGGGTTGTTGGAACTATGGTTTGTGGTGAAAAAGTGGGTTATCATGTCGCCTGGTCTCAATCAGCCATTGTTTGTAGAAAGGCTAACTACAAACAACCCACAGCTCAGAATCCAACAACAAATCATGAGTTCTCTTCACAGGTTGTTCACGGTTAAACAACCATGGCTTGTCAATGCAGCTGGGTTCAGACAACATGGCAAACCATGTTTCAACAAGCCACAGTTCAACACTAAATGACATTCAACCCATACCCAGCCCTAAAGTGTGGGTTACCATGCAGTCTGAATCCAGTCTCTCCAATCTCTAACAACAACTCCTGAAATTCACAAGAATATGGGTGATCAAGCTCACTCATCTCCAACTCTAGAATCTTTTTCACCCATGCAAGTAGGTATGAAGCTGGAAGGGAGAGAAAAGCAACACATCTGGGGAAACAGGCTTGACGCCCAGGAGAATGCCCCACTCGCAGCAGGCCTCATCCCCTCAGGACACCTGTAGGGGCGCATCACCTCCGAGGAACTATCACTGCATTTCTAGAACATCAGCCAGCCTCCCAGCCATTTGCCCATGGAGCCCCTGTGGATCATTATGCCTCCCCTCCTGACATCACAGGTGTTGTGCGAATGGCTTGCCTAAGTTCGTCCTTTGCCCAGGCCATCGCCCAGCAGCCCATCTCCCACATGCACACCCCTTTTCTCCAGTTTGAACTGGTTTTTATCAACCTGGAGATCCACTAAAACAGTCATACTCTTAGACTCAACACCACTGTTAAGGAGAGCCGGCCCCCTCAGAGGGGAGGCTGGGCGTTCCTCAGCCAGAATACCGAGCCGTGAGGCGGGGAGGGGGCAACCCATGGCCCATGGGCCACGTGCCCCCAGCATTCTGTGGTGTGCCTACTGAGCGCCCCCATCCCACGGCTGCCAATGGATGTACCACCACAGCGCCATTTTTCGCTAGGCTGCCAAATTTTGGTGGCGAGCCCAGCGGCACGAAACGGGGTGCAGCCACCAGCAGCGCTGCGGGGGGAGGCGGCGATGCAGCCCCACGACCCCTGCAAGTTGCCCGCAGTTGCTCCATGTCTGCACCGGGGGCTCTGCCCCTCCCGTTCCCATTGCAGCTTTTCCTCAGGATGGAGCAGCTGGGAGAAAAGTCCCCATTTAGGCACGGCAATTAATTTTAAGACCAGGAGCCGAGACAAAGCAGTTCTGGGGGAGGGAACAGCTTCTCTTGCAGAGAGAGCAGCAGCTCCCCCCACCCCAGTGACCTAATCCAGACTCAGGAAAAATGCCTGATGCTTCTCACACGGAATATTTCACTCATGCTGAAGACAGAGCAAGGGCGCCAGACCCTGATGGGTAAGCAACGGGGCGAGGGCGGCTCTTTCTCCAGCGGCCGTGGGCAAAGATTCGGAACTTCATTATATGCCTTCCCGCCCTCTGAGATCTGAAACAGAGGCCCTCCTCCGGGAACCCTCAGTGAATGAGATTAAGAGGGTGAATACCCGGAGGAGAGCCTTCTCTGCGGTGGTGCCCCGTCTATGGAACGCACTCCCCAGAGAGGCTCATCTGGTGCCGTCATTATTTGTTTTTCGGCACCAGGTACAGACTTTTTTATTCAAATTGTATTTGAATTGTTAATTTGTCTATTTGGTTTATAGTCTATTGTTATGTATCTATGTATTGTTTAGTTAATGGTTATTATTTATTTACAGTTTAATTATGTTTATTTATTTATATGTTGCAGTTTATTGTTTATGATTTTGTATATCTAATTTGGACTATATTTTAGGTTTGCCGAGATGC
Organism: Varanus salvator macromaculatus; assembly: GCA_023646645.1. Classification (NCBI taxonomy): domain Eukaryota; kingdom Metazoa; phylum Chordata; class Lepidosauria; order Squamata; family Varanidae; genus Varanus; species Varanus salvator. The sequence continues at coordinate 5,270,967 of JAIXND010000762.1, forward strand.
ACTGGTTGGGGGTGGGGGGGATAGATAGATAGGTTTTAAATGTATTATTGTATTTTGTATGTTGTAAGCCTCCCCAAGACTTAGTTGCAATGGGGCTGCATATAAATGTTTTAATAAATAAATAAATACTTAAGCCCCGCCTGCTGCAGCAAGTGGGAGGAGCAATCATTTTCGGATCGCCATCTTCCACTGACAGCAGCATTATTATTTTACTATTATTTAATTCATTGCTATGTCATCCTTAGCCAACACTCTCTGGGCAGTTTACAACAAAATATGAAAACAGTAAAATACGATAGATAAAGATAATAACAAGAATCTAAACATAATTAAAAACAGCATACAAAGAATTAAAGGATAATAAAAGGGCAGGAATAAAAGAAAAGCACCTGGAAATCAGACCAGGCTCCTGAATGACCAGAGGGCTGTCTTAGCCTTGCACTAAAAAGACGGCAAATTTGGTGCCGGGAAGGCCTCAGCAAGGAAGTTATTCCAGAGATGGGGGGCCACCACAGCAAAGGCCCTGCCCCTAGGTGCCACCCTCCAAGCCTCTCGAGGGGTCAGCGCTCAGAGGAAGGCCCCAGCCGTCATGAGCAGCGCAAACCTCAAAGCAAATAGGGTGCAATCCAGACTTCACCTAGGAAAGAACACTGCCGATAGGAGACTGTATATATTAACGAAGACTTTGGCTTACCTTTAAAACTTTCGTGTAAAATACCGATGCTGTAGACATATAACTGCACCATCTTCGAAGCGACAGGCACGTCACTCTCCAACCACGGGTAGCAGGGCTGTTTGCTTTTAGAAGAACAGAGTTCAGCCAATGTCAGGACAACACAAATGAAAACTCAAGTCATAATGCAGCTGTTAAAAGCCTAATATTGTAAGAAGAGCTTCAAACGTAAGACAGGATTCCCGATCAGATCATGTACACCTTAGAAATGCTAATACTAACGTCCCTTGTCCTGAAAGGTCTTCCTTTGGAGATGCCCCCTTAGCTACACTGTTTACCTGCCCTGAAGGTTCTTGTCATACTGTGTTGCCTTAATCCTATTCCACCCCTTTATTTTACCCTACTGTGCCTGTCGCATGCCATGCATGGGATCCCCACCCTCCCCAAAGTGTAACGGACAGATTATAAAAGCGCCTTGTACAGGCTCCATCTTGGTAGTCCCTTCAGGGGCAGCCTACATGCCGCATGGATCCCCTGCATGTCGGAATGCGCTGCCAGGGTTCTTTGGATTGCACGCCCCCAGCAGACTATCAGAGACGGCTCTTGTCACGCACAGCCTTGCTCCAACCGGCGTCGTGGCGCTCGGCTGCAATGACAGAGGCCAGCCAGAGCACCAGGGAAAGTGAGCTGCACGTACCCAAGAAGCCCACTGGTCCATGCAGCCCAGAACGGTCTCCTCGGGAGGGCAAGGGTACTCCAGGGGCTCAGGAAGAGGCCCTTCCCAACCCAGGAAAGGGCAGGATGGGGCCAGAGCGCTGCTCTCTCTTCAGGCCGCCAGGACTGGGCTGAGTGGACCAAGAACCGCCCTCTGGTGGCATTATTTATGGGGCAAGCAACATGGGCATATGCAAAGCGCAAGCAGCAAAGGCACTTTTGGTGGCCGCTGCAGAGCCTTCTAATTCCCGCTCTCAACCAGAAGTGGTTATGTATTTCATTATCTGTGCCTAAACTGACTTCAGGGCAAATCAGTCTAGAAATTACTACATTTTTTTAAAAAAACTGATTTAGCTGTACTAAAAGAAGAAAATGAAAGCAATCTGGCAATACTGCAAGAGATACATTCCATGTTCTATTAAATAAATATGCAATATTTACGGAGCTACACTGTAGATTTTTAAAATGAATTTACACCAGTAAGCATGTTACAGATTACCATAAGCGCAAACGCAAAAACCAAGACCGTGTCATCCATTTAAATTATTTTACAGACTAATTCCATGTTTGTTCTTTCAAGGAGTGCATGCTATTTATATTCTGCAAAGGACCAAACTAAATAGGCATCTGCTTACCCTGCATCTTCTCTCTCGAAAACCTCAATCCAAGGCTTGAAGAGTTTGGTAATGACTAAATGCAAAGAATGCAATCCTGGGGAGAAAAAAGCAGGAGTAACCATTACTTCCGCAAAACGCGGTTTTGCCAAATTCTAATATCCACCACATTGTATGAAAGAGGGAGGCACAGGGCTGTGCTGTCAGCAACTGCACTGTGCAAGCACAAAGACTGTATTCGGCTTACTGACAGCCACAGTCTTCAGTGGTGGTTTGGTTTTTATTTTGAAAGTCAGCTTCCAGCCCTTCAGGAAAGTAAAGACGTGTTCAAAGGGGCATGGGAAATGCCAATGGAACCTTAGGAGCACCTTTGGCTGCCCCACATGTGTCTTTGCAATGCCCTGCAACTTGTAGGAACAGAAAACAGCATACAAGATAAACACACACCAGCAGCTGCAGCCCTAGGCCCTCTGAAACGAGGTAGAAGCCCCAGTGGGAACTCAGAAGGCCTCTGAGCACACATGAACAGGACGGGGCTACAATTTAAACAGGCAGAGCTGCTTTAGGGCTGCATCCATCCCTCAGCCCACAGTCCAGAACTGCTGAGATCAAAGGCAAAAGAAGATCCATTCAGCTGAGGATATATATGTGGGACGGAGTATGCGCTCGGCCTCCGAGGAACCATCGTTTCTACGATCTGCACTCATCTGGCTTTCCTTCGCCCAGGAAACTGGTCCAGTTTGGGGTCTGGAGCGGTGGCTGACGGCCCTGGAAAGGCAGGATTCCCAGCCCCAGGGCCTTCAGAGGCCTTGTACTCCCACACGGCACCGCAGTGATGCTAAGCAGCTCTGATCAAGTCAGTCCCTGGATGGAGGCCTCTAAATGCATACTGTGGCGGCTGTCTTGAGCTGCCCAGAGGAGCACTGGAATATAATTGCAACAAATATATCGTCCCCCTTTCTATTAGCTCAGAAGGAACACGATCTGAAGTCAAGCAGGAGAAGCAGGAAGGGAGATGGGAAGCTGGGCCATTCCACCTGCTCTGCCAAGACACATCTGGCTCCTTCCTCCCCTGATCTGTTTCCATTCCAGCTTGGTTTATTATCTTTACTTCAAGAACCAATTCCCATGTTTGCTTTTTTCCTCCTCTGTGCTCATCCTTTTTTCCTCTCATGACCCATCTTTTCGACTGCAAGACTTTGGAAAAGACTGTTTTTTTCACTCAGTTCAAGAAGCCTCTCGAGGAACCTTTGTAACTGAGCAGCAGGGCAAAAGAGATCGCCAGACAAACAGATGTTGCTGGACTCTACCCGGACCCAAGGTTTGGGTGGACTCCCCACCTTGAGCTTTCTCCTGGTATCAGTCTTGAGAGCTCTTTGAGCCTGCAACAGCCTGCCACACCACCATCACCCAGGTCCTGTGACTTACCTGCCAGAACTCTGCTGCTGCCTACAGGCTCTTGCGATAAGCCGGAAGATTCCGCATCAACCAGGCGGTTGACAAGATGCTCCATGAAGCACTGCACTTCAGCGATGTACGGAGTCCACTTTGAGAACAGCCCAAAGCTCTGGAAGTCTCGCGAAGACAAGCGCAGCTTTAAGAAGTAGTCTGAAAGCCAGTCTATTGTCTCCATGACCTATGGGGTGGGGGAGGAAGAGGAGAAAAGGATGGGTGAATTTGGGAAGATGCGGTGGAGTGCGGTTCACCATCCCACTTCTAAGACCACCAGTGATCTTCCTCTACCACAGGGTACATAAGCCTCTTCTGACCCCAGCAGTACAGATCTGTTGGACTGCAATGCCCATCATTCCCTTCCAGCACATCCAACACATATAGAGGGCACCAAGTTGGCAACGGTTGGGCTATGTGAACCATTCCAGAACTGAAAGTTTAAAGCTGAAAGCCACTTGCAGGCCCTGGCAGTCCCCTCTCTAGAAGTAAGTGCCGTGAGCTGGTAGTTTTTACCATAAACATAGCTATAATGTTTTCATCCAATCCTTTGCTCATGGAGCTCAGGGAGAGCCACCTTAAGCACTTTCACAAAGTCATCCAGTGAACTTCACGGCTGAATATGCAACCCAGATTTATTTTTCCTGGCATTTCAGAGGATGGCAAGGGAGGGATGGCTGCCAAACGTTTTTGTGATTCTCTGATCAAGCAAAATTCTTGTATTATTCATGGGGAAGGACAGATGCAGGGTGGCAGAAGGACGCCGTTTTCATTTAACGGAGGGAAAACAGTTTGCCACCAACACATCAAGCAACAGCAGAGCTGCGGGCAACAACATCAGTGTTCTTCATCTTCGGAGTGCCCACAAGGAACCGAGCTACATCACAGTGCAGTGCTGTTCCCAGGAGTATTCTAAGGTAGGTTTCTGTTTTGGGGAAAAGATGGCTGCTCCTACAGCGAGTGGAAGCAAAGCTTTCTTCTCCCAGTGAAAGAAACACGGCACTGCTCTTTCACATCCCAGCTTTCCTGGAGTACCACTTCCACTCCAGAGGAAAAGCTGAGAATTCCTTTTACACGCCCTCAAAAGACAGAAATGCCTGCCTCTCTCTCACACGCACTTTTTTGGATGCCAAAGTTATTTAATTTATTTAATACATCAAATGTTATTTAATCAATGGACCTGCAAAACTGGGAGAGATTTTCTGGCTGCCTGGCAGATATATTACACAATGTGCAGTTTGACTTGTAATTGACCTCTTTTTAAGCTGTTAGGAGTCAAGCTTTTTGCCAATCTTCTGCCAAGCACCCAGAGGTGCCACCAGTACATCTCAGCCTACACATTCTGCCTTCCTCTGCCTTAGACACCACTCTCCTAAGGCCTTGCACTCTGGGAAATTTCGGGACAAGCTACACTTGGGCACAGGGTCTTTCCCAGCCCAGCTACCCACCGATCTTGCAAAACAGGGGGATGCCCCCTGGGCCGCGGAAACGCCTCCCTTGTGATTCAGACACTGCCGCTGCTGCTACTTCCCAGAATGCCCTGCCATTGGCACCAGTCCAGGACTTGTCACAATCGCACCCTTAGCATCCTCCGGAGACCCAGGGTCATGGATAGGCCTCACCTTCCACTCACAGCGGCCAAACACGGCTCAGTGAGTGGAACAAGCCAGGCATGCTCGGGCCGCCTGCCGAGCTCAGCGTCAGGGATGCGGCCCAAGACCCTTCCCAGCAACGCTGCACCGCCCGCCGGTCACTCACCTGTTCTGCAGACAGAAAGGTTTCTACAAAAATGTGTGAGGTGATGCTCTCGCTGGTCTCCTCCTTCCCAGCATCCTTTTTAGCTGCCGTGGAAGTACAACCCAAGGCCTTAAGGAAAACCTTCCAACAGTCTGGACTCAGAAGCTGGTCCAAGGAACCTGAGGAGTCAATTCCAGCTCATTCAGTAACGCATCTCATTCATTAGAATTCCATTACCACAGTCTTACACAACCTAGTGCCCTCCACAAGGTATTTTGGACTACCATTCCTATCATCCAGCATAATGGTGTAGTTATACACAGGTGGGAGGCACCAGGCTTGGGAAAAGTTGAATTACAGTCTAGAATTAGTTATTTTAAACTGGGGGAGGAGGCAGAAACCAGGGACCCACCCCCCAAGGGTTTGAATACAACACCCATCATTCCTGCCCAGTAGTCATGCTGCTTCAGGCTGACGGGACTTGTAGTTCAACTTCTGGCGGGCCACAGGTGCCTCACTCCTGCCATAAAACAATGCAGCAAGTTTCTAGCCCTTATGAAGACACTTGAAAGTGTGTGGGACTGACGCATGCTAAACTCTCAAAAGCCAGAGGAGTGGCTCAAGGCGATGGTCAGCTGTTGAGAGCTTCCATGCTGTGGGTGGCAACTTCTGCTCACCAAGATGAGGAGAAGCGGAAAAAGACTCTGCAGAGTAAGTCATAAAAAAAAGCTCTATTGCGTCTCTTGATTTGCATAATTTACACAAGCCCAAAAAATCCTTTCTGTAGAATCAGAAACATTTCCATATTGCTGGAGGCAACGACGGGAAAAGGATGCTGTTTGCCAGCCTTACTCCTGGGCCTCCCTGCGGGTGTCTGGCTGCCCCCATGGGGAACAGGGTGCTGGGTGCTTTGGTCAAATCCAGCAGGACTCTCCCTATGCCTGAGCTGCCGGGGGCCAGATTTACGGTGGTGTCCATCAGGTGGAGGACTGCAGGTGGCGCAGTGGTTTAAACAGCTGTGCTGCTGGGCTGGTTGATTGAAAGGTCGCCGGTTCGAATCTGCACACAGGGTGAGCTCCCATGCGCCGTCCCAGCTCCTGCCAACCTTGCAGTTTGAAAGCATGCAAATGCAAGTAGAGAAAAAGGTACCACTTTGGTGGGCAGGTAACAGCGTTCTGTGCACTTCGGTGTTTAGTCATGCCGGCCACATGACCACGGAGACTGTCTGCGGACAACGCTGGCTCCCTCGGCCAGGAAACGGGGATGAGCACCGCCCCCGAGAGTCAGGCATGACTGGACGTAACGTCAAAGGGAAACCTTTGCCATCAGGTGGTACTTACTTTCCATGAGCAACCTGAGGACGCTGCTGTAATGGTCAGGGAACTGGTAGCAGAGGAGGCATGTCCAATGCGCACAGAAGATAGAGAAGGGCATCAGAATGTCTTTCTCGGGTTGAAAGCCACAGGCCTTGAGAGCCAAATGGATGGACTGCAGGAGTCTGGTGCGCTCGGACAGCAGCGGCCTGGAGCTGTTCAGCCACTGCAGGAGGTCAAACTAGAACAAGAAGGAAGGACAAGAGTTGCCCCGAGGAAGGCGGCCCAGACGGAAGAGAAAGGGAGGACATTCTGACCAAACAAAGGGCTCAAGCTACAGGAGGATAAAGCAGAGTTGAGAGCCATGCCTCTTCTCCGGCCCCACTTCTTTTCTCCAGTCATGCAACAGTTTGCATGTTGCCCTTTCATTCCGATAGGCTGGCATGCCTGTCCGACAGCTCAGTTTATGGGACAGAAGGTTTTTACTCTCAATCCTGCTGAGTGTCTTTGCCTGTGGCCCCACCCTTTTGCCATCAGCCTTGCTTGTTGCTGGACTACAGCCCGCAAGAGCTTCCCTGAACTCCTCCGGCTGAAAGAGGGTCAACCCCTCTGGGTGGAGCTCTTTTCTGGGGAGACTTGATTCACTGTTCACACACACTGAAATCTTGGTTGTTGTTCTCAGTGTGGGGGAGCACACAGACATTCCGTGGTGGCTGGAGGGAAACACGAATGCTCGGGTGCAGCTCAAATTGGCTGCAGCCCTTCCCCATCTCTGCACTCATTTCAAAAGAGAGCGAGCCCCAGGAAGTAGCCGCTGTGCATAAACGGAGCCCGGGAGAGCCTCTTGCCTTTGTGAGCAGCATGAAAATGACATCGCTGCTGTCATCAGCGCCGAGGAAAGACACAACCTTCTCGTACAGGTTGACAAACTCTGCTGGGGAGGCGGCGGGGGTAAAATAAGGCGCCACGAGGGTGCAGAGCCGTCGGTTCTTCAGAATGGCCTGGAGCACTGGCTTGCACTCAGATGGGCTTCCTGCGATGAACACCTGGAGAGATTTTGGGATACAGGAGCTTATTCAGAAGAGACACCGCCTAGAGGACCTATACGCTCTCATTTCATGCGGAATATACATATACTGGATACCCTATTTGATGTAGTTTTATATGTACCAAGGCATGAAAAGATAACTATGCCGTAGGCTTCAGCAAAGGCAGTCCAAACATACAGGTGTCTACACATTCATAAATTGCACCTAAAAACCACTCATTGCAAAGCTGGAAGATTCACCAATTAAAGGTTTCTTGATGAACCTTTTTGTGTTTCCTTAAACTAAGCCACAACCAACCAGCAAATCAAATGTCCCCCGACACTGGTACAGATTCCCATGTGCTCTCTAAGAGGGCTCTCCTTATCTCATTCTCCGAAATACATCCCATGAACCCTCTATTACTGAACTCATGTTTTAGAATAATTTTTGAAAAACACTTCTTAGTAGAAGTCGGAGTCAAAACTGCAGTGGCCAAACAGCAAACAAGATGCGTCCCAAAGCAGCGTACCTGGCCCAGGACCTCGACGCAAGAGGTGAAGAACTGCCGGGTAGGTGGGTGGCGCTGGGTTTCATCACACACAAATTCCACCACTGTGAAAAACAGCTTGATCCCAACTCGGTGAATCCCAGGCACAGAATGAAGCCTGTAGCTGTTGATTAAAGCTCTGTGTGGAGGCGGAGGGAGATTGAAAAATATTTAAGTGAGGGGTACCAGTCATCGTAATTTTTTTAACACGGTGATGGTCATTTATTCACTACGACGTTCAAGCATTCATTCAGAAGTCACCTGATCCCATAAGCTATAGAGAATTCCATGTGCTTGGCAAATGGCAGGATCACCTTCCCGATCCTTGGACCGCAGGGTTGGCTTCCAGGGAGCTACAGGGTGAAGGACTTCTGCTCCAGCACAGACAATCACAAAAACATGAGACATGGTCCCCTCGGCTGATTAATTTAAAAATCATGCCAATGGCAACATTTGCGGACAAATTTACAAGGCTGGTAGAATTTTTTAATCATTTTATTTAATAGACACATATATCTCTGACCCTCTTAAAGGTGTGTACAAGAAAATTAAATACACTGAAATACATTATGATTTACATTACTGTACCATTAAAGCACATGATTGCTAAAATGTTGTGTAAACCTTCATGACAATGTTAACACAAATAAACAGAGTAGCAAACTCACTCAGGGAAGATCTAGGTAAACAAACGGTCCTTCGGTGGCACCTCAAGCATGCTAGAATCGGCACCTCTTGAATGCCAGTGGTGAGGTTATTGCATAAGGTGGGTGCCACTACTAAGAAGGTCCACTACCTAGTGGCAGATTGCAAGATGGCAACCTGGAGCTTACGGCACAACCCTCTGTGCCTTCTTCAGTGATCGCAATGAGTGTACCAGTCTGCTTTGGGGAAGGCGATCTGCCAAAGGCCCAGTCCCAACCTGTTCAGGGCTGCATGCATGCATGCATTTATTTATTTATACAAACAAACAAACATTTATAGGCTGCCCCATCGCAACAAAGCCTCGGGGCGGCTAACAACATAATTAAAATACAATGAACAATAAAACATTTTAATTTATCCCTCCCCCCATGGTGCATCTCGGCAACTAAAAAATCTAATTAAATAAACTAACTAAAACATAAACAAACTAAATAACTTAAAATAAAATCAACTAAACACAACAAACCAGATAAACAAACAACAAGCACACACAAATAAACTAAAAACAAAATCTACACTAACAATTAAAATAAGACTTAAATACAAAGGTCTTCGCCTGGCACCGAAAAGCATATAACGGCGGCGCCAGGCGAACCTCTCCAGGGAGCGCATTCCATAGTTGGGGCGCCACCGCCAAAAAAGCCCTCCTCCAGGTACTCACCCACTTGACCTCCCTCAAAGAGGGTTCCCAGAGGAGGGCCACTGTTGCAGATCTTAGGGGGTGGGAGGGCATGTAAGGGCGCAAGCGGTCCATTAGGTATCCAGGTCCCAAGCTGTGTAGGGCTTTATAGGTCAGCACCAGCACCTTGAATGGGGCCCAGACTTCAACTGGGAGCCAGTGGAGCTGACGGAGGACTGGGGTGATATGAGAATAACGCCCAGCCCCTGTCAGCAGCCTGGCAGCTCTATTTCAGGTTGCATATGCCAGCAGTGCAATGCTGCATGTGGCTCAGTACCTAACAGGCAAACTACTGAATGACTACAGCTCTTTCAGTGGGTCCCGAGAGACCCCTGCACATCCTGAAAGCAATTTCCGAGGGGATGGTTTTCCTGCCTAGGATGGCTTTTGCCTCTGCAGGCTTGGGTTTAGTTTTGGCTCCTATTCTGATGTTATACTGTCATTTCAAAGTTCTGTTATCACCTTTCATTAATTTATGGTTTTAATGATTGTAAATGTCACAGTGAGCTTTGGCCATTGGGTGTTTCAGAAATGCAACAGATCAATAAATGACAGCAACATGAAAGAATTGTCTGCTGGATGTGAGTCCCACAAGCAGGGTGCTGCCACAGAAAAGGCCCTGCCCCATGTGGTAGGAACTGTGCAACTTAGCCTGAAGAGCCTGATCCTGCCCAATTTTGGAAGCTAAACAGGGTCAGGCCAGGTTGAAATCTGGATGGGAGACTTAATGTTGTGACCTGCCCAGAGAGCTTCAGCTATGGGCAGCACAGAAATGTGGTGGTGGTGCTGGTGGCGGCGATGATGAGGATGATACTCCCAATGGGCCACTTTCAAGAGAAATGCAAGCAAAGCATGCCCGACTGACCTTAAATCTTGGGATAGTCACTCCTTGGAAAGGCAGACCAGGAATGGTGCTGGACAGAGGCAGTGGACTTGATCCATCTGCATGCCTGAAGGAACACCCCTTAAGATCTATGGGAGAAGCCCTACTCAGGGAACCCTCTCTAAGAGAGGTAAAAAGGTCATCAACTCGGAGTAGGGCCTTCTCTGCTGTGGCGCCCAGACTCTGGAATGTCCTCCCCAGAGAGGTACGCCTGGCACCAAGTTTATAAACATTTTTATTTAAACAGTATTTTAAAATTAAAAGCTTTTAAGTTCAGTCACTCTGTTTGTTTTGTGATTTATTGTTCTGTTCTGTTATTTATTGAAATTGTTGTTTTAATTGTTCTTTTAAATATTGGAAGCCATCCTGAGTTCTTGTATAATAGGATGGCATACAAAAGTTTTAAATAAATAAATACATACATACATACATACCACAAAGTCAGAAAGACAAGCGCACCGAGGCCCCATGGCAGAGGCAAAACAAGACCCAAGCAACTTACGTGATAAAGTTTTCTGTGTGAACGGCAGCTTCCACAACTCTCAAAGAAGGAGGTTTTGTGGCTTCCGCTTGTAGATGTCTCACTTCTTTCTTCAGAGCGTGAAGTTGCTGATCGATTGTGTCATTTTTGTGCTTTCCTTCAAACTTAAAAAGGAGATAACTTAAATTATCCACAGGCCCTAAAGTAACTAGCTAACTGTGGCACCTTTTTTTTTAATCACAGTGGCCCAAATGTGAATCAAACGATACAGGATCCCCCCTCTACAATTCTGAGAAACTGAATTTCCTTTTTAAAAGAAATAGGAGCAAGTGTCTAAGTCCTCATGGCTACCCATAAGCAAATGTCAATGAAAATATTAAAAAGCTGCTTTCTCTCTCAGACACAATTACCTATTGGTTCAAGTATAACAAATTAGTTCATCTATTCTTGTATTTTCTACTCCAGGTCTAGCAAATCCTTTGAAGCTGTGGGCACACCTGGCAATTAGAGAGCCTGCCTTTGGCACTATCACAAAATGGCTTCTATAGGAAGTGAGGCAAAGAACAGGTAATCTGCCCAAAATCTTGAGTGTGGGGCAGAGATGAGATCCAAGGCTCAACACACTAAACTGCTCCTCTGAACACACCTACACTTTTAAACACAAACAGAGATCTAGTTCACAGCAATCCCAGCTGCTGATAAGAAAATGTGTTGATTTTTAAAAAGTGGGAGGGACAAGGCACCTTGGCACCTACCCATTGGTTCTACTTGGAGAGAGCTTGATCTACTTGGCACGGCAACAGCCATGCAGGTTCTGAGGCCAAGACAGGTTTTTTCTCATCATGTGACTCCCCTCTGGATGCCCAGACCAGAATGAACCTGGGACCACCTGCTTGCCAGGATCAGAGAATCCTAGAACAGAGAGTTAAAAGGGGCCTCTAAGGCCATTGGCATGGATGCAGGTGGCACAGTGGTTTAAACACTGGCTCCCTCGGCCGGGAAACGGAGATGAGCACTGCCCCCTTGAGTCAGACATGACTGGACTTCACATCAAGGGGAAACCTTTACCTTTATAAGGCCATCAAGTCCAACTTCCTGCTCAATACAGGACTGCAAGTTCAAGCATCCCTGACAGAGGGCTGTCCTGCTGCCTCTTGAATGCCTCCAGTGTGGGAGAGCCCACCAGCTCCCCAGGTCATGGGTTCCATTGTCATACTGTTCTCACAGTAAGGTATCTAGCCGGAACCTGGCTTCCTATAACTTGAGTCCATTAGTCCATGTCCCATGCTCTGAGATGACTGAGGGGAGATCCTGTCCTTCCCCTTTGTAACAGTCTTCCAGGTATTTGCAGGGAATTGTCCTATCTCCCCTCAGTTTTCTCTTCTCAAGGCTAAGCATGCCCAGTTCTTTCCATCTCTCCTCACAGGGCTTTGTTTCTGGTCCTCACATCTTCCTTGTCGCCCTCCTCTGACCCCTTCCCGGCTTCCCTGCATCTTTCTTCAACTGTGGTGCCCAGAACGGGACACAGGACTTCAGATGAGCAAAGGGGAACTAGCGCTTCACGTGACTGGGAAGTGGCACCTCCATTAAAGCCGCCTAAAATAGCATTGCCCCTTTTGCAGCCACATCACATTTTGACTCGTATTCAACTTGTGATCGACAACAGCCCCAAGATCCTTCTCACTTGCAGCATCGTTGAGCCAAGTATCTCCCATCTTGTAACTGTGCATCTGGTTCTCTTTTCCCATGTGTAGGGCTTGGCATTTGTCCCGACTGAATCTCATTCTGTTGCTTTCGGCTGAGCCCTCCAGTCTATCCAGTTCACTTTGCATTTTGTTGCTGTCTTCCCACCCAATTAGCCGTCAAACCCAATATTGCATCATCCGCAAATCTGATCATCATTCCCTGCACTTCTTCATCCAAGTCATTAATAAAACTGTTGAACAGCCCTGTGCCCAGGACTGAGTCCTGTGGCACCTCACCTATTACCTCTCCCATCTGAGAAGGTGCCATTAAGAAGCATTCTCTGGGTATAAGTCTGTATATCTGTCACTAAGCTGCAGCCCCTCCCTATATTGTGGAGAAAGTAGGAGGGTGCAGAGGACTTCAAAGGGAACGGAAGTGGGATTTCTGTTCCAACCTGGACTGGTACAAGAGCTGCTCCCTGGCAACTTTTGCTGGAGCTGCCACGACACTCCAGCTGGAGGGTAATTTGTTCTTCTCTGTTGGTGTAAAGTTTTGGCAGTGTGTCCAGGATCTCGTTGTTGAAAGCGACGTGCTGCGACTCTCGGAGGGCTGCGGATCTGAAAAAGCAACAACCTGGTCATTTCCCACAAAGCGCCGACTTGCAATTTTGTCAAGCTTTTAGGCTACCGGGCATCTGGAATTTTTTCAGCTGGGGTGGTGCATCCAGGAAAGCACAGCGGGATGTGCGGGGAGATCAGTGTGCCAGGCTGTCTGAAGCGCTGGGCTCTACATACTGGACTGTGGGAGCAATTCTCCCAGTCCAAAGGGAAAAAAGTGTGTCAGGAGGGTGGGGAAGAGTGGGGGTGGGGGCAGTAATTACATACAAAGTGGAGCTGAGGGAAGAGGAGCCCAAACACAACTACAAACCCCCCTCTCACTTGGCGTGGTGCTGCAGGATGCTCAGGTTGGCACGGATCAGTTCTTTGGCTTCAGTTTGATTTACCAAACTAGCAGGAGGAATAACAGGGACTGGGGCCTTCATTGGCTGAAGAGGAAGAGAAGGCTGGGGAGCCTCGTACTTCTTTAAACTGCTGGTAATTCTTTCTTTGGCTGGAAGAGGAGAGACACAAAACGTGCATCATCGACTCTGGCCTCCTGAACCATCAATGCTGCTTGCAAAACATTTGCACCTGGAAAAAGTTTCACACCTAAGAAAAACAATCCTTCCATGTTGAAAGCATCCTGGCAGCTTTGGCAATTGTCTCATATAGAACAAATAGTAGTATAATGATGCATGTAGAACTTCTGTCAAATGCACAAATACCCACTTTTAAAACATGGCAAATTAGAATGGTGATCTACTTTTTTACAGCTACTTCCACATTCATGGAAAGTTACAGATGTAGTTCCAGTTCACAGAGGATGATGTGAATGAGGCTGCACAGCCCTCCCCCAAGACGAAGCAGCGGAAAGGACACCCTCTGCCCGGCACGGCCCTCCCCCAAGACGAAGCAGCGGAAAGGACACCCTCTGCCCGGCACGGCCCTCCCCCAAGACGAAGCAGCGGAAAGGACACCCTCTGCCCGGCACGGCCCTCCCCCAAGACGAAGCAGCGGAAAG
>JAIXND010000762.1:5285628-5342688 GCA_023646645.1 Varanus salvator macromaculatus
ATATGAAAGGATATGCAGGAAGGATAGACAACTTAAGTCTATTTCGGCACTATTTGCTTTCAGAAACGTTCACTGAAAACTTCACACCATCCTTTATTCACACTGACCTGAAATTTTTAAAAATTGACAAAAGTGTGCAATCGAGGACATGTTTCAAAATGCATTTTTCTCCAAAAGTTGCAATCCTAAGACATGCTTTCCTCTCAAACATATGTGCTTTTACATGTATCTTGATACTTGATTAAGTTGGGAAATCCTTGCAGCATTCAAAAGTGTGAAAGTCAGTGGGTAACTAAGGGCCCACAAGTCCAGGAGGTGCAAAGCAGGTCCATTTGTACTGAAGTTTGCAAAGAATGACTGGTTTGCATGATCAAGATCATCCAGGGTGGCTTAAATTTATTTATATTGCGATTTACCATATTTTTTGCTCTATAAGACTCACTTTTTTCCCCTTCAAAAGTAAGGGGAAATGTCTGTGTGTCTTATAGAGCGAATATGTGTGTGCAGTAAGTCTGTCAGATGTGCAGCCCATGGGGAAGTGATGGGGAATGTGCCTGTGATGATGTGCCCATTTGACTCAGAATATTTTTTTTCTTGTTTTCCTCCTCTAAAAACTAGGTGCGTCTTATGGTCAGGCGCATCTTATAGAGCGAAAAATACGGTATATCCTGCCTTTTTCCTACAAAGGACTCAAGGCAGCTTACATCATTCTCCTCCTCCATCTTATCCCCACAACAACAACACAGTGAAGTAGGTTGGGCTGAGAGTCTGTGACTGGCCCAAAGTCACCCAGCTGGCTCCATGGCCGAGTGGGGACTCGAACCCGGATCGCCTGAGTCCCAGTCCCATGCTCTTAACCACTACGCCACACTGGCTCTCTGAGACAGAGTTTGCAGACACCCAGCCACAGCTGCCTGTCACATAATCAAGCTTCAGTTGATGACTCCTGCTGTCCAAACCTGAAGAGGCTGGGATGCTGATGTGGTTAATAAACAAGCAACCCGTGATGTTGGGTTTGCACACAGCCACTTGCATATTCAAAAGGGCATCCAGTAAACTCTGCTAAGCCCCATGTGGCAATTAATACACAATGGCTTCTGTGTGAACAGCCTGCTTCTCCTCCCTCAGCCGTGGGATCTCAGTGGTTTGATAACCACAGCAACAACCCACCCTTACCCAGATGACATTTCATGCAAGCCACCAAGGGTGACTGGATCAGACAAACCTGACCAACGATGTGAACAGTTCCTGCTCCAGCATGTCGAGAAGTGATCACCTGGACTTGCCAGGAGCACTTTCTGAGAGATGTTCAAAAGGTGGAAGAGACAGAACATGCCTTTTCTGTGGCAACCTCCCCAGGAAAGCACACCTGGTACTGACTCTGGAATCCTTTTGGCACAAGGCAAAGGTGTTTCCCTTCTCCTGGGCATTTTGATTGTCTTTTGTGACTGACTTTAGAGGGCAATTTTCGCTATTTGTTTCTAGTATCAGATGCAGAACAGGATGGACATTTTTAGAATAACTGTATCATCTAATGAACTACTATTATATATAAAGAATGCAATCCTATGCATATTTAGATAGAAAAAATGACTGCTTGGAGCTCCAGGACTTTTCTCTGTCCTACAGGGATATGTTTCATCTCCTTTCTTGATATTTTATCCTTTCCTGTAACATTTCTTTAAGATTTAGTTTCCGATCATGTGAAGCAATGCGAAGTTTCATAAAATAAAAAGTAACAAAGCCAAGAGAGATATGAATCCAACTGCTGGATGGGAAAAATTATTAAAGAAAGAAAGAGATGCTGAAATGCATTTTAGCAAAATTCTACTGTGGTTGTGATGATTATCAGTTCTATTTAAATCTCTATTTGGCCTCTTTGTTAGAGTTCCAATTCACAGAGAACACAAAGCCCCATATTCAAGGAAAAACCTTTCAAAGGGAGAGCCAGGGTGGTGTAGCTGTTACAGCTTTGGACTGGGATTTGGGAGATCCAGGTTCTAGTCCCCCTTTGGCCAAGAAACTGACTTTGACAAAGCCAATGTCTAGCCTATATCCCTAAAAAGATCAGTAGCTCAAAGGGAACTGGCAACTCAGCATAAACTGGAGTTTCACCAGCTGCCTTTGGCCATGGAGGCTGGAAATGACGGGCACTTCAGTTCTGACACATCCAGGGTGACCCAGGTTGGGGAAGCCTGTGTCAAACATTTTGTCTTTCTAACACAATACCATTTGTTCTCCCTGGCTAGATTTGACCTGGATTCCAACACAGAGATGTCTTCCGATGCTACCTAATCCCTTTGTCTTTGTCTTAACTGGGGATTTGAATCTGGGACCTTCTACATGCGATTTGTTCCATGAAATCATAACATCCCCAGAGGTTAAACTCACCCATACTGCGGCCCTGGGCGATGAAGGTAGAGGAGGAAGAATTTCTGCCAGATGAGTGGAAGGAGGGGGTGATCCGCCGGAGTAACCAGCGCCTGATGAGCCCAACGGTAGATCAGCAGCCGCTGCAGAGAAGGTACTATGGGCAGCTTCAGCTGAGCCTGAACTTTCTGCAAGCAAGTAGAGGGCTTCTTACACGGGCTTCAAAATTTGTTCCACCAAGTCAATTTCCACACTGAGGTGTTTAGAAGGTGGAGGGGAGGGGGCTGGATGGTTGTTAGAGGGGTCACTAATCACAAGGCCACCTTTCGGTTTTACCTTCAGGGCCTGATCAGGAGTCAAAGAGTTGGTGACTAACTCCCTTTCCACAGCTCTGCGCAGTTGGGAATCTTCTTCGAATATAGACTCCATATTCAGGACTGTCCATGCAAACCAAACCTGCAGAGTGAATGAGGAGAAGCCTGCCAGGGTGGAAAAGAGCAGAACAGATGGTGCCTCTTCCCCTTGCATGGCCCTCCGGAGCCACCAACCATGCCAGCAGTCGATGGCTTTCTACAGAGAGGAGGGACAACACGCGAGCAAGCCAGCTGGACGGCAGGTCTTACCTGCGCGGGATTAGCGTTCCCCTCGATGAAGGAAGGCGTGACGTTGCCTGCCACAATCCAGCTCACCAAGGAAGAGAGCAGCCCCTTGTCGCAGTGGTAGCCCAAAGCATTCTGGGAGGTTTGGACGAGACAAAGCATGCTGGTGAGAAGACACTGTGCTGCTGTAGACTACAGGGGGTGAAAAGCCATGGGGGATTTCGGCAGCCTAGCAGGACTGCAGGCCTCTCCTGGAATCTGAAATCCCACAATGGAACTTCTAGGAACATGTTTTGCCCCTCGTTGAGTCGTCGTAAGAGGCGCTACGCTGGACAGGTGGAAGGCCCACCTGGTCCAGCACAGTGTTTGCATGGTGGCCAGCCGAAAGCCCCAGTGGGACCCCACAAGCAAGACATGTGTTCCACTGCTCCCTCCTGCCCATGTTCTTCAGCAACAGGCATACTGACAGCCTTCTCCTGCATTGATTAGTCTCATCCCTGTTGGAAGCCTGTCATTATTACTGATCAGGGAGCGCTGGGCATAATGACATTAGACATCATATGCAGAAGGCCATGTGGAATGGCAGTTCCTACAGCCGAGACTGTTCCATTCATGGCCACAGACAGACAGGTGCACTCCACAAAATGGACAAGTGTGCCCCGTGGCAGAGCAACGGGCTGCCAAATAGCGCCTACATGCCAAAGAAAATGGCGTCTTGGCTGCTTTTCAAGGTATGTGCCCAGTCCTGCACTAGGGAACAAGGACAAACCTAACAATGCCAAAGAAAGAGAGACCCTACAGAAAAACTATCTGTGTTCCAAGGCAGGCTGAGCTATCATAAGGAGTGAGGAATTTTGAAAGCTACCCCCGTGCCTCTGTTCTGTGCTCCGATACTAGGAAGTCAGGCAGCAGGCTTCACCCGTACCTTGTGCTGCTGGTACAGCAGCTTCTGCACGCAGTCCTCTTGGTTAAACTGGAACGCTGCTTGGCACAAGTCATCCATCAAGCAGAGGATGGCTTTCTCCCTGTGCCAGAGGGGCTGGCTGGTGAGGGCCTGGACCCAGAACTCCAAGACAGCCACTGGCCCGACGCCGCTGGGGTGGCTGCTTATGAAAATATGACTCTGCCCAGATAAAAGGTAGAACAGTCAAATTGCTCGTGATCAAGAGAGGGGGGACCACCCCTTTCTCCTATCCATTAAGCGCAACATCCAATTGTGGCAGCCATATTCCTTAGGCTATCAGCTGGATGTTGCGTGGAAGGGACACGTGATTCCATAAAGCCTTGCCCTGCACCATGTGCTCAGCACATGGGACTTGCCACTGCGGTCCAGCACCCAAGGCCATGCTCTTCTGCTACGCAGCCAAGTGACTCCCAACGTGCCTTTTGGGCATCACATTTACATGCTTCTCCCAAGAACTGAATCTACTTTCTCTTAGACAAGCATCCCATTATGTCAAGTGTTCCCTGCCAGGCACCTGCCAGGCCTCATTCAGTAGGGGAACCCGGAACAGGTGGGAAGACCCAGATGTTCCACGACCACATCTTGGTGGCTACCAAGATTCTCCACAGAAGGTATGTCTTCATCAGCAGAGATTGTATCCTACACTTGTAGAATGTTTGACCGAAGAAAGGTCCCATCCAATACTTTTTCGGTATGTCTGAACAGACACCACACCCACACCCATCCCACTGGAGATATGGGGCACCTCATTTTGCACTGCCTGGGCTGACCTACAAGGAATCGAGGATTCCAGTTTCAGGCACTTGTTCCTTCCCATTCCAACTCCTGACCTGAATCATACAGTTGAGCAGTCTGAGGTTTTCACCGAAACTCGTCCCTGTCAGGTGCTGAGCCACCTTGTGCGTCACCTGCTGCGTCATCCCTTGGGGAACACCACTGTCCAGCTGAAGGAACTGGTGGAGGCAGGAGAGAAACCTAGGGAAACCACAGACAGACTGCCATCTCGTTCTTGAAGCAAAGCAACCAGGTGGAAGGTGGAATCTTTGGGTTCTTTCTGTACGTTGCCAGTGTGCTGCCGAGCTTTAGTGGCAGACTGCTCCATGGCCTTAAAAAGACCAAATTTACCTTGTTTGTGAGCTAGATTTGACCCTTTCAGACCTCTGGGGTGGCTGGATGACAAAAATCACCAAATTGCCCGTGTGCAGGCTCAATTTAACCAACTGTGGTGCTAAAAGCGCCACAGGTGGTGGCCAAAATGCCTTTTGCCCACCACTGAATTCAGCATAGTCAATGGGGGCAGAATGTGGGGCAGTTGAGGCCCATGTAGCCGGCAGGCTACTCAGTTTTGGCCTGTGTGGTAGCAGCAAAGCCTCAATATAGGAGATTGGAAGCTGCAACAGGGATGCCTCTTCTGTGGATTTGCCAAGTTCAAAAGGTTGGTCTTTATGCTGGCCCTGGACAATGCTAAGATCTCTATCCGGGGATCCCAGTTTCTGTCTGGGACTGAAAAGACACTGATTCCCTCCCCAGACCTACGTCATTCCCTCTGCCCCTCCCCCGGTTCCAGCCTCATGTCTCCCAAAGCAAAGGGTCAGGAGAGGGACCGCAGCTTATGCTGTATTACACATGCAGCCTGCAGAAAGAGCAAGGTCAGCCCCAGGTTTCTCCAAATTAAAGGCAGCAGAACTGGGAAAGACAACCGTGCCCTGGAGAGCTATGGCCTCCCAGTGTAGCCCAGCCTTCCCCAAGCTGGTGCCCGTTTTGGACTCCATCCCCCAGCATTCTGATCACTGGCCATGCCGGCTGGGACTACGCAAGCCACCCTGGGCACTTTTGCAAAAGAGGGGTCTGGGAGTTTCCCACTAGACACCTGGGAAAGTCTGGCGCTTACTGTTCGTTCTTCAAGAGGTAATACTGGCATGGGTAGAAGAAAGGCAAGACTTTATCTAGCAGGTGGACGACAGTTCTCAGGTGCCGTGTCTGCACCAGAAGGGCCAGGAGAGGGATCCCTTCAGTGCAGAACTTCTCAACGCTGCCGAAGGAAAAGAAAAAACATGATTTCAGGGACATCAGACAAAATGGAAAGACCATGGACCTGCCTGCCAACATCAGGAAGCAGCCCATGGGCTCTGAGAGAGCCGTAGCGACAAGCCCCGGGCTGATTGCAGCCGCCCCGCTAGCAACTCAGGATGGTCCAGAAGTTGTAATGAGAAAAGGGAGCAGCATTTGGAAGAGGTCTTTCAGGTTTAGCTCAAGCTGAAACATTCCACGCACACACAAAAGCTAAAATTAACTTCAAACAACACAACCACAATGGCAGTTACAGCTGAGATGCCTTCACGTCTTCACTTCTGGCCTTGCGATGGACATTTCCTAGGTCTGGCCTCACCCCTCCAGTCTTTGGCCCCACCCGCAACTGCTGGGTGGCCCCGGAGCTTCTTTGAAACAGAACTGGGTCCTTGGGCTTGAAGAGACCCAACACTTCTTATTGGGTGGACGGGGTATAAAAGTTTTGAATAAACAAACACCCGAACACACCCCCCTCACCTAGCCTTTCCCCTGATGCCAGGGGAAGGGGCAAAGGACGGTCTCTCTTGCTTCAGTGTGCAGCCTGCTCCGCTTTCCAGGAAACCCAGAACGGCGGTGCTTCGAGCGAGCCGGCAGAACGGGGCCCATCCCCAGCCCAGAGGCCAGGAGCCCCACCATCACACACCTGTGCCCCAGCGTTGTCATGGCCAGCGCAAGGTAGCAACCAATGGGCAGGTTTGACCGCACCGCCTTCAGCAGCGGGTGGAAGGTGGGCGATTCCGTCAGTTCGGGCACCGCACTGGAACCGGGAATGGGAGGCCAGCCTTTTGGCATGCAGTAATCGTTCATGTGGAGCTTTAATCTCAGAACCAGTCCCCAGGCCCACTGGTTGAAAGAGGTTTCTGGAGTCTTTCCGTAACGGACGATGCTGGCCAGGTAGGAGACCTAGAGGAGACAGACACCACATGGCTCTCTGCTGGTCTATCTTGTGCTGCCTTCAGCAGGAGCAACACACCTGGCAGTGGACTACCTAGTTTGAAAGCAAGTGCTGAAGCTGTACAAAGCTGTCGGCTACCTGGGGCGGAGCCTGTCCTGCTTTGGGCACATCACGAGAAGGCAAGGCTTGCTGGGGAAGGCAAAGGCAGAAGCAGAAAGGGAAGGCCAAGGGACAGCTGGGCAAACTCTTTCCACAAAGGAAGCCACGGCTTTGGGCTCCGAACTGCTAAGCAGGGCTGCCGGGGAAAGGGCATTTCAGAGGGCCTCCAATTCATAGGGCCTCCGTATGTCAAACAGGACCTGATGGCACGCTGCGACCCTGGGGGAGGGAGGAGCTCCGGGACGCATCCTGGCACTCCAAGACCATTCCAGGGGCGGCTGAAGCCTCCTCCCTGATTTGCATCTGGAGGTCCTTGCAAAACAGAGCACTTGCGACACCAAACACTTCCCCGGAAGCTTTATTTTCTGGCATGCAAGCAGTTGGACGCTTCTGACACCCCTTCTTTATCCCGACTGATCGGTCCTTTTGCTTTTTTCGGGTGACAAAGGATATTTATGACCTTGTTTTGGAACACAAGGAACATTGGCATTTCCTGACTTCTATTTCACTTTCATCAACAAGGAGGCGTTGCAACTTCTCATCTAGCCAACACCGTGGCCACTTGCATTTTTGACATTTTTAATCTATTCATCCTTCCTTCCGCTCTCTGGTTAATCCTCTCCTGGACAGCTGCTTCTGAACTCTCGCCTCCAGAGTCCTTGGATGACATTCTCCATCGATCAGGAATCTCCAGCTTACGTGAGGTACTGGCAGAGCGAGACTTGCCTCGCCTCTTCCCTCCCAGACCACAGGCAACGTTCCTCTCTACCAAGGATCCATGCCCTGCCTCTTCCACCCCCTCACTTCCCCCAGTCCTGGCCAGGACTTTCTAAGTGTCTCGGACTGACCCCGCACCCAGCTGGGGGCCACCTCGCCTCTCCCCGTGTTGCCACCAGACTGTCTCTGGCGTCCTCACAGCCCGCCTTGGCTAAAGCAACCACTTCCTAGCATGCGAAGTGGTTCATGTGTCCAAGTGAATTCGTTTTCCAAGCCTTGAACTTCTGATGACAGAAATGGGGCAGTCCGTGCGCAGTCAGATTTTTGGGACATGCCAATGCTTAGCTAAGTAAAAAAAAGATTAGAAAGAGGGAAAGCCTAACAGAGGAAGAACTCCAGAGTAACTTATGGAGCGTGCTGCCTAGAGGCACAAAGATGGCCCGGCCACGTTTTTCACCACATCCCCATTTTCTTCCCAATCCAGCAGGTCAGCTACTGAAAGTGACTTCAGCTCCATGTGGCCTTGTAATAAACTTGTCAATATAGGGAAAGGGGACCCCTCCCCTTGCAGAAAAAAGGGCCAAGCAACATTTATGCGCTTATCCAAAAATGGGCATGGAGAGTTTGGGGTGGGGTGAGGGCTCGGGAATGTGCAGAATCCCAGCTGGAAGCCGACTCATCCACAGGGAGCGCAGTACCTGTCTGAGGCTTTCGGAGATGAGCCCGCTGTACGGTTTCTGAGAGAGGTACTTCTGGTAAGCTTCCAGGACGGTGAGGGCCACTTCAGCATGCACCGCCGGATCCAGGTGAAGGCTGCCCTGTTCAAGGACAATGTGCTTATTTTTGAGAAACAGGCCTGAGCTGCACATGCCATAAGCAATCCCTGAAGGCAAGGCCTTCTCTTTGGTGGCACCATTTCAATGCTGCATTTCCACTCAGCCCTAGAGCAGTTCATTGAAAGGAATCAAATGAGGCCCCAAGAGTAACATTTGGGCAGCAGGCAGCCACCACTGCAATATGGTGTTTGTGGTCCCAGGCTGGCTGGGGATACTGGGAGCTGTAGGAGTTTTATCTCTGCACCAGCAGAGAAGCGCAGTCTGAGTCACTCAAGCTGTCAGACAGCACAAATGCAAGCCAGCCTCGCTCCACCCCACACCCGCACTGGGATAACTAGCGGATTGGCCACTTTGATCCAGCAGCTCACATGGAACTCACGATCCCGCTACATGCTGGAGGAGGAGGCAGCCGCCGCTGCTGCCATCCAAAAAGAGATCAGTCCTACTTCTGGGAAAACAAGCAATACGGAGCTTGATCATGCAGAGGTGTATGAGCCCAGAGGTCAAACTCCATTTCAGGGAAGCTCTTGGGGGTAGCAGTTCTAGGATGGGGGCGACAAAAGGCTGAAGGGGAAGAGCCAAAATAACCACCTTCTTGAGCTTAAAGCTCCTACTGCCAGGAACTATGGCCAAACTACCTGGGAATGATCATTGAATCATAGAATAGAACTGGAAGGGGCCATGAAGGCCATCGGGTCCAACCCCCCACTGCTGCAGGACATCAGGTTACACCCTCCCACTCAGAGGGCTGCCCAGCTTCTTCTTGAATGTCTCCTCTGTGGGAGAGCCCACCACCTCCCCAGGCAGCTGGTTCCACTGTCGCATTGCTCTGACTGTGGGGAAGCTTTTCCTGATGTCCAGCCTGAATCTGGGTTGTTGCGGCTTGAATGGATTATTCCATGTCCTATATGGGATGGGAGCTGCAGTCCTGCATAATGATCTTGAGGATCTTCTGCCTTGTGGGGAAGGGAGAAGCAAAGTGCCATGGGGATCCCTTTTCTTAATTCTGTCAACTGTTTCGGAGAAGAGGCTGCAAGAGAATAGCTAGCTGGCTCAAGATCACTTCAAACCTAATTTCATATTTAACGACAACTGTTGCTCAGGTAACAAAAACTTAATAAACTAGTTCACATCAAATCCACAGAAAAATGTGCATGAACACAAGCACAACTTCAGATAGTTCCTGTCTGTGCTGCAGAAGGCACCGTCTTGGAAAAGGAAGCCCCTGCCCTTGGTGCGAGTGAAAGGGGAAGGCCTCCCCATCTGCAGTGTTTTGATTGACTGGTACTATATAAGTTTTTAAAATGCTTTGCCCAATTAATCAATTAAAAGTTATAGACCCTTTTTCAATACACACGTTCTCGCAATGTCCCCAGTTCAGCCCCTCCAGGATAACGCAAGCTAGTTTGTTTTCAACTTCAGTCAGGTTGTAATTCAGAAGCCAGTCACGGATCAGGGCAACCTCCGAAGCCGATGGCTTCCAGAGAGACATTGGCAGCTCTTTAAACAGGTACAGGGAAACCTGCAAGCAGAAAAAACACAAGAGTTGGAGCCACCGGGTCATCATAGTAACCCACCCTGAAAATAAGCTACTGTGGCTTGGTTCTTTGGAACAGATATCTTGCTTTAATTGAATTGCACAAATATCTCTCTCTCTCTGTTTTTAATACCTTAACATTTGTGCAAATCTCCCCAAAAGTTTGGGGGGGGGGGAATAGCATTGTCGAGGAAGGCTATGAAATGGGGCCCAGTATTGGCCACTGTGGTTTTAAGGGGCAATGCAGAGGGAATGTCGTCAGCAAGACTGCAAAGAGATTTTGTCATTCCTGCCAGGTTTTAATTTTTACTGTCACATTTTGTTTTTTGTTGGTATTATGTATGTTGTTGTTATTATTTATTGCTTTGTCTATTTATTGTTCTAATTCTTGTAAGCCATCCTGGGATGATTTTCGGGTAGGACAGGGTAGAAATATTTTAAATAAGTTAAAGTAGGTGAGGGTTTGCAGACTGCAAGTTGTCCACCCTTAGTCTATTCTAAGGAGGGCTGACATTGGATACGATCCCATGATCTTGGGAATGTTTTGAAGTTCATACTTTTTCAGGTCTTGGGGGTTAGAAATCATGTTTCTTTCACAGTGAAAGTCAGCTTCTCAACATGGTTTTCCATCTTCTGCATACTATGGCTCTGGTCAAACATCCTTGACCAATGAACGGCCTGAAGCTGCGGCAACCCAGTGGGCTTCTTACCATGCCAACCCTTTGGATGGTGTCTCTGACTCGGTCCAGCAGAACAGAAATCATGCTTGTATGGACTGCGGTGATGGCTCCCAGGAGCTCCCGGCCAACCTTAGAGAAAGTTTCCCTGGTGGAAAGGCTGACATAGGACACCTGAAAGCACAAAGAGAGGGAAGTGGAAACACCGTCCCTGTTACTGCGGCTCCACATTTTTCTCAGCACCAGGAAACGAAAGCAGCTGGATAGTCCAAGGGAGCAAAGTCATTTCTTTATCGACAGCTGTTCAAAGAACTTTGCACGGGGATCTCGCCTGCAGGAGAACAGCAGCCAGGGAGCCCTTCCTCCTCCAGATCAGTGTTACTTTGCCCACCTGGAGCAAGCGGAAGGGCTGCCACAATTCCTGCCAAAGCAGCAGCCAAACTGGCTGTGTGCACCTCAGCCTGGCCCGCCCTCCGCCAACCCAGTGCCCTCCAGTGTTCTGGAGTGCAATCCCCAGCAGTCCTGACCACTGGCCATGCTGGCTGGGGCTGATGGGAGTGGAAGCCTCAGACTTTGAGAGGGCACTGGGCAAGGAAGGTTGTTCAGTGTGCACAGCACAAATGAAGCTCCTGATGTACCTATTTCTGCAGCCAAAGCAGCACACACACACACACACACACACACACACACGAGGGGAACCACCAGGCTGGGAGATCTCAAGGTTTGCAGAAGCACAACAACAACTTTGGGAATAAGAACTCAGAACAGAGAACGGAAAAGCTCCAACAGCCCAAGGTGTGACTGGGGTCTACAGAATGCTGAGGCGCAGATGCAGAAAAATGGAAAATTGGGGTGCGGTAGGGGGAGAAGAGGATTGCTTATTTATTCTTATATTTTTATACCCTGCCTTTGTTTCCTTTACAGAATTCTCCTCCACTGCTCAGTCTTACCCCCACAACAACAACCCTGTGAGGTAGGCTGGGCTGAGTGTCTGTGGCTGGCCCGAAGTCACCCCACTGGCTCCATGGCCAGGTGAAGACTGGAACCCCCGTCTCCTAGGTTCCCAAGTCCAATGCACTGCCATCCTGATGCGCAGGAATCCCAGGAAAGGGGACACCGAGCACTGCACAAAGCAACAGTTGCTCTCAAGCCCGTCTGCACTTCCATGCCAGGTACGGCTCCGTCAGTCTATGAGAGCCCATGTGGTGCAGCGGTTAAGAGCGCAGGACTGGGACTCAGGGATTGTGTGTTCGAGTCCCCGCTCAGCCATGGAGCCTACGGGGTGACTCTCGGCCTAACCTACCTCACAGGGTTGCTTCTGTGGGGAGAAGACTGGGAGCAGCAGGAGGGGAATGATGTCAGCTTCTCTGAAGTTTAAGCTTACGCCCTTATATGCCCTCCCGCCCTTTAAGATCGGCAACATCGGCCCTCCTCCGGGAACCCTCGGTGAGGGAAATTAAGTGGGTGAGCACCCGGAGGAGCGCTTTCTCTGCGGTGGCGCCCCAATTATGGAACGGGCTCCCTGGAGAGGTTCGCCTGGCGCTGTCGTTATCTGTTTTTCGGCACCAGGCGAAGACCTTTTTATTCAAGTCATACTTTAATTGTTAGTTAGGTGTGTTTATAATTTGCTGTTATGTATTTATGTTGTAGTTAATAATTGTTGGCTTTTTTTTTTTTAGTTGCCGAGATGCACCGAGGGGGGGAGGGATATAGTGTTTATTGTTTATAGTTTTATGCTTTTATTGTATTTTATTATACTGTATTTTTAACTGTTGTAAGCCGCCCCGAGGTTTTGTTGCGATGGGGCGGCCTATAAATGTTTTAATAAACAAACAAACAAACAAACAAAGTTCGTCATAAGAAAAAAGGCAGCATATAACTCTAATAAATAAGTGTCCTATGTGTGTCTGTGGTTATCCTCCCAACTCCCATAGCAGAAGTAGCAATACTTCCTGTACACACATCCAGCAACCATGGTGACGACACCTGTTAAGGCAGGCCTGTTTCGGCATCTCCATGTTGGAGAAGTTTGGGGAAGGTGATCCAAGGCTGAGAGAACATTCCCAAGCTCATCCAGAAACTCCATGGCCTAGTTTACATACAGCAGTTCAACAACATCTTTTCTCTGACGCCGCTGGCACACCTCACTAAATCCCATACTTTCCCACAGGCTTTCTCCAACCTGGTGCCCTCCAGATGTAGAAACATAGAAACAGAGCGAGTCAGAAGGGGCCTCCTGGGCCATCTAGTCTGACTCCCGGCACCAGCCGGCTCCGCTCATGACATGCCCACCATGTGCATGTCCAGCCTGTCTTTGAACACCCTCACCGATGGGGCCTTAACGACCTCCCGTGGAAGCCCATTCCACGCCCTCGGGGTCCTAACTGTCAGGAAGTGCTTCCTGGCATCCAAATTGAACCTTGGCTCCCTGAGCTTTGCTCCATTGGAGCGCGTCCTGCCTTCCTCTATAGAAACATAGAAATGTGTGGGCCTGTAATTCAAAACAGCAGTCCGGCACTTCTGGAGGGCTGGGGAGATGCTGCTCTGAAAGCAAATCAGGACAGAAGCAGCCATGGGTTACTTGGGGTGCCGAGTGAGCCCAGCCAATGCTCCGTTCCCAGTACATCCTGACCAAATCTTCATTTCAGGGAGCCACCCTCATTTGACCAGCCACTGTTATGATGGACGCTCCATTTTAACACAATAGTTTATTCTTCCTGCCTTCTTTACATTGTAAATTGTCATGCACTACTAGACAGCTTTTAGGCAGGTAACAAAGGATCTGCCTTTGTTAAACATGCATGCATAAATAAATGCAGATGAAAGAGTCGCCCAGGGCGTGATGCTATGTTTAAACGGGGAAAAAGGCCTACAACTCACAGCACAGCTGACTGGAGTTCGGTGAGGAGCTGCAGGCCTTTTCCCCTCTGTCTGAGCTAACCTAGGAATGCCCTTCCAGTAAGTTGCCAGCAGCGCCGAATTCAAAGCAGGGAATTCCCAGCTCACAGCTCAGCCTCGCCGCACCAACACGGAAGTCCCCCTCAGCCCTGAGCGTTCTGCCCACCCTGACGGAGACCACCTGCCTATCCTGCCGCCCTCTGCTCACCTCGTAAATTTCCAGCACAATGATTCGGACAAAGTCTTCATCTACATCCCTCCGTTTTGTCTGAGCCATCTGGGCAAATGTTGTCAGCAGGCATATCTCCTCTGAGCCGTTCATCGCCTGGAGATACTTCTCAAAATGCTCCAAGTGGGCTGGGTCTGCAGACAGGATCTATTCATAACTCAAATGCTGAAAGAGCTGCTTGAATGGGTACTTTGCCTGCTGATTTATTTATTGAGATTCCCATCCCATCCCACATCCTTTTCTAAAGAACTCCAAGCAGCTCATGCAATTCTCCTCCTGCGGCTCCCAGTCTTCTCCCCACAACAACAGCCCTGTGAGGTTGGTTGGGGTGAGAGTCTGTGACTGGCCCAAGGTCACCCAGCTGGCTCCGTGGCTGAGCAGGGACTCGAACGCAGGCCTCCTGGCTCCCAGACCTGCGCTCTTAACCACTGCACCACGCTGGCTCTCTGTACTTTTCACTCAGCATCCTGCTTATGGTCAGCCTGCAAGCCATGCAAGACCCTCTGTGGACCTGCAGAGGCCCTGGGCCGTCCCGCTACGCAGCAGATGATTCACCCGCGGGAGGTGGAGGGAAAACTTGTCAGGATCCCCCTGCTGCGAGGCAGTCTGGGCCAGGTGCACTAGCCAAATTGCTTGCCCGCCTAGGAACGAGAAAGGGGCAGTACCTTTGAGTTTGCGCTTGCAGTCCGCAGGCTGCAGAGTTGCACACATCCTCTCCAGGTTCTCGTTGTCTGCACAGTGCATGATGAAGAAGAGCTTCCACAACATGTTGCTGGACAAAGTCCCATATGGCATCTCGGACATGAAGAGCCAGACCCCCAGCCTGTCGGGACCCAGAGGCCAGAAAGGAATGCTTCGCCACGTTTCCCACGGTCAGAGAGTGTGCATCTCGCCCGTGCCTTCCCGTGTCTCTGCAGCGCTCCTGCATCACTCCCACCCAGAGCTGCACATCTCTCCCCACAAGGAGGATTTCTGCAATCTCTTTTTTTTACACACAGCTCTGGGACGGCACCGAAAGAGAATGGGCGCATTTCTTTTTCCCTCTGGCTTAATACTCTTTTTATCATCAGTACGTACTCAATTGGGAAAAGAAGGCCTCTTCTGAAGGCTAGCAACCAAAGAATGCCAACACAAACTGAATATGGAAGAAGGTGAGGGGTCAGGAAAAGGAACCGCAGCAGCCAAGTTAACGACAGTGGAGAGCTAGGAAGTCTTGCTGACACCAGCCTTCGCCAGTCTGTTGCCCCCCAGAACTACCACTCCCAGAACCCCCAAGTATGAGAAAAGCTGGTCTGTTCTGGCCACCGGGGCTCATCAAGGTTTGCATAGACTAAGGTTTGGTGCCAGAGGTCAGACTAGATGGCCCAGGAGGCCCCTTCTGACTCGCTCTGTTTCTATGTTTCTTCCCACCTGTCTGATCACTAAACACTGGCAACAAAGTACAAGGGATGGCTATTTCCATCACACCCTCCTTCTCAGGAAGCCCCTGGCAGGCACTACTGGGGGAAAAATCGTGCTGGCTTGGTGGCCCTCTGGCTTGATCCCGCAAGGCCTCTTTGCATTCTTAAGAATAAAAGCAGGCCAATGTAGCCTATCTCCAGGGTTGCACCACAGAACTCCGAAAACAGACTTTCACAGTTTTCCAAGGAATACAGAATTCTTTGTAAGAAGTCTGGGGCAGAGGGCAAAGGAGGAGGAGAAGGAAAGAGGGCCAAAACAGAGGAAGAGAGAGGATTTTCTGACTCCCTTCACAATCTAGAAGGCCAATCAAGAGAAAGGTGTGGTAAAGGCTGACAGCAATGCAGCATGGAATGCTTGGTGGAATACAGCGAGGAGCAGAACTCTGCAGGAAACGGTGTCCTATGCCCCTGGACCGAGCAAAATTGAGCTTTCACAGCCCTGCTCATGGAATAAGCAGCAGAACTGGCCCACTGATGGAAAATATGGTAAGGAAGGGATATGGAACCGCTGGTCCACATAGGCTCCCTCTTCGCCACAGCAGCTGATTGGAGATCAACGCTTTCCTCAGTTTAGTACTGGATAAGGGCACGACCCTATGCAGGTTTGCAGAGAAAAAGGTTTAGAAAGAAAACCTCCCAGCATGCCGAAACTTGCATACAACTGTGCCTTAAGGCTCTCTTTCTGAGGAAAGTGCTCAGCTCCAATCAGCCGCTGCTCAGACAAGAGTTTTCCTCAGCACGGCAAATGGTCTTGGCCACAGGATGATTTATTTATTAGATTTATATCCTGCTGCTTTTTTAAAAAAAAACCTCAAAGCAGCTTACATCATTCTCCTCTCCCAGCTCTAAGTCTTATCCCCACAACAACAACCCTGTTTTGACTGTGAGTTGTCCCAAGATGCCTTGCATGGAGGACAGCTTACAAAAGTTTTTAAAAAGTAGAATAAATGAACCCTGTGAGGTAGGATGGGCTGAGAGTCTATGACTGGCCCCACGTCACCCTGTGATCTCCATGGCCGAGTGGGGACTAGAACCCAGACCGCCCGACTCCCTGGCCCGTGCTCTTAAACACTACACCACACTGGCTCTGATGATCCCGCTGAGTAGTTCAGTCGGAGCTTCATCTCAGAGTTACATTCCACTTATTTCTGCACAGACACACCTCCCACATGTGGCTTGTTTTTTGAAGAAGATACAGAGGTGGTTGCTGCTTTTTAACTACTGCAAAATCTAAAACAGTCACAGGATTTCACGAGCCAGTTTGGTACGGGCTGGAGCACCAGACTGGAAAGGCCCATCTGGGTTCCATGAAACTCAGTGGGAGACTTTGAGCCACTCACTGACTCTCAGCCTAACAGGTGTATTGTGAGGACAAAAAGAGAGAGGAATGTGTACTCCTTGGAGGGAATGGTGAACTATGAGCATATCAAGTAAGTGTGTCGCACTTGTATGGTAAAATTTATAGGCAGAACAGACAGACCTAGACATAGGCTGACTTCCCTGGATTCACATGTAGGCAATTTCCTACTGCAAGTGTTAAAAGCCATTTCCTTCCTTGGCCATCATCTGCACTGCTGACAGGAGCCAATGAGGACCTTTCTCCAACGTTTCAGGATACACATCAGTGGTCCCACCTGCCCTCACAGCTCCCACCTTATTTTCAGCGGGATTCAGCAAAAACTCCCCAGCAGCTAATGCCCCCACCCAACCTGCCCCGTCTCTTCCTACCGTTTTGCTTTCAGCACATGCAGAACAGCCCTGAGAAAGAGTTCGTCGAATTCGATCTGCAGTTTCTCAACAGAGTAAGGGTGCATGGTGTAGCCACAGTCCTTAGCACGGCTGATATACTGGGCCCAGTGATCGCTCACGTAGCAAAGCGTCATCCTGCAGAACCAGAAGGTGGGAGAAAACAATGAAGCAGAACCCAGGTAGCTTCAGATCATTAACAAAGGCAAACTAGCCCACTCCTGTCCAGTCATCATCCCGATTGCCTACCAGGCAGAGCACGATTGATTATTTTCTGCACACTCTGAAGAGCCGCCGTGGGCCGGGCAATTGATCTACCCCTTTTGGTGGGAGGGAAGGGCTGCAGCTCAGTGGCAGAGCCCCAGACTGGCACATAGAAGGTGCCACGTTCAACCCCTGGGATTTCCAGGTAGGGCAAGGAAGCGCTCCTGTCGGAAACCCTGGAGAGTCCGCACAGGCAGTTCTGGGCCAGGAGGAGCTCAGCATCTGGCTTGTCCCACGCCAATCCCTCACTCCAACAGTCCCCAACGGCACAGCCAAGTGTCAGGAGTGGCTGCATGGCCACACCTTGAGCAAAGTGGGGGGACTGGGAACCGCGGCTCTTTTTCCCGCCTAAACATATGCATAGCCTTATGTCCTTAGCGTCATTAAAAAAACCTTAACGCGTATTCTTTTATTTGGATTTATACATACGCACAACCTTTAATATTCCTGTAAACCACCTTGAGGATTTTCCTGCAACATAATACATAAATGCTAGAAATAAAGAGAACATGGGGAAGCTGCAGGGAAATTACAGAAGCACCCTCCTGTTTGTCGGAGGGACTTGTGCGATGCCAGACAAAAGCAACACAGAAGCAATGCTGCTTTT
The DNA here is from genome assembly GCA_023646645.1 of Varanus salvator macromaculatus. Lineage (NCBI taxonomy): Eukaryota > Metazoa > Chordata > Lepidosauria > Squamata > Varanidae > Varanus > Varanus salvator. The sequence goes on from JAIXND010000762.1 coordinate 5,303,657, forward strand.
GCATACACTTCCAACAAAATCAAGAATTTGGGGGCTAACGTTCTACAGAACTAGAGCTCCATTTTGTCTTATCTAGAAAAGCAAGCTGTGGAAGTTTATTGTTATTCTCGCAACACCTTGAAAACTAACAACAATAGGCTTTATTAGATTTATATCCTGACTTTTTTCCTTTTGAAGAACTCAAGAGCGGCTTACATCATTCTCCTCCTCCTGCTTGCAATCTTGTCCCCACAACAACCCTGTGAGGTAGGGATGGTGTACCTTGATCCCCTGCAGCAGCACAGGGTTGCACCGACGGCCTTCGTGGCCCCTTCCAACTCTGCTGGTCTATGATCCTATGATTCTAGGTTGGGCTGAGATTATATGACCAGCCCAGAGTCACCCAGCTGGTTCCATGGCTGAGCGGGGACTAGAACCCGGATCACCTGGGTCCCAATCCTGCACTCTTAACCAGTGCTCCATGCTGAACCACTCTTTCTTATTGCAGCACAAGCTTTCATTTATCAGGCACAAGCCATTTTATTCTGCCTGACAAGTCACTTTCATATTCTGCATTCTGTTGTCTCGCCCCCTTCCAGCCAGCACATCTTCCTGTTTAACAGCATCCCATCCTTGCAGGTGGGGGCATGCTTTTGGTTTGCGGCTGTGTGGGATGATCTGTGGGTTGGGGTCATAAATCCAACACTTACATTAGTTCAAAACACGGTGCGTTTCTCCTGAAGCCAAATGCATGCAGCTGCCCTTGAAGCAGGGCTGAGAGACCTGTAGCCCAAAACAACTGGAGGGGCACAACTCCCATCGTGCCTTATCTTGGCTATGCTAGGTGGCACTAATGGGAGCCGACAGCGAAACGTCTGGAGGGCCAGCAGTTGCCCAGCCCTGCTTTAGAACAAAGCAGTCGGCCTTTCTGAAACAGGCTGACGGGCCAAGGCAAGTGGGGGGCCAGCCCTGCAGCCCCAAAACCTAGTATCGGTCAGTGATGGCCCTTGACCATGAAGCTGCCTAGCCCCGCACACCAAACAGTCAAGCCCTGCTCCTTGCCTGATGAGGCGGCCAATCCGTTTCACAAACTGCCGGTAACGGGCTCGGTTGAACGTTTCCAGCCCCACAGCCAGAAGTTCCACTAAAGAATCAGCAAATGCAAAGATTTTCATCATCTCTTGGGGTGTGGCTTTCTCGGGAGCATAAACACCTGTGCAACAGAAAGCATTTCAGAGTTGGCTAAAGCAGATCCAAAAAACAGATGGCAGAAATCTGGACCTAGTTAAAGAAAATAAGGAAACTTGTTGTCATATACTCCAGTTTAAAATAATGTCTATGTTACTGGGGAAACTGAGGTAGGGCAGTTAATGCTCACACTGCCTTTAGAAGTTGCATTCCAAAGCAAACAAGGCACCAGGCTGGGAAAGGGTGAGACACCCCCCTTCCTGTTCCTCATCCAACAAGGCCAACATACTTTCATTTCCATTCACAGGGATGAATCTTCATGTGTAGGAAGGGGGGTTGAGTGGCTCCAGTGTCAATGCGGGGTGGGGTGGCCACTCTGGGCTTTCAACTTCACTCTCAAGGCGTTGTCTGTGGTACTGAACCCCAACCCCAAAACGCCACCAACCACTGCTGCACAAAAGGTGAGAGCAGGAACATCCAGATGGTAAAAACTGATTTCTAAGAGCCATCACCCACGTATGCTCAAACCTTGAGGTCCAGTAAACAAACGGCGGATTGCGAGTTTAAACTGTTCCACAAGTGGCAAGTGCAAACTGCCGGACACTCATGCCCAATCAAGTCAACTGGACACTGAGCGAAGGGAATGTTTTGATGGCAGAGAAGTCACGCAGGCCATCCTTCGTGAGTGCACACGCTCACACGAGCATAAGCACATGATCCATTTGAGTAACACTCATTTGTAGAAAGAAATGCCTTTTCCGGCACTCACTGCCCCAGCGCCCAAACTGTGACGGCACCGTGTTATGGTCTCATGGAACTTGCCTGGCATTCCACATCATAAGCAGTGGCACTCGATGTTGGAAATTAAAGGGACAAATCTCTGGCTGGTTGTTCTGTGCTCTTAAAATGCCACAGAAACCTATCATGTGTATGATTTTTAACATACGTATAGACCAATGGCCTCTGTTGCTAATCCCCATCATTTTTTTTCCTTTTGCAAAAGAAAAACATTATTAAATGTTATTACAAAGACATTCCAGGTGATGACTACAGACAGAAATTCTTTTGGAAATCCGGTCACCTTTAGAATCAAATCCAAGAATATGCTGAAAGAGTTCATGAAAGGGGAACTGGGACAAAAACGCAACCAAGTCATCTTCCAGAAGAAGAACCCAACTAGTAACTGGATCTTCATCCTAGGAGGGAAAAGGATTACATCAAGCGGTTGCATGTTCTATTGTTAAGGAAGAGCACGGAGTCAGTAAGGAAGCACAGGGATGCAGGAAAATGTTTGGGATCTACTGATAAGCAAGCAACCTTTCATTAGATCAATGCTGGCTTTAAAATCCAAACATGTAACATCAGGCCAAGTTGAAAATCCAAACTTTCTCTGCCCTTGCGGACCTCATGCTGCTGCTTTTCCCTCTCTCACCTGTTCCACACCTGTTGTTGTTGTTAGTCGCGAAGTCGTGCCTGACCCATCACAACCCCATGGACAACTTTCCTCCAAGCCTTCCTGTCCTCCACCATCCCCTGGAGTCAACTCAAGCTCACGCCAACTGCTTCAGTGACTCCATCCAGCCACCTCATTCTCTGCCATCCCCTTCTTCTTTTGCCATCTATTGTTCCCAGCATTAGGCTCTTCTCCAGGGAGTCCTTCCTTCTCATTAGGTGTCCACAGTATTTGAGTTTCATCTCCAGTATCTGGCCTTCTAAGGAGCAGTCAGGGTTGATCTCCTCTAGGACTGACTGGTTTGATCGCCTTGTGGTCCAAGGGACTCTCAGAGTCTCCTCCAGCACCACAATTCAAAGGCCTCAATCCTTCAGCTCTCAGCCTTCCTTATGGTTCCAAGCTCTCACAGCCATACATTGCAGCTGGGAAAACCATCGCCTTGACTATACGCACTTTTGTTGGCAGGGTGATGTCTCTGCTTTTTAGTATGCTGTCTAGATTTGCCATAGCTCTCCTCCCCAGGAGCGTCTTTTAATTTCTTGGCTGCAGTCCCCATCTACAGTGATCTTGGAGCCCAGGAAAATAAAATCTGTCACTACCTCCATTTCTTCCCCATCTATTTGCCAGGAAGTGAAAAAATATTCAAATAAATTGTTCATCTTGATCCAGGTTTTCATGCAACTCTGCAGAGTGGTTTTAAGTGCTGCACATTAAAATCCCTGAGCCACAGTAACTCAACCTGGTTCTCCTCTCGGAGTGCCATTTTACATTTTGCTCCAGCCTGGCCCAGTGTTCATTCACCCACTCAATTCCAGTGGGGGATCCAGCATTTTTCTAAAAGATGAATTAGATTCCACAGAACTGGGTGCAGGCCACATTTCTGCACCTCAGCCTTTGCCCCACCTTCTAAAGCAGATTGTGCTCTTCTGAGAAAAGAGGGAGACCCTATCATGAGGGTGGCCATGTATCCACTCACCAAAGGTGAGGATCCACCATGAGAATTCCATGTGGAATGCCCACTGCATTATCAGGAGTGGGACCAACCAGCGGGAAAAAGTCAAACAGGAAAATGGCTTCCTGCCTGCTTTTGTTCCTGCCCCCTCTAGTGTGAACCCAATGGGTAGGCATCCAATGTTAGTCCTGTGTAGATCAGACACAGAGGAACAACTGGGGCCTAAATTACCGTATTTTTCGCTCTATAAGACGCGGCTGACCATCAGACGCACCTAGTTTTTAGAGGAGGAAAACAAGAAAAAAAATATTCTGAATCCAATGGGCACATCATCACAGGCACATTCCCCATCACTTCCCCATGGGCTGCACATCTGACAGACTTACTGCACACACATATTCACTCTATAAGACGCACAGACATTTCCCCTTACTTTTGAGGGGGAAAAAAGTGAGGCTTATAGAGCAAAAAATACGGTAGTTACAATACCTCTTCTCCAGCTTCATCCACTAAAGTCCAGTTTCCAGATTCATTTCCTGATAAGGAGGTCATCCCCTCACTTGGCTTCATATGGCACATGAACTCTGCTCGATTTCTGCAGGGTACAAGGTAAGACATGTCGTGAAAATTAGGGGGGCAGAACGGAAGAGGGAGGGAAAGCTCTTTGCCTTGGCCAATATTCTAAGGTGGATATTTCAAATCCATCTTCCCACACTCCCTTCCCCTCTTGGGTTCTCCAGTGGGACCACCAACTTTTCCCATTCCCCCCCCCCATTGTTTGTTTCCTTGGTTTTGCACAGTTTTCCTCACTCATTTTATAAGAATGAAATGCTTCTCCTAAGATTTATTTACAGCCAGTAAGAGCTTGAAACTCAAATATTAAATATTCTGGAAGTATAAAATATTTAGTAAGCATTTCTGGCACAACCCTTTTGCCTTCAGCCCTGTCTGCCACCGGTGTGTGGCCCCGAGTTTCAATCAAACAAAATTCAGTCCTGGGGCTGAGAAAGGCTCAGCACCCCTGACCTGGTCTCACATTCTTTCTCCTTTGTACTTACTTGGCAGGAGACATAAGCAAAGCGAGGGACTGCATAAAATGAAAGACCCCAGATGGATTACCCAGAACACGAATCTGAAAGTAAAGAGGGAATAGAATTAAAGACACGGCATCTTTTCAGTCCAGGTTGGGAATCACAGGGATGGGGAGCATGCGGGTCCGCAGAAGGGACGAGTAAAAGGCCCTGTGGCCAGAGGAGCAACCTCCAGGGCCAGTGGCTGCTCACCCACTACAGACATGGGATGGGAGGACCAGGTTTCTGGCCCCACCACCATAAAGACAAGAGTAAACATTCACACCTGAATGAATGGAACAGCCCATCTGCTGACACCAGCTGGGCATCGAAGGATGTGGTTCAGGAGGAAGAGATGGTCCCCTGGGCAGCCGACCCTTTGCAAGACTGACACCTGCAGGGACAGATGAGAGACAATTCCAGAGGGAATTAAAGATGGGGAGAAAGACAAAGCCACAATTAAACTTTAAATCATGCTCCCCACATCAGCCACACATTCTGAAAGGCTCTGTCTTGTATTGACACTATTAATTTATTTACTTCCAGGGCATCTACACAACCAAGGGGGTATACATAAAACTAGCTAAGGACACAGGCTGTGCGCCAAGAGGGTTACAATCTAAGAGGTGAAAGCAGAGAGGGAGGGAAAGGCAGAGAAGGGCATGAGAACCCCAGGAGAAAAGGTGAGGTTTTAAACTGTAGTTTAAATACAGAACGAAGACCTCTGTAGAACAGACACCCCAAAGTGTCCACAAGTCACACCAACTAGAACCAGTGGCCATGCTCTCCTGAGATGGAGGGAAGATGGAGTCCAGCAGCACCCCCGCTGCAGAAGGTACCCCGTGGTGGCTGGGCCTCGAGCCAGGGGATGTCGCCAAGCACATGTCTCCGCTGGAGGCGTTCTTGCAGCCTTGGGGCCTTCATTCTCTGACCAAGAACAGCGGGACAGTGGCAACCTCTGAAACGCAGGTGCCCTTCATGACAGCCCCGGCCACCATTCCCCAAGGGAAGTCCAGACATTCAGGCAGCTGCATTGATCATTAGCAACAATCCTGTTCCAAGAGCTCCCCTCTCCTTCAGGAGCGGGACCTTCTGTGGAGCGAACGCACTTTTAATTGTCCATCCAAGACCAGACAGGGAAGCCTGGCAGGATGGGTGGCAGGCGATCTCAGCGCCTCTCTGAGTAAGAAAGCGCCTGTGACCCTGCTTTGCTACACCACCAGCTGGGACCGGAACGAAGGGTGGCCCTGGCTTCGCTCTGGCCGCCACAAAGCAGTGACCCTCTCGCCTCGTCCCGAGGATCCTTCAGCTCAGAACCTGCAGGACCTGGGGAGGACATGCCCTAATGCCTCCCCCAGCTGCAACGCCACACGTGGGAAGAAGGGCCGGCTGAGAAAGGCAGGGCCTCCATCACAAAATGGCCCTCCCTCTCGTATCGTGCTTGGCCAAAGCCACGTCTTTCTACCAAAGTCATCATGTAATACTCAGGAATGGCCCAACTTTATTTTGTGAAGGCACACGCTCACATGAACTGGAAAGTTCACTCCAGCCACATGCAGAAGCAAAGACGCCTTCGACCTGCCCCGATGCAATTCTGAACCGGGGGCTAAAGTTGGAGTCTCAAACATGGACTGATGATTCCTGATGATCGATTCTCTCAATCTGCCATATCCCTCCCATGCCTCCCCTGACCCTGCTGGGGGAAATGAGTGACAGCAGAGATGAAAGGGGTGATCTGGTGTGCCAGGGTGGTGTAGTGGGTAGAATGCTGGACTGGGACTCAGGAGACCCGGGTTCGAGTCCCCGCTCAGCCATGGAGCCAACTGGGTGACCTAGGGCCAGTCCAGACTCTCAGTCCAACCCACCTCACAGGGTTGTTGTCGTTGTTGGGATAAAATGGACTGCACGTCACTTGGGGTTCCTTGTCAGAGGAAAGGCGGGACATAAGCGCAGTGCAATATCAGCGATGATGGCCTCTCCTGAGCTACTCACCAGCCTCCGAAGCCACGAGAGGACGTCACCCTGAAACTGAGGATCCTCAATCATGCGGCGGGTGAAACTGAAGAGAACGCTGATGCATTCTTTCAAGGGCCCCAGGTCCGATGAGACGTTTTCTGTCTGTTTAAGGCCTTTGAGGGGGGCAGAGAGAGGAGGGTTAGCAGGGCTCAGACCCAGCCTGCTGATACAGAGGGCCTGGCTGGGGCCAGGGAGCCCTGGGCAGCCGTGACGCTCACTTAGTGAAGCCCTAAGGGGGCCGACTCAGCCTCCCTCACAGGGATGCTATGACACATCACAAACAAAATCCCACCTCATTAGGAGAAGAGTAAGATGGGCAGGAAGACCTACATTGCAGCCCACTACCAGAGGCCTGCCAAAATCCGTGGACCCCACATGAAAGCTCAAGAACACCACCACCGCCAAAGAACAAAAACCACAACTACAACAGCACACAGCACACTGCATCTAAAATAGTGATAAAAACAAGGATGAAAGGTCTTCACCTAACATTGAAAAGAGAGATGGCACCAGGCAAATAGGCTCCCTGGGAAGCATATTCCACAGTCGGGGCGCCACTGCTGAAAAGGCCCTTCTCTGAGTAACTTTCCTCCTGATTTCCTTCAAAGAGGGTCCCAGATAAGGGCCTCTGCCTTGGATCTCAAAAGGCAGGCCGGCACACAGGGAGAAGGCACTCCTTCAGGTATCTAGCACCCAAGCCATTTCAGACCTTATAGGTCATTACCAACACCTTAAATCAGGCCCGAACTTCAACTGGGAGCCAGTGTAAGCAATATAGGACTGGCATGATATGGGAATATCTGCCGGTCTCTGTTAATAACCTGGCAGCTCTATTCTGGACCAACTGAAGTGTCTGGAGCGTCTTCAAGGGTAGCCCCATGTAGAACGCATTGCAATAGTCCAAACGAGCGGTTACCCAAGCGTGGGTCACCGTTGCCAGGCACTGCTCATCCAGGTAGGGATGCAGCTGATGTAGCCGAAGCTGAAGGAAAGCATTCCTCGCCACTGCCAGTACCTGATGCTCCAGGGGCAGGTCAGGGTCAAGGAGCACACCCGAGCAACCTACCCTGTCCTTTAGGGAGTGCAACCCCATCCAGAACAGGGCAGAAATCACTCAGCTGGAAGGCTGAACCACCTACCAACAGGACCTCCACCTTGTCTGGATTAAGCCTCAATTTATTGGCCCTCATCCAGTCCAATACCAGGCCAGACACCAATTAAGGATTGCATCAATTTTATACCCAAACTTTGTGCCCTGATTCAATTATGCAAGTTCAGCACTGGGTCAGGGAGTCCCCAAGCCCTGCCAGCCGTGGATTAATTAGGCAGCTCACAGAACGTGGGGTTCCTTACGACACAACATTGCTGCTGCTGCCGCTATGCAGCATCCCACGCCCTGTGCGTGCATTGCGAGATCTTGCAGACTCCCACTGGGGGCAGAAGGCCAACCTGGAGCACACACCTGGCTCCTGCTGGCGAATGCCCACAGACGTCAGCAAGGGAGAGCTGCTGAGCAGTCCATAGATGTAGGATTCCACCTGCAGGCGGGACAACAGGGCGGTGTACAAATGCAAGGCCAGCGTCTGATGCACATGGCCCGCCTGGACCTCAAACACCCTCCGTAGTTCTGCCAAGGCACCTTCATTCATCTCGACCGTCTGGTAGCGATGGTGGCCGGACACTTTGCACTGATCGGCACAGACGCCCTGCAGGGGAGACAAAGATGCCGCACGTTCAACACACGAGGAGGACGGCGGTGGAAGCGTGAATGTTTCTGGCTGTGCCATCCAAAACGAGGCTGGGCCCACGCTGGCTACTGTGTGCGGAACCCTCATTTTCTCTGTGTCGTTATTTCTAAGATCTGCAGGCTGTCCTGCAACAAAATGATAGGGACTACATGCTAAGGACAGTAAGACATGATGCGAAATATGGTTTCAAATACAGCACGCCTGCTGTGCTCTTGCCCTGGGAACATTAGGAACGGTGGTTTTATTTGATAAAAACAAAAAGGGTGGCTGTGGAAAGCATGCCACTAAGAGCTCCAAATATTTTTTGAGGATATGGGGTACAAGAAGTGCTAAGTCAGCTTTAAGGTAGCTAATCGCAATCATCAATTAAGAATGCAACCCTATACCCAAGTGTTTGAGAGTAAGCCCAACGAACTTAATTCTGAGTAGACACTCACAGGACTGCGCTGCTCCTACGCATCAGAACCTAATTTGAAATTATATGGAAAGGTGGGGTGGGCGAAGCTGATTACAAAGTGTAACTGAAATTTGCCTTTCCCAAAGCGCTAGTGCTTTTTGGTCATGGCCTTTCAGGGAACCAAGGCGCTCATTGCGTTAGTTAAGAAGTATGAATACGTTGTTCAAAATATCAGCTCACGGAGCAGCTTTCTCATGAAGCTGGGACACAGAATGCACTGCATCCACATTGCACACCCCTGTGCTCACACAAGAGCTTGCTTTGGAGCACAAAAGACCTGCACCCGTGCAGCCCAGCTGCAAGTTTCCCTGACCAAAAAGTACGCTGCTCGAATTGTGCCTCCTGGGCACAGTGCTATGCCAATTTAGACAGGCGGGGCAACTACTGAGAACTGAAGGTCTTTTTTCTGTCTAAAGGTGCAGAGGACTGTACCTTTAATCAATCAACCATGCTGATGACGCTGGCAGCGACAGACTTTTACATCTTAAAAACAGCCCATTTTGTTTCATACACATGGATATACGAATAGGATATGGTAAGGGTAATTCTTATACAAGAGCTCTGAGTTCGCAAACGCCAAGGCTGGGCAGTAAATTCAAGGCCCGAGATAAATTACAATACAGAATTCACTTCCTTAAGATGTGATGGAGGCTATCAGCTAAGACAGCTTTAAATGTCAATCGGACATATTGGTGGGTAGCTCTGGACACACATGAAGAGGGTCACCTGGGGCATGAAGCTGGAAGGGTCCCTTCAGGCCACCAAGCCCAACCACCTGCTCAGTGCAGAAATACACCAATAGCACCCCTGTGTCTGATGTAACCGTGCAGTCCCTCTCTGACTATCACATGCAGGGAGCAAACAGGCCAAGCCTGTGTGATTTCCTCCAACCGTCTCGCTGCTAGAACCAAAAAGTTCTTACTAAATACACCACAGTCAAATCAAGCTAAAGGTCCCTCTTTTCATCTGTCTGCGCTCTTATAAAAATCAGAGGCCGCTAGAAGAAAACCAGTCTATAACGGTGCTTCCTCTGATTTCCTAAATCCCACGTCTCAGTGTGGGGATGCCAGTTTCAAATGGTCCACAGTCAACATCTTTGAACTGACTGAAATGCTATTTAAAAGCAAGAAGTTCACAGTACACTTTTGTGTGTGCCTGCTGGAATATTTTCCCATGTTGTGGTGTCACCACAAGAAAAGAACTAACATTACACAGAGATGCTTGTATTTTACAACTCACCTGGCCAGCACACGTGGCCAGGAGTTCCATGCAGGCAAGTCTGTCCCTTCTCCATCACTCCGTTCATTCCTCACCAGTCCTCCAGGCAGAAGACACCCCTGCTATTCCCCAACAACACCTTGATTCTGAAGTGGTCGAGCCTGAAAAGGGTCGAAATTAGGCAGCCTCTCACAGCCTGGTGCACCCCAAATGTGATGAATCACAGCTCCCAAAATCTTCAGCCACTGCCCAAACTGGCGGGGAATTATGGGAGCCGTGATCCAAACATCTGGAAAGCACCAGGTTGAGAAAGGCCTCTTCTAAGGAACTTGTGACCCAATCTTAACAACCAACTTCCATTACTCCACCTGAACGGACTTCTGTTCATCCTCAAAAGTCCAGAGGCGACCCTTAATGCTTTGGCAATCCGAGATCAGGGTTTGCAGCTCCGCTTCTGCCAGAAGCAGCTGCTTCCGACAGCGCCAGTAGTTCAGCAGCAGCTCCAAGAACTCATGCCTGTCTTGGTGTGCCACAGTCCGGAACTCTTCCATGTAGGAATCGACATTCTCCAGCCAGGAACAGGGCTCAAAGACTTTCAGCTGCTCTTTGCTAAAAGGCAACAGCTCTGGTTCAACCAGGATCTCAGGATAAAGTTTTCCCTTTGCTAGCCGTGGTTCTATGGCAAGCCCAGAGAGCTGTTCATGGAAGATCTCCGATGGCAGGTCTGGATAAAGCTTTCGGACACCAGAATTCTCAACATGTTCTTTGACCTCTTCGACAGGGACAGAGTCAGTGGCAAAACCCTCTTCAGGTGAACAGGCCAGCAAATCCTTTATATGCCACACATTCTCAGTTTCGGGGCGCTGGGCACTTGCTGTAGGTGGGGGTGTGCAAGAAGGGCTCTTTTCGGATAAGCCGCTGGTCCCTGTTTTGGTAGCATCTGCTTCCATGACATTTTGAGGACTGGTGGCTTTCCCCTGCAAATCTTCTCCCTCCTGCACAGTCCTGGCTCTGGATTCTTCCACCTGCGTTGGAGGGTTTGACTGCGTAGCAACTTGGGATCCTTCTGCATCTAGTGCTTGCTCTTCCAGTGGGACTTGCTTCGCATTTTCTCTCTCCACCACTTCACTACAGAGCCTGGGCTGTGGACAATGCTCCACTTGGGTATCGCTGGATTGCGGAAATCCTTCTTCATCTTTAACTGTACTAGGAAGGGAAAGCTGGGGAGGGGCTGCTTCCTCCTCATACTTCTTCTTTTTTTCCTAGTGGAAAGAAGAGGAGTAACATTAAAATATCTGGGATCTGAGCAACAGCCAGGAACTAATAAACACATCAAAAATCCAATCAGAAAGGGGAACTTCTCACTTTAAGCCCTAAAGGACAAAAGGTGTGATCCAACGCATATTGAAACAGAAAAACGCCCTGCAGCTGTGAGTGTTCCCTAGGCAGGATTGCGGCTGTGGCTATAGGATTCTTCTGTCTAACATGCATAGGATCGTAGGCTAACTCGGGGATCCCAGCAAACATTTGTCAGACCCCTAACTTATGCAGGCTTATTGGTCAGGGTCAGTCAGGCAAATAAGAGTTCTGCGTAGCTCACACCAGACTTTCCATCAGCTTAGTTTATATAAAGACTTTGAATTTCCCATCTCTGTGCAATGTTAACTTATTTGCTTACTTCAGATACACCTGTACTAGCTTTTACCACTAGATCTAAGGGTAGTTGGCAACATGTTAAAACTATCACATGTAATGATGTAAATATAACAGAATGACATACTACAAAGGAGCATAATGCAATGTTCACAAAAGTTTATTAAATATACTAGTTCTGAGAGAATTAAAGAAAGGTTGCCTACAACATTACAGAATAGGTATAGGCAAACTTCCTTTGGTATGGAAGCCCTCAGCTCGGAGCTCCCTCCAGCCACATGGGGAGGTGAGGTCCCTTGACCCGATACCTCAGCTCACAGCATTCACCGAGGTCTCCTAACATTTTTAGGGGGCTGGAGGGGCTGCCGTGGAAAGAAGGGGGGGGGAGTCCACTTCTGCCAGCTCCGCTTGGACCCAACCAAGGTTTTTATCACACCATCTCCCAAGTTTTATCTGTTAGATTTTAAGGCGGAATCTTCGATTCTTCATCATCTGCCACCATATCCCCTCCCGGGTTTTGTTGCCGCTTGCCTTTTCTCTTATTCCAGACTGCCCTTTAAAGAGGAACACACAAAAGAGCAGCGTAATGCCCAAAGAATCAGTAGTGTTGGCGCCCTCCACTTGGAACTGCTCAGAATATTGCAACATGCATTGATTCTCAACAAGTTATGGGTTAAATTTTAACCCCCGGGAGCAGAGCCTGCTTTTCTGCCTTCCCATTGCTGGTACACCTTTATATCCACCAAAAAGCGGCTTCAAAAGGTAAGGAAACAATCAGGACACTGTGAGATGGGTGGAAAATCAAGACACATGAACTGAATTTTCTACCCATCAAACAAGAGCATATTTTGACCGAAGCCTTTTAATTGCCAAGTCTGCTATCTGATGGAGGGGAGGCTTCAACTGCCATTCTGTGTGTTTTAATCTGCCATTTTATGCTGTGTGGGGCTTTTTAAACGTTTTGTTGTATTTTGTAGAGTTTTTACTGTAAGCCACTTTGAAACTGTTGTAACAAGCATGATAAGAAATACTTCCTATAAACAATCTTCCCTCGCTATGAAATGCCTACTCAGTTTGTAGAAATGTTTCTTTAAAAAAAATGAGGACCCAAAATATGAATGCAAACAAGAGCCTAAGGACATCCATATGAGAGTCACATTACTCCAGGCTGAAGGCGTATTGCATGCCACTCGGACACACACAGAAGAACAGAATTAACCTCTTTCTAGGCAGACAAATAACCCTGATCCACAAAGCAGTGTTCTTCGTCTATTCCAGGGTGCCCCTCAAATTCTTACAAAACCAAGCCTTCATTTCTTGAACCAGGCTTTCCCAACTCAACACCCTCCAGCGGCTGTAGACTGTCCTTCCCATCACCCCATGCCACACACCCTGTTGTGCTGGGAGGTATAGTTCAACTAAGGTTCTATGGAATATGTTGAATTCATCCACCTGTGTTTTCTGGAACATCAGGTGTCTCTCTTTCCATCGTCTGCTTACTGGTGAAATTGATTTATTTTTCCCCCAACAAAAAATGGCTTTTAAAACCAGAATGTCATTCTACTTACACCAATGCACATTAGTACATACGTAAAGCAATTGATGCCCATTCACTCGCCCCCTCCACCCAATGAAAAATTGATTCCTAAGTTCATGGACTCCAAGCGACTTGGAAAAATCTGTCCGAGGAGGAATCAACAGGTCCAATTCATACAAAGGCAACCTCATCTGAATCTGCCATGGATATTCCCAGCATGCGTAACCCCTACACATCCAGCAGGTGTCTGGCTGAGGAACGCTGCTCTGAAGAAAAGCCCCTGTACGTAGATCAAGCATCCCATGCAGTGCCCAGCACTGCTTCGTCTTTTACAAAGACCCAGGAGAGGCTGCAGCTTATCAGGTCAGCAGAAAAGGGCCTGCTGCAGGATTCCTGGCAGGGGAGGGGAGGATTTTGCCCTGGGCAGAGATGCGCAGTGCTTTGCTAACCAGAGAGCACACCCAGGTCCTGCTCAAAGACATACCTGGAGAGGCAGGTCGAACCTACTCCTCCACTCTGGTCACTTGTGTGTCAGGAAGTGAACTCTATAGAGATAATAACAGGGATAGGAGGCTGCTAGGCAAGGGAGGCAGGTGTCTTGCTCCTTTTTCCTGCCTGGACCCTCTTCTGTGGCCTGTCCTTCCTCAGTCAGTTATGGCATTGTCAGCCATACCAAAAGTCCTGCGTGTTTATAGCTAAAAGAAGCACAGCTCATAAAATTTCCTCATCACACGAGCAAGTGCAACAGCCCCTTTCTGGCACTGCTATGGGAAGGCTGCATGGAAGCAGGTAAGAACAGAAAGAGCCCTGCTGGATTAGACTCAACCCCTGTGTAAGCCTGGATTCTGTTCAGACAGTGGCCTGCAAGCAGGGCAGGAATATGACGGGACTCTCCCACTCCGGTTCCCCATGAACTGATACACAAAGGCCTCCAACACAGAGACATCGAACCTAGAGACCACTGACCGCCTTATCCTTCACAGATCTGCCCAACTTCCTCTTAAAACCATCCACGTTGGTGGGATCTCTACATCCTGCAGTAGAAAATCCCATAGTTCAGCCATGTGTTGTGTGAAGATGTGCTTTCTTTGATTGTCTATCATTTGTAGAATAACCTCAAGTTTGAGAAGAGAAGAAAAGAAAAGCTTCTCGCTGGCCAAGCAAGCTTTTTGCTAACCGAAATAGTTCCTAACTCATTTGGCAACCGTCAAGCAAGAGTGTGAGGTGGAGAATGTGTTCTGCTCTACTCCTAAAGCTGCCCTACAGGTTTAAGGTGCAAGACGAGACCCTGCCACGTTGAAAGGGCAGCAAAGAGAAAGAAAATTCCTCACAGAAAAGTTGGAGCCCTCCATTCTTTAGACTTGCGCATTGGACTGGGTTCACTGCTGCCTGGAGTGAGAAAGGAAAACAGTCACATGCACAACAACCCCAAAATGTGATGGCCACATTCCCCAAATCACTTCTTCCAGTGGAACTGCTTCTGCTGATGCTCGCAGCCACAGCTGCTGTTCTCTATCTCCAAACAATAGGGCAGTTGCATGTAGTGTGCCGGGTACAGTGCTGGCTGTCCCATTTCAACGCAGAAATCACAGAACTGGTATAGCGCAGGAAAGAGCATCAAGGAAAAAGTAAAACACGTGGGGGCTTTCAGGTTAGGGGACCCTGCCTATTTAACTTATATGCAGAGCACATCATGAGAAAGGCAGGGCTAGATGGATCACCAGTTGGAATTAAGATTGCTGGGAGAAATATCAACAGCCTCAGATATGCAGATGATACCACTCTCATGGCAGAAAGTGAAGAGGAACTAAAGAGCCTCTTGATGCGGGTGAAGGAGGAGAGTGCAAAAGCTGGCTTGAAACTCAACATTAAGAAAACTAAGATCATGGCATCCGGTCCTCTCACTTCCTGGCAAATAGATGGGGAAGAAATGGAGGTAGTGACAGATTTTATTTTCCTGGGCTCCAAGATCACCGCAGATGGGGACTGCAGCCAAGAAATTAAAAGACGCTTGCTCCTGGGGAGGAGAGCTATGGCAAATCTAGACAGCATACTAAAAAGCAGAGACATCACCCTGCCAACAAAAGTGCGTATAGTCAAGGCCATGGTTTTCCAAGTTGCAATGGATGGCTGTGAAAGCTGGGCCATAAGGAAGGCTGAGCGCCAAAGGATTGTGGCCTTTGAATTGTGGTGCTGGAGGAGACTCCTGCGAGTCCCTTGGACCACATGGCCATCAAACCGGTCAGTCCTAGAGGAGATCAACCCTGACTGCTCTTTATAAGGCCAGATCCTGAAGATGAAACTCAAATACTCTGGCTACCTAATGAGAAGGAAGGACTCCCTGGAGAAGAGCCTAATGCTGGGAACAATAGATGGCAAAAGAAGAAGGGGACGGCAGAGGATGAGGTGTCTGGATGGAGTCACTGAAGTAGTTCGCGTGAGCTTAAGTGGACTCCGGGGATGGTAGAGGACAGGAAGGCCTGGAGGAGTGTTGTCCATGGGGTTGCGATGGGTTGGACACAACTTCGTGACTAACAACAACAAGATTAGGAGAGCAAAGGCATCTCAAAGCAAACATGACAGATGTGTTTGTAAGATGACACAGCAAAGAAGACACACCTTCTCTCCCTCTCTCAAAATACTAAAATTTGAAGTCACCAAAAAGAAATAATTGCCTGAAGATCTAGAGTAGAACCAAGAAATTACTTTAGCACATAGAAAAGTTATGAAATTGGTGCTACAAGATCTGAGAATTTGAACAAAGGCACAGAAAAGAGATCTCTCAGCAGCTGCAAGTCCTGATGCCTGTGCACAAGCCTGATTTCAGGGGAACATGACACTGAAGGTCACTAGCAGGGGAATCACAACAGGAAAGGGCTGTCACCTTGTAGAATAATAGACTTGGAAGGGGCCAAGAAGGCCATCCGGTCCAACTGCCTGCTGTTGTAGGACACCAAGTCACACCATCCTACTCAGATGGTAGTCCAGTTTCTTTTCGAATGTCTCTAGTGTGGGAGAGCTCACCACCTCTCCAGGCAGCTGGTTCCACTGTTGTATTGCTCTGACCGTGAGGAAGTTTTTTGTGTGCTGCTTCTGGGGTTTCCAAGAGGTCTCTGGGTGGCTGCTGTGAGGAAGAGGTTGTGGACTGGGGCAACTTTCGCCTTGCTGTTCTGATAGAGAATGGGAAGAAACCCACCGCCAGCTCTTAGGCAAAGCAGTTACACGAGGCCCCCAATCCCAGGCACAGTCTCTCCTGACAACAGTCCCTGGCATCTGATGTGGGTCCTAGGTAAGAGCAGGCCCTCTGAAATGAGAGGGCCTTGCATTACACATGAGCCTGCCCTAAGAGGAGCCAACCTTGGATGCAGCCCAACAGGAGCAAAACTAGTTGGAGGGCCACTAGGAGAGGGAGGGGGCCAGACTGGACTGGGCATGGCCTGATCCAGCAGATACGCTCTTCTGGTGGTGGTGGAGGAGGAGGAGGAGGAGGGAGCAAGCGGCACCAATGGCAGGCCATTACAGCAGCAGCGAGCCTCCACAGCAGCCTTCCCCAGCCGGGTACCCTCCAGGTGCCCCGAGCCCCAGCGCCCATGCTCCCCCGCAGGCCAGCACGTCAGCTATCCTTCCCATTCCCTGCCCAGCCAGCTGCCCCGAACGGCGACGCCCATCCTCCCCAGCCAAGGGTCCCTTCCCCGCTCCACTCAGGGGCCGCAAAGCACGGCACCCATCCTCCCAGCCCAACTTCAATTCCCATTCAGCCCGTGCTGCCCCCCCGCCCCGCCCCGCCTCGGGGGGGCCACTCGTCCCCGCCAGCCAGACGCGCCCGCCCAGCATCCCGCCCGGCTGCCGGGGGAGCACGGGGCCCGCGGCCCACCCCGCGGCGGGGAGGGCGGCGGCCGGGCCCGCGCGGCTCGGTTACCTTGGCCCTGCCGCGCCCGGCCTTGGCCCGGCTGCGGGGCTTGACGGCCTCCGCCATCCCCGCCGCGCCGCGCCGCGCCGCACTGTTGTTGTGGCCGCGGCGCTCTTCCGCCCGAGTGCTGGTCACGTGCCGCTGGCCCCGCCCCGCCCGCGGCCATAGACCTGAGGTCGGAGCTGCCCAGCTATCGCCAGCTTCCGGGCGCTGCGGGGTCTTTGTCACGCGCCCGCAGGGATCCAGGGACGCTCCGCTGGGGGCTTCGCCGGGGCAGGTGGCGGCGCGGGGAGTTGTGCAGAAACTCTTTCACCACGTCAGCTCAGGAAGCCCTCCCAGCCCAAGTGTGCGAGCCTTGGGGCCTTCAGCTCTCTTCGTCAGCCTGCAGAGCTTCTGCAAGATGTGCTGTGGCCACCAGCAGCAAAGCCCGGCTTGTCACGAGTTCATCCGCCTTCTGAGAGCGTTGCCCTCCGGTACTTTGGGACATCTCCTCGCAGGGAGCAGGAGGCCGCGCTCATTAGAAGAACTCAGAGGTGACCGAAAATGTGTAAGCTTTCAAGATCCACAGGTCTCTTCATCGGGCAAACTGTTCTAAAAAGCAGGTGGGCGGAGAAAGGCCAGCTGGAGGTTGCAGTCAGGAGAATCGCATACTCACATAGTGTCACTCTGATTTTTTTAATCATGAAAAAGCAAAGGCCAAAAACATTGGCCATAAGTAAAAAAGCAAGATGTGTGCAGTGTAATACCTTCATTAGACCAATTCACTCATGATTCCCCCCCCCCCCCAAAAGGTGCAAGTTTCTCAGATTTCCATGTATCTACATTGGGCAAGATGTAAACAAAACAAAACAATCCTCTTAAGATGATACTGTGGAGGCAGTTTGCAGACGTTGCATTGCATTACACTGAAGGGTTGCAAACAAAGGATCTACCTTGGTTAGCTATAATAGAGAATTGAAAGTTTGTTCGGAAATTTATCTTGATCAAAGTTTCCTTTGCAAGCTTTCAGATGCACCTTGGCTCTGCTGCTTTGCTAATGGTTTTTCCTGCAAGGGTTCTCCGTCCTCCGTTTTCCACAGTGTTGTAAACTCCTCCTTTTGCCATCAGCTCCATTCTTTCAATAGGAGAAGGGTGATTGTGGACTATAGTGCAAAATGCTTGTGCAAACCTAGCAATATTATTACCAGTATTTCATGGTATTTACAGCCTACATTTTTTCCTCTTTTGAAGAACCCAAAGGAGCTTCCTGAACTCCAACAACACCCTGTGAGGTTGGTTAGGCTGAGAGAGAACTTGCATCTAGCAAGTCCTCAGTCCAAAAATTAAGATAATTTTTTCATTTTTTATTGTGAATTTCACCAAAACAAAACAAAATCACCCCCCCCAC
Organism: Varanus salvator macromaculatus; assembly: GCA_023646645.1. Taxonomy (NCBI): domain Eukaryota; kingdom Metazoa; phylum Chordata; class Lepidosauria; order Squamata; family Varanidae; genus Varanus; species Varanus salvator. The sequence goes on from JAIXND010000762.1 coordinate 5,322,225, forward strand.
ACACACACACACACACAAGCATGCAAACAGAAACAAACTCTCTGAAATTAACAGCTGCAGATATCAGTGGCAGGGGGGATCCAAATATTAAATTTGTGCGCCGCATGCACACACATCTTGGATAACCCATATCCAGATGTATCTGTTATACACATGCCTCAGCAAAGGCAGGCCAAATATCTACCCATAAGTCCACTTATAGCTTCCACCCCATAGGAAGCAAGAGCTGAAACATGATTCAAAGAAGCATTAGCACTATTCCTCCTCCAGCAGCGGGTCGACTCAGCCAAAGTCGGACGAACAAGACATCTTGGTGTCCACTGGACGGAAGTTTTGTTGAATAAGATGTAGAGGGAAGTTTGCAGAAACATCAGTCAAGCAGAAACCCAACCCACTGCTAGGTCGGATTCCCTGTTCCGATATGTAGAGGGATGCATTGCAGGGTTTTCCGAAGTCGCTTATGTTGCTCATCCCTCTCTCCAGCTTGCAACACAAGAGGAAAATAGATGGCATACCTTGTGGGCTGTTGTAACCCAGGCTCAGCTGCACTCTGCCATGCCGCAAGAGCAACAGAATTTTTGCAATATGGTTTTTGGATCTGTTTTAACCACATAGCATCAGTTCAAAGGGGATAAATTTTCCTTCTCCCTGGCTGAAGGAGCTGTTGCTCCAAAATTCTATTTATGTGTTATTTAATAGCCTGCCTTTCTGCCAAAATGACGGCATTCTTCGGGACTACCAGTAAAATACAGAATGGAAATAAAACCTTAATTAAAACATAAGCATAAATTAAAAATGCAATGATGAAAGCTATATAATTTCTCCATAGCTAAGCTCTGAATTTTGTCAATGTTACAAAACCAGCTCGAGTTTTTAAAAAAGTGTCAATATTAACGAGGAAGTAGCATCTTCAGAATAAGAGAGGGACCCTTCCTGTTTAGTCTATCGTCCCCTTCTTCTCCAGCAATAGCTATTGACTGTGAGAAGGGAGCAACAGGTGGCGAGGAGGAGCAAAGAATAGCCCAGGTGAGTTCAGATGGCTGCTTGCTGGAGCGACCCCTGGTGGTTTAAAATGACCCAGAGGTCATTTCACTGCCCTTTTCTAAAGTGAGAAGTGCCGAAGTTCAAAACTGCCTGGCGTCTTTTTATTTATTTATTTATTTAAAACTTTTGTAGACCAACTCATTACCTAAGTCTCAGTACAGTTTAACAATACAAAACGTTAAAGATTTAAAACACAGCATCCTAAAATTCAACTAATAATAAAACCCCAATTGAAACAGTCAGGTCTTAAAACATTGGGAAAATAAAAAGGTTTTGCCTGGCGCCGAAAAGAATAAAGTGACAGCACCAGGCAAACCTCTCAGGAGAGTGAATTTCACAATTGCAGCAGCATCACAGAGAACAAAAAATTCTCTGATTTTTAAAAATCATCTTGCCTTTGCAGAGACGGCAAGAAGCCAACTCTGCAAATATTATTAACATTTCTATACTGCCCATAGCAGAAGTTTTCTGGATGTTGTTGTTATTAGTTGCGAAGTCGTGTCTGGCCCATCGTGACCTCCTGTCCTCCACCATCCCCTGGAGTCCACCTAAGCTCACATCAACCGCCTCAGTGACCCCATCCAGCCACCTCGTCCTCTGCCGTCCCCTTCTTTTTCCATCTATTGTTCCCAGCATCAGGCTCTTCTCCAGGGAGTCCTTCCTTCTCATTAGGTGGCCAAAGTATTTGAGTTTCATCTTCACTGTCTGGCCTTCTAAAGAGCAGTCAGGGTTGATCTCCTCTGGGACTGACCGGTTTGATCGCCTTGCAGTCCAAGGGACTCGCAGGAGTCTCCTCCAGCATCACAATTCAAAGGCCTCAATCCTTTTGCGCTCAGCCTTCCTTATGGTCCAGCTTTCACAGCCATACATTGCAACTGGGAAAACCATAGCCTTGACTGTACGCACTTTTGTTGGCAGGGTGATGTCTCTGCTTTTTTGTATGCTGTCTAGATTTGCCATAGCTTTCCTCCCCAGAAGCAAGCATCTTTTAATTTCTTGGCTGCAGTCCTCGTTTGTGGTGATCTTGGAGCCCAGGAAAATAAAATCTGTCACTACCTCCATTTCTTCCCCATCTATTTGCCAGGAAGTGAGGGGACCGGATGCCATGATCTTAGTTTTCTTAATGTTGAGTTTCAAGCCAACTTTTGTGCTCTCCTCCTTCACCCGCATCAAGAGGCTCTTTAGTTCCTCTTCACTTTCTGCCATGAGAGTGGTATCATCTGCATATCTGAGGTCGTTGATATTTCTCCCAGCAGTCTTTTTTTTTAATAATAAGTTTTATTCAAATAACCCTCATACAAAAAAAACCTAAAAACAACATCAGTCATTAGAAACATCGGACCTGCTGGGTCAGCCCCCACATTTTTTCTATTTATGATAACTTAAAAACATATTTGAATCTATACGAAGTCCCGTTTCTCTAGCCAATAATAAAAAGAGTCCCAAGTTTGATAGAAATCAATATCTTCTTTCTCCTTCAATGACAAAGTCAATCTGTCCATTTCTGCACAGTCCAAGATTTTTTTTTAGGATCAGTTCATCGGTGGGTGGTTCTTCACTTTTCCAGTGTTGGGCAAATGCAAGCCTTGCCGCAGTAATTACATGTAAAATCAAGTACATTTCTTGTTTACTAATATCAACAGGTATAATGCCTAATAAGAAAACGTCAGGTTTAAAAGCTAAGGATTTTTGTAACATTTCCTCAAGCCATTTATGTATTTTAATCCAATACTTTTTCGCATTATTGCAAGTCCACCACATATGATAGAAAGTACCCAATTTATGTTTACATTTCCAACATCCATTTGACATATTTGGAAACATCTTGGCTAGTCTATTTGGCGACAAATATCATCTATAAAACATTTTATACAAGTTTTCTTTATATGAAGTTGCTAATGTTACCTTAGTATTTCTCTCCCACAGCTTTTGCCATTTTTCTAATTCAATATTATATCCAAAGTTTTGTGCCCATGTTATCATAGTTTCCTTAACCTGTTCATCTTCCATTCTCCTATCTAGTAAGAAATTATATAGTTTTTTAATCTTTTTCTCATCTGATTTAAGCATCACCTGATCAAATGCTGTTAAATCTTTATAAAAGCCCCACATTATATAGTCTTTAGCATATCTTGATTGTATCTGCACCTCATGCCACCAAGAGATATTAGATCCTTGTTCTTGTATTTCTTGATTCAATTTCAATCCTCCATCATTATCCAAAATGTCATCATATCTTACGATCGCTTCAAAGTTCAATGCGTTTGGATATACAAGAGCTTCCATTGGTGAAAGCCATCTTGGTAATTTATTATACGATTTTGTCTTTAACTTCTTCCTCACCGACATTAATGATTTCCTAATATAATAACTTAAAAAAGAGCCATGTGCTTTAGCCTTTTCATACCACGTATAAGCATGCCAAGCCATTTGCAAATCATGCCCTTCGAGATACAAGATTCTCTTATTTCTTAAAGTTATCCATTCTTTTAGCCACGTTAAAACAGAAGCTTGATAATACAACATCCAATCAGGAAGACCAAAGCCCCCATTCTCTTTAGCCTCCTGAAGTATTTTTAGTTTAATCCTTGGTTTCTTCTCTCTCCATATAAATCTCGAGATTTTAAAATTTAAATCATCAAAAAATTTCTATCAATTATTATGGAAATCATTTGGAATAGAAACAAAAGCTTTGGTAATATATTCATTTTAGCTAGTGCTATTCTTCCCAGCAAGGATAATTGCAAATTAGCCCATTTTTCCAAATCACTCTTAATTTCCTTAAATAGTTTATCATAATTGTCTTCTTTCAGAGTGGTACACTTAGCTGTAAGATAAATTCCCAAATATTTAACCTTTTTAACAATCTGAAAGTCAATTTCTCCCAGCAATCTTAATTCCAACTGGTGATTCATCTAGGCCCGCCTTTCTCATGATGTGCTCTGTATACAAGTTAAATAGGCAGGGTGACAGTATACAGCCTTGTCGAACTCCTTTCTCAATTTTGAACCAATCAGCGGTTCCGTGTCCGGTTCTCACTGTTGCTTCTTGACCTGCATATAGGTTTCTCAAGAGACAAATAAGATGGTCTGGTACTCCCATCTCTTTAAGAACGTGCCACAATTTGTTGTGATCCACACAATCAAAGGCTTTAGCATAGTCAATGAAGCAGAAGTAGATGTTTTTCTGGAACTCCCTAGCTTTCTCCATGATCCAGCGTATGTTGGCAATTTGATCTCTAGTTCCTCTCCCTCTTCGAAATCCTGCCTGTACTTCTGGTAGTTCTCGGTCCACATACTGCTGGAGCCTAGCTTGTAGGATTTTGAGCATCACTTTGCTAGCATGTGAAATGAGTGCAATGGTGCGGTAGTTTGAACATTCTTTGGCATTGCCCTTCTTGGGGATCGGAATGTAAACTGACCTTTTCCAATCCTGTGGCCACTGCTGAGTTTTCCAAATTTGCTGGCATATTGAGTGTAGCACTTTTACTGCATCATCTTTCAGGATTTTGAATAGCTCAGCTGGAATACTGTCGCCTCCACTAGTTTTGTTGTTGCTCAGACTTCCTAAGGCCCATTTGACTTCACATTCCAGGATGTCTGGCTCAAGGTCATCGTGGTTATCAGGGACGTTAAGCTCTTTCTTGTATAGTTCTTCTGTGTAATCTTGCCACCTCTTCTTAATCTCTTCTGTTAGGTCCCTGCCATTTTGGTCCTTTATCATGCCCATCTTTGCATGAAATGTTCCCTTCATATCTCCAATTTTTTTGAATTGATCTCTGGTCCTCCCTATTCTATTGTTTTCTTCTATTTCTTTGCACTGTTCATTTAGGAAGTTCTAGCTGTTCTCTGGAATTCTGCATTCAATTGTTTGTATCTTTCTCTTTCTCCCTTGCCTTTCGCTTCCCTTCTTTCCTCAGCTATTTGTAAAGCTTCCTCAGGCAGCCATTTTGCTTTCTTGCATTTCTTTTTCTTTGGGATGGTTTTAGTTGCTACCTCTTGTACAGTGTTGCGAACCTCCATCCATAGTTCTTCAGGCACTCTGTCTATCAGATCTAATTCCTTAAATCTATTTGTCACCTCTACTGTATATTCATCAGGGATATGATTTAGGTCATACCTGAGTGGCCTAGTGCTTTTCCCTACTTTCTTCAACTTAAGCCTAAATTCTTCCATTTTAAGCCTATCCTTTCTAGATAGTTGACAACAATAATCACAGATCATATACTCAAGTCTCCCATTCAGGTTTCAACCAGGCCCAGCCCTCCTTAGCTTTCAAGATTAGGCAGGATCAGGCACTTCAGGCTATATGGGAATTAATGTGCAGACAGCAAATCCATATGCATTTTTCACACAGCAGGAAGCCCATTGAATTCAATAAATGGGAACACACTGGGATGTGTTGCTGTGATGAGGCACGTTCCAGGAATGAGGCATCATGTGCAAGCACAATTTCAAAAATAAATGCCCATGGGCAGAGACGCCAAATTAATATTCTGTACATATTTTGAGCATTACAAACATGGATCGTCGTCTGCGAAATGGGTGTGTCAGAGCTATGGAGTGAAGGGAAGGGTTGAAAGCCATGCTGGGAACAGCAAAGGTTTGTCCATAGCACAGAACTGCACAGTGGCTTGCTTTGGATCACAGCAAACTGCACCCACACACTTTCTAGCCTCAAAACCATGAGGACTAGCAACCATATTTCTTTCTCTTTAATGGAAGGAGAGAATTTCAAAAAGCTAGGCTCTGTACTTCTGGGGTTCAGATTCCCTATACCAGCACAGAAGATGAATCGCCTTAAATACGAATCTTTTGATTCCTGCACGTTGATACCCAACCATACACAGGCAAGTAAGTGTTAAACTTGTTATTAATATTTATTTAAAATAATTACAAAGTCCTTTGGTCCTTTTGCTCTTGATGTCCTAAGATTCTGGATTAACACTTTAAAAAACAGCCTCCCCTGCTTGCATCCCCAGCTTTTGCCATGATATGCCATGCTTCCTTCAGAGAGTTCAGGACAATGTAATGTGATTCCCTTATTGTACGCTCACAACAACCCTGTAAGGTAGGTCAGGTAGGGAAATAGCAAGTTCCAGAAGGACATCCATTGGGTTTCATAACTACATGAGAATCTGCACATATATTTGCATATCCAAACCTAAATCTCTAGATATAAAACTTCTCTCTGCCTTCCTTGAAATCAAAAAGAATCTGTCTGCAGAATTTGTTAGCAAAAAGTCCCAGGTTTTTACCACTCTTCTGCTTTGTGCACATCCTCTGTTGCAGAAGGATAGTATCTCCAGATGGTCTTGGTTTTGAAAAGGAGAACGAATCCAGCCGAAAAGAAATGACGATCATGAAGAGAGACAGAAAAGGCACCACTTCTGCACGGCTTGCTTGCTGTTTTCTGATTTGTTTTCCTCATGGAGGTTCAGCATGGCAAGAAACCTTTAAGACCTAGAGAAAAAACCGACGTTGTCAGCAAAGCACGAAGTGGACTTCTGAGGACATACACGGCACGACTTTCTCACGATGCTACTTCTGCATTCCATGGACCACGTAACCGAGTGGAGCCTGGAGCTCCTACATCGCATCTGGGAGGCTGTAGGATAGATCAGATTCCCAGCTCTGAGGCCGGGGACAATTCCCCAGGCTGGGAACGGCCGCACCACACCCCCATTCCCTTACAGCTGGCATGGAAAGACCTGTAGGGCTGCACTCCAAGGGTGGGAAAGCAACCACAGGAAAGGGGGAAGGGGAGGATTTCAGGAAGCAAGGAGGGGAGAAGCCAAGTACAGATACCCCACAGCCACCTGCCAGAAATCCTGATGCTTCTTTCTGCCCTGCGGAGCCTGCACTGAGCAGGAGGTGGGACTTCATGGTCTCTTAGGTCCCTCCAGATTCAATCACTAAATGCATGACAAGCTCCGAGGCCCAGGGCAGGCAAGCAAACCTCAGACAGTGGGACCGAAGTCTCCCAGGATATTCCGCTTCAGTGGAGAAATTTCGTCACATGCTCAGCTCCTGAGATCGCCTTCCGACCTCAGCATTTCTGAGCACCCAGGTTCACTTTCTGGATATTGCAAGACTGGAGGGTATTTCCTCCTATTTCTCACAGCCTAGCAGTTTGCTCAAGACACAGGACAGAGTGGAAACCTTCTCCCAGCCCCCGGCCTCGAACATTTGCCAACGTCAGGAAATGCGGCTCAGCACAGCGGCAAACCCTCAGCATCCCTTCCCACCCACACACAAGGCTCTTCTGCAATCCACAGACTTACTCTTTCCAGACTAGTGATGATGTATCAAGCTGTAGCCGTCCACAGTACAGTACTCCGGGTCCACTAGAAAATCCAGAGCATGAGCAATGAGCACCGTACGCCTGAGAAGTCATAATTAACGCACATTTCCCACCCACCCAGGAACCCTGGGAAATGCAGTTCTGAGATGAGACCTTTACCAGAGAAATTGCAACATTCTCATGCAACAGTCATTCCAAGGAAAGGGAACTGCAAGAGCAACGGCGGGTTCCCCTCTTAGTGTCTCTGTATATCATACATGCTTCCAGTCCCGTTTGTCACGTTCACACTTAATTTTTTTAGACTGAAACTAAGCCTTCATGGCTGGCTCTTCGTGTTTTTAAATAAAACCCAACTGCACAAGGCTCCGGGTTTGGGCGCAAAGTCTGGAGGAGCAATAAACCGTACACCTCGTCTGCCTGCTCACGAAGTGCCCAGAGAAGCTATTGTGGCAGGAGTCCCACCCTCCTCGAGCTGTACAAGAATTTACAGAGGTGTTACTAAGTGGGAAAACGGCTGGAGGGGAAGGAGGTCTTCTCCCCACCTGTCCGTACAACCTTGTCGCTGCTCAGACTCATGACCTGCCATAACGGTTTTTCACTCAAAACACATGTCCACTCGGAAGTGAGCAATGCAGCCATTCGGTGTGTGCTTTGCTTCTGCCCCGAGAATCATCCAAGGAAAGGCCAGAAATAGGGTTCTGTGTAGTTGCCGATCCAGTGTGATGACACCCCAACCAGGCTTAAGCGCCCTGTTGTGCTCTGTCACAACTGGAAGTGTCAAGTTCATCCTCTCTGAGGTTGTTCTGTTCCCAAATCCCAGGCCAGCTTTCTTCTTCTTTAAAGCAGGCACGGGAAGCTTGTAGGTCAAAATGTCTGGAGGGTCACACCTCCCATCTCCCCTTACTAGGGCTGATGGGAGCTGTCAGCCAAAGCATTTGGGAAGCCACAAGCCAGCTGCCCTGGCCTCACCAACACATCTCCTTAAGCAGTCCTTCCCGTGACGGTGCTGTCTTAAAAGGGTGGAGACCACACGGGACACACCGGGAACTCCCGAAACGCAGAGCCAAGCTTGTCGGGTCCTAGAATTCAGCCTCTCCTCTCTCTATTAAAAGCAGCTAGGGGTAGGATGGGGGGATTTAGACCGAGCGTGCAGTGTTCGGAGGAGTGGGGCTTAAACCTTATCGCCTGTGCTGCTTCTCCCACTTAAAATTCAGCTATTTATTACAGAATCCCAAGGAAGGAGAACTGGCGGGGGCCCTTATGGCCACCGGGTCCAATCCCTGCTCAAGGCAGGCCTCCAAGTCAAAGCATCCCTCCCAGGTGTCTGTCCAGCTGCATCTCAAGTGCCCCAGGGGAAGCCGATGGCCTCCCCAGGTCACTGGGTCCATTCTCGTATTGTGCGAGATGTCTACAGTCAGGAAGTATTCCCGACATTCAGCTGGACTCCGCCTGCCCGTAGCTTGAGCTCATGGTTCCGTTACTGCACTCTGGAGGGACTGAGGACAAGCTTCCAAGTGCCATGTCTCCCCGCAGGCTTCCCCAGACTGGACATGCCCAGGTCTTTCCGTCTCTCCTCAAGGGCTTTGTCTCCAGTCCCTGGACCGCCTTCCTTGCCCTCCCCTGAGCCTTTCCCACCTTGTCTGCCTCCTGCTCCAACTCTGGTACCCAGAACTGGGACACAGCACTCCGAAAGCACTTAAGGTACTGGATCGCACGCCTTTTAAGCTACTGACGATCCGCAGGAGAAAGTGTATGTGTACCCAGGTTTCCTCTGCTGTGGGGCTTTGGTGCCGCCATGCCCCGGGGCCAGTCTGGGGCATCTCTCGTACAGCCAGGAACAAGCCCCGCCTGAACCTGCAGGGCTGCTGCCGGTCAGTGCCGACAATTCTGGGCTGCAAGCGTCCCAGTCCCAGTCTGCCTCCAGCTGCTCTGAATGGGAAATCGGAGGCCGGGTCTCAGGGTGCCCTCCCGCAGTGCTTGCAGCTTCCCCAGTGCACCTGGCTGGCTGCCACAGAAGCACAACATAAGCCAGGATCAAAGCTTGGCCTGGTGCGACTCTTGCTGGGTTAGGCCCGAGCTAAAAAGGAGAGGGAAGACGGATACGCAGCAAAGAGTGGCAAAAGGGGCTTCCTCAGCGCATCTCGATTTGCGGAACGGCACTGGGCTTGCTTGCTTACCTGGTCCGCTGGCTGGGACAGGCAATTTTGGCCTCCTGCAAGCAGAGGAAAGACACAAATTAAGATCAGCATTTATAGGAGTGCTTCTCTCGTTTTCTGCTCCGTCTGCTTTTCAACCATCTTCCCGAGGTCCCAGGCAAGCTCCAGGGGTCAGGATCCAATGGGGGCTGCGCCCTGGCCTTGCAAGGGCCAATCCTGGAACAGTCCCCAAATGCGCCATGGTGGTGGCAAGAAGCAGGCAGTCTCGCGGGGAGCGGGGCCACGGGCCTCGGAAATGGACTCGCCCCCGGAAAGCTCCAGGGAGCCCAGCAGTGATGGCAAATGAGGCACCAGCTCCCGGGGCACCATATTTGCCTGCAGAGTCGATGCCACAGAATCACAGAATAGGAGAGTTGGAAAGGCACATGAAGGCCATCGGGGCTTCGTCACGCAGGGCGTATGAGCCCAGGGCCAACCTCCATTTCAGGGAAGCTCTTGGGGGTAGCAGTTCTAGGATGGGGGCGACGAAAGGCTGAAGGGGAAGAACCAAAATAACCGCCTTCTTGAGCTTAAAGCTCCTACTGCCAGGAACTACGGCCAAACCACCTGGCAATGATCATAGATTCATAGATAGCAGAGTCGGAAGGGGCCATGAAGGCCACTGGGTCTAATCCTCTGGTGTTTCAGGACACCAATTTACAGCAGTTTCCTTCTGAATGTCTCCACCCACGATCTCTCTGGGCAACTGGTCCCACTGTCATGTTGCTCTGACCGTGAGGAAGCTTTTCCTAATGTCCAGCATGAATCTGGGTTGTCGCAACTTGAATTGATCATTCCGTGTCCTACGCTGTGGCACCAGCAAGAAGAGATCTTGACCTTCCTCTTTGTGACAGCCTTTGAGGGACTTATAGAGGGGCATCATGTCCCCCACGCCTGTCTTCTGTTTTTTGCCACTGCTGCAGCCAATTCAGTGGCGGCAGCTACGGGGGGCACATAAACAAGCCCGGGTGAGCGACACACGGCCCACGCATTCTTCACCGCTGCTTTGTCATCTCCCCTGCATTGAGGATTGTAGGGTCCTCGGGGCAAAGACTTTGTCAGGAGTGGCCCTTCACACATATGATCACAGGCGCCCTGGGGAATGGCAGGACCGGTCGTAGAGCATGGTGATGCTTTGGTCCCCATGAGGCAACTCTCTTCCTTCTCCCGGTGGGAGAGGAGGAGACAGGGAGGCAGAAGGCCAGAGGGGAAGCCCAGGGGAGCCTGCAAGGGCAGGCACAGGCAGAGTTCCCAGGCTGCCCCTGGCATGTTCTGGGAGGCCCCAGGGAATGTCTTGCTGTGCCTTCTCGTGGCTTCCTATTAAGCCCATCTCAGCAGAGAAGCACGGCACAAATATAACTAAAGAAACCGCTCCACGCGGTCTGATGATTCTCACCTTCCAGGGGCTGGAGCATTATTCCTTCCTGGGACAGCATTCTTCTGCGAGTTATAATAATTTTCATAAACCACTGGAGCTGCAAAAGTGGAGAAGGGAGTAAGGACTGGGGTTGCAAACTGACCTGCAAGATCAGCAGCAAGGCTACGGTTCGAGGATACTGTGCAAAGGAGGCATTTTGCAGGTGGGGGAGGGGAGAAGAACAGAGCTGCCAGGATGTGCAGCTTCCTCCTGGCTCCCCGGCCTTCCAAAAATCGCCGTCTTCCCGAAATGCAGAGTGAGAAGCATTTCAGAGGTGGAAATTGCATCCACCACTTCTGCTCTGTGTTAGATGCTTACAAGCCCCTGGAGAACTCTCCAGCACTGAGGAACAATCCAACAGCACGAGGGTCCTTAGGTATTCTAATCTGATTTTAAAAGAAAAGAAACCAGCCGTTCATCCCCCTTGCGAGCCGGTGGCACCAGACTCGCTGTGGCGAGTGCTTTTTGCCTCCACAGCACCCCAATCCCAGCTGGCTTCCAGGGAAGAAAGTGACTTGAGAAAGAGAGTGCAAGAGAAGGGCGTGGATGGCAAGGGCTCTCCCAACACACACAGGGCCTTTCCCCATCTGTCCCTTGATGCATGAATGGGGCAGACCCCACATTTAAGGAGAGATGGGCGTCAGGCACCAGCTCAGGTCACGGGGGCTGCAGAAACCCAAGATCCGTCCACCTACCTGGGGGGAGGGTACCCGTCCTGCGGATGTTCACGAAACACTCAATGTCCTTCTCGATGCTGCACTGCTCGAGGCTCTTCCGGATCTCCTCGTAACTCTGCAAGATGCAAGAGGCAGTCGTCTTCCAAAATGGCCAAGCCAACAGGAAGCGCTGCAGCGGCGCCAAGCAAAGGCCCTCAGGCCCCTGCAGCCAGCGCCATGGTCCAGGCCCGCTCCCTGAGCAGATAGTGCTGCTCCAGGCACCACGTGCGCTACAGAATTCACTCACTCATTCATTCATTCAGAGATTTTATATCCCACCCTTCACAACGTCTCAGGGCGGTACCCACAAAGAAGCAAATGGGTTGGATTTGCATGAATCCAACCAGCAGATTCTGCAAACATTAACACCTTATTTTAATGTTTAATTGGTATTAATTGTGATTTTATTGTGACTTGGTGGATGCTGTTTCATTTTTATCTTTGCTTCTTGTAAACCCTCCCAAGATGTTAGTAATGGGACAGTCTATAAAAACTTTAAACATATAAACAAACAAACAGTCTGGCTTTTTCTCAGTCACGCGGATTCTGCAGATTTGTGGAAAAGATCTTGGGATGCTGAGGGGGGAATGTACAGTGTGCAATAAATCTCATTCATTAATGCACATCTGCACAGAGAGGCAGTGTGGGTTGTGGTGAGAGGGCTGAAATGGGTCCTAGGAGAGCCAGGTTCGAGTCCCCACTTGGCCTGGAAGCTCCCTGAGTAACTTTAGGTCAATCACCAAATCTCAGCCTAATTGCCCTTACAGGGTTGTTGTTGAAGAGGACGATGCATAGCAGGCTTGGGCTCCTGACAGGATGCAGGAGCAACGAGGCCATTCAAAAAAGAAAGAACGCGCTCGATCCAGAAAGTTGGGGAAACCACAGCAGAAACCCAGACAGAAGCAGCCTTACTTACGTCGTCATTCTTGACGCACTCCAGGGAGAGCTGGTTGACATGAAGCCATAGCGCATTCCGGAAGTAGTTTATGCGGTCACACTCTTGGCTCTCAAAAAACTGCAGCATTAAAGAGGAAAAACATGAATATGGAATTCCTTCCAAAAGGGTTGCTTGGTTGTTTTTTCTAAAATAACTGTCCCCTGTCTCATCACAGGGGTGGAAGAGCCAGAAATATAAAATTGCGACAAAACCTTTAGAACCTTGGCAAAGAAAACACTGTACCAAAACTCAGGAAGAACAGAACGTTGTGACGCAACTTTTAAAATAATCCACAAACCACACAAGCCACTGGAAGGGCATAGCTTATGCTGCGCATTGTGCCAGCCAGGATTTTACGAATTCAACATGAATTATTCCTTTTCTTTTTCTTCTTTTTGCAGAGGGCAGCGTAGCTCTGGAGAAGCTACTCCAGATTTTGAACAGAGTCTGCCTATGACCATCAGACTCATCTCAACACCGCTGCCCTTCCTTGGTCCTAAATTCGCCAGTCCTAGCTGAGCGGGTTTGGAAACCTCCATTTTTGGACTCAAACCATCCACGAGGAAGTGAAAATTCAGTGCGCCAGTTGGCCATGACCCTTGTAGAAAGAGAACTATTTGGAATATCTTCAGGGAAAAGATATTTGCAGGGCTGTCTTGTCAGAGTCTGGGATAACGATCCAGGATATGCTGATCCTTGAGGGTGCCGGGCAGCGGACTGAGCAAGGCACATGGGTTACACCCAGTTTTTCACACGACTGTGAGATGCACGGTATTTCTGCTCATAAAGTCCACATCTGCACCATATGAATGTGCATATGCAATCCAGGTTCCTCTTTTTCTGGGGGACGAGTTTCCCTTTTTGGGGTGAATCATCATGAGAACCCAGGATTGCCAGACTGCCTTTCTGTGCCAAAAGGGCAAAGGTCTCCTTGAGCCGGACTACCTGCCCCAGCTCTGAGGAGGGGCAAATACATTTCCTTCCTCCTCCTCCTGCTTTCTTACCTCACAAGCTTTGATGTGTTCGTTCTGCCATTCCTCCCGGATTCGTTCAAGAGCACCGATGTTCATCTGGTACACCCTGTCTGCAAGTGGAGAACAGAGGAGAGCGTCCCGGTCATGCTGGAGGAGCAGCCGGGGACAATTCTAGACCAGGCATTAAAGGGCAGCAAACGGACAACGTCTTGACTTCTGGGCTGGTGGCCGCAGGAGAGATCCTGTGTCCCACCAGGAATAACCAGCTACATTTCCTGCTTCGGGCAACTCAAGTGTCCTGTGCCGGCTCCTAAGTACATGGGTGGAATCAGCCCCGCCTCATCCCTGCAAAATTGTGGACGTTCGCATGGGTCTCAGCGGGTGACAAGAGAACTCAGTGGCATCTGCAGGATTGGTGGCTGGCACAGTTGACACTTGGGCCAGCGGGCAACACCCTTCTTGTCCGACAAGCCGCTGCTTGGTGCTTTTGCCATGTTTGTGTAGTCTTTCCCGTTCAAGAAGGGCTGAAATTCTTCCGCTAAAGCTGCACGACCGGCAATAAGAGCTCGAAGTGGAAATATGCATGCATTTAGCACCGCCCTCTTTGCCTCTGGCCCCGCCCACCACTGGACCGAGGCCCCAGGGGGCTTCTTTGCGGTGGAATTGGCCTCGGGCTGAAAGAGGTCCTTCACGCCCGCTGTACAAGATGGCCACGGGGGTTTCATGCTTTGAACTTTTTGACAAGCGGGTGCCTGCCCATGACAAAATTCTCCGTGAGCTCCCGGGCCAGCAACGCCTCACGCCAGGTCAAGGGGCAACACTGCATCCCACTGGGCCTTCCAGGAACAGAGAGTGTTGTTGGGAAACCGTGCCCCATCACCATCGGGCATGCCACCTTCTCGGCAGCGAAGTCAAGAAAAACACCGTTGCTGCATGCTAAAGAAAAGCACCAAATTTAGCCTCCCAACCCCACCCGCTAGAAACCTCACCTGGGTTTCCCCACCTCTGATCTCGAGAGCAGATCTCTAAATTCAGCCCTGTAGCGAAATGGCTTAACGTCGCTGGCCTGAAGCCTCTCCCCCGTGCCTGGCTTTTAAAGCAAGGCTGCCCAGCGTCTTTCCACCCGAGGGCCGAAATCAGTTGTGAAAAGCCGAGGGGCCACGCTCCAGCGCTGGCGAGGCCATCAGGGAGCGGAGCGAGGCGAGGCCAAAGGCACACCGAGCGGGGCCGAAACACCACTGGACTTTAGCCAAAGCTTTTGCTGTCGGCCACAAGGCCTCAGGAGAGCCACTTCGACCATTGGCCAAGGGAGGAGACCTGCCCCAAGCCAGGAGACCAGGCTGCCTACACCGCCTCTTGGGTTCTTCATGCTGGTTTAATGGGACAAGAGTCACCTGGCGGACAAATGGCTGTTTCTTCATCTAGAGGGGCACGGCATCAATGCACTTGGCACCGGAGGGCCCAGCATGAACAAAAGACGGGTCTCCCCTGGGAAGTGTGCACATTACGCGTAGGCCGGTGTGTGTGGAGCAAGAGAGCTTTGAGGCAGTGCAGAAGGCAGCGGGATGGGGAGTTTTTCCCCTCGGAATAATCACTGACCGGCGGCGAAAGTCTGCAGGAGCCACCGCGGATGGTGAGCAGGACTGGATCCAAGAGCCGGCAACACAGTAATTTTTAAAGTATTGATTGTATTTTTATGTATGTGAGCCTCCCCAAGGCTTTGTTGCGATGGGGATGGCATAGAAATGTGGTGTGTGTGTGTGTGTGTGTGTGTGTGTGTAAAATAAATAAAAATACGGACAACCACATGCTTGGGGTTTCATGAGCAGAGCCGGCTGGAGCTGGGGGTCAGACTAGATGGCCTAGGAGGCCCCTTCTGTCTCGCTATGTTTCTACGTTTCTAACGTCTGCAGAATTGCAGCATTCAGACACCAGGCTAACCCAGTCATGGGCCGAGTGGGATATTGCCAAAATGCTTGTTAGCGTGTTGTCTGAACCCAGTTCCCTCGCTGTGTCCATCCCTCTTGGCCTCTCCCCGCTGTGCCTGCACACCAAGCAGAGGGAGGCAGTCGAGAACGGTACCCAGGGAGCCGGGGGACCCTGCGGCTTGCATGAAATTACATGTTCTGCCACACACAGGGCTCAAGCATCCAACCTGGTCCCTGCTTAATCCTGGCTGGATCTCATGCCAGGCACCTTTCGTGGCACAGAGACGTCTGCAGAGCAAGTTGCTGTTAGAGGGCAGAGGAGCGGAGGTCAGTTGAAACGTTGGCAACTGCACTCCCACTGCCACTCACCCGAATCCTCCAGGGCTGTTTTTGTCTGCGCCAACTTGACAAAGAGCTGGAAGGGAAGCAAAGTGGAAAGGAGCCGTCAGGACAACGACAGGATAGCCACTTTCCAGAAGAAAGTGGACACTGTGGGTTTCCTGCCAGCTCCTTGAGTAAGAGTAGGAGACCTCACCTCAGCCTTCCCTAGATCTGTAACGTTCACTGCGACTTCCATGCACTGCTGACACTAACAACTAAGCCGAGCTTAAGGCCCGAAGAATTAAGTGCAGCCTGATGGGTGTGTATGTGCACATTGGCAAATATTTCTTCAAACAAAGCTGAAAATAAGAAGGGACTGCATCCTGGTAAGGCTGATAGCTCTGTACTATAACCCCTCACCTCTCCCAGACCCCCAGGGTCCCTTAGGGCAAAGGAGTTACACCAGTTTATGTCTGGTGTGTAGCCTATAAATCCCTACCAAGATATGCCTGGAAAACAACCTCGCAAGAACACATCCTTGCAAATTGCTGAGGCTGAAGGCCATGAAAAGAAGGTGATCATGGAGAAGCTGTGGACTGGTGACCTAGCGTGTGCTGAGGTGCCCGGCCACCCCAGGTTTTCTCTGCCCACCTCCATGTTTTCCTAACAAGTAATTGTAAAACATCTTTTGTCTTTGAAAGGCCTGCAAACTCGATGCACTGACCCTCTACTCTTTTTTTTTGCAACCCTGCCCCCCTCCACACGGCCTGGAAAGTAGGGGTCACCATTGCAATGCACCGTTCTCCCTTCTTCTGCCTCAGCCCTGTCCAATCTGCCCACACCTGTTACTTCTCGGTTACCTTTTCCTGTTGCTTTGCTGTGACCAGGTTGGTGCTCCGATGGACGGCCTGCTCTGCTTCATCTTTGTCCCGGCACCGCTGCTCATACAGCCTCTTGGCCTGCGAAAAGGCAAAACATAAGGGTTTGCAGGAGGGGACAGTGCGGTGTAGTGGTTAGAGTGCTGGACTGGAGCACGAGAGATCCGCATTTAGTTCCCACTTGTCCATGAAGCTCCCTGGGTAACTTTGGGCCAGTCATGGACTCTCAGCCAAACCTACTTCACAGGGCTGTTTTTGTGAGGATAAAAACGGAGTGGATAAAAGACCAGATAAAAGGGGCATATTATCCAGCAACAGCGCCGAGGAAATCAGTCAGACTTCCCCAACCCAGCACCCTCCAGTGTGTTGGAATGCCACTCCCATCCACCACAGCCAGCATGTGGCTCAGAAATGGAAGGGCCCCACACTCTCAAACAACACTGGGGACATCGGTTTGTTTCATTCCCCAGCTCAAGAGGCTTGAAGATAGCCAAACCTTCACTTCACTTCCTGTGGTATCCACACACTTCTTCTGACCCACATTTACCACTGGTCAAACAGGTTTTGCAAAGCAGGAAACCTACAAAACCTTCTTAGCAAAAGAGGGCAGGGCAATGAAGTTGCTCTTAGCGTTCTTTTCCCAAACTGGAAAGGACCGAAACTTTCCAGACGGAGGGGAGGAGGGACCTGTGAGGGAAAGGGGCAAACCAAACCAGCAAGAAGGCAATCCCATCTGTTTCTGGCCAGTTGTTGAAATATCCACAGGACACTGAAATTATTCCTCCCTCATTTTCCTGTGCAACGTCTGGGCATCGCTGAGCCTGCATGTAAGCTTAGTGGAAAATGAGGGACACGGGTCTGATGTCATATTTTGAGAACAATGGCTCACCTCCAAAGTCTTCTTGTGCTGCATGTTCCGGTTTTTATGAATGGCATCCATTATAAGTTCAACCTATCAAGAAAGTGCCCAGTATTAGTCATCTGTTCTGCACAGAAGGCAGAAGAAAGGAGACGGTCTTCCCCTTCTAAGAATAGAAGACCACACAGGAGTAGCAAGAAAGAGAAATGTTGAGTCTTGTCTTCCACCTCAACTTCAAAGCAAAACCACACTTCCTTGCGACAAGCATCTAAGTCAGGCCTTCTGATACCTGAGAGTTCAGAAGATGCTTGAAGCCTGGGGGCTTGATGCTGCCTGTGGGTTCTGCGGTACCCAGCTGATGGTAGCCTCTTTTGGACTTCTTCCTCTGTTTTTAAGCACATAGGTATGCCCAAGATTGAAGCCGTAAGACACCTCCTGCCGGTGACCACTTAGAGACTGTATATTCTGCACAACGCTCAGCTTGTGTATGAACTGCAAAGGGTGCACAGCCAGTGGGTTGTGCCTTTGTCGTTCATAAACATGGAGGCCTTTGGCGCAATGCCCGAGCCTGGGAGGTGATCTCCACTGCTCACACTCTGCAGTTCAGCAAGACGGCCGATTTTGGCCATCTTGCCACAACCCTTCAGAGGGGGAAGGAAGGAAGCTGGACTGCCACCAGAATATGTTGCAGTCTCGCCCCGCACCCCGTCTCCTCCCCTCTTCTGCCTCAGAACACTCCCTTTCCCCTTCTCCAAGGTCACTTTTCCAACCTCGGAGAAGCAGCCAACACATGTGGGACGGAGGGGCCTGGTCCACGGTTCCAAGGTTGGGGCTTTGAAAGGTCCCTGTGGCCTCCTCAGTACTGCCTAGTGTCCACACAATTGTTCTCCAAATGAGACAACCTATTTTAAATTTGCTTCCTTTTGCAGGTATTCAAATCTCATACCCTTTCCAGGTGTTAACTTTGACATACAAAGCTCTAAATGGTTTATGCCCTGGATATTTGACGGAACATCTCATTTCATGTACAC
The DNA here is from genome assembly GCA_023646645.1 of Varanus salvator macromaculatus. Classification (NCBI taxonomy): domain Eukaryota; kingdom Metazoa; phylum Chordata; class Lepidosauria; order Squamata; family Varanidae; genus Varanus; species Varanus salvator. Next base: position 5,340,828 of record JAIXND010000762.1, read on the forward strand.
CCACCCAAACTCTAAGCTCTTCTGCAGAGGTCCTTCTCTGGGAGCTCCCTCTGAAGGAGGTTGGAAGAGCAGCTACCTGGGGAACGGCCTTTCCAGTGGTGGCACCCCAGCTTTGGAACCTGCTCCCCAAAGAGGTGCACCTGGCCAACGCTTTATTCATTTCAGTGCCAGGCCAAAACCTTTTTATTCAGCTGGTAGAAACATAGAAACAGAGCAAGTCAGAAGGGGTCTCCTGGGCCATCTAGTCTGACCTCTGGCTCCAGTTGGCTCCGCTCACGACATGCCCACCATGTGCATGTCTAGCCTACCCCTTGAACATCGTCACCGAAGGGGCCTCAACCACCTCATGGGGCAGCCCATTCATGCCCTCGGGGTCCTAACTGTCAGAAAGTACTTCCTGGCATCCACCTTGAATCTCGGTTCCCTTGGTATTTTAAGGGTTGATTGTTTTATCATACAATGGAATCCTTTTATTACATGTTTTTATACACTGGATTTGTATCTTAAGATGCTAATAAGTAAGGCACAGAGATGCACCCCAGTACCAACAATATTAAGCCCTCTTCCTTCTAGTGGGCATCATAATGCAGACTGGACTCCAGCTAGAATCGACGCTGAAGACACGGAGGGTCTGTGGACACTCTTCTCAGGCTTCGGAGGGACAGAGACATGTTCTAGAATCCCCATTAGTGTCAATCACACAGACCTGGGTAAAAGCAGCAGTCCTACCCACTGACCCCATTCCAGATTTTACTGAAGAGCTCCTGACCTTCTTACGGTGGAGCTTTTGCTTCTCCCTGAAGTCTTCTATTTTCTTGGCTTCTTCTCGTAGTACCTGGGCCAACTGGACATGGCTTTGACCCACGCTGTCCACCTCTGAAAGCACGGAAGAGCGTGGAGAGGAAACGGTGAGGATTGCAATCTTTCAGCTCCCAGCCACCACCGCTGGGAGAAAAATCACTCTGACTGCCGTTTTACAGATGGGACACTGAGGCTGAAACACAGGAACTGGAATCACTGCCCACCATCATCCACCCTGGCTTTGTTGCCATGTGCTGCACGGGAGGAACACAAGGGTGCTTCTAGATGGGAAGCTCCAGGGCTACCAGGAAAAAAAGTCATGTGTAGCTACTCCATCTTGCGCTTCTTACAGTAGAATTACTATGCCTGTTTAGACAGAGAAAAGTTCTACAACCAAAAGTCCTATTTGTGTCCTTTAAGCATCCTGGCTTCTGCCCCTTCTGCATTCAGCCCCACCTCTTTCCAGTCCCACCCACCATGGGATGCCCACCTCTAAAGCTGATTTTGGCCCCGGGCCGGAAGGGATTCTGCACCTTCGCTTTACAGCAGCTGTCCATGATTGCAGGAAGAAGCGGCTCTGCTTATGTAAATAAAACAGATCACTGCAGACAGCTTTTCTGCTGTGCTTAGCTCTTTTGCCAAAATAAAGGACAGCTGTTTTCATCTTCTCCCACCAAGTCTAGGCCCTGGCATTGAAACAGGCTCTGGGCACATTTGGCAGGTTAGGATCTGAGTGTTGTCTCCAATTATTACACCCTGCATGGTTTAATTAAGAGTTAAAGTGGTCACCATACACAACATTATTGAGTGGGGGGAGACCAGGGAGCCCTGAATGAAATTGGCAACAGTCTCTTTAATTTTAGCCAAATCATCTGTTTCCAGCTGTACAAAAGACGTGGCTAAGGGGAAAGCAACAGGGCCACTCTGCTAGGGTGGCAAGGTCTCCTAATTTATAGACAGGAATCCTCTGTTTGAAGGGCTGTCAGAAAACAGTGTTCTCTTTGAGCTTGTTCTCCTTTCCTTTCCTTTCCTTTCCTTTCCTTTCCTTTCCTTTCCTTTC
>JAIXND010000762.1:5342698-5448685 GCA_023646645.1 Varanus salvator macromaculatus
TCCTTTCCTTTCCTTTCCTTTCCTTTCCTTTCCTTTCCTTTCCTTTCCTATGGGCAGTGCAAGTCAGGTTTGAAGAGCAAAGCCCTAAAAAGGGAGATTGGGGCCCTCAAAGTGGTCCACGGACAACACCTAGAGACCTGATTAAGAGGCAAACAGCTCATCTGGTCGCCATCTTCCCCACCAAGGTGAGATATTTTGTACTTCTAGCTATTATGTCTAGCTATCACATCTAAGCATGCACGTAGAAATATAAATTAGGAGGTGCAATCTGGTGCGTTCTTCATCCTCTGCTTTAGTGAAGCTGTCCCTATTTTGGGGCATTACTCTGCATCTCCCCCTTCCCTGTCCCAGGAGTACTTCTTTTGCAGAGCTGTGCCCCTTCCAATTGTAATGAGAACTCAATGCCTCCATCCACCTTCAAAAGGTGGATTAGGTTCCACATTCCCTTGTAATGGTTCTAGGGAGGAAATGGGGTCTACGAAAAACTGCTGAAGACAGTTTAATTAAGAACAGAGGAAAAGATACACAATACGGGACATTTTTCCAAGACAACCTGCAATTAGCAATGGATTTGGATACACTGATTGCAGAGTGAGCCCACGTTTGCATTAAGGTCACAGATGCTCGCAAATTTACTCCTGGCTACTTACGTTGCTTGAAGACCTCCAGGGTCCTTCTCAGGGTGCTGAAGTGAAGAAAAACCACAAAGAGAGGTCAGAAGTCTGAGAGGCTGGAAACCCTGAAGCGAGTTTCAAACGACCTGAACGACTCTCAACCCTTCACGAGACAGTCCCCGCTCCTCCAGTGACCCTTCCAACAGCACAGACAGGGAAAGGCCCCCAAGCACCACGCGGCCTGAGAGGTTCAGCCACACATCGTACACGTGGCCCTGAAGCGCCCTGCTCAGAGTCCTGGGCTGGGAGTGGAAGAGGCAGTTCCAGTGCCGGCTTGGCCATGAAGCGCCCTGGGTGACTGTGGGTCACTCACACACGTCCAGCACGGCCTACCTGGCAAGGTTGTTGTGTGGAGTAAATGGAGGGAGGAGGAGGGTTATGTGAGCTGCCCTGGATTCCTTGCAGAAATAGGAAGGATGTCGAGGGCGGGAGGGAGCGAGCGAGGGAGAGCTAATGGCCCACAACCAGGTCCTTCGCTAGGGTTAGGCCAGGTCCTAGGGTGCAAGAGCCGAGAGCAGGGCTTGAGTCTGCAGGAGGCAGGGCTGGGCTGCCACTGAGACCCCCCGGCCTGCCCCTCCTTGCCACCTGCTTGCTCACCTGTCCCCAGTTCTGCCCCAGACAACAGGGGAGGAGGTCAGAAGAAGATGCGGCCCTTTCTCTCTGCCTGCCAAGCCAGCAAGGGGGAGCAAGGACGAGAGCGAGGCCACGATGGGGAGAAGGTCCCCCGGCTGTCCTCGTCCTGAAATCCAGGCTCTGGCCGTGAAACTGAACGCTCAACCATGCTGGCCGTTTTCTATCGTCTGTCCTGTCCTGCCCTGGCCTTTCCACTGCTTCCCCACCACGCTTTTGGCCTGTCCTGCCAGCAAAATGTGGCCCTGAAGGGCTTTTCCTAAACCGAATCCAGTCCTTCGTCTTCAGCCCAGCAGAGAAGCAGAGCCAGGCAAGTTCTTAAAAGACACCCTTTCAAAGAAGCTCATGGACTCACTTCAGTTCTGTCTGTCCGCAGGGCTTCTTCCTGGATAAATTGATGAGCTCCTTCCCATATCTTTCTTCGATCAAAGCCCTGTTGCATGGGAAGCAAGACCATTAGAGGGACTGAGCATAAAAGCAGGGAGTGGGAGAGGGAACCAAGGAAAGGAGGAGGAATTTTATCCAAAGGGTGGCCACCAGGAAAAACTCCCGGGAAGCACCTGGTTGCCCGGAAGCTATTCGCAGGACGTGCCAAAACAACCCAATGTGAGCTTAGCCTGGAATAGCAGGTGTGGCAAAACCGATAAAGCCAAGTCAAGAATATTTTTTCTTGTTGCACACCAATAAGTATAATTATCACATGTGCAGCTGGGAAAGGCATATAAATATTTAAATAAATAAAAAATAAAATAAATAAAATAAATAAAAATAAAATAAAATAAAATAAAATAAAATAAAATAAAATAAAATAAATAAAATAAAATAAAATAAAATAAAATAAAATAAAATAAAATAAAATAAATAAATAAAAATAAAATAAATAAAGGTTTGGTGATGGGGATGCAGGAATGCATATGGAGCTCCAAAACAACAATGCTGGGCTGAAGCAGCATCTTTTAGGCATCGCCAAGGCCAACCGGTTTGGGAGAAGATCAAAGAAGCGAGGGTCTTTGCTGACCCGGGAGACTGGCACGTACCTCTCCTTCAGGAAGTCTTCGAATTCCTTGCAGTTCTTCCTGCCATCATTGAGGTGTTGGATGATGCTGTCATAGCCGGTTGTGCTGATCAGGTCCCCACACTGAGCAGAGAGTTTGAAAAATTTGCTTAGGATAAAATCACAAATGGTTCTCCATGGGCTGCGTGACATTTTGGGCTTTAAAGTCAAGCAGGATGTCCCCTTTCATTAACCCCGCGAAGGGCTTCCAACAGGGTTGAGAAACCGGTACTCTCCAAATGTTGATGGCCGTTAACTCCCATCAGCCCCAGCCCATATGGCCAATGATTAGGGATGATGGAAGCTGAAGTTCAACATCTGGAGGGCCACATATCCGCCCCTCCAGTTCACAGATGTAGCCACACAGCAGAAGTGCCAGCCTCAGTTTCCCTTCTGTAAAGGTGCTGCAACTCTGACTTGTCCCTTAGGCATGCTGTGGGACTGACCCAAGAAAATACAATCGAGAATTCCCTCCCCCAGCAGGAGCCCACCTTCCCATGGAAATTTGAGTCCCCTCTGTACAAAGTGTCCATTCAAGGATAGTCCAGCATTCCCTATTTATTTGTTTATCCGTTAGAGTGATATCCTGTCGTTTTCCTTTTAAAGAACTTGTAGCGACTTTGGTCATCTTCCTCCTCCTGCTCTCAATCTTATCCCAACAACAGCCCTGCAAGGTAGGATGGGCTGAGAGTCTGTGACAAGTCCGAAGTCACCCAGTGAGCTCCATGGCTGAGCGGGGACTCGAACCCAGGACACTGGAGTCCCAGTCTGGCACTCTTAACCACTATACCACACTGTTCTCTACTTCTGGAGGGCAGAACCTCAGGCCTTGGGCCAAATCCAGAGCAAATCTGGCCCTCCAGAGTTTGAGACAAGCATTCGCCTTTCCTCTCTCACACTCCTCTTGCTCCGAATCCCTGGGCAAATCCTTGGCTTTTGGGTATGTGTTTCCCCCTTCTAAAAAAGCTTGAAATGACTCTCCTAAGGCATTTCTCCTTGCAGTAAGATTTCTAAGCTAAAATATACTGGCATTTGAAGAGATGCCCTCTTTTCCTGTGAGCATCTCACGCGCATGCATACGCCAAGACTTTCTCCCAACTTGAATTTGGCCCTCAGGTTGAAAGAGTTTTTCCTTGCCAAATTCCTTTGTAAGTCCCAAGTTTGACAGAAGTCAGAATCTTCTTTCTCCTTCAGTGATAGAGTCAATCTGTCCATTTCTGCACAGTCCAGAATCTTTTTCAAAATCAGTTCCTCAGTGGGTAATTCCTCACTCTTCCAGTACTGAGCAAGCGCGATCCTCGCCGCTGTGATTAAATGTAGCATCAAATACGTTTCTTGTTTGCTAATATCTTCTGGTATAATGCCTAACAAGAAAATTTCAGGTTTAAAAGCTAAGGGTTTTTGTCCTGCTCCTAAGCATTTAAGAACAACTCGGCCTGCACAGACTACTAAGGACTGTGTGTGGGGAGCCTGGAATGTTTCAAACTGCCCAGACATCTTCAGCTATGCAATAGTACAGAAATTAAATAAAAATAAAAATAAAAATAGATAGGAAAAGGCAGTAAAACAGTAGAGAATCCCACCTCCCTGAAGTCTCCAGCATAATAATTTTCAAAAGTGCTCCTTTCCTGTTTCCTAAGCAATACTGAGATGAAATTTCCCTGAATATGGAGAAACCAAGCGTGTCTCTCCACTGCCCTGCTTCATCGCCAAACTAGTAAATATCACAGCACCAGAAACTTCACTGCTGGAAGGAAGAAGTGGCACCTGCAACAAAATGTTGCAGCGCAGGGAAGTTTCTCACCCGCTGTGTGCTTTCTGAGGTTGCTCCATTCTATTTCCCCTTCCCCCTGGTGAATCTCTGGCTAAGGTTGGGAGTGCCCCCCAAGCCTGCTGCTAAGCGATCCCCCAGGAGGACGGGGCTGTTTCGGGCTGCACTCAGCTGCGCAGTGGCGGAACTGCCTTGCGATCATCACATAGGATGCCCCCCCTCCGAGACGGAGCCGTGCAACGGAAAGCAAGCCCCAAGAGAGAGGAGTAGGAGAAGCACAGGCTGCTTCACACAGAATGAGCTTTCGACATGCTTGATGTAACTCGTGGAGGAAGTGAAAGGTCGGAGACGGCTGAAAAATAAAGGAACTCCAAAGGCCTTTTCCAAACTGCACTGGCGCATTTGCAGCAGTGTGGCGAAGGATGAACGTGGCCACACGGGGCAAGCTCAGCTCCAGATGGGCAGCCACCCCAGCCATGTTCTTCCCCCAAGCTACTGCATGCTGGCAGCCCCTGGATGCCGATACTCTGTTGCCCCAGAAACGCCCTCCTTCCCCAACACGGTGCCCTCTGGACATGCTGGGCAGCATCTCCCACCTTCCCAGCCAGCTGCAGAAGTTCTCCGAGAGCAAAAGGCCTTGGACCAGCCCTGTGCATAAACCACAAAAGGCAGCCGAGCCAGAAGACGCTCGCTGAGCGAAGTTACGAACGCCTCCCTTGAGTCACTCCGGACGTCACTCAAGCCCAGCCGTTAGGAAGCTGCTTTCCAATAACAGCAGAACTACAGGCCATGCCTAAATTCATTCATTTATTTACATATATTGGCTTTGGAGCATGCAGTGCACATGCAACGGCGGGGAGATGGCTTGAGCTTCGGGCTCCCCAAGGCACCAAACACACACAGATGCTTCTTGCAGCCAGAAGCTTATATAAGTACAGCATGTGCTGCTGAGGTGCTCCATGCATCACCGGAAGCCCACACTGGACATGGCATGTTCATGTACAAATGTCTGTGCAGCCCTGGAGGCGTTCGCACTGTTCCAAGCAAGCTGCAGAAGATGGACACAGCAGCCTTCCACCACAAGGTGCGTGTGACCCAACAGGTCCGATCATTCCCAACCTGGGTGGCCCGGGAGGCCCCTTCTGACTCGCTGTGTTTCTGTGCTTCTGCCAGGTCCCATCAGCCCCAAAGAGTCCTGCCACATCTCAAGGCAGGCCTCCTCAAGCAGGTGTCTCAGCATCCCCTGCCAGCTTCCCTTACCAACTGGAGATGGTGGAACTTGCAATCCAGTGTATCTGGAAGGCAAAGAGTTGGAGAAGGCTGCCTTAGAGTCTAAACTGCTTATCATGGCCTGACCTTTTCTAAGAGCCGGTGACCTAAGCTTGGTGAGAAGCTCCCTCCCTTCAAAGAGATGAATTCCCTCAAAGGCTTATCCAAGGATCAAGCTGCAGCTCTACCTGCAAAGTATTTTAAAACAGCTGCCTAAGAAGCAAAGACCCTCTCGCTGCCTTATCTCATCGCTTCAATGGTTGAAAGAATTCAAGGCAACAGAACGAGCTTCCAAAGACCGGGTCCCAACGAAAAGGCAGCTTGGTTTAAAATCCCTTTCTTCAGCAGCAAAGACGACACATGAGCAATAGCAGGATGCTATAGGAGAAGCGCTACTGATGTGCAGGGTGTTTGAAAAAGGAGAAAAATGGAAATGGCCGCAGCCAGGTGAAAGCAGACGGTCCGGGACTCACACAGAGGAAGGTCTCTCTCTGTGCAAGAGAGCGAGCCGGTGCGGTACAACACTGCAAGCGCTGCATCTTCCCTCCGTTCCAGTCCCCACCTGGCCATGCAGCTCACTGCACCATTTCAGGCCAGCCGCTGATTCCCGGCCTTGCCCACCTTGCAGGGTTGCTGTTGTGAGGGTAAAACGCGGGGAAGGAGCACTTTGCCTTGGGTTCCTTGCAAGAGGAAGGAAGGAGGGATGTGCATGTAATCCCAGAGTGGAATCGCAGACTAGAAGAGTCAGAAGGAGCCAAGGCGGCCATCGGGTCCAATCCCCAATGCGGCAAGATGTCAGAGCGTTCCTGCTCATCAGAGTGGCCCGCCCTCCTTCTACCTGATGCCCCCTGGAAGTCTTGGACTACAAGTCCCAGCCCTACTCAGCCAGCATGCCAAGCTGAAGGAGGCTAACGGCACCTTTCAGAGCCTTAAAACAATCCTAGGACGTCCACCAGGATCTTATTGTGCAATCGCTCTCCCGCAGCCACGGGATTTTCAGCAGGTCCAGTCAACTGCATCTTCTGTTTACAACCATCCAGTACCTGCTAGATGCTCCTATGCCTTTAACAACTCAAGTTCTGCCCACTGTTTACACCTGATCAGCCTGGAGCTAAAGCCACTGGAACAGTCCAGGTGGCTTTGCTTTCTGCTTTGCTAGGCCAGCTAGCAACCCCTGTAACCCATAATCTCAGTCTGTAACTCACCACCCAGGAAAAGGACCAGCCAGAGGGCCTTCTGACAGGCAAGGGAGTTTCAGATGCGATGCGAACACACCAGGTTAGTGTCACATGGCACAGGCTCCTCACCAGCACCGGAGGCGGAAGGGTGAGCGCAAAGCGCGAGCCTGGGATGTATCTAGGTCACCATCTGTGGAACAGCTAGAAACGGGAAAGCTTCTTGCAGGACTATCTGTGGGAAACAGAGATGGGCAATTTCGAGGTGCCAAGGCCTCTGCTCATGAGTCCTTGGAGAAGCACAACGCACACACACACACAATGGTGTGAAGCAAGCACAATGAAGAACACAAAGGGCCAGAACACAGGTACTAGGATCAGGCAACACAACAGGGTGGAGCATGGACTGAGTGCGAGTCATTGCCAGTTGCAGCACCAAGCCACTGTGGTGTACTGGACCTAGCACTGGACTAAACTGGGAAGAACACCCAGGTTCAAAATGAACGGAGCTCACAGTTCTCCCACGTGCACATGGGCTGGTTTGCCTGTAATTAGAGCTGCAGAATTTCCCTGTGAGTCTTCCCATTGCTGCCTGGCTACCACTTGCAAGGCAAGGGCAAGGCAGAAGTTGTGGCGAGAAGGAAGTGAGGGATGCGGAGCACTCCCAAAAGCTTGAGAAGGAGAAATGAGAAGTGGAAGCTGGTGCAATTCACACAGCCTCTGTAGAACCTGACTTTGGGGCCGACAAGAAGACGAGCACTCACGGACAGCAGGACTGGTCTACCACATTTTGAACTATGCGATTCCCCATCCAAAGAGAAGGCCTTTCATGGGCTCCGGGCAATGAAACCCAGAGCTGAAAATCCCTGGACGGCATCACTGCAGGATCAAGATGGTTTCCCCAAATCGGAAGCCGCATTTGCAGCGGTCTCTCTAGTTCCAACCGCAGGACCAGGCCACCAAACCGGCCTGCCTGGGCTCCCCAATCAGCCCTCTGGGGCTTCTGAAGCAGTCCCTCCCCGGCCGGGGAAAAAAACAAATGCATAGACACAAAACGGGGAATATGCAGCTCGACAGAACTTGAAAAGGACCTTAGCATTACTGTGAAGAACAAGCTAAATATGAGCCAACAATGCAATGCAGCTGCAAAAAGGGCAAATGCTATTTTGGGACGCATTGACAGACATATTACTTCCAAATCATGAGTAGCAGTAGTTCCTCTATACTCCTTGCTGGTCAGACCTCATCTGGAATACTGTGTCCAGTTCGGGGCACCAAGATTTGAGAAAGATTCAGAAAAGCTAGAGGGGTCCAGCGGAGGGCAACAAAAATGATCCAGGGCTTGGAAACACTGCTGCGTTAAGGAGAGACTGAGAGAACTGGGTGTGTTCAGCTATGGGAAGAGAAGAATGAGAGGCTGTCACAAAGAGGAAGGTCAACATTGCTTCTCGCTGATACGAGAGTGTAGGTCACAGAATAATCCATTCAAGTTGCGACAGCTCAGGCTCAGGCTAGATAGCAGGAAAAGCTTCCTCACTGTCAGAGCAATGCAGCAGTGGGACCAGCTGCCTGTGGAGGTGGAGGGCTCTCCCACACTGGAGACATTCAAGGTGCAACTGGGCAGCCCTGTGAGTGGGATGGTGTGACTTGCTGTCCTGCAATAGCAGGAGGTTGGACCCGATGGCCTTCCTGGCCCCTTCCAACTCTGCTATTCTATGATTCCCTTTTTCCACTGAGGACTCTTTGTTCTGTGGCTTCCTGGCTTTTGCTCAGTTCTTCCCCTCGGGGTAGTTATTTATCTGAAGGTAATTTGGGGCTCCTCCACCCTTGGAATGCATCTCCAAATTAGAATCCAGTCCTTGGGCTTAAAGCTGTTCCGTACCCTGGACTATTCCACCAAGAGTGGCTTGCTTCTTATACAAGCCACCTTGGGTGAAATTCCCCGCCGGGCTTGCCTTTGTGCATTTGAAAACTTCAAGAACTGCACAAGAACGCCGCACTTGTTACCACGTGTGGATCCGGCCACGGGGTGCTGACACATGGTCTGGGATAGGGCAGCAGGTGGCTTCCTAATCCATCTCAGCAACCGCCCTGGCCTGGTTCGCATGTAATGACAAGCCATGGCGTGGCCTCCACCATGGCTTGGATTTTCAAAATGGTGGCCAGGGAGGAAGTCCCATGGGCAATTTTCATAACAGGGAAACCGGCCCACTGTGGTATACTGGTTCTAGCACTGGACTAAACTAGGAAGACCCAGGATCAAACCCCACTCAGTCCCTCTCTCTCTCTCTCTCTCTCTCCTGCCTCATGGGCTTGTTGGCGAAATAAAGGTCCTTATGGGGAAGGCGGACTGTAATTGTAATCCATCCGGTGAGAACTGCAAAGGGCGTCTAAGATTTCCACCATGCTGTGGAGAAACGCTATGCTGGAGGGCATTGTGGGAGATTTAAATGGTGGCTCAGAGACCCAGATCTGAGCTACTGAGGGAGCGGGTGGCCCCCACTTGAGGACTGGGGCCTGGCATTGGCCCAAAGGGTCCATTTCCACAGCACCAGGTCTCCTCGATGAATGTCGACAGTTTCACCCAACAGCTGACCACCGGATCAGTCTTTGAGGAGCCAGCCTTCTGATGGCAAGGGTAACTTGACGGGCAACAATTCCCATCAGCCCCATCCAGAGTGGCAAATAGCTGGGGAAAATGGGGACTGTAGTCCGCTGGGTTCCCTGCCCTCTGAAGTGGCTGTGAAAAGGGAATTCTTATATTCTAGACACTGTTTCCTTATAACTTTGCCAACTACAAGACGGCAGCCGGTCTGCGTTTCCTCTGCCCATCTCTAAATGGTTAACAGAGCATTACTGTTTCCATCAGCTCTTAGCATGTGACCTGCTGCCTGGAGTATTTATCAGCCTGTTCTGTGCTGGAGCTTTTGGTTTTGGGATTGCTGATATAAATGACAAAATACAAAGCATTTGCTGTACTGTTAGGAAGAGATTCTGGGAATCAATGTTGTTTCTTCTCCCTCGGACACTCACTCCCACTGCACATCCACGAAATTGTTTGTGGCCTTCTCACAGAATAGTTGAGCAGAAATCAGCTTTCTCCCCACCACTGTAGCTCCCTTTGGGCGTGCTGGCCAAGGGCCATGCTGACTGGGGATGATGGAAGCTGCATTCCAACCTACAGAGAGCGTGCCAGACGGCAGGCCGCTGGCATAAATCACCTCCTCCCCAGGGAGAGGCATGTGGGGCCTGCCCTTCGTTGGCCCCAGCAATTCATCCATGCAAACTCCCCCAAGTTATTTTTAGCAACGTTTTCCCCATACAGACGCCATTCCATCCAAGCGCCGAAGAACAAAGCATGGCTAAGAGACCCAAGAGGCTAAGCAGATCCACCAAAGGCGGCATCACCCAACACCTGAGCACCTCATGCGCCAAATATCATCCGCTCCGTCTTCAAGCAAAGGCTTCTTCCAGGCCTTCCTAATGTAATCCTCCCTTGCAGGGTTGGTGCAAAGGGCAGGCTGGCCCCCAGCCACCCCCATCCCATGAATAGAGTGCAACTAGATGGGTGGCTAAGCAACACGAACCGGTGACAAGATGGCTTCTTCCCACCAAACCGCAGAGCAGCACGTTCGTTTCGGGAGGCCTGGAAAATGGCACAGCGCTCCGGCCGGCCCTCTCCCGAGGCTGCTGCCTCACCCTGCTTCACTTGGGGCCGGCCATTCTCCCTTCTAACAGAAGTGCTCCCAACAACAAGGAGAGGGGACTCCACCAATCCCACTGGATTTCACCAAGTGTCGGTCGCAAACCCCATAACCTTTCTCGGTCAGGCATTGCCAGCTCAAACCCATCAGAGTATACATGCTTTTGGGCAGGGGTTTGGCTCAGTATTCGTGACTGTACACTTGCTTATGCCAAAACTACATTTACCATTGTAATGCCCGTTTTCCCATTTCGGAAAGATTCTTTCAGAGTTCTTCACAATGGTTCTTTCTTTCTTATATTTATAGCCTGACCTTTCCTCCTTTCAAGGAACTCAAGGCAGCTGCCATAATTCTCTTCCTCCTCTCAATCTTATCTTCACCACAACAACCCTGTGAGGTAGGTGGGACTGAGAGTCTGTGAATGGCCTGAAGTGACCCAGTTGCTCTATGGCTGAGCGGGGACTCGAACCCAGGTTGCCTGAGTCCCAGTCCCATATTCGCAACCACTACACCACACTGGCTCTTTGCTTTAATCACACGAAACACTGATACCTTCAGCAAACCGGGCACCTCACTGCCCATTCTGAACTCCAGCTCATTAATGAACAGGTTAAAAAGCGCCCATCCCCGCGGGACTCCATTGTTCTCTGCTTTCTCTTCTTTAACCAGTTACGGATCCATAAAAGGAGTTTTCTCTTATCCAATGAGTGCTAAAGTTACTCAGACGTCTTTGGTGTCTTCAGTAGGATGCCTTGAATGACCCTAAAAGCTTCATGAGACAGGACTTCCCTCTACAGCAGCTCTGTTAACTTTATTTCACCAAGTTCTTCCCCTGCATGTCGAGAATTGTGTCTTTAATAATGCTTTCCAACTGTTTGCCCAGAAGAGACATTAACCTAAGTGGCCTGTAATTTCCTGGATCCCTTTTTAAAAATTGGCATTACATCAGTCACTTTCCAGTTCCCTGGTGCAGAAGTGGGTTTTAAGGGTGCATTACGTATTTTTGTTACAAAATCAACAGTTTCACATCTAGGTTCTTTAATTGCTGCTGGAAGGATACTATCCAATTTATTTTTCAGTTTGTCATTAAAGTCTTAGCAACCTATTTCTTGTCACCACCATCGGTCTCAGATCACTTGCTGAAAACATCAGTACAGGCACAGGTAATCTGCTCTGTATCTGCAGGAAAGACAGATTAAAATAATCCATTCATCTTTGCAATTTCCCACTTGCAATCCTGCAAAGTAGGCCAGGATTATTAGCTGTGCACAATGGCAATAGGGTTGAGAGAGGAGCTTGCCCAGCAAGACCATCCCTGTGCCCACTGCCTTTTCCTCACCATTACCGCGGCTGCTGTTCTTCTGCATTTATATCTCGCCTTTCTTTCTCTTGCAAGGGACCCAGAGGGGCCGAAAATGGCCTTCCTCTCCATTTCATCATTACAGCAACCCTGTAGGCTGAAAGTCTGTGACCCGCCCAAAGTGAGCTTCATGGATGACGTGTGGGAAAGAAAACCCAGATTTCCTGGGCCACTGACCACACAACTGCACACACCTCTTTGGCCCACGACAGAAAGCTTTGAACTGCAGAAGTATTTATTTTGTCTCAATGCTTTGGTAGATGTTTACAAAGCCAAGGACGCAGAAAGTGATTTGGAGCTGCTATATAAAAGCTGCCGCAGAAAAAAGCTGAATGATTGGGGCTTATCCGGATAGACACAGGCACAATGAGCACTTCAGCACACGAAAGGATGGCAACATTAAAAATTACCCATGTCAAGGGCAGAACAAGAGAGCACAATCATTAAAAAAAAGGGTAAAACTGGAAGTTACAAGAAAGCCCTATTTGAATATTCTGGCTAAGTATTTGCCTTATTTACCCTTAGAATATGAGTGAGGGTGGGGTTGTCATTTTAATACCAAATGGGGAAGCATATGCAAAGCTAAACACACACCTTTTTGCAAGTTCCACTGCCCCAGAAGTAGAACTGAAACAGCCTGGGAGAAGAACAGCTGACACAAAACTCTGGACACAGTATGGGAGAACTGGACACAACTGGGTGCTGGGGGATGCTGCTGTTGCAGGACTGCTTTCTGCCAAAACCCATGTAGGTTTGCCTCTCTAATGCTGCAATTCCTGAAATTAGTATTTCCTGCAAACCAATAGGATGCTCCACATTGGTGCGCATCAGCCGTGACATCACCCTCTTCACCAAGGCCAACACTTCAAGAGTTTCAAAATCCAAGGCAAAAATGTCAAGGCACTGGAGCAGCACTTGCATGTTTAGCATAGCTTTGAGCATCCAGAGCATTTGCAAAGACATCGCCCTTGCTGGGAGGTCCCAAGTGGTTGGGGTGTTTCAGGGTTGCTGCGTGATTTACTAACCAACCAACCACCATTGCCAGGGAGAGACACATTGTCAAGCTGTGACCAGCATTTGCAAGGTGGCTAATCAGTGGTTTATTCGTGCGTGTGCAAGCCAGGCCTGCTGCTTGAACCCGGAGGTCTTCTGCAGTGCTCATGTTCTGCCGGGTCCTGACAAAAGAAAGGAAGATAAAGGCCCTTCCAGTGGTGGCACACGCTCTCCAAAGAGGCTCTCCTGGCACCTCCACTGTGCTCTTTTCAGCTTATTTTCAGTGGCAGGCAGATGAGTTTTGCCATTTCTGCAGTTCTGTTTCTGGTGCTGTATTTTGAACCTTCGCAGCATTGCTAGGTTCTGGTTAGCGATCATTCTAAATCCATACTCAAGCTTTAAACTTTTAAACTTTCTTGGTTTTCCTCCCATTGTGTATTTTATAGTTTCAATTGCTGCAAACTAGTCCAAGAGTTTCAGCAGGTGGAAGGCACAAAAATGCAACAATTACATCACTAACCCTGAAAAATGGCTGTTATTTTTATCAGCACCACGCCATCCCGTGGATTGAAAAGATGATGGCAACCCCCCCTTCACGCAACATTCTCATTATTGCATTGCGTTTCTATCCTGTCATTTCTCCTTTAGCAAGGAACTCTAGGCAGCTTTCACAGTTCTCCTCCACTCCATTGTTATCCTTCCAACAACATCCTTGTGAGGTAGGCTAGGTTTAGAGGCCATGACTGGCCCAAAGTCATCCAATGAGCTTCATGGCTGAGCCTGAATCTCCCAAGACCCAGTCCAACATCCGAGTCTGTGCATCACACGCCTGTCTGCAGCTGCGGGGCACTTAAAAGATGCCAAGCTCAGGATACGACTCAAATTTAATATGGTACAAATTTACATGCAATCTGCATGTGCTAATTTATATCTATTTGGGGGGATTTAAAAATAATTAGTAGGACTGCACAGAAGGCAAAATGAGCCAGTAATTTCTCACCCACATCATTGCAAATAAAACTAACTGTTCAATTAATCTGCAGTGTGGCCCAGTTCATCCCCAACCCATGGAAAACAGTGTTTTTCTCAGCCTAACTGCCGTGCAGAGGACATTTTGGGTTGGGGGGGGGGAGATATTGCAGCATGTGAGAAAGAGAGAGCCCTTTCTGTGCCAGCTATAATCCAGCTGCAAATTGCTTCCTTCCGGGGCAATGAAACTGGGCAAAGTGATGGGGAGGGAGATATGCATCGGCACCCATGGAAACTCAGGGCCCTGTGGAATAGATTGGGGCAAAGGCCCTGTCAAAACAGCCCTACCTGAGAATCAGTCATATTAGCAAATAGCCGTAGGGCAAAGCCATCTGGCAAGTTCGTGGAGCAGGTAATTTTTTGCCTGAGAAGTTCTCAGCAGCTCCCCCATCCAGTACACTTTGCCAGGAAGCCAGTCCCATGGGATTCAGCAGAACTTACTTCTGAGCAAGCCTGTCTCGGATTGCTCTGCTTACTGCTAGGCTACCCCAGATCAGGAAGAGAAACTCCTGAGGCGCTTGTACAGAAGTGTTCCAAACACACAGCAATTAGCAGCTGCATCCCAGGGTTTAGCGTGCAAATTTAACTCTGGTCAGAAGCCTGCACACCGAACAAGGAAAAAGGGTGCAGTACCTGCTCCGCGGTGCAAGCTGAAGCCGGAGGCTGGAAGCGGCTTTTTCCTCAAGCGAGAGAAGCCAGGCCCCCAGCCCCCCGATCCAGAATCACTCTGCATCCATAGCCCCACGCATTTTTTGCCTGCCTGCGGATTACTCAGCCATGCAGGGAAGGAACTCTTTGCACAGGCAACAAGTGCGGACTTGGGTTATGATGTTCTGGCGTTTGCAGCGGAGTCCAGGAACTCAACCATGCAAGCGAGTGAAAACACAGCGAGCCAGAGAAGAGACTTCGGTGCAAAAGTTCAGCGCTCTAAGTAATGCGGGCAAACCAGCCGTTGCAGACCGACAAAGACACGCATCCTGGGAAGTCCAAACAGCTGATGCATTTCTTGTGGCTCAAAGCTCTGGGGCAGCAGCCCCATCATCAATCCACAAATCCGCCTTTCTCAATCTGATGCACTGGACGACAACACCCATGAGTCTACAGAGAACTATGAAGCCAAGACACTCAGCAGGACACACAGTGGGGGAAAGCTGTTCCATGATTCTGCTGTGTGACCCTAACTCACCACATGATCTGCTAGCCCTCACGACATCACAGGACTCTGGGTCAGTGCGCCTCAGTCCTCCAGAGACAGGACTACGATGCCCATCATGCCCAGCCAACACATCTGGAGGGGCGCCAAGCTCGGAAAAGGCTGGGCGATGGCACCCCATGCCCCTACTGCTACCCATCATCATCATTCTATTTCTCTACCGCCTAAGCTGCCCATTCCCTGCTGGGATGTTTCGATTCTTGCAGGGGTGCCAATCCTTGTAGACGCTTGCCCGGCCCACCCATGCCTGGCCAGGTGAGGGCACACCTGGGGGGAGTCGCCCGCCCGCGCGTCCCTTCAGGGCGCGGACCCTCCCTCGCCGGGGTCGGGTCAGCCAAGCCCCCGCTCCCGCTCCCAGGGGGAGCCCCCGCGCGCCCCGCTCACCCAGAAGTTGTTCTTGAAGAGGGTCTCCCGCATCCTGGCTGCCGCGGCTCCGGGAGGCGCGCTTCCCTCCGGGGGCCGAGAGTGCGAAGAGCGAGGGCAGGCAGCGGCTGTGCGGCGGCGGCGGCACTCTAGTTCCTCAATTCCCCGTGCCTGTGCTGGGTCCTAACGCCCGCGCGCAGCCCGCGCAGCCCGGTGCTCCCAGCCCGGAGAAGCGGCGCTGGGCTGCGTGGCCCCGGGCGGAGCTGGGCCTGCTCGGCGGGAGGCGCCACTGGCCGCCGCTCCTAAAAAGGACGTGGCGGCTGCGAGGAATGCGGCGCGGAGCGGCGCCCCGCCAGGAAAGGGAAGCGCCGCCGGGATGGCTCGGCTCGGCTCGGCTCGGCTCCGCTGGGGGGGGGGAGTTTCGTCTCCCCTCGCCGAAGCCCGGGCTCTCCAGGGGTCGCCGCGGGGAGCGGGTCGTGGGAGGCGCAACGCGCAGGGCCGCTCGACGCGCTGGACTCCGCTTCCACGGGACGGCGAACGAGGCGGGTTGCAGGGATTCACGGGGCAGAAGGCTGCCCGGGCGGCTGGTCCTGCGGGCCACGCTCCCTCCCATATAAGAGGCCGTACGCCCGTGCACTCCGTTCTGGGGAACATGGGTACGCGGGAGGGCGCTGCTGCCGCGCCTCCCGTGCCTGGGTTTCTCGTGGGCGGCCGGTTGGCGGCAGCGGGATGACCCGGTCCCGGGGTGTGACCCAGCCCGGCTCGGCTCGGCTCGGCTCGCCTTCTTAGGTGTGGCGCGCATGGGAGCCGCACTCACGCCGGTGCCTTTCCATCTCTGCGGAGAACGGGTGCTGTTGCGTGCGCTGGAGTAGCTGGGCACGGCGAGGCTGCGGAAGGTGGGGGTTGTTGTTAGTCGCGAAGTCGGGCCCGACCCATCGCGACCCCATGGACAACATTCCTCCAGGCCCTCCTGTCCTCCACCATCCCCCGGAGTCCACTCAAGCTCACACCAACCGCCTCTGTGACTCCATCCAGCCACCTCATCCTCTGCCGTCCCCTTCTTCTTTTGCCATCTATTGTTCCCAGCATTAGGCTCTTCTGCAGGGAGTCCTTCCTTCTCATTAGGTGGCCAAAGTATTTGAGCTTCATCTTCAGTGTCTGGCCTTCTAAAGAGCAGTCAGGGTTGATCTCCTCTAGGACTGACCAGTTTGATCTCTTTGCAGTTCAAGGGACTCTCAGGAGTCTCCTCCAGCACCACAACTCAAAAGGCCTCAATCCTTCGGCGCTCAGCCTTCCTTACGGTCCGGCTTTCACAGCCATACATTGCAATTGCGGAAGGTGGCTTCTGCTAAAATTTTCCGTTGCTGCTGAAAAAGAGGGGTGCTTCCAGATGGAGGCCTGCCCTAGGCTACACCTAAAAAGGCTTCTGTCCTTTCTTAACGGTTTCATGCAGTCAAAAAAGCCAAGGCAGGAGGCAGTGGGTTGACATGGGTGGATTAAAAATGGCCTTTGACCACAAGCAGGGTCCAGATCTGGACCCCTACGCATTAAATTCTGGAAATGTGGCAGGACGTTAAAAGTCTCTTCTGGACAGCTAAAATTTAAAATGTGTTGCCCTCTTTTACCTGTAGGACGGGTAGAGAGGACTGGAAGAAAGAGAGAATCCCATGCAAGTTTATACCCCAAAATTGCATTTTTGTAGTGTTTCTTCCATCTCAACTTTCATAAGATTGCACCTCAGTAGTCCCAATCCTCAATATGTTAACTCCAAAGCAAGTCCTATCCATTGCAATGGGACTTTCTGCCAAGTAAGAAAGATGATTTCATTTAGTTAAGGTTTAGTTTAGTTTTCATTCTGTGGGGGAAAAAATCTATAGGGTTAGAATTAGGGTCTGAAGAAGTGGTCCCAACATTTTGGACATAAGGGAATTTGCCAAACTGATACAGGCCCCAACGTGAAATGCCTAATCAGTGAACATTGCTTTGGCTGGCATCTACCTGTCATGTTTGAATCTTACTGCTTCAGGCAGCAAGAAAAGGTCTCCATTGGACATCTCAACTTCCTTTTAATTGCTGGTGGTGCAATCAAACTAAAACTTCTTTTAAAGATATTTGGCAACATTTAGTAGTCTTTTGGAGGTTATTACGCAGATACATTTTGTCCTGGAACAGTGTTTAATATTCACTTATATCCACACTCTTTAAAATTATTCAGCCAATGGAAGGTGAAAGGGATTTTTTGCACTCATCTGAAAGCCTCAAGACTACATTACCAGACTGGGAGTATAAATACTTGCCTGTGAAGGACCCTTGGGCTGCTTCAGTGTGGTTCTTGTGTTTTTATATGGCAGAAATGTGGTTCCAGTGTGGTTCTTATGTTTTTATTTGGTAGCTGCATCCAACAGGTAAAGCTGTTCTGTCTACCAGAAAGCTGCATCTGTTGAATTTCTGCTGGCTGCATACCTCCAGGAATATTACAGTGACAAAAAGGTGGCCTGACATTAGAATCGTCACTGTCTGGAAAGAGAATGGGAGAATCAGTTGAAGTACCGATGCCAGTAAAGCTTGGCAGGCAACTATTACCTCCGTTTTTCAAGTTGCTTGCAAAAATAAAACACATGCGAATGTTAACTTTTCACCTCATGGTGAAAGATTATCTGACTGTAAATGAAAGCGGATTTCTGCCAAGAGACTTGTTAAGAAAGGTCAGGAGCTGTGATTGATTTTGCAATTACTTATCACAGGACAAAAAGAAAGTCCCAAAAGCTCCCCAGTCTGAGCACTGTGGGAAAGAAGATAGTCCACCACCAAAAATAGTCACAGTGCTGCTTATCCTGCAAGGAGCTCATCCAGACTCATGAGACTTACCCTGCAAGGAGCTCAGCCTTTCCTCTTCCATTTTATTCTCACAACAGCCCTTCTGGTGCCACTTGCTGTGGGGCAACTGGAGGAGAACGCGGTGGTTCTGCCAGCTGGCCCACAGCCATCCCGCTGAAGCACCGGATTGGCCGCGGTGGGGAAGAAGATGCCGGCCAAAGAGGCCTGAGGTTGGACCCAGCTTCTCTTGGGCACTCACCCACATCACCCTCGGAGCTTTGCGGCTGAGCGGGGTTTGTACCAAGGCGTCAGGTGGCCCCTCGAACCACGGTGGGATGTGGCTGGCCCTCTTTATCACAACTATTTTATTTCTTTCTTTCTTTATTTCCCGACTTATATCCTGCCTTTCTCCTACAAAGGGCTCAAGGCAGCTTACATCATTCTCCTCCTCCATCTTATCTCCACAACAACAACCCTGTGAGGTAGGTTGGGCTGAGAGTCTGTGACTGGCCCAAAGTCACCCAGTTGGCTCCATGGCTGAGCGGGGACTCGAACCCAGATCATCTGAGTCCCAGTCCCAGGCTCTTCACCACTACGCCACACTGCCTCTCATTTATGGCAGAAGATGCATGAAAAGGACGCACCATTGCACTCTTTGCATGCAGAAGATCCGAGTTCAGTCCCAGAGGAACTTAAATGAAGCATTAACAACAAAGCTCAGGGAACCAAGGTTCAATTTGGATGCCAGGAAGTACTTCCTGACAGTCAGGACCCTGAGAGTCTGGAATGGGCTTCCACGGGAGGTGGTTGAGACCCCATCGGTGAAGGTGTTCAAAGATAGGCTAGACATGCACATGGTATGCATGTCGTGAGCAGAGCCGGCTGGAGCCAGGGGTCAAACTAGATGGCCCGGGAAGCCCCTTCTGACTCGCTCTGTTTCTAAATATTACTTCCAAATCATGAGAAGTAGTTCCCCAATACTCCTGGAATACTGTGTCCAGTTCCAGGCATCCAGATTTAAGAAAAAGGTAATAAAACTAGAAAGGGTCCAGCGGAGGGCAACAAAAATGATCCAGGGTTTGGAAACACTGCCCTGTGAGGAGAGACTGTGAAAACTGGGCATGTTCAGCCTTGAGAAGAGAAGCTGAGGGGGGACATGAGCTCCCTCTGTACCTCAAAGCCTGTGACAAAGAGGAAGGTCAAGATCTCGCTAATGCCAGAGTGTAGGACACAGAATATCCATTCAAAAGTTGCAACACCCCAGATTCAGGCTGGACATCAGGAAAAGCTTCCTCACCGCCAGAGCAACGCGACGGTGGGACCAGCTGCCTGTGGAGGTGGTGGGCTCTCCCACACTGGAGACATTCAAGGTGCAACTGGGCAGCCCTCTGAGTGGGATGGTGTGACTTGATGTCCTGCAACAGCAGGGGTTGGACTGGATGGCCTTCATGGCCCCTTCCAACTCTTCTGTGGTTCTGTGACTGAGAAGCCACTAAGCCGGACCGTCTGCCTAGCTGGCCCGGCATTCTGGACCCCGGGTACAGCAATGGCCTGTCAGGTTTCAAGCAGGATTTTGTCCCAGGCCTGCTGGGAGACGCCTGGGCTTGAACCTGGGGTGTTCATGCAAAACAGGATCTGCCACCAAGCCCCCTCCCCAGCTAAAGGGGCCAGGTCCTGCCCAACCAGGAAGGCCTCTCCCTGAGACCCTGAAGGGGACTTGTGGGGCAGTTTCCCCCCAAGGAAGCAACCTTCCTCACCCCAGAAATTACAAGCAGGACTTTCCTTCTCCATCAGGCAAATGACTGGAAACACTCATGGCTATTTGCTGGGCTGGAGGTTGGGAGTTGTGAGTAATTTCATGGTAGCGTGGAAAAAAATCTAAGCCCAGAAAGGAGGGAAGTCACTGGAAATGAAGCCTGCAAGTGGCAAACTCTCCTCCTCCTGTTTCCTTTGAGTGGACCAGGCTTCCCCACCTTAGCAACCTTAAGTGTGTTGGATAACAGTTCCCATCATCCACAGCAGACCATGTGTGCTGAGGATGATGGGAGTTGTCACTTCACACATCTGGAGAGTACCAAGTTAGGGAAGGCTGGAGTGGAAATTCCTCCATTCCAAACTTAGATCTGCCTCTCCTTGCAGAGTATGGCCACTACAGAGAAGGGTGCCTCTCGGCTGCAAACGAACCATCAAAGAGCAGCAGCAAGGCTGTTTGGATATGCACTCTGAACTAAAAGGCAATCCAGCTATAGGACCTAGAAAGGGTCAGAAGTCAAAGGCTAAGAGTTAAGATGAGTGGAACTTGCAACAAAACAGCTCAGGGTGCCAGCCATACCCTTTCCTAGTGTACTCCATTCCATTTTCCCATTTCCTGGATTTTTTTCCCTTCAACCCACTTGGAACACCTTGCATTCTTTGGCACTGCCTCTCTTCATTCTACATCACACTTTTCCCCCTACAGACCATAATTATTTGCAACTTCTGCAAGTGTGGCCTCCTCTCAGGCTTGCTTACGCCTTTCCTCCGAGTGCAGATGGTGCCGTTCCAAATACACAAGGATTAGCAGTTGCAGAATGAGTTTGCTATTAGTGTATACAAGAAGCGCTTGCAACACAATGTTCCATCATGGGGTGACCCTGCCCACTATACCAATCAGCTGGCCACATCCTCATTCATGTTACTTGATCCTATTCCAAGAAGTGTGTCTTGTCCAATCGCTAATAACGCTCGAGGGAATGTACAACCAACACTCGTAAATCCCATTCAGTCAAATTAAAGGGAGCAACATAAAACAATCAGATGAAGACAACAGAGGGCAAACCATGCTGTCCTTTTTTCATTCTTACATTGACTTCTCTTGTGAGGAACCTAAATGGCTTACATAGTATTCCTCTGCTCCGTTTTATCCTCACAACAATCCTGTGAGGTAGGTTAGTCTGAGAGTGAAGGACTGGCCAAGTGGGGACTAGAACCCGGATCTCCTGGGTCCCCAGTCCAGCGTTCCCATTGCAACACCACACCAGCTTTAAATGCCGAATGTGCGTTAGTCATAGACCTATTATCCACAACTCTCCAATCCAAACATTATTTATTTCTAACCAAACAATTGGGAGGATTATTGCTGGTTTGTGAGAAAAAAGGAGAGGACTTAAGAAATAAATGGTCCAATCCAATGTGAGTTTAGACAGAAAGAAGGCCTACAATTCCCAGCATGCCTCAGAGTTGGCAGGATCATGGAGCATGCTGAGAGTTACAGGCTTGCATAGGAAGGCTCCCTTAGTCAGCTTTAATGTTCATATTCATTCAACCATTTGCTTACAGTTTTTATTACAATGCTTGCAAATGTTTTAAAACATGACAACTCAGTAGCATTCACTTCCTTTACATTATTTAGACATAATGACACTGAAACACGGCTCATACCAGCAGCATCTGAAGAGCTGCATGCAGAACGACGTGGGTTTCCAGGGCTAGTCATCTGAAGCCAGTCTCTTCTCACTGGCTGGTATCCCATTGCCCGATTTGACCTGCCCTGGGTGCATTCATTCACCTGGCTCAGGCATTTCAGGCATCTCAGCTTAATAAGCAGAGACAAGAACCGCATGAGCCACTCATTAGCAGTTTGAGGCTTCATGTGCAGTCCCAGACCCCATGTCCTCAATGCACGGACGCCTTGCGTACATTCTGGCTCCAGAACGAAGGTCGCCATCTGCGGTCTCTGTGTTGCTGCCCCTTGCTGTTGTTCCACAGAAACACGCCATCTCCAGCTTATGGTGACCTTATGAATAAAGCCTTCCAGAATGTCCTACCCAGGACAGCAATTCTGAGCTCAAAGCTGTGGCTTCTTTTACGGAGTCGATCCTGGGCCTTCCTTTTCGTCTTACGCCTTTGACTCTTAGCATGTCTTCTCCAAGGAGTTTTGCCTCCTCGTGATATGCTCAAAGTATGACAGCCTCGGTTTTGCCATTTTGGCTTCTAGAGAAAGCACTAGCTTGATTTGCTGTAGGACCCCAATTGTTTATCTTTCCGTCAGCCCAGGGGATTTGCCGTGCACCAAATAGACCTTTGTAGCCATCTAGATTCAGTGCCAGGGAGGGGGACAAAAGAAGGAAGTGGCTTCATCCCACTGCTCTGGCTTCCTCCTCTCCTCTCCTCTCCCCCCCTCTTTTTCTCCCTCTCTGACACCCACTGCCACCTCGGTGGGGGGGCTGCCATGGATCCAGCTGTGCAGAGGCCAGGGTGGGGGGCAGCCTTCCACACTGGCCCTCCAAAATCGCAGCATCTTGGAGCTGGGACTCCGAAGAATCCTGTGGCCACCCAGACACTGTCCCTCGGAGGGCCAAGGCACGCATGTGCTTTCCGCCCATCTGTACAACCCCTGCGCTGCCCCCATCGCTGCCCCAGCATGGCTGTCTGGGCCGTGCTGAGAACGGTAGGCCTGCTCTCCATGCAAGCCAGCCTTGGGCTGCACCCAAACCGCTCACTCTGCTTAGTCACGGCCCGGTCTTCTATGGCTTCATTCTTTCTTTCCTTTCTTGACGAAAGCTGGAAACCGTGAAAAGGAGGTTCCTTCTCAGAAGGGGCTGTGGCAGCAGAAGCTGGCCCGCCAGGATGACAACATGTGGAAGTAAAAATAGCCACAGCCGCCGCCTGAGCACCCGCCTGCAAAGGGCGGGACCGCCTCCATCCTATTGCTCCAAAGTTCAAAGGAAAGCCTCGTCAGAAGCAGCAGCATTGCGCTTCCCGGCACAGAGCCAAGACAGCACCTGTTCTTCCTGTTCACCCGCACGAGCTGCTGCTAAAAATATGGCTGAAGAATGGAGAAGGTCACACAGGACAGTTTCCCAACGTGTTTCCTGGTCGTAATAATAACAAACTGCAAGAGGACATTCCAAATGCCCTCTCCAGGGGTGTAGCTGAGCCAGGCCGGCAGGGATGCGACGCTGGGACGTCTCGATGTGCCGGAACCCCGTGCCATCGGCCATCCCCTCGGAATTCCCGCTTCCCTCTGAGCTAATCCTCACAGGAGCTGAGCGGAAGTGGGTGGGAGGCAAGAGAACGGATTTTCCCAGTAGCAGTATGTCACTTCGGGGTGGAGGGGCTCGCTCTCGCAGAGGTGATGTGTGCTGTCTCGGCACTGAAGCTAAAGCAGAAGCCACGCCGAGACCACCTCTGCCACGCGACCCTTTCTCTCTCCCTGGCTGGAGAAACCCACAGCCTTTCCTCTCGGCAGCCATAATGTCAGGAGAAGGCATGGCTTCTGGCCAAGCTCCCCCGAGAGCCCTGGAACCCGGCAGCAAGCAGCCCCGTGCTCGCCAGAGATGGCAGTGGGCTCTCCGGGCTGGAGCAATTTCCTGTTTTTCCTTCAGCTGGGTGCCGCACCCTGCTTCATGGGTGAGCCACCCCTGCTTCAGTAGGCAAATAGGACCCACTCGCTTTGCAAAAAATGAACCACAGAAGGCAGAGCACACACACGGAGAGCTGGCTCATTCTGGATACGGATAATTAGGAAGGATGGCACTGGGAGGGGTAGGAGTTGACTGGGAATGATGGGACTTGCCATCCCACATGCCTGGAGAATACTAAGGTTGAGGAGGTCTACCCGGCAGCTTACTGCTTCAGGATATTAGGTTTGTAGGCCCTGCTTGATCACAGACCTTGGCGGATGCCTGACTTGGCTTACTCCCTAGTGTGAGCTTGGAGACAGTCGAACACACTGAGGTCACGCCAGCCTCGCGCATGTGTTGGCTGCTGAGAAATGACTTAGCGTGCTCCTGCGTGTGCGGCAGTGCCTGGCTGGAGACAAGCCGCTCACAAAGTTTGCCAGCCCCTTCCGCACTTTGCTTTTAGTTGGCAGGATTGCTGGATGACTGAACGCCGGACCCTGCCTTGCAATGCCAGCCTCGTGGGGTCCTTTCATGGGGCTGGGGGTCCACACACCAGCTTTCCCCAAGCCTGATGTCCTTGGAGATGGTTGCGCAATGAGACTTGTGCATTTCTGCCAAAAGAGGTGTGCAAGAGGGCAGCCCTGAGAATAAGAACTTCCTAGCCCATACATACTTCCTCTGGCTACCAGGCCAAGCATACCTTTGACACACGTACATGACGGAGGGCCTCAATATCAAAGACTTGAGTTCCAGTGTGCAAATTCTCTCTGGTTGCCTAAAGGCAAGGCTACAACTCGTCAGATGGGCCGTTCACCCCTTTCATCCATCCATTCCAAGGTCGTATATCCGCCTCCCCTTTGCAGCAGGGCTGACTCACAGCATTCTGCTGCTTGAGACAAAGGGGAAGATGGCACTGAAGCGGCTACATCAGGCTGCCCAGCGCCAGGTCTGTTCCTGCTCATGAAGCTGCCTTCTCTTGGGAGAGGCCACTGACGGGGATCTGTTCTGACCTGCCGCGGCTGCCAGCAGAACAACGCAGAAAAGAACCTCTGTGGAGCATATGGCTGATTGTGCCTTTCAAACTGCAGGGGAAATCTCATGCTTTGTTTTCAGATCCGCCCCCTAGTAAACTATATGGAAACTATATGGAAATAACAACCTAGGAATTGGGGAGAAGCATACACCTGTTCTTTGTTGTGCTTATTTTGATTAATATTTATTAATATTTATTATTAATATTTATTAATATTTATAATTGCAGGGCTTTTGGCTTGAAGCGTATTCCAAACTTTTGACTGCACAGCTGTGCTGGGACAGTCCGTCACACTCACTCTTTCTGCCACATGCTACATCTAACTTTGGGCAGCGTTCTTTACCATTATGTGGTGCTTTATCCTTTGAAGCTGAGACATTCTGCCCCAAGGAATGTAGGGTCACCAGATTTAAATGCTGTCACCCAGACATAAAAGTCCACCATGCTCGAAACGTGCCCCAAATGACATGCAGCCAGCCTTGTTATAGACATTAACTACTCCAGGTGAGTTCGCTTGAGGTTCCTTTCCCCTTACCTTCATCGGCAGAGGACACTCTTTGAAGAACTTTCCTCTTTTCACAACAGCAACGGTATTCCATATTAACTCCATGGATCTTCTCTCGTTCTTTTTCCCCAGCCGTCCTGCACCTAAGAAGGCCGGCGTGCTAAAACTTGCGATCAAGCTGACGGAACAGGCAGGACTGAACCTGCATCCTGGGAGGATCGCTCCATAAGCACAATGCCATGGCAAGGAACTCTATGGCGCAAGAGTGGAGGTGGGGAAAACACAATCAGGAAGCATCACCTGGGCTTGGTGCTTTCCAGCATGTGTCTCCTGAAATCCACAGGGCTGCACAATAGGGAATGAAAACGGGGCACTGCGAGGTCCAGCATGCACTCATGGGCACACAAAAGGGAATCGTTTCACTGCACGTATCTTTTCTGAATTTGTTTTATTACGGGGATGTCTGTGCTGCCCTGGTTGACCTTCTGAGACGCTCCTTGAGTCTCCTCCTATCATTCTCAGAGCAGCTTTTAAAGGGGATGCTGCGACACGCAACCACACTGAACTTGATGCTGTTTCCTTCTGAATAGACCAACACTTAAGCCTAACTTTACTACATCTGCTGCATGCATAGATCCAGCCTACGACCGGTGAGGTCCAAACCTTGACTGGCCAGCTGCAGGTTCCACCCATTCCATCTTGTCATTGGCTTCAGCTCAGACCAGCCTGTTTCCCACGAGGTGCAGTTTTTCTTCTTCACCAGCATAGTGAGGTATTCAAAAACTGCCCAGAAACTTTGGCTCCAGTTGTGCAAACCACAGCACAGGTGAAAGAGAAAGATGCATCATATACATGATTGCTTGTAGGAAAGCTGTGAGCCAAGGTTGGGGAGGAAATTTTGACTACCATAAATGGAATGTACGTGTCAATTCTTTGCTGG
This sequence comes from Varanus salvator macromaculatus, assembly GCA_023646645.1. Classification (NCBI taxonomy): domain Eukaryota; kingdom Metazoa; phylum Chordata; class Lepidosauria; order Squamata; family Varanidae; genus Varanus; species Varanus salvator. The sequence goes on from JAIXND010000762.1 coordinate 5,368,613, forward strand.
GCTGATGGACTCCTGGACTTTTCCATCGGTGACTCCTCTGATCTTGTGGCTCTTAATACATTGCTTGATCATCTCCAAGGCGGCTCAGACCCGAGGTCTTCAGATCGCAGTTTCACCCACCCCCAAAGCACAACTCGTGGCTGAGAAAATCAGTGTGGCTGTTGAGCAAAGCAGTCCTGAATTTCCAAGGAATCGTCCATCCCATTCTTCCCATGTGGGCGGACAAAGAATGTACCCTGTACTCTTTGGCTTAAGATGTATGTGAGCAGTACCAAACAGTTTCCACTGCCTTGGGCCTGGATTCTACACCTTCTACAGTAAGTCACCACAACGGCACACGTCCCTGCAGTGAAGGGGGGCAGGCTGAGCAAGGAGATGCCACATGAATAAAATTCATGGTGAGGAAGCCCCAAGTGATGGCAGGTGGGTGGGCCATCGAGGGGGCACAGAAGAGGCAGTCGGGCTGGGCTGCAGAGCTGCAAGGTGGCAAAGGCCGACGACAGGCAAGGAACAAGGAGAGATGAGGAGGCAGAATCTAAGAAGGGGTGCATCATCTTTTCAGCTCCGGCCTGGTGACGTGGGAAGTTCTGTGAAAAGTGTTTGAGAGAGGGGGGCACAACACCAGCTCCCCTGATGCAGATCACTTTCTTCAGTCTAGCTGTGGTGGGGATGAAGGACTGCACAGGCATCGGGGAGATGGGCCGCAGGCGAGGGCCATTGGCAGGAAGGGTTGCAGGGCACTGTTGGGAAGTCCTGCAGCAAAGTCCTCAGAGGCCCACGTGTACGTAGCTTCCATGCTGCAGGTTGTACATCCCGAGCTTGGTCTAGAAACTAGTGAAAGCTATGCAATGTGATTGAAGATGATTGTAGATAAATCTTAAGAGCCTGGGATGCCAGACAATATGGGAGAGGGAATGAACACAACAAAGCCCTAGTGGAGTAGGAAATGGGTACACGCCCATCTGAACTTCCAGATCTCGAACTGCGCTAGGACAAACACTGTTGCTTACGAGTATTTCCCACATACGTGCTGCCCTCTGCTGCTAATTCATGTAATTCTTCCCAGGTTCTTTCAGCCCTTTGGCAGACGCACTTGGGAATCTGGGATGGGTGGGGGGTCCCCCAGGGCTGAACTACACAACAAATGCAGAAATCTTGAACTCCAGAAGTCCCGGCAGACAACTCTCATCATCCCTCACCTTTGACTATGCTGGGAGTTGTGGGCGGAATCAGGAGGGTCCCCAGTTGTTCAACCCCTGCCTAGAAGTTTGAGCAGGATTTCTGGAACCTTTTAAAAACCTGTCTTAAGTTCACAGAGCTCATAAACCGATGAACATTTTAACCTATCAGTGTATTGCTGAGAAGGACTGGGCCGGGGTCAGCTCCTTGCTGCAGGATGCTCAACTTCCACCAGCGCTCCACGCACTTTTTAAAAACCAGGGCAGGTTCACATGTAGTTTGGATGCTTTTCCTTATGAAGGTTTGTGTGAACTAGCGGTGTGCTCGCCTAAGCATTTATCAGTGAAGCAAAAGCATCATGACTTTTACAACAGCAGAGGACTGAAACAGCTGGCTCAACAGAGTAGCTGAGATGAATACTCAGGTATCTTCCTATGCAGTCATTAAGATCATTTGCCGAGGCCTTGCTTCGGGAGCTCTTGCCGAATGGGGTGAGACAGGTGTCTTCCACAGGGCCTTTTCAGGTGATGGCACCTTGTCTGGCAAACATCCTTCCCCGAGACACCCACCTGAACTCACAATGCTCTTTCCAAGTCAACAAGTGAAAGCCTTTTTATTCTCTTGTTTTTAATCGGGGTTTATAATGGTGTATTTTTGTTGCTAGTTTTTGTCTGTGATGTTTTTAATATTTATGCTATCAACCAGAGAACTTTGGTCATTGGGCAATTTAAAATACCGTGCCGCACGACGAGTCCGATCAAGTGCACCGTCTAATGGTCCATTATTGGATGAGTTTCAGTTACTGAGACCCAAAGATGTGGACAAGGTGTCTGGCTCTGTCCAATTCACCACATGCCTTCTTGACCCTTGCCCATCCTGGTGGATTGGGAGATCTGAAGGGATTCAGGCCTGGGTCCAGGAGGTTGCCAATGCTACATTGAGAGAGGAAATGGTCCCTGCTCCATTAGAGGAGGCCGTAGGGAGACCACTCCTAAAAAGGCCAGGCCTGGATCCAGGGCTACTGGACAACTACCAGCCCATTGTTAATCTCCCTTTTGGGGCAAGGTGTTGAAGCAGGTGGTGGCCAGGCAGCTGAGGGCACTCTTGGAGGATACGGATTATCTGGATCCATTTCAATCGGGTTTTAGGCTGGGTACAGGATAGAGACAGCCTTGGTCACCCTGTGAGATGACCTGTGCAGGGAGAGGGACAGGAGGAATGTGACCCTGTTGGTTTTTCTTGACCTCTCAGAGGCCTTCAACACCATTGACCATGGGGTCCTTCTGGACAGGTTGGCCGGGGTTGGGGTTGGAGGCACTGCTTTGCGGTGGTTCTGCTCCTACCTGGCTGGCCAAGTCCACGAAGCAGTCTTGGGGACCGCTGCTCTGCACCATAGCAGTTGTGTCATGGGGTACCACAAGGCTCCGCGCCATCCTCCATGCTTTTGAACATCTGTATGAAGCCACTGGGAGAGGTCATCCAGAGCTTTGGGCTGAGGACTCAGCAATACGCTGATCACACTCAGCTCTGCCTCTCTTTTACAGCTCACCCAGGTGAGGCTGTCGCCATCTTGAACCAGGGCCGGAGCGTGATAATGGACTGCATGAGGGTCAATAAACTAGGCTCAATCCTAACAAAAGAGGTGCTACTAGTAAGGGGGCATCTGACAGGCTGGAGGGGCATTGCCCTGTCCTTGATGGGGTTGCGCTCCTCCTAAGCGACGGGCTCTGCTGATTGGGGGTGCCCCTGGACCCATGTTTGTCCCTGGAATATCAGGTGAACTTGGTGTCCAGGCTGCTTTCCTCCAGCTATGGAGGATATACCAGCTTCGTCCCTACCTGGACAGACAGAGCCTGAAAACAGTCACCTGTGCACTGGTAACATCCAGGACAGATGACTGCAATGCACTCTATGTGGGGCTGCCATTGAAGGCCATCCAGCAATTACAACTGATACAGAATAGAGCCACTCGGTCGGTGACGGGAGCCCCTAGAGTGGCCCACATGACACCTATACTGAAAGATCTCCATTGGTTAGCAATTGTGGCCCGGGGACAATTCCAGGTTCTTGCGTTGACATAGAAAGCCCTAAATGGCTTAGGCCCCGGTTATCTTAAGGAGCACCTACACCCCTATGTGCCCACCGGCCTTCGAGATCTACGCAGGGGACCCTCCTGGGTGAGCCTTTTCTGCAGCTGCTCCCTGTATCTGGAATGCTCTCTCCGTGGAGGTTCGCCTGACACCTTCCGTATGACCTTTGTTTTGTACTTCTGCTTGTATTTCATTATTTTATTTGTAATGTGTTGTTATTGGTTTTTATCTTGTAATTGTGAGCCACCCAGAAGTGCTGTGGTACAATTGGACATCATACAAATGTTTTAAAGGAATAAATAAAATTCAGCAAGTAAGAGTGTAAGGTAAAATCAACTATCCCTCAGTTAGCATTAACACAGGGGGCCTCCAGCTCCCACTTGCAATATGGAGATAATACTGATTCACCTTATAGGATGACCACCAGGAGTATTGACATACTACAGGTGAAGCACAGCTCCACAAGTTAGCTTAGACCATTGCCTAACAAAGCCAACAGTAAATTTCCACTTGAAATGTGTTTGCAGCTTTGTAAGGTATTACTTCTCTAGGAATACAAATCAGCAAGTGTGCTGCATGCCATTTCTTGTCCATAGTCACAGGCCATTCAAGTCTTGATTGCAAACAAGCTTATTATCTGGCAACAAACCTTGGAGTTATGCCTGCTTCTGCAAGAAGACTTCCATATAGTTGTGTCCGAGATATAAGGTGGAGGCAAGATTATTTTTCATGTTGTGTTTTGATTCATTTTCTCATGCTAAATCTGGGTTGATTCAGATTTAACAGTTGTAAGAATTTTTTTTTTGATGCAGATATAGATGGGTAAGGTGAGTGTAACCTTGGATCACCTCATGGGTGGCTAGATTGTCATTCCTTTTTTGCTAGTTAAAACTGAATGGTAATATTTGCAATTACGTTTCTCAGTATCTAGGCTTGACTGTGCTGCTTTTTCTATCTTCAACATCTCCTTTGTTGTTAGAAGCATTTATTGGGGCCAATCAGGAGAATCAACTTATGATCCATGCCTATAAATATGGACCTCAAGCTGGAATGGACCAGAGAAATGGGTTGGCCCGTTATTCCTAATCTACTGCTGTCTTAATGGCCATAACAAATGTATCTATAGGTTTCAGATTGCACTGGATGCAACAAAAACATTAGCTTCATGCCCTCTGGACACCACAGTATCTCTTTAATAAGGATTTGTCTAAGTCATCCAATTGTTGGAACTGCAAAATAGTCAATGTATCTTCTAAGCAAGTTTTCACAATGCTCAGTAGTTGCCCCTATTTGAGAAGTCACCACATAAATGTTTGGACTGAAACTCTCCTTAACACACAAACTCCTTAACACACTCTCCTTCTCACACACAAACACTCTGTCTCTGTGTGTCTCGCTCGCTCGCTCGCTCGCTCTCTCTCTCTCTCTCTCTCTCTTAAATTACCTTTCTTCACTGGAGCTGATGCACATTCAGTACAAGTGGATTCACCATGGCCTCCTGATTTTCAACATTTCATGGGTGGTGTATAAGATGCCACTTGGGAATAGATACTGATTTGGATATCTTGGTTTACTTCTGTAGATATTTATGTATCCTTAAACCTGTACTCTATATACATAGTTACATACCTCATATATATGCAAAGAAATTGATACATTTGAATCCATACCCCTATTTTGATGAAAAATTTAAAAAATGTAAAAGATTTCCAAATATAAAATCCCTCTGTCAAAGTATATAGTTTTGTGGTGGTTAGTAGTATAAAAGCTATAGAGCTGAAGGATAAGAATATTTTAAAAATCTATTACTGCTTTATTCTATTCAGACCGTGTCCAAGTCAGTGGAGTGAAGCATCAACTTTGTGTGCATATACACACCACAAGATCAAACAGATGGGGAGTCTTTCCAAAAACAGGAGACGTTACTGAGGGCATCAGGGCCTGTAATAGGGCATTTTCACGTGCTTAACTTCAGTAAGATGTAGCATTTCTAAGCAAGGCCCAACTAAGACAATCTACCCAATGTATACCAGTAAATGCAGCAGACTAAACTTGCCAGAAATGCTGACGAGGAAGAAAAGCAGCACTGAATATGAAGTACATCTCATCTGAGGAGAACAGAGAGGTCAAACTTTGACTACAGTAAAGCAAAAACCAATAACATCCACTAAGCTTTGTTTGTTGATAGGTTTGAACACAACCATGAAAAAACATTCGTGTTGAAACTAGTGCACTTATCCTTTTAATATGTGTTTGAAACAAAGTTGCCTGTGTATGGTTCTAATGTCTTATTTTTCTCTCACAGGCATCAGTATTTCAACTTTGATATAACTAGGTTTACAGCATTGTCCTACAGGAAACGAGGACCCAAGTTTTAGGAAGATTACAGCAGTGATCAAGATTTAAACCTGTCTCATGAGACTCCCTCAGAAGAGAAAGGGGTGGGCACTAATAAGGAAAAGGAACAGTCTGTGTAAAACTCCTGGAGGAGTTGTGGTTTTAGTCACTAGAGCAACTCTTCACACGCTTGGAATTGAGAAAGCTACCGAGTGTAACCCAGGACAACTTTTTACCTGCTCTCACTTTGTGACCAAATAGTTTCTGTTGCTTCAGATTTTGAATCTGTTGACCATATTTTCCCCATCCAGGCCCTTAACTCATTATCAGATGTTGAAACATTAATTATCCAGGAGTACCAGCATCAACCTCTACTTGGCACAGAATGCCTGAACAGGAGAGAATGTGAAAATTAGGCATTTACATGTAAGGTCAATGAACTGTACAAGGAAGAGTTCTCTTTTTTTCCTTCTAAAGCACATTGAACTTGCATATTAAAAAGTGTGCAGGTACAAGAGCCTAGTCCTTTCCAATGCTTGCACAGGGTTAAAGCAGTACTCTAGCAACCCCCCACAACCCCCGCCCCCAGCAAGGTGTAACATCGTTTCACAAGATTTTATTTGTCATGTTGTTAAGTATACATCAATGCAGGTTGCCACTGGTTTTCCACCGCAGTGAAGACTACATCCACCAGACTTCGTTATATGGAACCTTTAATTCACAATGGGATCTGTACATTCAACTCACATGTATCTTTAAAGCCTCTGAAACAATGGAACCAGAGTGCTACCAGCAGTCAGTGACAAAAAAAATAGCCGGTATATAGAACTGTCAAGCATTTACCCTTCAAATGTAGCCAGAAAACTTGTGACTATTTCCTTCAGCTTGGCTTCTGTTTGTTCAGAGATCTTCCCATCAGTCCTGCCAAGACAAAAACCAAAGTGCATTTCAACCCCCACCCAAGCAAGATGTGGCGTAGCTGTTCCTTCACCTCAACCCTTTTGCTGCCTCTTCTTTCTCCATAGGATGCTTTCTACCCCTATCCCATATGAAGCCCTATCATCATGGAATACTTCAAACCACAATACAAAAATGTATTAAAATACGTTCCAGTCTTAAACACAACAACGTGTTCCAAGCACAGGCCAAGCTTTTGTCATAGCTCATCAGCAGAGCTTAGCATGGTTTTCTGCAACACTTTAATGACTCAAAATCCTTAGGGCTCTTTAAGGCTCTTTAAGACAGCTATTCTAAAGAAATAAACGACTGGTTTGTGGGCTGGTGGAAGGCTGCACTTTGTGTGAACTGTAAGCCCACTATGAAGTGAGATATTTTACCTGATTGTGGAGAGGAGAGCTTGGTGCTGGCTCAGGACATGAGCAAGGAACGCGCTCTCAAATTTGGTGATCTTGCTAGGCTCCAGCTTATCCAGGTGGCCCCTGACCCCAGCATAGATGACAGCAACTTGTTCCTCAATTGCCATGGGGACTAGAGAGAAAAGGCGCACACACATTAAACCACTAGTAACTTCCTAGGGTTTCACATGCGGCAGCAAACCTGCACTGAGGGCAGAGGAAACGTAAGCAGAGAGCATTTCCCCTTCACCTTAATGCAGGGATCAAGCTACTATTCAAAACGAACAGCTCTCTGTTCAGGCTTCCAGCAACTGCAGAGAAGCATCTAGGACTGCAAAGTTTCCCAAGCCAGTCTCAGGAAAACCACATTCCTCCCCTCACTTCTTTGCAACATATTTCATTTCCTGTTGACCAATTAAGCATTTTACAGCTTAGAATGCATTTCAAGTTACTGGAAAAACTAGTTTCTGATGGTTTAAAATGTATTCTTTAGTACTTAATTTGCTAAGATACTAGGCTTTGTTAAGCCAGGAGTGATGCTCTGAGGCAGTGCTGCATTAGGCCTAAATGCAAGCATTCAGAAGAGAGGATAACATTCCACAGAGACAATGAGGGCTGAAGGTCAGAATAATTTTCTGTCCATCGCTTCCTCCACTCACTTCTCTTGCAATGGGGGCAAGCCACTTTGGGTTTCCGTGGTTCAATACTTCCCCTGTGCCGATCAACTTATACTCGAATTCACTGGAAGACTACTATTGGAAAAGCTTAATACAGACAAACCTAGCCTGTTTAAAACACACTGTTCCATATTAAGCCTCCGACTCAGCTTGGCAGTGAATTGTGGCAGCAAACACATGGCCAACTTGCTAGCGACTTTGGTCTTCAAACACCAGCAGGGAACTGCTTTACGTCTATGCTTATTTGTACTTGAAATCCACGAGTCCTACGGGTTCTGTGACTTGCACAGTCCAATTATAGAACGTCATTATGAATGGCCACCAGTCAGCACTCAAAGGCTCTCACCGTATTGCCCTTGTTTAAGCAGCTCCGTCAAGCGCACACCACGACTGAGCAGCTGCTGAGTGGCAGCATCCAGATCTGATCCAAACTGGGCAAAGGCAGCAACTTCACGATACTGCGCCAATTCCAACTTCATGGTTCCAGCCACCTGCAAAAGGTAGAGCAGAGTTTTACTGGTTGTTCCGAGTTTTATGCACTAAGCTGTTTGTGTCAGGGTCTTACCTCTTGGACCATTCGAATCACTGTTTTATATGACCAGAGTAGCCTCAGCTCTTAACTTTCTAGACTAACTATCGCTTTAGGGACAGGTAACCTTAGACCTGGGATATTCAGGCTTTGCCAATTCACTTTTTTAAAGCAGGATCCCTGGAATTCACTAACTGGAGCCAGGCACAAGGCAACAGCTCACTAGGTTGCTTTGCTCTTAGAATTAAGGAACAGGATACCCCAAAATGCATGCTCAGTTCAGGAGCTCGTTTTCAGTAGCAAAACTGATCTAATTTTTTTTTCACACACCCCCCCCCCCCCCCCCCCAATCTCTTCTCCCATGGCTCCAGTTTTCTCATTCCAGCAGCCCAAGTTTAGGGTAAAATGCCTTTTTGTTGGACCCTATTTAACTAAAGCAACAACACCTTTGCTGATCTACTACAAGGCACCTGCAGATCTGTCCAAACTAGCCTTTAAGAAATCACTTCTCAGAGTTAAGGAGCCAAGACCAAAGTACAAGAGCCTGTAAGTTAAGGAAAACCCCACCATCAGAACTGAAAGCGTTCTGGCATATTGTGTATGTATCATAGCTTGCCCTATGCTGAAGTAGTTAGGAACAAGGCCATTTCTACCAGCCCTGCTGAAAACCTGTGGGAATTATGCGATATCTAAGTATCAAGAATAACTAAATAAACCCTCAAGCTGTCACTACCACCAGTCCTTCCAGCAGGCTGTGAGGAGGGAGATGAGGGGGGAGTACGGCCATTCCACCAGTACCCCTGCCAGTACACCCCACCGCATCTCTCTATTCAGATTCCTTTGCATTCCATTTTTAAGGTTTGTAAGCTGGTGGCTGGTGGTTGAGCTGGTTGATCAAAAGGTGAGCTCCCGTGCTTTGTCCCAGCGCCTGCCAACCTTGCAGTTCGAAAGCATATAAATGCAAGTAGATAAATAGGCTCCACTTCGGTGGGAAGGTAACAGCGTTCTGTGCATCTTGGTGTTTAGTCATGCCGGCCACATAACCACGGAGACTGTCTGCGGACAACCGCTGGCTCCCTCGGCTAGGAAATGGAGATGAGCACCACCCCCAAGTCAGACATGACTGGGCTTCAATGTCATGAGGAAACCTTTGCCTTTACCTTTAAGCTGATGGGCTGGGAGTATCTTTAATTGTTTGTAAGCCACTCGAGGAACTTTCTTTGTTGAGAAATGAACTAAATACTCTAACTAAATTAATTAATAAGGACATAGTTTTAAAGCATAAATAGGTAAACTGCAGCTGGCAAACACCCACCCACTTATACTTTGTACAAACCCATTCATGCAAAGAATAAAGCTGCCTGAAACAGAAAAAATACTTATTCCTTCCCCAGGTATAACAATTAGTTTATCACACAGCTTTCCAGTTTAACTTCTCTTATTCAATGTGAAACAGCGAAAAAAGGACACAGACAACAATGCTGATGCTGAGCTCCTATAGCACTGGTGATCCTATATCCTAAACTGAGTGGATAACAGTAAGCTCAGACAGAATGACTGCATAACTATAATTTTACACCTACCTGCTTCATGGCTCTTGTCTGAGCAGCAGAACCGACACGAGACACAGACAGACCAACATTGATAGCTGGGCGGATACCTTTGTAGAAAAGTTCAGTTTCCAAGAAGATCTGCAGGGGAAAAACAATTAGCAAGTCGATACATCAGGTTACCTGACACTACTGTCCTGCTGGGCCCAGTAAGGACTTCAGGCCACCCCAAAGTACTTCTTACTGAAGATACTCATCTAAGTGCTTTGGGACCTACCTGCCCATCAGTGATAGAGATGACATTTGTTGGAATGTAGGCTGACACATCTCCAGCTTGCGTCTCAATGACAGGAAGGGCAGTCAAAGAGCCTCCCCCAAAGGCATCGTTCATCTTGGCTGCTCTTTCCAGGAGACGGGAGTGCAAGTAGAATACGTCACCAGGGTAGGCCTCTCGGCCAGGGGGACGACGCAGCAGCAGCGACATCTGGCGGTAGGCAACAGCCTGTTGATACAAGAGATGCAGGCTGTTACGTCCGTCTCGGTGATTTAAAGATGATGATTGGGATCTCCTCCCGGCCTCCCTCACATTAAGGGATGCTCAAACCTGCTTGGACAAGTCATCATAGATAATCAAAGCGTGTTTGCCGTTGTCTCTGAAGTATTCACCCATGGAACAGCCAGAATAAGGAGCTAAGTACTGAAGTGGGGCAGCGTCCGAGGCTGTGGCAGAGACCACAATGGTGTACTTCATGGCGTCTGAAAAAGAGGTTTAGCAGCATTATTTCAGTAAAAATGGAGAAGTAGCCCAGCCAATAGTTCAGTTATTAGACTTTAAGTTTTGGGGTAACATTTCTTTGCTCATTTCAATAAAGAACTGCATTACACATATCACAGAAACCCTTTCAGTTTTTCCCTAGACATTACAAGGTCATAAAGCCCTAGCATTATAAAGAATGTCAAGCGGTTGTACTAGTTCTTTTGCATCTGTTCATCAATACAGCTTCTTTATCTCTGCAGATACACAATTGATGAGCCATTTATAAAGAGAAAACAGTACTAGAATCTGCTTTGTATATGTTGTGTACATGGAGTGCATTTGTCTGATCTAGAAAGCAACATGCTAACAGTTCCAGAACTGTAAGACATACTTTCTTCTTTGTCCAAACTCCCACACCACAAAAATTGTGCAAGACTGCCATTTGAGGCAAATTAAAACAAGCCTGCAGTTTCAAGAAAGCAAAGCATGTATGAACGTGGGGTAAAATTAAAATGAAGCACAACGGAAAGTGAGTTCGGGAGCAAGCCCAAGCTTCTGTAATTACAGGAACACTGGCAACCCTTCCTGCTGCAGATGTCTCAGCTACAGAACTCTCAGAAGTAGCCATGGAAAGGCAACATGACAGGTAAGCAAAAAAATTATTTCAACTGCCCTAAGAGAACAGTTTGGGACTTTTACGTATCTTCAAACTGGCAGTGTATCAGGTATGTTGATTGTTACACTCATTACTTTGAAATAGTTCTCTCTATAATCTTTTAGCCATCATGGACTCCTTCAGAAGCACAGAAGGGCTCAATGACATGAGCTACTTTATAAATTAAGGCCTTATACGCCCATCCTCAGCAAAAGCGAACCCAGTGGTTCTGAAAGTAAATGCTCTGAAGTAAATGTACCACTTGCTGCAAGGGAAGATGTGACTCTCCTACGGGACCCCCCCTTTCCATCCCGGTTTTTATGTTATGCACATCAACAGATACCACTTCAATGCAGGAAAGACTGTGTGAACACTACCTGCATCAGTGAGCCTTTTCACCAGCTGAGCAACAGTGGATCTCTTCTGACCAATTGCAACATAAATACAATAGAGTTTTTTCTTCTCATCAGTTCCATCGTTAAACCGCTTTTGGTTGATGATGGTATCAATAGCAATTGAGGTTTTGCTGCAGAAACAATATAGAGATAGTCAGAATCTTGCTGTGTGATTAAGGTGCCCAAACTGGAATAGTGGCTTTCAAAATGTTTGGCAGAACACAGGTTCTTCAGTGAGAGGATGAGTAATAGTGGACAGGAGACCCTGCCACTGCTTCTCTTCTCTTTACGGTGCACTGGTTAAATGCCATTCACAGTTCTCCAAACCCAGAAGCTGCAACGGCCCTCACTGGAGGTGGTAAAGTGAGAGGACTGTTGGGAGACGGAACATTTCACAGCAAAGCACCCTCGCCCATATTTCCAAAGTGTTCTTCTATGGATCATCTTTCTCAACATAACAATCGTAGCAGGTGGGAAGGAATAGTCTGAACGGCCACAGTAGCTCCTTACCCAGTCTGCCTGTCTCCAATGATCAGCTCACGCTGTCCACGGCCAATTGGTACCAAGCTGTCCACGGCCTTGATGCCCGTCTGCATGGGCTCGCGCACAGAGATTCTGGGAATGATGCCAGGGGCCTTCAGGCCAACCCTCCTGCGCAACTTGGATGTGATGGGGCCCTTTAAAGCAAGACAATGTTATCGCACGTTTACTTATTAACAGCCAATATGCAATTGTCATAAGCACGATTTCACACCTACCTTTCCATCGATGGCATTGCCCAGCGCATCTACCACACGACCCAGGAGCTCTTCGCCGACTGGGACATCCACAATGGCACCTGTTCTCTTCACAATGTCTCCTTCCTTAATCAATCTGTCATTTCCAAATACGACAACACCAACATTGTCAGGCTCCAAGTTCAGGGACATGCCCTAAAAAGAAAATACGCTTATTTTAGATTTTTAAAAAAGTCAAGAGATGTTCCATTCAGTTGTTGGTAAAGATAATTCAAGCAACCAGCAAAGCTCAAACAATTAATGATAACTATGCTGCAAAGACATAATTCCACAATACATTTTTTCCTGTGTCAAATGAAAGATTTTTTTTGAAAATACTAGCAATTAGCAATGGTACTGCTGGACTAGATATGTAGTGGTTTAACACAGACAAAAATCTTCAGAACTTTTTTGAACCAAGTTCAATATAGAATTATCTTCCTGACAAAATAATGCTAAACAACTTTTTTAAGAACAATTGTGTTACTTGCACACCAGAAAGCAATACCTTGTTACTACCAATGCCCAGGCTGGGTTAGTTATGGACCTCTAGATGTTTTGGCCAACAAACATCGGGCCTACCCAATGTTGAGGGATGATACAAACTGTAGGTCAAAACATCTGAAAAGCCACAAGCTGCCCACCCTTGAACTGTGAAGAGGCTTTGAAGCCCAGATTCATGACCTAGTTTTGTATGAACCTTCATTCCAATATGGAGGCAAAGAGCAATGAGCTTGCCTTCAGTCCGGAAGAGAACTCGACCATTTCTTCTGCTTGAACGTTCCGCAAGCCATACACACGGGCAATACCATCGCCAATCGACAGCACACGGCCAGTTTCTTCTAGCTCAGCAGAGGTGTCAGCACCCAGAATACGCTCCTCAAGAATAGAGGACACTTCAGCAGTTCCTGGCAAGATTTAAGTGAAGTACAATTAATTGTACTGTGCCATCTAGAGGCTCTTACTAGAATCTTAGCTTACATTTTCAAAAGTGGTCATAGTTCTAGGCAAGTAGTCTGACAGACTCGATGCACTATAAAATCTATAGACCTCTGGTCTAAGCGAGTGGCACCCAAGATTACAAAAGAGAAAACAGATCTAGCCCCTCGCATCTGGTGAAACATAATAAAGTATTAGGTCCATACTGCACACGTGGAGTTTGCAAATTCTGTTATGCATGTGAGCCACCTTTCTGAGAAGTACTCGAAAAGGCTTACAAGTATAAAGGTTGAAAATGAACCTAGGCAACCCAAATGCAGTGCTTTATAGCTTCATCTCCTGAAGTAGTGTCACTGCTACTCAGTCTGAGATTTAAGGTAGAAGCATGTAAATTCTTCAAACTGGGCAAAAAGATTTGAATGTCAAGCAGAGGTTCCCAGCAGAGCTGCAAAAGCAATGCTTAGTCACAACTTATTAGTCACTATGTTATTACCAAAACTGAGACTGCAGGTGCTTGTTTTAACCCACCTGTTTTCTGTAGACTTGTGTTGGAGGCATGGAGGTTTCTTGTTGCAACAAATGAGGCACCCAAACCATTCCGGGACACCTAGCACAGAGGGGAAAAAACTATTTCAATTTTATCCCTCTCTGACACTCTTCTGGCATGCCTCGCACTACTAAAGTTGTTTATCTTATTACTTGACCAATGAATCATGCAAATCATTGCCTCTATGCAGAATTGTATAGCACACTATTCACTCATCTAGCCGCAAGACTGCTCACTTAATAACCTCAGCGCACAATCCTCTGGCCAGTAGTCCTGCTGTCTTAGGTGATCATAACAAAATCTGGAGCTTCAGTTCCAACCTCAGAAAAGCATGCTACAACTGGAGCATTACAATTGGAGCATTACAATTTAAAGTTCCACATTTGGAAGACTGTCCCTCCACCCTCATGGCTTCTGCAGTTTTTTCCACATGGACTATGGTCCCAAAGTTGTAAGTGTTACCTTGGAGCAGATCTGGGGTAGAGGGGGCTTGGGTGATGGAGGACAAGTTTCTTCAAGGACGTAAAGAATCCAGGTAGTGCCTCAGCACCCTCTTTGTAAGCTGGTGTAAAACATTTTGGCAGCCTTGCTCCCTGTTGTTCCCACCTTCCACTGGATGCCTGTAATCCTCTGACAGTGGAAGTTTAACAGCAACCTCAATGGAGGATGCTCTTAAGTCAGCGTTTTGCGTTTCTGCCTATCTCTGCAGGATCAGCTATAGTAACAGGGTAGCAGATCATAATTACTTTGTGCAATCCAATCCTACACATGGATATAAATCCTGTGGTATGTAATGGGGCTCATTTCCCCATAAGTATGCATAGAGTTACAGCGTCAAACTCAGTATTGTATTAAAGTGACTTTATCAGTGAAAACTACTTCTTGATTTGTACTGAATATTTACTGCCCACTGGCTGAAAGATACAATAAAAGATAGCAGCCCTCTTCTTTTAAAAAGTTTTGGGGTACCCACTGATTCTGCAGAACTCCACATGAAGGAAGAATTCTATTTATTTCAGAGAATTTCTATCCACTTAGGAAATATTCCTTGCCATTCAAAGTTTTTAAGATGCACCTGTCTGTTATGACTTCAACAAATTTATTCACAGAAGAATTGCCTACATGGCCATGGCAACAGCTTTTTAAGATGTTGACAAATGTTGTAACTCTCATCTTGGTCACATCCATCAAGACTAAGCACTCTAATCAAGTTCTTGCATTTGACAGTGACTCTAAAAAAATCTTATTATGCAGGAATTCTGTAAGGATTTCATACGAGATGCTTTATGGAATTGTTTTCAATATCATGTACAAGGCAAACTGCACACAGCTGATTGCACAAGGCATTAACAGCTGGTGGAAAACAACAAAGGCAGCTACTTCAGCTTTGTAAGTCATGGCATATGTCTACCTATGTCTAGATACAGCCTTTTAAAGGGATGTCAAAACTGTAGCAGTATAGTGAAAGTTGTGAATTCTAATTAGGAAACTGATGTGCAACTCTACATCAAACACATTATTTTATCTGAGCTGAAGTATCTTACTAGAATGCATGGAACCCTAAGCTTCTTTTGGACTAAGTACTTTACTACTAAAACCTTTAATTTCCCTCAAGAGGTTTCCAAGAGAGGAAATGAGAAGCCCCTCCACTAATACAATTGCAATCCACTGTATTACGTTATGAACTTGTTCTTAGTGAGTGAAACTGGGAAATCGAGGCTGGATGACAAGCATTCCCCTTAGTCCAAACTAGAAGCCAAACTATAGGGAATATTTTATTAGAATGGTCCCTTGTAAAAGGGCTTCCCTTCCTAAAAGACTTCAAGGTTAAAAATACCTGGAAATGATATGACTCAACATCCTATCCCAAAGGACAAATCAGGCATGAATGTGACAGCCACTTTACCATGGGCCCCTCAGATGCCTGTTTTTAAAGCTACATGACAAGCAGACTCTTGACAAATATGGCATCCTTCACAGTGAAAAATGCAGTAGAAAAAGATGCCCCTGTTACTTTTTTGCCTACCTCTCAAATGAACCAACGCATTAAAAGAGCACTCCAGTACATCTAGAAAGTTTTTCTACAAGAGTAATTTTGGAGAAGCCATACTCTCTCTTTCATCTCCCGCATCACTGACAAAGGCATCTGAGAAAACCTGCTTTTCTTTTCCTGTGGGCCACCTTGGAGTCAGCCATTCTGGCAACCTTTCCTGACCTGGTGCCCTCCGGATTTTTGGGACTACAACTCCCAGCAGCCCTAACCACTAGGCTTCCTGGCTGGGGCTCATGGGAACTGATGTAAAGCAAGCTTTACAGGTTGGAGAAAGCTAGCCTAAGAAGACATACCCAAACTAACAAAATGGAGCGGGGAGAATCCTCAGCATGAGAGAATGCTTATTTTGCCGAGCACGTTTCAGGAGCCATCTCTTTCCTTCGTCAGGGCCCCCTGATCTTTCTGCAGATACCCTGACACAGAGATTCGTTCGGACGTCTCTTCTGCACTGAACTCCTTCGAGCCTTCCCAAAACGCGCTGGGCAAAATAAAGATGCCTTCCTGGCACCCGGGATTTTTTTTCCTCCTCTTTGGTTTTCTGCAAGACCCATCAGGGCCTTTGCTCTCCCGTTGCTTTAGCAATCTGCGGCGTGACCTTGTTGGGGCGCGTCCCCCGCCAGGGAGGGAAGCAGGTAGGAGTGCCGGCCAGACGGCAAGGTCACGGCCGCGGGGAAGCGCGGAGGGGCGGGAGCGAAGGGCGGGCGGCCCCGCAGCACGGGCAGCAGCAGCACCCGCCGGCCGTCATGTCAATGTCACCCCAGGGCCGGGCCCAAGATGGCGGCGCCGAGGCCAACCATCGCCGGCCTGCCAGCCCGCCCGCCCGCCCGCCCGCCGGCCTGCCTGCCCTCCCTCGTCCCCCCGCGCTGCTCACCCAGCCGGCCTGCCGAGGCAGGGAGCGGACGAGAGCGGCGGCTACGCGCACGGACAGCATGGCGGCGGCAGGCTTGAGGGAGCCGAGCGAAAGGAGAGGCCGAGGCCGGCGCCGCTTCTTCGGGCACCTCCTGCAGAAGCCGCGAGCGCCGCCTCCCGCAGACACCGCATAGAAAATGGCCGCCGCCTCGCCCCGCCCCTTCCCTTCGGCCCACGGGCGACCCGGAAGGGCTTCCCCGGGACGCCGCTTCCCACTGCCTGAGAGTTTTGCCTCAGCTTTTTTAAAAACCGCGGACCGCCTTCTTTATATTTCGTGAAGGACACATTTACCCCGTTTAAAAAAACCCAAACACGAATAAGACTTATTAAATTCCCCTCCCCATCGCCCTACTGTCCGTTGCCCTTGAAAATGGCGGGGACAGACGAGCTCAGGGCCACGCCCACCCAAGCCCGGAGGTCGTGACCCAAGTGAGTGGCCACTGGTGGGAAAGGAGGCGGGAGTGGGCGTGGCAAGCGCCGGGACCACGCCCCTTCCAGCTTGAACGGGCGAGTACACGTGGCTGTTGAGCTCAGCGTTTAAGCCAAGGTTTCATGCGTGATCCGCTTTCCTTTTGCTTCACAGTTTTGCGCTAAACGGGTGAGATGTAATTCCTGCAGATGTTGTTGATCTGCAATTCCCATTGTCTCTCGCTGGGACTGATGGGAATTGCAGTCCAACGACTTCTTGCAGGGCTGCGTTTTGTATCCTAAAGTCGAAGCGTGCATAGAGCGTACTCTCCTCTGCTCCTGAGTTCTCTTTGAAATTTTGCGCAGTGAAGCCAAGAGATGCCCTAAGCCTGAGCTGACTTTGGAGGCTTTGATATCCGCCCCCCGAGGTCAATGCCTTGGGGTGAACTAGCCCGGTATCATCCATGGAGCTTCTGGGGGCCCTTCATGGTTGAAAATCTGAGCAGGGGGTTGGACTAAAGCCGGGTAGGTAGACTGTGGATCTCGAGACCTTTACACTTTAAGTCCTCAGGACCCCCTGCAGACGTGTCTATGGGTTAGGAATGCAAGGAGTCGAAGTTCAAAAGCCTACTCCCCTCCCCATCCCTTGGCTTAGTGACCTCCAAGGTGTCTTCCAACTTTAATGTTCCATTATTTGCTTGTCACGTTTAGACCCCACTTTTTTTTCCTGCAAGGAACCCAAAGCGATAGAAACGACCACCAATTTGGACAGCTTTCAGAGAGGATTGGACCATTTCATGCAAGGATATAAATGGCTACTAGTCCCGATGGCCACAGGCCACCTCCAGTGAGCACCAGTCGCTGAAGAACACGGGTGGGGAACCCTGTAGGCAGCTGGCTGGCCTAGGTGGACCCTGGTCTGATCCAGCAGGGCTCTTCTCCCTGGATCTTGTCGGAGATATTCCCGCAGAGGTTGGGTGGCCGTCTCCCCACGTAATTCCCGATCGACGTCTCCCGCTTCGTGCCAGACGCGCTGCAGCGCTACCCGATCCTTGGGTTGAGCTGAGCGTGGGGAAGCCGCCCCCCTCCCTGCCGGGGGCAGAGCTTGCCATTCATTGCGGGGAGCGGACTACACGCCCCGAGAGCCTTCGCGCCCAGTGACGTCACTGGGCGGGGCAGGCAGGGAGGCCAGCGGGAGGTTTGCAAGTGAGGATGGACGAGAAACTCCGCAAGGTAAGTGACGCGTGGGCAGCTCGTGGGGTCTTCCTCGTGAAGGGACGACTGCGTGGCTCAGCGGGAATGTGAGAGGAAGCTTGGAGTTGTCCCAGGTTCACACGTTCGTGCACAAACCCACGGGCGCCTTTCCTTTGCGCAGTCACAGTAACCCCGCTGCGAGCTTGCCCCCCGCAGAAAGCCCCAGGTTCAAAACGGCCTGGAAGAGGCTCCGTGTCGACCACCCTGGGCTGAACGGTCAGACTCAGCTCGGCCCGTGTGTTGGCGAAGGCTTCTCCAGCGGGCTGAAATTAGCCGGCTTGGCAGGTTTCCCTTCCCCACGTTCACGGTGCCGGTAAAGTGGCGCAGCTGCCGGACTGACCCATGTTTACATGGCTTCCTCTCGGAACAGTCTGCCTACAGTGCCTTGACCCGGTGATCGGAAGTTTAAAATCCTGAAAGAGGAGCAGGGCTGTGTGAATCAGAAAGTGGTGTGGTGATTGTGCTGCATTGTGGTTGATCTCGTGTTTTGTTGACAAGCTGTAGGATTCTTGTTCAATCCAGAAGCTGAGGGTGAGGAGGGGATAGCGCAGCCCTGCCAGGAGGGGATGTACCTTGGTAGCCCCCAGCCTCTTTTCTTCTATGAAGCACTGCAATTAGCCAAAATCAGCTGTATAAGGAGGATTGTGGAGGCAACTTTTGTGTCTGTCCTCCTGCTCTCCCTTCTGAGGAACCGCTACAACAACCAGGATGGCTTAGTTTAGCAAAAAAGCCAGTAAGGGGTGATAGAGCTGTTTAAAATTAGGCATGGTGTGAAGAAAGAGGGGAGGGAGACTTTTTCCCTTCTTCCATAATACCAGAACCCAGGGTCATTGCATGAAGCTGCTTAGTGGGAGATTTAGAGCAGGTAAAAGGAAGGATTTCTTCAGAAAATGCACAGTTAAGCTGTGGAATTAACTGCTTTAGGAAGAAGTGATGGCTTTGGTATTGAGATTGGATCAGCTCATAGAGGAGGAGGCTGTCAGTGGCCACTAGCTGTTGGCTATGTGCCACCTCCAGTATCAGTGGTGAGATGCCTGTATAGAGCAGTTGCTGAGGAGCCTGAGCAGGTGGAGGTCTTGTTTGAGAGGGCCTGGGGGCAGCTGGTTTGCCTCCATGGGAATGGAGTGATGGACTGGATGGACCATTGGTCTGATCCAGCGGGGCTTTTCTTATGATCTTATAGTGCTCCTAATCTTGTGCAATTGGAGAATTATGGGCATCCCCATAGGATCGTGCCCTTAAAGAAATAAGATGATGCTTTGTTGCAGAACTGGCCTTAAGCCATGGAGGAGATTCTAGGTTACATAGCTCTTGCCTTTGAAGCAGGAAGATGCTTTTAGCTTTCTAAAATGCTATGAAATAAAATAGTCCTGGTTCTAATCCTTACTTTATTTATTTATTTTTCGATTTATATCCTGCCTTTTTCCTACAAAGGACTCAAGACAGCTTACATCATTCTCCTCCTCCATCT
This sequence comes from Varanus salvator macromaculatus, assembly GCA_023646645.1. Lineage (NCBI taxonomy): Eukaryota > Metazoa > Chordata > Lepidosauria > Squamata > Varanidae > Varanus > Varanus salvator. The sequence continues at coordinate 5,388,494 of JAIXND010000762.1, forward strand.
TATCCCCACAACAACAACCCTGTGAGGTAGGTTGGGCTGAGAGTCTGTGACTGGCCCGAAGCCACCCAGTGGGCTCCATGGCCGAGCGGGGACTAGAACCCAGATCATCTGAGTCCCAGTCCCGTGCTCTTAACCACTACGCCACACTGGCTTATTAGATCATAGATCATACAGTTAGAAGGGGCCTAGCAGGCCATCCAGTCCAACCACCTGCTCAAGGAAGGACTCAATTCACCCATCCAGATTTTCACAAGGGCTGATGCTTAGCTTCCAAGATTAGCAGATTATTTGGAAGCATAGCACAGTTTACAAGGTCAACAAGGCTGTTGCAGTGGGCAGAATTAACTCCAGCCAAAAAAAGTGTTTATGCATCTCTTTCTGCTAATTCTGGCAGGTTGCTTTGTGGCTGAAAAAGACATATGGGGACCAGCCCATCCCCCCATATGAAGCAGATGCGCAGACGGTTGATATTCTGCACGAGCTTGCGGAATGCAATGCATCCAGAGATGCAGACGTCAAGCTTTTGATTGATGACCTGAAGCAGAAAGCAGCGGAATATGAATCAGATGGTGAGCCTGGATTTCGAAGCATCCATTCCAGAAACAAAACAAAGTTAATTTTTTAAAGAAAAGTTTCATTGCTCTTTCACTTATTGCTCTTTAGAAAACACACTAAATACTAAACACAAAGGGTTCTGTTTGGCCTGTACAAATTAATGCTGCCTCCTGTTGTTTTTGGCATACTTAATTTTAAAAAGGTATGGGTCTTATTTTTGTTTTGGAGGAAACTACCTGCAGGATCTTTTGAGGAAGAATCTGAATCTTTCCTTCAGCAGCCTGTCTAAAATCAGCACCAGCTATCTGAACACCTTGGTGGACATAGCTTTGGCTCTGGAAACAAAGGATACTTCTCTTGCAAGGTAACTTCTGCTGGTGGTCTCCTGTCTTACTGGATAAACGTAGTTCAAAGACTGTAGTAGTTCCTGGTTTCCATGAGGAATTGCAGCAGTTTTGTGAACTTTAAATGTTTTAATGCCTACATACGTAATGAGAGAAAAGTGAGTGGAAATGTTCGAAGAACAGCATGTTCTATTGCTCCAGAATGGCTTCTTCATGTAAAGTAGCCTTTCCCAACCCAACCTGGCATCCTCCAGTTTGGATTGGAAATCCCCCCCACAGCCTGAGCCAGCATGGTCAACAGCTGGAGATGATGCACATTGTAACAAAACACCTGGAGGGTTTTCAGTTGGGGAAGGCTGATAAAAGCCGCCAAAAGCTGCAATCCTAAAAAGAGTAGGAAGTGAGCCCCATTAAAAGCAGTGGGACTTAGCAGTGAATTGGAAGAGAGTTCGGAAAACATTTCTCCTAAGGTTTAGCTGAAATCTGCTTGCCTAAATTTCCACACATCAGTTCTAGGTCCGCTACCTGGAACAACAGAGATCGAGCGTGTTCTGCCTTCCGTGGGATCATCCTCCTGACATCTGAAGATGGATATTCTGTTGCTCCTTTATATTATTTCTCCAGGCTAAACAGACGCAGCGCTGTCAGTACTTCTCCACAAGACTTGACTTCCAGTCTGTTTCACCATCCTCTCAGTGCACTTTAGCTTACCCATCTCCTTAAATTCTGGTACCCATAAATGGGCACAATACTCCAGGGTAACCATCCCTAGTTTTGTGCTACTTAGATATCACTTGTCCTTTCAGAATACCTTTGCCTGTATTAAGGACAACAGTTTCTTTCTCTCTAAAGAGAAAAGCTCTGGAATATCCATGTACAACCTCACTGAACATGATTGCTCTTGGGAGGAAAGTAGACTTGAAGCATAAAAACATGGTTCAATATAGGACTGGGATGCACCTTTTGGAATAAGCCTGCTAGTTTTTGTTCATCTAAATGCAACCTCTTTCCTAGATGCCAATTGTAAGTAGTCTTTTTCCCACACAAATTGCGTGTCCAGAAGATGGTTCTTAAGTGTATTACCGTATTTTTTGCTCTATAAGACACACTTTTTCCCCCTCAAAAGTCAGGGGAAATGTCTGTGCATCTGATAGAGCGAATATGTGTGCTCAATATGTCTGTTAGATGTGCAGCCCATGGGGAAGTGATGGGGAATGTGCCTGTGATTATGTGCCCATTTGATTCAGAATATTTTTTTTCTTGTTTTCCTCCTCTAAAAACTAGGTGCGTCTGATGGTTAGGCGCGTCTTATAGAGCGAAAAATACGGTAAATAGAGAATATCTCCAAGTATCACTAATAGCCAGCAAATTCATGTGAGTCCATGAATCACTACTATAGCTGGTAAAATCCTTGTGAAACTCCTCGTTTTGTAGCTGTTATGTATGTGTCGTCTCCATTACATAAGGAAGGTGACTAGGAAGAGCCCGGTGTAGATCCTGTCCTGGTAACATTTACATTATTAAACCATAGATAAGTACTGCTTTTCAAAAGAAATTAAGGGTGATGCTAGTTGTTTGTATGGATGGGCCAACAAGATGGTCCTCCTTTCGGAGATATTCCCCAGGTGCACACTGGCAAGTTTTCCATAAAATAAAAATAAAGACTGACCTGATTGGCATAATCACATTGTCTCTAGCTTCATTCCTGCCATCAATGACTTGACTTCGGATCTGTATGCAGTGGAGTCAAAAAACAAAGACATGGAGCTTGAACTGAATGGCCTGAGAAAGAAACTCACATCAGCGCTGGTGCTGGAAAAACGTCTCCAAGAGTAAGGACCTTTCCATTCAGTCATTCTCCAAAAATCTCAAAGCGGCTTGCATAGGGTTTATGCAGCCAGCCAATTGAAAGAGTTGGGCTCTACCATTTGACCTGCAGCCTGTGCTTTTAGAGTCCATGGCTATGACCAAACTGCAGCTTCACGCAGCAACAATAAGGTTTCAGACTGCATGGTGCATACCATTTTTGAATGGACCAACCTACAAACCTCTGTGCTAGTTTTTGGTTGTTTTTTTAAGGCATCGAGTAGGGGAAAAGAAGGTTCCAGCCAAGCCTGGTCCATGTTGTATTAGTTTTCTTCTTCAGGGACTTGTTTATAAATGCCATCCAGCACTTGCGGTCTGAAGTGGTACAGTCCTTACCACCTCAAAATGGTACCATTACATTTTGCTTCATATGTAGACCAGAGTAGCATCTGGTGCTGTCACTGAGTTTTTGCTGTGCTTGTAATGCGTAATGTGTCTCTAATGATAGGACTGGCCCTTGATCTCTTGAAGTTTTGCTTTGGCAAAGCTTGGGCTGGAGGGAGGAGCAGATTCCAGTGGTGGACGAGGTGAAATCAAAGGGAGTGGGACCAAATATAGCCAAAATTCCGCAAGTTGTAGCTTGCAACTCTTATTACCAGTAATTCCAACTTCAGGGAGGGATTTCAGCCTTTTAGAAAGGGAGGTAATACACAAAGTTGGAAAACCGCCAAAGGATTAGTTGGTGGTTGGGAGAAAATGGGGGTGACCAAGGAAGTGGGTGCAGCCACCAGGTAACCCCAGAAAAACCAGAACTTTTTATTACTGAAAAGAGACCTGTTTAATTTTATTTTTAGTGACCTCAGGAAAACAGAAGAACTTATAGTAATGGAAAAAGCCAAGGCTGATAGCCGGACCCAGAACTTGAAGTTCCTAAAAGAGAAATCTGAAGATATCAAATGCAGAGTGAAGGCTGCAGAGGTGAATACAACGAGTCTTCTACAAGTCTGGGCAGAGAAAATGCAATCTGACTAAAATAGGGACGTTTCGGCCACTTGGTTTTGTTAGGACTCCACAGCGTACCACGAGGGTGGTTGCTGCTTCACTGGCCAATGAGACACAACAAACATGATGAGTTTATAATCTGAGTTGGTCAAAGTGAAGGACAAAAGGAGAGGTGGGGTAATGAAGGGAGAATGTGAGCAAAGCCCTTTAGGCCTCTAAACAACGTGATAAACCTGCTTTTTTCTGAAGTGATCAACCTGTGCTTTGGGTTGAGCTGCTTCAGGCTCTCGTGGGGCTTTCCCTTATGGTGGGGCCCGGGACATGTCCATCTGAAGGTTCCTCTTTTCCCAACCATGGATTATTAGGTCATTTCCCCCTCTTTTATGCAGCTTCTCCTCATTTTGAAAGGCTGAAATGCCTCTGAAGGCTTTGTGTCTGGCAATTAGAGCTTTAAGCAGAATGTGCTGCTGTTTTTGGTATTTTGGCCCCACCAACCATTAGCATCCGGCCCCCTGCATAGGGCTTGTCCAAATGGAAATGTAGCCATCAAATTTTAAAAGATTCTGCACTCCTGCATTGCTTTTTACCACTGCTCAATTGTTTCTTGAGAATGGTGGTGGTAGGAGGTGGGGTGGAAGATGGCAGGCTGCAGCGTAGAAGCATCTCCATGCAGATATCACTTCCCTGCAAAATCAGGTTTGTGACGGGGGAACACAGGATGTGGTGCATGCATGCAGAAAAACTGCTGTGGAGTGGCAGCTACCTCTGTTGGAAGTGGAAAACTACTTTCTTTAGCTGACAACCACGCTGGAAAATATGTGGCTTCTGGGACAGTATCAAATAGCAGCATTTCCCCAAGTAGCTGTTTGTGTTATGGTATAAGTTTTCTGAATCAACGTCAGGCACAGTCCTAATTGTGTGCAGGATTTGCGATGCTCAGTGCTTGGCATCTTCTCTTAAACAATGTGAGAGAGCGTTAGGGCTGGGAAAGACTGCCGGATACTGGACAGGCACTGTAGCTGGCAGTACGTGGCTGCAGCGGAGGGCTAAGGTTACCCTCCTAGGAACGCCTGTTGGGAAAGGCTTGCTTTTGGCAGGTGTGAAAAACCCAGAAGGGTTGCCACCTGCCTGATTTGTACTGCTGGGAGAATCCAGAGAGTGGATGCAGCAATGGTGAAGACCCTGTTGCTAGTCGTGACGGATTGGACCTCTGAAATTCTTGTTGTCACTGGGAGGGTTTCTCCTGATGAGTGCAGCAGTCACGCAGGCTGATAGGGGATTGGGGATCTCCTTAAGTATCCTGGTCCTATTTCACAGCTTTGGAAACAAGTATCAAATTCTTAAGCCTAGCTCAGTATAATATAGACAGCCAGTGGGGTTCCCTCGGTTTTGGAGTGATGTGCTGGCAGTTACTGCTCCTTTTACTCATCTGTCCCATCCTGAGACTTCTGTATAGGGCAGGATAGACCTCCCCATCAATCAATCAGTCAATCAATCAATCAATCTGGCTGCACTATTCTGCATTAACTACAATTTCTGGGCCAGCCTTAAAGTCAGCCCCACATAAGGTGCATTGCCTTAGTCTAGTGCTGAATTTACCAGCGCCTAGACCACGGTGGTCGGTCGATCCCTGTCCAGTAATGACTATAACTGTGGCCTGTTCCAGCCAGTAAAAGGCACTTGTAGCCAGTGAGTTGACCTCTCTATTCAGCAGTTGTGCTGGATCAGTGAACACCCCCAGACAATGAATGCACCTGCTCAGCCAAGGGGAGTGTAACGCCATCAAGAGGAGTAACCTGACCCAGTGGGTGAGTAAAGAGCCCATGGAATTCCTGCCGATTCCATTACAAAGGAAAGCGCAAACGGCTCTTTGCAGCTCTTCTTCCTGTGAGTAATGCTGCAAGGCTCGCTGTCTGATTTTTGCCTCTGAATAGTCATTGCTTTTCCCTTTCTATTTTCTTCCCTGCAGGAACAACTTTCAGCAAGTGGGTTGGACACTTCCCTGACTCATGAGTCTCTAGTGAATCTTTCTGAGGTGGGTGTTACGCCACGGGTACTGACAAGGTTCCAAAATGACACATGCTGGTTGGCATTTAACCTGGGTGGTTTGGGAGGAATTGACATTTACCCAGATGGCGCTCGGATGCGAGTTTGTTAGAGATGGTGAGATGAGAGTCAAGTGCCCCCTTTCTAATTAGCATTTCAGAATGCAGACGGGCTCCAATTTTTACATATTCAAGACATTAATTATACCTGTGAAATTAAAGTAAATATTAAACATACCCCTGGAATTAACTAAAAACAGTATGAGGGAGATGGAGAAAGTGTGGAGACGACTTCACGGAGCTGAGGGAGAAGGCTCGATGCAATGTTTAACTGCAGTAATTCCAGTAATTAGTGGTAAGCTTTTACAATCCCACTGAAGAGCCACCATTAATAGATCCCCTGACCTCCGATGGCCCAGTGGCATGCTCAGGCATCTGGCTTCCCAGGACTGGGTGTGATAAAACAGCTTTTTCCTCTGACTCAGAATCGTTGTGGGCTATCGCTTCTCACGGATTGGGGCAAACGTTCACAGAAACCGTGAAAAGAAACAGAACAAAATATGCTGACTTGTACTGTGGAGGTGGGGAGAGAAAACGATGATCAAACCACAGTCAAGGCTGTCATTGCTGCATGAAACTTCAAAGAGGTTCACTCAGCCGAATGCAACAGACAATATAATCTGATGCCTCAGCTCGTCAGCAGTCAGTCCTACGGAGTTCAGTGAGACTCACAGCCAGGTGTGAATGTATAGGATTGCCACCTAAAATGAATATGGACATTCTGCTTTCACAGGCAGGATGTTTCAACACATTGCCTGCATTGCCAGTCCCTGATGGGTTCTTCCTGTTCAGGGGTTCACCCAGCCTAACGTCTTTCCGAGGCCTGGCAAAGTGGGAAATAACCCGGTGCTGGTGAGAAAAGAAGCCTTCCTTGTTGGTTCTCTCTCCTGCTGCTGAAGGAGCATGAGACTGGGGTAGCTTCCAGTCCTGATCAGAGCATTGCATTGCTTATATTAGTGGTGGAGAGAGCGTGGGACACACACACACACACACCCACCCCCATATGTAGGCATTTTACTGCTATGGCTCTGAGTTCTGTCTTCAGAGCCAGTAAGATGGACAGTCTTTCTCCCAAGAATTTAATCTAAAGTTGATTTAATGCCATGGGTCTTCCTTGTCCTTTCCTCCCTGCATCATCTTCCTGTGTGTTCCCCAGATCTGCTCTGAGGAGTCCCCCAACATTTTGGAGCAGATTTGCGGGGTAAGCACACAGGGATCTGTGGGGAGGAAAGGAAACTGGTTCCACCAAGAGTTTCCCCTCTTCTTGTAGAACTGCATCACTTGGGCCCAACCAAAGTATGGAAAGGAGATGCATCGATAACGACTGTAATAAATGTTTTGCAGGCTGCTTTGGGTGTAATTTCTGGATTCAGAAGTGTTTAAGCTGATTTTCTTTTTCTTTTTTATTATTTAGAAAAAGCTGTAGTCTGTGTATGGATGACTTTGTTTTGTCCACAGAAATTGGCAGAATTAAAGAAGCAGGCTATACCTTTGAAGAAGAAACTGGAGTCATATCTGGACCTTACACCTGTAATTCCCCTTCTCTATTCTTTTGGGCCTTTCTTCTTTGTACAAGCATACTTCATTGATGGGTGGAAGGTAGAGCAACTGATCGATCCCTGTGTGATTCACTGGAGATTGGCAAGGATTTCTGACTCCCAATGATTTACTGTTAGCAGTAACAAAATGCCCCATCTCCACCCCTGGGTGGAAGGTGAACTGCATTAGATTCTGGTCTCAAACCCCATTCCTAGGACTCAGGTTCCTTTAATACCAAGTGTATGTCTTTCGCTGCAGGTTCTTGTGGGTGAATCCTGGGGTTCTAGTTCAAAAAGAAAAGAAAAGTAGATTCCACAAGCCTGCCTACTCTCAATGAAGCTTGCCTTGGGCACTGTGGTGTAGCAAGTGATGGGTTTTGGCTGCCTGAGCTGCACTTCTGAAACTTTTCTACTTAGATAGCACAATCGCAATACACCTGGGGAGGTCCTTGCCCCAGGGATTTGGCAACCTAACCTACAATATGAGGCAGAAGGAGGTAAACAGGGAAAGAATATTATTATTGTCATTGATACTTATTAGATTTATATCCTGCCTATTTCTTACAAAGGACTCAGAGTGGCTTCCCTAATACTTCTCCTCCTGCTCTCAATCTTATCCCCACAACAACAACCCTGTGAGGTAGGTTGGGCTGAGTGTCTGTGACTGGCCCAAAGTCACCCAGGTGAGCAGCAGCTGGAATCCTGATCAGCTGCGGCCCAGTCCCGCGCTCTTAACAGCCACGCCACACAGGTTCTCATGCCTTACATATGCCTTGTATTTCAGTTATGCGTACCTGAACTTTGAAGAGGGGATGAGGACAAAGGGGTGTGCCAGAGGCTTCATGGAATGGGTTTTATTTATTTAATGAAATACTGTCATGCTAAAAAGTGCCCCTCTCACCCAGAGCAGGTGCAATGAATTGGTCAGACTGGTAACCGTTTTTGATACCGAAAAGGGGACGGGGAAGGGAAAGTTCCTCAAGGGTGGGTGTGAAGGGAGTGGAAGAAGAGGCTTCTTGAAGATGGTCAGTGCAGCTGTTTTAGGCACAAAGGGGAAAGTTGTTCAGGGGAGAGAAAGCCCAAGGCCACATTTTCCCTCTGGCATCATTTTTTTTTCCTTCCATGGAGAGACTTTGGTTGGATTGTGTGCCCAACAAATGCACATTTTAGCTCTTTCAGGAAAAAAAAGGTCATGGTGGCAACACCTTGCAGTGATCTTTGGTGTGATTACAAAAATGCAGAAAGAAGGGCAGGGAAATGCTGAGTCTGTATAAATAGGTGTGTATTGTTCTTTTCAGAGCCCTTCTCTTGCTCGAGTGAAGATCGAGGAAGCAAAAAGAGAACTGGTAGGTCTTTACTTTCTTATGCATAAAATTTTCTTTGTTGCCCTGATGAGTGGGCTGCCTGTCTGGACTGATTTTAAGTGCCATTTTCCTTAAATTGAGCAAGACATCTTTAGCTCCCAAGTCAACATGAATGTAGTTTCTTTTTTGCAACCAATACCATTTGGTTGGGTTGCTTTTCAGCTGGTGTGGGAATATCTCAGGCACCCTGAAATGTTGAGGAATGCTCCATACAGTCCACTGCTGGCAAGAGCTGGAAAAAGAGATGGTGCCAGGGAACATGCTGAGCTGGTAAACTGAAGCCATGGGTGGGAAGTGGCCAGAGTTGATTTGCCTCCTTGTAGATGGTGTGGCAAGAGTAATGCTGGTTTCCCTCTGAGGTGTGGAACAGGGGAGGAGTTCTGAAGGATGGGGAAGGTAGGAGACCCAAGAGCCCAGGATACAGGTCATCTTTATATGTTTAGTTTCTATACTGCTCAACAGCCGAAGCTCTCTGGGCAGTTCACAACAGCATATTTAAAATTTTTATTTTAAAAACAATATAAAGTGCACCATTAAAATGTTAAATATGCGTTTCTGATCACTAAGGATTGAATCGATAGGACTGCATCCTTAACCATTTCCCTGCATTATGGAAGCAGGTCATGTGGAAATAATGTGGTAGCGCATGATGTCATGACTCCATTGCAAGTGACAGCCTGCAGGATGCAGTTTGATGCATGCTTAAAAACATCTATACACTCAAATTTAAGGAGCTCTTGTCTGAGCTTACATTTGTGTAAGTTCAACCATTACTAGGTCTTTCCAAATTTTCCAAAACAAACAAACAAAAAAAAATGCTTGAGGGGGCTTTATCCTCTTTACTTTTATTTTCTCCCTAATTTTTCTGGGTCTCTCCCCCTCCCCTCAGATTTGAAATCTCAGGTTTCTTCTAGGGCTTTGAAGAAGCATGGAACAATCTCTTTGTATGTAAGGCACTGTGGCAGATCTATATGGCTGCTTGCTCCCCAGAAGGTATTAGGACAGGTTGTGTGTGAGTTTGAGCAAATGTAAACGGGGTCACACCCCCTCTTCCCAGTACACTTCAATTTCTAATGCATTTCAGCCTTTTGGGGGTGTTAACCCATCTGTGCCATCTGAGGAACCTTCCTCCAAACCAAGTACTGATTTTTGTCACAAATTTTCCTCATCTTTTCAGGAAGCGCTTGAAGCTGAGTTTTCAGCAAAGGTGGACATGACCTCATGTTCAGTAACTTTGCCTACCAAACACCGGTTTATTTAATACGTCTGCTATAAAAAGGGAGGACAGTTATAAATCTGGGGGATGAAAAAACTGGTATGTTTTGGTTACTTTCACAGTACATGACTCTGTACATGTCTTTTACTTTCATTTTTCCAACAAAAGCACTTGTTTTTTACAAGTATGTAGCTTCTTTATTATGTATATAATTCTGGTTCTGGTTTTATTTACTTGAGAATGTTCACCCTTTCTGAATAAATCTTTTCAATAAGCATTTGTTGTAATCTGATTTGATAACTGTCCTCAAAGTGGTGCTCTAAATAGATAAAAGAGCAGAAATAACCTCAGGAGAAAGTTTCATTTTTAGCTAAAAACACCGTTAAAAAACATTCTGCTCGCCCATTATCCTGACATTTCATGTCCTCCATTATGTGAGATCGCCCTGTCACTGTTGTGCAATCTAATGACATCAAACGAGGGCACATTTGGAAAGCAGTGTGGCATGGAAGATACACAACTAAATTTTAATTTTTTCCTGGGTTATGCAGGTACTATTGCACAGCTACTAATACACTGCAGTCTTATGAATTTCTACTCTGTTCAGGTATATCTGAGCCAAAATAATTGGATTATAATGATACTGAGAGACATTGTAGAATGGTGGTTAATAATGCTGAACTGGGACTCAGGTGGTCTGTGTTTGAGTCCCCACTCAGCCATGGAGCTCACTGGGCAGCTTTGGGCCAGACACAGCCTCTTAGGCCTACCCTACCTCACAAGGTTGTTGTGAGATAAGATTATGAGAGGAGCATTCTATAAGCTGCCTTGAATTCCTTGGAAGGAAAAAGGTGGTATATAAGAAATAGATGAGGGAATACTTAACATCTTAGATGAACAGTCATGCAATCTATATGCATGTCAACTAACTATCCAAAATTAAACATACTTAAGTAGGGCCAAGTCAACCAACACGCAGTTGCTGATGGCTGATGTCCTGCCCAGGCTGGCCGTAATAACTGGGTTCGAGCCCAAGCCAGCCTATCCAATAAAGCCAACATGGCTGGCTGCACTAGCCAAGGCACAATCTTTAGTGTGTTTGGGGGAAGAGGTCTTGGAACCAGAATTTCCAGCAGCCAGTCTCAAGCACCTTAGCTCTTGCCCCATTGTTGCCCCAACCTTGGATTGTCGCAAAGCTTTGGCTACAGGGTGGTCTAGAAAGAAATAGTGAAACAGGTATAATTATTTCATTATTTGCCTAACCACCATCCCTTGGGTGCACACCTTAACGTGGTGAAGTGGTTTGAGAGGATCAGGAGAACCAGGACTACATCCCAGGACCTGGAATGTATTGATTTTTGGCAGAGTGCTACTCTGTCCGGAACAGATGGCATGCTATTTCATTGGAGAGATGTGCACCTGTCTTTATATTATAAAATGTGATAGCTTACATGACATCCTATGTCAGGACAGTGTTTCACTTTATTGGCCAAGGCTAACACTTCCATTGCCTCACCTGATCCACAAGACAGAGGGAGAGGAATGTTTAGTTTATGTATTCTTTATACTTATATCCCACCCGTTTCCTTCAAGGCAGCTTCCATAATCCTCCTCTCCCTCCTCTCCATCTTATCCTCACAACAGCCCTATGAGGTAGGTTAGGCTGAGAGTGCATCACCCAGTGAACTTTGTGGCTGGTTGGGGACTAGAACCCGGATCTCCTGGATCAGCATCTCCTGGTTCAGCACTCTAACCGCTCCTGAGACTCTCTAGTTACCAGCCTCGCCTCAGATTACTTCTCCCAAGTGATTTCATGTTTAAGCTAAAAGGGATGAGGAACAAGGGAGAAGTCTTGGGAATCGGAGTGCATTGGTGCTGTGAGGCCAGGCAGTCATCCTATCTTGTCCCCCACTTTTGGGATGGTCCTCTAGGCAGGACCAGAACCACCATATTGCCCCTTTGACTCGCAACCCTGAGAGCCTTTCCAGAAGGGTACCCTGCAAAGCTGCTTTCAACAGCTGCTGAGAGGTCCAAGAGGGTTAACGATGCTGCACTCCCCTGCCTCTCTTCTGGCCTAGTGCAACAAGGCGAACCAGCACAATCCATTTAGGCCACTCAGGAGGCTGCAGATCCTAAAAGGCCTCAATGGTCAAGTTTCTAGTCCTCAGGTTTATCAGTTTCTGCCCAACTGCTTCCCTCAGAACTGAAATGGTACCACAAGGCCTGTCTTTCAGTCTGCCTAAGGGCCTCATTTACTCAAAACTGCTGCTGTTGTGCTATCAAGCTGTCTTTGACTTATGGCAACCCAATCAATGAATGCCCTTCAAAATGTCCGGTCCTTGACTGCCCTGCTCATCACTGAGGTCTCATTTGATCATGGCTAGTTGGGGCACACCAGCAACTATAGGCCTTCTCTCTGTCCATACTTGTATAGGACTGTGCCCTTAGCGTGGTTAAAATACTCGATTTTTTTCTTCCTATGGGGGAAAAAATGCAATTAAGGGCGCAATTCTATGCAAGCTGGGCCGGGAGAAGTTTGCAGAGAAACACCGCCCAAGCTCGCACAGGATTGCGCCTTTGTTATTAGCATGTCTTGCATGTCCTGTGCCTACGACTTTTCACGTGAGCGGCACTCCGACGTTCCACACGCGTGTGCGGCAGGGAGGGAGGGGCACCTCCTCGGCGGTTAAAACCGTTGCGAAAGAGCCGCGGGCGGGCGGCGGCTCGCGGCGCCTTCGGCTTCCCGCGCAATTGCGTCTCCTCCCCCGCCCGCCCGCCCGCCGGCCGCAGGGGCCGCTAGGAGGCGCTGCGAGGGCGCGAGTCTCCAAGTCGGCCGCTCCTTTCCGGCGGCTTCCTCCCTTCTCGCTTGTCGCCGACTCGTTCCGTCGTCGCCAGCCAGCAGCGCCGCGGCTGCCGCCGGAAGTGACGCCAGAGGGAGCTGGAGCTGAGGCGAGCCTAGCGGCCTCCCCTCCCTGCGGTGACATTTCCCCTCCCCGGCTCCCTTTTTCCCTCCCCGCTGTCGCGCCGAGGAAGAAGAGGCGGCGGCGGTGGCCGAAGTGGCAGCGGCGGTAGGGGGAGGAGACCCGGCCCCTCATGCTCGAGCTGGCCCTTTTCGCGGGGCCTGAGGCCGGGAGGAGCCGCGGCGGCCGTGGCGGCGGCGGCGGCCCTGGTAAGTGACCCTTTTTTAATGGGTGGCGTGAAACCTCCTGGGAAACTAGGCCGAAGAGTTGGGACCCCTCACTGGGAGGAGAGGAGGGGGGAGCGTTCCTCTTCGTTTTGTTGTCTCCCCCCATTTTGGGATTAAGGAGTGGGCTGGAAGGGAAGGCTCCTCATTTGGAGGAGAGGAGCGTGTCTTGCCCTACGTTGGACTAGGAGGGGGGAGAATTTGCTCTCGTTTCGTGGTCTCTGCACTAGGTTAGGATTAAAAAGTGGGGCTGGTAGAGAAGGCCTGTTCATAGGAAAAAGAGGGGGCAGGCTTGCCGTGGTTTGGAGGAGGGGTTGTAAGGAAAATGTCGCCTTGGTTTTGCTGTCCTCCTTCATTTTGGGATTAAGAGGAGGGCTGGTGGAGAGGGGCCCCTCATTGGAAGGAGAGTAAGGAATAAATTCGAATCTCAGTTCTTGGATGGGGTGGGGGGAGTTTCGTCTTCGCTTTATCGTCTAACCTTTTACCATCCTGAGAGAAAGGATGGTAAAGAGGAACCCTCCCGCCTGCCTTATCTGTATCTTCTTCCTTATGGTGCATGAGTTAGGCTGATGTAAGGCTTTGCCCTGCACACAGCTGTCCAGGAGTTGTAGGAGATCAGGTCTCAAGGGAGCATCACTGCATAATCCTGCCCTTGTGTAGAGAAACTGAAAGGCTTCCACTTGGGCTCTTTTTTATGGATGCACCTGATACAGAATAATGTAACATGGTTTTGCTGCTTCTGTCCCATCTGTCTGCTCTGTTGCCCCGTGTTTATATAATACCTTAAACCATGTGAAGATAATGGAGAGGTCTCGTTTCTCTCCTCTTCACCATCTGCCCTCTCTTATTATATTTTAACTTTGATCTAAAGGTAAAAGGGTAGGTGACTGCCCTCTTGCTTCCATTTTTTTGGGGTGATGGCTTTCTCTTCCATGTCAGGTCTCTCAGTACTTTTAGCTATATATTGAAGGAGGCATATTTTACTCTCTGCAAGATTCCAAACAAACTGTCTCATAAGTGCCATTGGCTTGGCATATATGTATACTTCAGGTTATCTTTGAGTTGTTGGTGAAAAGAGAAAGTTCAAGATAGTAGCTGTTAGAGATCAAGACGAGTTAAGATGAGAAGCCATGAAACTTCCTTTGTGGAAAAATATATAATCTTTCATTCAGGGAGAAAGAAGCAGAGATGCCTCTTTTTTTTCAATACGTTAGAATGAACGTTTTGCTAAAAAACCAACTGCTATAGCTGTAGTAGTGTTGTGGTCTCCAGTGTGGTGTCCACCAGGATCCTAGCCTCTCCTTAGAATTACTTTATTTCTTCAGATTGTAAAAAAGAAATTAAATTATGAGGTTGGTATGCTGCAAAGCAAAGCGCTGCCCTCCAGTGCCATCGTTATTCACATTCAAAGGAATGTTTTTAACCATCTCTAACATGTGCCTAGGTACTTGGGCAAGTTCCCTCTTGGAAATCAATGTTTCATGACTGGCTGTGATAGCCATAGTACTATTATGGCCATTTTAGGCACATGCAAACCTCCATGGCAACTGTTCTGTGAGAGTACCTGCCAATCCCAAAAGGTTGGCTATCTCTGACACGGTACAGAGAAAGGTAGGGTTTTCTTGGACCTTTTCTATGGGTCTTCTCTGGGTTGGATGGCAAAGCAAAACAAAATGCTAGTGAAGATTTAAGATACAGGAAGATATAACGTCTTATTTCTATTTTCTAAGGGAAGTTCAAGTACACACACACTCGTTAATCCACCTGCTTGAAATGAAAATTACTGCAGATTGATTATTTCCCTTATGGCATGATGATGTGATATGTACTGATCTTTTCCTCCTAAAGACTACAAATATGTTAGGTATTCACATTTTTACTTCCACCCATCCCCTTCATGCTCTAAATATTTTATTTTTCAGTGTTAGGGAAGATAGAAAAAAACAGAGGTGAAACTGAAAGCAGCTGTCTGGCTTCAAGTAAATAATTCCTTTCAGTCAATTTAATGACAGTGATGATAAATATAGCTGCTTTGAATTCCTTGACCTGGCACATAGCTGCTAAACCTACAAATTAAACTTCACAAAAGCTATCTCATAGTCCTGTGGGATGCTGAGTAAGAATAGTGATTGCTGTAGGTCGTTTAATCAAGCGTATTCAGAGTGTTGGAGGACGTCCTTTTTGGACGCTCGGAGCAAAATATGAAGTATGCTGAGATCAGAATTCAGTATCTCTCGTAGCAAAGGACTTCTCTCAATGGTCAGAGGGCCAGTATAAGCTTGGAATATAACCACATTCATAGAGGAGCTTGCTATCTTGGAGGTGATGACATGCCGGGTGCCTGTGCACATTCTTTACTTTTGCTTTGATAGCTTTGACCTAGCAAATTCGCAAGATGAGATATCTAATTCTACTTATGGAAATTTTACATTAGTCATGACCACAACTGAAAGTTGCAGCAGCATTCTAACATTTTTTTACTACCCATTTATGAAGAGAAGCACAATCAGTGATTGTGAAATTAGTGAAATAATACCCATTATTTTATTACTCAGTTTATAATAGCTTATTAATCCATATGCACCTTCACAGTATTTTTCAGACTGTATGGTTTAGTTTAAATGTTTTGGTGGAGAGTTTATATTAATAAAGATTTTACAGTAATAAATGTTAAGTGGTTGTTTAAACAACTAGTGTAGCCTTTAACATTTTTAATGCAAGTGGAATCCTCCTTAAATCTGGTGTAATTTTTTGTGAGGGGTGTGTCTGGCTATTAGCCTATATATTATTTGAATGAGTGGGTTTCTCTAGTGATGATCTAGCATAGGTTATCAAAGGAGGAGGTACTGTGGACCTGTGGAAATCTCAGCTTTTATTTGGTTTCTCTACATTTCCAATCTTTGGAGTACTAGGCCAGAGCCTTAACAATATGGCCACAACCATGCATGAGTGGAAGAAGCTTCTCTGCATGGAGCAGTGTTTCTGTGCACTGACTTTCCCTTTCTGCAAAATTCCTTGCACTGCATCAGTTACTGCTGCAGAAGATGCTTCTGCCTTCAGAAGCAGTGGGAAACAAAGTAAGAGAAATCCCTTG
Organism: Varanus salvator macromaculatus; assembly: GCA_023646645.1. Lineage (NCBI taxonomy): Eukaryota > Metazoa > Chordata > Lepidosauria > Squamata > Varanidae > Varanus > Varanus salvator. The sequence continues at coordinate 5,404,702 of JAIXND010000762.1, forward strand.
TGGGTGAGTGGAACATTGTGTGCAGCTCTTTGGGTGCTGACCTGTGACTGCACAATGTTGAAATGGTTTAGGATTCCAAAGGTAAATGACTGTGGTTTATATATAACCTCTCTTTTTCTAGGGTTGAGAGTTCCTGAATTGTTAATCTCCCTGTGTGGCAGGGACATAACAACTAGTGCCATATCTTGCTATCTCTACTGTTACTCAGTGCTTAAGTGGTGTTGGTTCATTTATTGAAAACATTGCTGAGGATTTTTGCTGTGGGTTTTTGAGACTGAACCTAGGTAGGTGCAAATAGCAGATTCGCATGCTGTGAATACTGAGGAGAAATTGGGAGCATTGCTATCTGTGTAAGATTACAATTTATCAATAGTTCTGTTCAAAAAGATGTTGCAGCACTGAAAAATTTTGCTTGTGCTGTCATCTGGAGTCATATTTTCTGTTGATACTGTCTCAGTAAGTTACATAATGACTTTTTAGTTTGTACTGTGATGGCAATATCATGTTTTCTGATTGTAGGATTCTTTTTTTTATGCTTTAGTTTGTTAGCCTTTGTGTCTCAGCAGAGAGGAGTTTTAAACTGATCCATTCAGGAATGACCAAGCAAGAAATACGAGCACTGGTGTTGCCATAGGTAGAGTTCAGTTGATGTTGGTTGACTGTCTATAAGCACGACCAGAAATGGAAATACAGGAGTCTTATCAGATGGCAAACATAGATACTGATCTAAATTTGTAGCTGTTGTCCTCGAAATTTATTAAAATACTCCTAAGATGGATGTCTAGTTATTACTATTAAAAAAGTGTTATACAGTTTTGAGAGTACTTAGGCAATGTTGTCAGTTTATAGCTAATTCAGTGGGAAAACATTAAAGAGAAAATAAAGTACCATTGCTTTGTTAGAGAATATATGCTTAGTAAAGGATACTTCTTAGATGGTTTCTCTCTCTAAATTATTTAAACTTCTGCCTCTTCAGGTTCTAATTCTGGGATGGCTCATCCAACACTTGGCTGTTCAGATAAGTACAGAGCAGCAGAACAGATAAACTTTTAACCATCACAGAGAAGGCCGGTGGATTCAAGTTCTAAGAGCTGGCATTTGGTAAACTGCAATTCTGCTCCAGTCCCCTCTCTGCCTTGTGGTGTGTGTTGCATTTGTTGGGCATGTTAAGTGTTCAGAGGCAACTTCCTTACAATGACTTATCTTACTGAGCAAAATTGCAAAGAGAAAAATGAATGCTGGATGGGGAGAATCTGGCAACTGCATCCCTTAGTTGCCATTCTTCAGAGCTGCAAATGGTGAGAGAGTGCATGGAGCAGAAAGATTACATGATACAGGGTCTCAGAGCACCTATTTTGATCACTGTAACTGGTTTACTTGTGTGGCTGTCTTTTCTCAGACATGTTGTTTATCTACATGGTTAGTGACCTGAGGGAGTTGTGTACTGATATGAGAAACTGATCCAGGGTAGATTTTTATTACTTGGAGACTTGAAGTGTAATTTTATCAGCTCTGCTTAATGGAGTTAGTTTCCCAGTAGTATGCGTGCTCACACTTTATTTTATTTTATCTTTTATGTGGGAAGAGAACTGTCAGGCAGGACCATAAAGAAAGAAAAGCTGGATAATCGGGCTCCAGATCTTTCTGTTGTGCAGTTATATTATCTAGCTGTGTTAATCTGAAGTCTCAAGTACTCTGTAAAATTTATGAAGGCCAAAGCTGATACCTGTCACAGGTGTAATGGTGGACTATGTCGGCTGTTTTTCTGGGGATACCAGGATTCAGGCAGAGGGCCAGGATTCCATTGTACTTGGAAGTACACAGATATAAGCTATCACACAGCAGGTGAGTTTTATTTTAGAAGACAGGTGGGTGTAATCAATGTGAGCAGCAGCAATGGCTCTGAATATTGTGTATACTTAAGTAAGTCTTGCTGATGTTATTTTGGAATAAATTTGTAGACAAAAGTGACCACAAATCGTGTCAGGTGTGTAATCAATGAATGAAAGAATTGGGTGTATGGAAATTCAACTCAGCTAGATTCTTATCAGTGCCTCAGAAGCCAGTGATGAGTTTATCATAGGCTGTGTTCTTTCTGGAATGTTTTGAATATATCTGCTCAGTCTCAAACTCTCTGTATCACATTATGCCATTTCTCTGTCCATTTTTTATTTTACCTTCCTCATGCCCGCAGTTTTTCAATAATAGATGAATCACTAGTAACTAGATTATCTAGATTTCTAGTAACTAGATTTCTCTAGTGGTGTGTTGTAGCCTGGATCTGTAGATGGTAAGGAACATTTCGCACTGTATAGAATGTGGTTTGTTCTGGGTTGCAGAAGTTATTGTGCAAGCAAGATAAGTCAGTCCACATTTCCATTTTAAGGCAGCAGACTGAATGAGTGATTGGTCAGAGTTTGAGATACAGTCATTGTGTGATCTTTGCACATGCAGAGTTCACACCCCAAATTGTCCTTAGTGTGCATTGTTTACTGTTTTCGCCAATTCTTTGTGGTGCATAATTAAGCTGAGAGCTTGTAATGACTTCATCTTGCATGGGGTAACATAGTCCCATTCAGCTAGGTTGGCCATGTAAACTGACATGCTGCTGGACTGGATATTTGGTGCTGTCAAAGCAACTATGAAAGAGGGTTTTCAGTGAGAATATTCTACTGTATAATAGTGTCTTTATATATTAGATTTTTTTTTTTAAAAAAATCACTCTACATGATTAATGTAGAGTGGCATATAGCATTCAATTTCCTGTCCAAAGTTTATTCATTTATTTCTATACCACCCCACAGCCAAAGGTCTTTGGGTGGTTTACATGGTCCATAAAAACAGATGATAAAAGTACTATAAAACTCTCATAAAATCAGAAAAAAAGGTTAAAACAGCTAAAGCAGATGATAAAAACAAGTAATAACAAACAGCAACCAAGGAGTGACCCTGCAAGCACCTGGTGATCCCCCTAAAGACCTTGGGTGGCCAAGGAAGCCTTTAAAAGCTTCAGAAGAGAGGGCCATCTTATGCTGGCACTGAAAAAAATTAGATTCAGCACCAGCCAGGCCACAGTGGTGAGGCTATTCCGTAGATGAGGAGCCACCACTGAGAAAGCTCCCCCTCCTGTTGCCACTATCCACACCTCCCTCAGCGTTTGGCACTAAGAGGAATGCCCCAGAGGCTGAGCATAGTGTCTGGGTAAATTGTGGTTGGGGGAGGCACTTCAATAGGTATTGTGGTCCTAAGCCCCTTAGCTCTAACTAAAGTTGTTAGTTGGATGGTCCCACATACAGTTCTTTAAGCATAATTTCTGAAATAACTTAGGATTTCTGTTGATCTATGTCTAGGTAATTCCAAGTTGGTCTTTAAGGTGCCATAAGACTCTTAATATTTGTGGTAGCACAATAATAGATTTAATATGGTAAAAGCTTTTGTGTGCCACAGCTCTCTTCATCAGATATATGAAATGTTACTCTGAGTTGCAGGACTGGGGAAAGGTAAGATTGTCAGAGAGAAATGAAATATAGAAAATACAGGCTCCATGTCTGTCACATTATTAGCAGCACTATCACAAATGAGTTGTTGCTGGTATCACAAATATAACTGTCATTGAGAAAGCCAGTTAAGGCATGTAGATAGATATATTCCAAGCAGCAGGAGATAGACTTGAACCTCATCGTTAATTGTAATACAACAGACTCTCATTCTTATCTTCCTGTGAAGCTTCTCTGCTCAAGAATGGCCATTTTAAAGTAAGTAACAGAATGCCCTGGAAGGCTGAAGTGTTCTCCCATTGATTTTTGAAAGTTGTCAATTTTGATGTCAGATTATGCCTAGAGATTGTCCTGTGTAGAATATAGAAGAGCATTGCTGGCAGGTGAAGACATGTAACTCATTGGAATATGGCTGTCTCTTTGGAAATATCTTAAAAGCACAAGAAAAGCTGCTTTGGATCAGACAAAGTGCATCTAGTCCAGAACTCAATTCACCCAGTGGCAAACTTGACCCAGTTATTCCTCCCAAGCTTTTGAGTGCAGTGGCAGGCAAAATCCAATGGGTGTATAGAGGAAGTTCCAGTGATCTATTGCGAATCCATTGCCCTGTTTAGGAACCCTGTGTAGAAGTTTCCATGATTTGAGTGCATTGGGACATGTTGGACCTCTTTTCATATATTCCTCAGTCCAAGTAAGAGTGGCTCAACGTCTGGCCCTGTTGGCTGAAGCTTGTTATTTAGTTCCTTTCAAATCAGGGTTCAGTCTGGGTTTTGGGACTGGAAAAGATTCGGTGAGTTATATATGCCAAGAACTAGACAAGGGTAGTGCACTCTGTTGCATCTCTCAGTGACATTTTATACCATCAATCTTGTCTTGTTCTGACCACTGTGAGACTTGGGAACACTGTGTTGCAGTGGTTCCAATGCTGTGTGGTTGAGTTACTCCCAAGAGCTGCTGTTGCTCAATCCCACAACCTCTGATGTATGCAGTTCTTCGGGGATCTGTTTCACCCCGTGTCCTATTTAATATTTACGCAAAGCTATTGGGAGAGGTCATCTGGAGTTTTGCACCTGGGTCTCACCACTGAGCAGATACCCACCTTTCTTTATTAATAGGTGGCTGTGGAAAACTTCAGCCATTGGCCAAGTTCACATGACGTACCAGGTCACTAAGGATGGTTTAAGCCACCATGAGCGATATTGTTAGCCCAGTGGCATTCTGCATATGCAGCGCACGGAGGATTATTTGAGAAATAAACAACACATGGTTTGTTGTTGGGCTCTGTGAGGGTTGTCAGGGGGCTAAGTTAACATGGCATGGCAGTCCCGAAATTGGGGTTGAATATTCAGGATGTCAGCCAGTGCTTGCTGTGGCTCATCAAGGGTTGAACAGCATGAAGTGAGCTGGTGCACTGTGCAAGCCAGGTTACTATTTGGATGCTCTGATAGGTTAATAAACTGAGGATCAATCCAGGCAAGTCAGAGGTACTGTTGATCTCTAGGAAAGCTAGTCTGGTTTTAGAGGCACAGTGCTGCTCCTGAATTACCAGGTTTGCAACTCATGAGTGCTTCTGGGCATGGCACTGGTCCTGCATTCTGGTTCCTGAGGCCTAGCTGAGCAGAGCAGATGAAGCTGCCTCACTGGTCCAGGGACACTGGGATAGGAGTAGTCAAGCTCCCAGGGCGTGAGTGACCAGAGAGTCAATAGGGAGAGCCAACCGGTTTAGCAGCAGGGTTTGACAGGGGAGGTCCCTATTTTTCTTTCCTTTTTTAAACCTTAGAAAAAACTTTTCCATTTTTCCTTGTAACACACTCCCATTTACTGGTACAACTGTGTTGTTAGCCTTCACGGAAGATGGGACAAAACACTGGTTGTTACAACAGTCTGAGCAAGCTAGAATCAAAAAGGCAAGCAGAAAAAAAATGGACTGAGAAGACTGTCATGGTGGTGACCTGTAATGTCTGTGCAATGTTTGTTTTCCTCCCATATGGCCTATATGTGCAACAAGTGCAAACTAGTAGACCTGCTAGAGAAAAAAGCTAAGAGCACTAGAGCAGTGAGTGTCTACCCTCAAGGAAATGAAAGAAGATGAAGAGAAGTACACCTGCTGAGGCAGAAGAAGAGAACCCTGAGGGGAGGGGAAATGACGAGGAAACTCCCTGGAAAAGGGTGACAGCTGGGCACAGAAGAACTAGAAGACACTCTGCATGAGTGGAAGCAATGGAACTCTTGAGTCACTTTCGGTTACTTGCGGATGAAGCTGGATGGACGGCTTGTTGCAGAAGTACTACAAGTCATCCCATGCAACACTGAACAAGAAGCCAAAGATCAACCAAGTAATAGCAACAATACCATGGCTTGCAGGAACAAGAAGAGAAGAGTGTTGGTTGTAGGAGACTCTCTCATGTGTGGGATGGAAGCACATGTATGTCAGGAAGACCCGTGGACTTTGTCAAGTGTGCGATCTCCTTGGAGCACAGATTAACGATATAACTGAAAGACTCAAAGGCTCATAGAGCCCGCTGACATGGATCTCTTCCTTCTTATACATGTGGGAACAAATGATGCGGCTGAGTGAAGACAGCATGTCAGACCTTGATGATTTAGGGAGGAAAGTCAAGAACTTTGGAGCCCAGATAGTTTTCTCTTCAATCCTTCCAGTTCAAAAAAAGAGGAATGGACAGGAAAAGAAAAATACTCTAAGTGAAAGCCTGGCTGTGAAGGTCAGGTCAACATGAGAGATTTGAACTCGGGGACCATGGGCAGCACTTCCTGGAAGGTGGACTGCTGGCAAGGGTTGGGTTGCACCTGACAAGGAATGGAAAGAAGGTGTTGACCACAGCATGAAGAAATTATCAAGAGGGCTTTAAATTGAATCCTACAGGGGAGGAAGTGCACCTGGGTGTGTAACATTAGACAAAGCCTTATGCACCGCAGCAGAGGGAACAGCTTTAACAGTGCCCAATAATGGTTTTCCAAAAATGGAGGAAGAAAGCTATAAAGCATGCTGACTTCAGTGTCTATATACTAATGCTCAGAGTATGGGAAACAGACAGCATGAACTTGAACTCTTAATACAGGAGGGTGAATGCAGCCTGATAGGTGTAACGGAAACTTGGTGGAACGACTCCCATGACTGGAATTCAACAATTTAAGGATATAACCTTTTCAAGAAGAACAGAAGGGACAGAAAGAGAGGAGTAGTTGTACTATATGATAAAGACATATATGTCTGCAAAGAAATGCAGCAGGATGTGCTTAGTAGTCCTATCAAGAGTATCTGGATTACTATAAATGGAGGAAGAAATAAAAGGAACACAGTGGTTGGGGGTCTCTTATCAACCACCCAATCAAGGAGAAGACAAGGATGAAACTTTTGAAAAGCAAATTTCAAGGAGGAATGCCATCAGTTTCCTCAATATCTGCCAAACATCGCCCCTTCAAGAAATGTCTAACTTCTTGTGCTGATAACTGCCTCCAATGTAAAGCGGTGGAAGGAACAAGACGAATGGCTAACTAATCCTCAGGGGAAAACTAGTGGACAAAGTGGCAGCTACTGGAACTCTGGGGGAAAGTAGCCATGCAATACTTGAATTCTTGATTCTAAAGGAAGCAAAAGCCAAATGTAGCCAAATATGTACCCTGAATTTCAAGTTTTTAATAAACTCGGGACAATGATCAGTCCCATGACAAGTGACTCTAATGAGAAAAGGAGTGGGTGGAAGTTTCTAAAAAAGAAAATGCTAAAGGCTCAATTACAAACAATTCCAGCAAGAAAAAAGGGTAAAAAACAACAGAAGAAGCCCATGTGGCTTTGCAAAAAGTTTAAAGATGATCTAAAAACAAAAACGATATGTATAGGACGTGAAAGGAAGGCCAGGCTACAAAGGAAAAATTCAGGCAGGTAGCATGGCATTGCAAAGATGGCAACAGGAAGGCTAAAGGTAGGAATGAACTGAGGCTAGCATGTCATGCTGAAGCAGCAAAAAAAAAAAAAAGCTGTTTTCAGGTATGTCAAAGGCAGAGGAAAGAAATGGGGTTCAGCTACGGAATGTGGATTGCAAAATGATAACAGATGACAAAGAAAAGACAGAAGTGCTTAATTCCTACTCTGACTCAGTCTTCTCCCGAAAGAAGATCTACGACATTCCTGAAGAAGGGGAACTACAAGCTGAAGGAGCGGGATAGAAGCTCAAGTTTGATAGGCAAATGGTCAAGGAACATCTAATTGGGTTGAATGAGTTCAAATTCCCAAGGCCCAGTGAACTCCATCCTAGGGTTATAAAGGAGCTGGCAGAAGAACTCTCCATACCACTGTCTGTTAACTTTCAGAAATCATGGAGGACAAGGGAAGTGCCAGATGTCTAGAGAAGGTCTAATGTTGTCCCCATCTTCAAGAAAGGAAAAAGGAAGAACCTGGGAACCACAGAGCAGTCAGTCAGTCTGACATCATTCCCTGGGAAAATTCTGGAGCAGATTATAAAGCAGTCCATCTGCAAACACCTTGAAGACAATGCAGTGATCACTAGAAGCCAACATGGATTTCTCAAGAACAAATCCCATCAGTCTAATCTGAGTTTGTTTTTTAATTGAGTAACCTCCCTGATGGACTGTGGGAATGCTGTAGCCATAATCTATCTTGACTTCAGCTAAGCGTTAGACAAAGTGCCCCATAATACCCTGATTAGCAAACTAATTAAAAATGGGCTAGATGGAATAACAATAGGTGGCTCTACCGTTGGCTACAGAATTGGACTCAGAGTGCTCATCAATGGCTTCTTCTCAAACTGGGGAGAGGTAACAAGTGGAGTGCCACAGGTTTAGTCTTGGGCTCAGTGCTCTTCAACATCTTCGTTAATGATTTGGATGAGGAAGTGCAGAGAACAATTATCAGATTTGCAGAGGTCACAAATTTGTGGGGATAGCTAATACCATGGAAGACAGAAAGAATATTCAAGGTGATCTTGATAGGCTGGAGCTCTGGACTGAAAACGACAGAATGAAATTCAGTAGGGACAAATGGCAAGTTCTGTACCTAGCAAAAAGAATCCAAGTGCATCATTACAAAATGGGGAATACTTGGCTCAACAATACTGCAAATGAGAAGGATCTTGGCACTGAGGTAGATCAGAATCTTAAGTATGAGCCAACAATGTGATGTGGCTGCAAAAAAACCAAATGCTATTTTAGTCTGCATTCATAGAATGATCCAAATCACATGAAGTGCTAGTTCCCCTTTACTTAGCACTGGTTAGGCTTCATCTGGAGTATTGTGTCCAGTTCTGGGCACTGCAGTTGATGAAAAGCTGGAAAGGGTCAGAGGAGGGCAACAAGGGTGATGTGAGGACTGGAAACAGAGTCCTTTGAGGAGAGATGGGAGGAACTGGGCATGTGTATCCTTGAGAAGAGAAGACTGAGGGGAGATATGATAGTCCTCTACGAGTACTTGAATGGCTGTCACAAAGAGGAAGGGTAGGATTTCTTCTCAATCATCCCAGAGCGCAGGACAAGGAATAATGGGCTCAAGTTGCAGGACACCAGATTCCAGCTAGATACAAGGAAAAATTTCCTGACTATGAGAGTAGTACAATAATAGAACCAATGACCTAGGGAGGTGATGGGCTCTCCCACACTAGAGGCATTCAAGATGCAACTGGACAGTCATCTGAGATGGATTGTTGAACTTGGTGCCCTGCACTGAACACGGAGTTGAACCTGATGGCCGTTCAATTCTATGGTTCTGTTGTGGCCAGGAATAGTGCCTTTACCCAGTTTCAACTGGTGGATCTGTTCCCCCTCTTCCTGATAAAGGCAAATCTTGCCACATTGATCCATTATGTAATCACTTCCCATTTAGATTACTGCAGCATGCTTTTAAGTGGGGCTGCCCTTTATATACTTGATTTGCATCCCTCCTTTTTTCTGTTAAAAAACTTAAAGTCACTTACATTGTTCTCCTCCTTGTGCTCTCTTATATCTGCAAGAACAACCCTGTGAGGTAGCTTGGGCTGAGAGCATGTGACTGGCCCAAAATACCCAGTTGGCTCTATGGCTGAATGGGGACTAGAGCCCTGATCTCTCAAGTCCCAGTCCTGCACACTTATAATCATTACACCACAGTAGCTCTTGACCATTCTGCCCTTGAATGTTCTTTGGAAGCGGCAACTAGTGCCGAATGATGTGGTCAGACAGCTTTTTAGCAAATGCTTGTTGACCACATTACACCAGTTTTGTATCATTTGCACTGGCTGCTAGTCTTTTCCCATGATCCATTGAAGGTTATAAATTGCTTGGCACCAGGCTATCTGAAAGTTTTACCATATGAACTGGCCAATATTTTAAAATACTTTGCATGACCCACCACCAAGAGAGTTTCAGATGTTGTTTAAATCTCATTTTATCATTAAAAAAATAAACTTCAAGTGGCATTGGAGCCATGTTTGGATTGAGAACAACTCATAAATAAATACTCCTCTGGCGTTGTGGATGATATTAGGACCTACATGATTGTTCCCAGGGAAAGCATGGGGACTGGAGTTTACCATGGGATCTCTTTACTGTATCAGTATCTCTATTGTTGCTCTTGAGTAAATGTTTTAGCTGCGGGGTAGGACTGTCTGCAAGCTAGTACAACCCTACTCCCCGAGTTCTATGAGAATGAAGTGTCTTGTCCCACATAGACTGTTGGTCATGGAAGACACAGTTCACTGATTTAGTTGAGAGCTACAGGTATCTGTAGTATATTATTCCTAACTAACTGCTTCTGCTCCCCTTCCATTTAGTTGAATGTGATGTAGTTCAAGAAATTCCAGATGCAAGTCATTGAATTGTGAATCTTTGTCCAAGCCTGTATAAATCTGTAGTATCGTAGAACTTGCCTGTTAACCTTATAACTTGTGCTGTGGCCAGGGTGGAAGCCAGAGGCCTGCAACTATAGGTAGTGATAAATAGGTTTATACTCTAAAATAGTTAGAGGACCATTATGTAGTTGCATAATAGTATTCAGAAAGTTAGGCTATTGTGTGGCCTGGTCTATGACTTCAGGTTTCTGTTTGGATAAAATTATTGATGTCCTGGTGAAACTCAGGATAACATTTTGTATATCTGATGAAATGGACTATATTCCATAAAACTTATAAATCTGTCAGCCCTTAAGGTTCCACACAGCTCTTTTCTCATTTTCAGATAGTATCACTCAGCACAGGAGAATGGGTTGAGTGTTCGGTTTGGATTCAGAGACCTGGATTCAGTTCCTTACTCAACCATGAAGCTCATTGGAAGGCTTAGAACCATTTGCTTCATCCAAACAACATATCTCAAAGCTGGTGGTGAAGATAACAAGGAGAGGCTGCTATTTATGCCACTTTGAGTTATTTGAAGGAAGAAAGGGATGCATTTAGAACAATATGAGCTTGTAAGAAGAATGAATGCACTTATTTGGATTTCATGTAGTTATCAGTTGCTCATGGGTAAGTTCTTAAAAGTTAATTAAACTGTAAATTAATATTATAGAGTCGAAGGGAGCATTGGAGACCTTCATTAAATCTCTCTTCCATTCTTAAGGAAAAACAGCAAAATCAATACATAATTTCGGTTTTTCCTCATATTGGTATCAGGCTTAACTTTTTCTGGTGAACAGATTCATATGTTTGACTCCAGTATGCAAAGGGGGGATGGTTAACAGCTGGCTTGTAGAGGAGAATAGGTGAAGGAAGACTTAAGAAACCCCCACATCTGCCCATGTAGTCTATATAAATACATCCATTCTGTACATCAGAAGGAAGCATGGGATTGGGAATCCTGTAGCCACCCCAGGTGTAGTGGGTCCACTGTAATAAGGGCTTAATTGTTACTATTTGTATGGGTGTTTTACACCTCCACAGTCCAGCTGTATGCATGATTTTGCAAGAAGTCTGTAAGTTTTGTGAAACTTGCTCCAAGGCAAGTGTGTGCTTAGGACTTCAGCCTTAGAAAAGAAGATGAAATCCATTTGTTAAATTCTTAGTGTAGCGATTCAAACTTGTTTCACCAGAAATTTTATTTTTAAAGTTTCAACTTGCACTTCATCATAAAATCTAAATTTAAGACAAAGCACTTGATTTTAAGCTAACCCTGTGAAAACAAAACTAAGAATTTGCATTGCTAATCTCCATGTGCCTCACTATTAGGAAAAATCATCCCTGGTGTATATATATAGCACGTTTTAAAAAGTGCACTAACAAAACCAGATGATGATTTTTTGCTAATATAACTTTACTAGAGGGGATAAAGTTCTTAAACCAAATCCCAGTATTGATTTGCTATTTTCAGTGAAGCTCTTACTCCACAGTTGTGGATAAAGCTTTTACTACAAACACATAACAATCATTATCTAGCATAATAAATGTTGTCCCATGTTGTAAGAAATCAAGTGGTAAACATAGAAAGAATTTATAGTGGGATTTATACATAAGGAGATGCCTGTTCTGTTTGTGCTAGCTTAAGTTCAGTTAAAGAGCAGATATATAGATGCATCCTTAACCCCTGTAAAAGTGGAGGGCCAACTGTATATGGAAGTGTTTCTTAAGTGTTTTGTATGCATAGAAATATATACATGTCTAGGTAAAATATATACATATACTAAGACAAACATTTGCCTTACTCATGCTAAATATGAACTGTGTGTATGTGACCCGACTTACATACAAATTCAGCTCAAAGATGTTCTCAAGAACAGAACTTGTTCGTAACTCAGGGACTGCCTACAATGTTATAATTTTATTTTATTTATTTGGTATTGTTGGCCACCTAGAGTAAAACATTTAGTAGTATTAAAGAAAATAAATTAATATAGAAACATTCAGTAGCTTTTGTTCTTAGTCATGTCTTCTAAAAGATGTATATAATGGCTTTCTTTTCTGAGAGGGTCAGGTTGTGTCAATGCCGAATGTGCTTTTGTCTGTTGCTATTTGAATTTGCTGCTTTATAAATAACATCCTGTTGGTTTCGAGGTATTGCAATAGGAGAGGTTTTATAAGTACATAAAGTACCTGAACTGAAAAAAAATTAAACGTTAGATGTAATGGAATGTCAGCTCCCTTTGCGCTTCACCTTACTTTCTTTATCAGTGGAAAGTACGTACATGATAGTTCGTGAGCTAAAATATTCTGTTTTTTAAAATAATGTTGCAAGGAGACTGAGGGCACATTCCTACGAATGTTTAGCCAGAAACAGGTCCCACAATTCCCACATTCTCCAGCTATGCTATTCTGGATTTGCCCTTAATAATGGTTCAAAGTAAAATTTTCCTTATATTAACCCGACAACTGTGAGTCCCATGGAAGTATCGCTTTAAAAAATGATGCAATTGCTTTCCTCTTTGCAAAATACCTATACTCTAGAGAACCTATTAATGAAAGCTGCTGTGTAAAGCTTTTCTTGTACAATTGCAGTGGTTGCTCAAAGCATACAGAAATGATATGTGAAATTTGTTTTATTGCATTTGTATTCAACCTATCCTCCAAAGAATTTATCATGACATGCATGGGGTAATCTCATATCACACTATCTCAGTCTCATATTGCATCATTCCTTATTACAAAATTCTGTGTCATACCAACCTTGAGGAATAAGCTAGGTGAAAAGCTAATGGCTTTCTTGAAGACACATGCTGAGTTTCATGATTTTGAACGTGAACATGCACTGGCTCTCTTTAAAGCCTCATGTTGAATTCAGTATCATCAACAATCCTCTCATGCATTTTTTTGTCCTGAGTAAATTATCTTATGAATAATTGCTCTTGTGGTTGATGCCACTAATGTGAAATGAGAACTTGCATAACAGTCAATTGTTTAATTGCAAACTATAAGATCACTACACTTTTAAAATGACAGTTTGTACTATCTTGGTTGCAAAATGTGGGTTGATTGAGAAGGCTTCTTTGGAGGTTGCTGTGTAATGTGAACCCGGACACTTTAGGCTGTTTGTGGGTTAAATAACCAAAATTTAACCTGTAGTTTATTCTGAGGTTAACTCTGGGTTGTTTGTTAAACAATCAGAGGTATCTGTGTTCACATGTCATGTATTACAGAACATACTAGGGACAGAGTTTCAGCAGAGATGCGCTAGAAACCAGTGAAGATGGGCTGGAAAGTATGTCCAGGTCCACCTCCAGAGCCCCATAGGAGTGTAGGGTGAAATCATGCCATCCCCTCTCCTGCATGGGTTGGTCAGCGCTGCTCTTTGTACCTGTTTAGGAAGGTACTGATGATCTACTTGTTTTCACTGGCCTTTTCGTAGTTTGTGGGCTGCAGATGTCACTGTTATGATCTATCTTAGAATAGTATAGTATTTTATTCAAAGTTAATTCTTTACATTTGTGTGCATTTTTGTTTTATGCATTATAAATTGTATGCCACTTTGAAAGAGTTTTCCCTTAATGTTGGCTTTAAAATTTGAAATGAAGTCCCAGGTTGTGTCTCATAATCATTCAGTCCGGTGAGATTTGTTGCCCAAAATCAAGCCCTCAGCCAGACTTCTAGGATCAGTGATGGCTTACATGGCATTCTCCTATGACTACTTAAGTTTTCAGAATCATTTATAAAGGCACTCGTGCTGAAATGCAACCACTGGATTTTAATTCTAGCTTATGTAAATGACTATTTTATTTAGTGGGTGGTGCAGTCAATCCTGGGGGTTAAGATTGATTTCGCAATGACAAAGTCCAACAGATAGAATTGTGCCCATTGTAAGAATCTGTGGAAATGCTACCTAGAGGTAGAACATTCAGGGAAAGTGGTTTTGAGAAAAGAAAGGTCTCCATGTGATTCTTCTAGCATTAAGGATTTTCTTGCTGGTGATAGTTTCCTTATTGGTGTGTTCAGCAGAATGAAATGCTAGCACAGATCACACTCACTGTTCTTTTGCACATCTACGAGCAAAGGATATTGAGATCATGGAGGCTTCTGGGAGGGTTTGGACAATATTTTCATGAAGAAAAGTGCATCTGTCTACAATGGTGATAATGTGTATCAAAAGTCCTACAAGCTGGAGAAGATTGATTTAGTCAGCAGGAAGTAGAGCCGAATAACTGTACAGATCTTTGCAAATATAGAGATCAGCCTTTTTATTTCCAGATACAGTGCAAAGGAAGAACTATTTCAGGAGGTGCCACAAATGGCTGCATGTTTTATTGCACAGTCCTATATTTTCTTCTACATCCATTGTTGAAAGGTGTAATGTACAAGACATGTCATCGTGATGACTCCATATTGGCCATGGATGGTATAACACAGGTTGTAACCTCCTTCTGTGTGACAACGCTTTAGGTACAGTAAAACCTTGGATTGTGAGTAATTTGGTCTGTGAGTGTTTTGCAAGATGAGCAAAAAGTGTTTCTAAATTTTAACTTGATAAACGAGCGATGTCTTGCAGTACGAGTATTATGCACACTTTGCCTGGCAAGCGTCAAATCACAACTGAGCGTTGGTTCTTCTCTCTCTTGCTGCGGGCGTGAATACAGCATCGTCTCCCCGCCCCAAGGGCGTCCGCGATCGCGCCCGTCTCCCCCCAGCGCACCTGCACTCACTCCCCTAGCGCACCCACCTCCCTCCCCAGCGCACCCCGAGTGCGCCCATCTCCCCCCAGTGCCCCCACGATTGTGCCCACCTCCCCCCCAGTGCCCCCGCGATCGTGCCTGCCTCCCCCACCCCCGAGCACACCCACTTCAAATTTTTGTGATTAAAAAAAAAAGTTACAGAGCAGATTAACCTTATTTACATTGAACCTTTTCACTTTGATATACGAGTGCTTTGGATTACAAGCATGTTTCTGGAACGAATTATGCTCGCAATCCAAGGTTTTACTGTTCTTGGAAAATGTTATTCTCTCCCCTCTCAGGTTTCTCAAAGCTAAACAAACCCATTTCCTTCAATCTTTCCTCATCAGACTTAGTTTTCAGACTCCTGATCTTCCTTCTTGTCTTTCTTTGAAAGGGTTTGGGTTTATCCAAAACCGGACACAAGATTCAAGGTAAACTCTGACCAATGCAGAGTAGAATGGAGCTGTTATTTTCCATGTTTTTGAAATTATGCCTCTTTTGATGCAGTGTAAAATTGCAGTTGTCACTTTTGCCATATTTCCTTTTCCTGATGTACACAGTTATTTTACCTCTATTTATCAGATGTTGGGCACAATTTATCTGTATGCTCCTTAAAAGAGGAAGGCATTGTAAAAAAAAAAAATCAATCTGCACAATTCAGATGATGTTAAGTTTGTAATTGCTAGATTTTTTTCATACTGTTCTGCCTTTCTCTGTGGATCATATTTCCGTGGCTGGGGAAACCACCCTCTCTGTTCATGTGGTGGTACTTTACAACCCTGTTAATCTAAGGTTGAGTAGCTTTAATGTTACACAAAACTCTGAAATGTCTCACTGGAAACCTGCAGGAATAATAGCATTTTCTCAGTAGTTCTCAGTGTTTTATGCTTCCTGTAGAGAGTGGACCATACCTAGCCCAGGAAAGACAAGCTCAGGAAGGAATCTTTCATTCAAGCTGGCCATTTTCTCATTCTTAAAATGGTCTGGGTTACTCAGGTTTGGGACAGTAAGCAGAAGAACTGGAAACTGAGCCAAGTAAACTTGACTCTGTCTGCTCTGATTTCTAGAGTACTGGTGCTACTGTTGTTGCCCCAAACAACTGAGTATGCCTGCTTCTGCAAACCTTGTTTCTTAATTGTATCTTACTATGGAATTATAAAACGTTGAGGTGCTATTTCTGTCAAGGCAGCAGGATTTCGGTTAACATTTCAATCCCAGGGAGGACTTATGATCTGCTGCCCCTTTTCAATCCATGCCCTGCCAGTTCTATCTAGTTTCTTAAAGAATGGGAAATTTCCCAGGGAAATAGAAGTCAGTGCTATAGGGCAGTGATGGCGAACCTTTTAGAGACCCAGTGCCCAAACTGCAACCCAAACCCCACCTATTTAATGCAAAATGCCAACACTACAGTAAAACCTGAAAACAGCCAGTCCAAGCAAATATCTATCTATCCACCCACCCTTGGCAGGGCACTGACCACCCATGCGAAAGCTCACAGGAGTCGCAGCTAGTGAGTTGCGGCTCGTGATGTCATCGCCTGGCGCCGCTACTCCTTCCCAAACATGCACATGACCCCTATGTGTTCTGTTATCCAATGCTAGGATGCTGGGGTGATGCTGGGGTGACTTGGCTTGCGTGCCGACAGAGAGGGCTCTACGTATCCGCTGTGGCACGCATGCCATAGGTTCGCCACCACTGCTATAGGGAAACCTGAGAATCTTGTAAAGTGGTTAGTGCAAAGGCTTGGAAAAGATAGGCTCCCCCACAACCCCTCATGTATGTATGTATTTATTTATACCACCCAACAGCCTAGTGGCTCTCTGGGCTGCTACAAAGTTAAAAGAACAACATGAACAGAGAAACAGAAAAAACCATTCCGCAATTAAACAATAGAGTAGTAGGCCAATAAAACAACAACAGCACATCCAAACAACTAATCAGGTTGGCATGTTAATTCAGTGCACCCACCTTTATTTACTGCTTGTATCCAAAATGTCAGTTCTTTGAGGTTATTTAAGGAAGAGAGCATGAGATAGGCCTTCTATTTTCATGCAAGGCTTCTCTCTTCCCTTTTGATGACAATTGAGGCAGGCTTAGGATTTACTAGAGGAAAGCTGTAAATTTTAAAAGGCCTTGAACATAAATGTACAAATATGATACAGTTTGAATGCAAGGCACCTCAAAATATTTTGTAGCCAGAAGGACCTGGGAAACCTAGGTTCAAGTTTCCAATCAGCCATGAAGCTTACTGGGCAACTTTGGGCCAGCCACTGACTCAGCCTATCTTACATCAAAAGACTGTTGTGAAGATAAATTGGGAAGGAGGGTCATGTAAGCTGCCTTGGATTTCTTGCAAGAGAAAAGAGGGTGAGCTATTAATGTAAAAAACTTCTAAAACTTGCCCTAACTTTTCTGTTCCCCTAGGATGTGAGCAGTAATTTGTGATATCTTTATACTGACAGGTAAACATTTACCTAATTTATCTTACAGACCTGGGTAAATGTTAATGTGTCAGTTATTGCCTTTGCAGCCATCAGAAATTTCATGAGAATAGTACAGTCCAAAGATGAGTAATATTCCAGGGCCATTCGTTGACACTTAACAGCCTGCTGATAAAATCTTAATAGCTTGCTTTAGAAATATACACAAAAGAATTAGTATGGCCAGGTATAACCCTGAGGTAGACATTTATGCAACAGTGCTGCCACTTAAACTCAACAGGCTAAGTGGACTATAACTAGGATACTAGCAGTAACCTCACAGTAGGTGTTGAAAGATCTTTGAATGCTACTGGTGCTGCTGTAAATCATGAACAGAATTCCTACAATTCTGCTTGGGCTGTTGGCTGTGCAGATGCAGAGGAAGGTGCTCAAGTGTCATTTCAATTATGCAGCGTGCATAAAAAAGAACTGTTTTCCCTTGAGATGTTGATAGTTTAATTGTCCCGATCTAAACATTACAGTATGAAGAAAGATGCAGAATGTTGATCTTGAAGGATTGTTTATAATTGAACAGATGTAGTACAGGAAATGCTTCTTCATGGAACAGATGTAACAAAGGTCAAGCTAAATAAAATAAAAAAAACCCTCTTGACCATAACAGCCACACACTTGAGGCCACATTGTCTTTCCAGCCTGAACCATAAGTACTTCTTCTGATAAAGCACTCCTCTGGCCAGGGAGATATGGACTGATTCATTTTAGGGAGCCTACATGGTACAGAATATTTTGACCTTACAAAAAATTAGGGAGTTACTTGTGACTGCTTGGAATGGAATAAGGAGGTGCAAAGGTTAAGTCCTATGTTAAACATTTATTTGTTATATTTATATCCTACCTTTTTCCATTCCGTTGAACTCAAGGCAGTTTACAGTTCTCCTCTCAGTCTTATTCCCACAATAACAATCCTGTGAGGTAGGTCAGGCTGAGAGGGACTAGAATCCAGATCACCTGAGTCCCAGTTCTGCACTCTTAACTTCACCACACTGACTCTCATGCCTTAAATGGCATGTTATCAAATCCAGATGGTGCTTCTCTTCTTCCCAACCAGCCAACTATTTGAAAGAGAGGGGAGAGTGCCCTTCTGTGGAAAAGATATATCCCTAACTGCAGAAGAATACCTTTCTCTACTTCACATAACCTTACCAATCATTTTCTCTTCTTTTGAGGCTAGCATAGGCTCCCATAAGGGCTTACCATTAGAACCCTACTTACTGTATTTTTCGCTCTATAAGACGCACCTGACCATAAGACGCACCTAGTTTTTAGAGGAGGAAAACAAGAAAAAAAATATTCTGAATCAAATGGGCACATAATCACAGGCACATTCCCCATCACTTCCCCATGGGCTGCACGTCTGACAGACTTAATGCACACACACATTCGCTCTGTAAGACGCTCAGACATTTCCCCTTACTTTTGAGGGGGGAAAAAGTGAGTCTTATAGAGCAAAAAATTCGGTAAATCAGCCTGAGGGTGTCCCAAGAGTAGCTAGCTGGATTGCTCAGGGAAGACTATGGCAGTGCCTGGCCTTGATATTCGGAGGTACTGACCTGGTTCACACATAACACTACTCCATGGGTTATGTAGCCCATGATTTGTTGCCCTATCTAAGATTTGTCTGACACACCATGATTTGTTTGTTCCCATCCTTTACCTTTGCCCTACCTGAATCCAAAATACCTTTGTAGCACTGTAATACTGGCATGTAGACCTTTTGTAAACCATATTTCTCCTCTGTTTTTTCATATTTTCAAAACACCCCATGATTATGGGTTCACTTGAAACAACCTCTGATAGTTTAAACAATCCTGAGTTCGCAGCCCAACAACAAATCATGGATTTTCTTCCTGGGTTGTTAATGGTTAACAAACTCTGGTTTATTAGGCTAGGTTTGCGCATAATCAGAACTGATAATTCGATTTAACCCTTTGGATTAAATAAATCATAGGTTACTGTTATGTGCTAACCAGGTAAATGACTGTAAATATATAGATAGATAAACATTTATTACGGTCAAAGACCTTAAGTATAAGTTTTCCTTTAGTTATTAGTTTAGTTTAATTTCGCTATTATGGTGCCCTGTTAGTGGACCACCCTTCCCACAGAGATGTGACCAACGTCACTTAAACACTTGGTCAAAATATTTCCTTCTAGGCATTTAGTTGGTGAATCTGTTTTACTGTCTTTTTATTGCTTTTAATTGTTGTTTTATAACTGTATTGTATTTTGTGATTGTCCGGTTCTGACTCAGAGGAAACTAGAAGAGCAAAGGCAGCGCTCCATTTCTGGTGCTTTATTGATTATTTTGCATGCTATTTCACCATATCTTTCCTCTTCTCTTGTCTATTTTCATTCTTCAGTGTTTCCTAATTTTATTTAGCTCCAACTTCTCTTCTTTTTATCTGTGTGAGGGAGTGGGAAGCCTTTCTTAACTTGTACAAAGAGATTATGACCGTTTGTCTGGGCCTCTGAGTTGCCAGGGCCTGTAATCTTTTAAACTGTGTTTTGGAGGAATTGCCAAGTCACTGGGAGGCTCACCTATCTTGCAAGTGTAAGCCCTTGCATGGCATACCAGACCCAGTTCCTGCTAAACGTTTCATACATTGCTTTGAACATATTTTGTATATTTTATTTGATGCATGTGCACACACAAGTTTTACTTAAGTTTATTTTTAAAATCCTATTATTTAGGGTTTTTTACTATCTTTATTTTATGCTTTTACTATTTTAAAACTATTTAATTTTTACCTGTTAATTATACATTTTAGTTAGAATGGGAGTGATGGGGTGTAAGAGAGAAATTATTGATTCTCCAGCTGGGCTTGGTTCAGCATAAATAAAGGAAACTGGATGAATGTTTCCCTTGGTTGCGGTTGCTGTTCTCATAATTGCAAAAAATCATTTTGAAATGTTGGGGAATGGTGATCCTGCTCCTCCTTTTCTGCTGCCTCATGAGACTACTGGAGGTTTGAAGGCTCCTATTGAAATGGGAGATAAATTCCTCAAATTTCAGAAGGTTTTGGTACTTCTCCTTATTTCCAAATTTTAGTTATTTTTGATTGCATGGACCCAGAAGAAAATACATGATAAATTAGATTTGGTTGCCAGCAAATTAGATGATTGAAAATCTTTATACAATAAGGTTGATCATATTTATCATCTTGAGCCTTCTCAGTTGCTGAAGTCAAATAGGAAAGAAGTAGGAAAGAAGGGAAATGATTCTCTGCCACAACAAAATCTGCCCCACTACTCGAT
The DNA here is from genome assembly GCA_023646645.1 of Varanus salvator macromaculatus. Taxonomy (NCBI): domain Eukaryota; kingdom Metazoa; phylum Chordata; class Lepidosauria; order Squamata; family Varanidae; genus Varanus; species Varanus salvator. Next base: position 5,425,533 of record JAIXND010000762.1, read on the forward strand.
GAACAACCCTGACCAAGCAGTGTTGTCTGTATTCCCAAAAACTGGAAGACTGTCAAGATGGAATAGTAGATGGCTCATTTTAAATCATGCTCTTGCTCTGGGGCCCCTAATATAGAAGTGATCTGAAATCCTTTTTGATTCCAACCAACCCTTATCAAGCAACTAGAATCATGTTAACCTTTTTTCCAGCAGAGTCCTTCCTGGAGTCTGGAGAATGAGAGAGAAACTTGCATAAAACAAAACCTTTAATTACTGTATTGTACTTTGCAATTGTAAGTTAAAAATATCTGTGGCTCTGATGTTCTTCAACAAGTAATAATAATAAAATATGAATAAAATTATAGCTAATACTTCTTGATACTCCGTCTCGATGAATTCATCAAATGTCTAATCTAAAGCCATCTAGGCTAGCAACATCATATGCCATGTTAATGTGTAGTGTGGAATAAAAGTTAAGACATGTCTTTTGTGTTGCCCATCTACTTCATTGGATAATACTTTTAGGGAGGTGTTCTCTCCTTATTCATTTCCTTCATATTCCCCACAATTCAAAATACCTATAATGCATCCCCTCAAAGAACTTTGCCAAATTAAGGAACCCAAACACTTAAAGTCTGTTCTCACAAGGAAGCTTTTCACAGCCTTGATAATTTTGGCTGCCCTTTTTCAGTTCTATGATTTCTTCTTACTTTGCTTTATATCCTGACTTTCTGCCAAAGAATGGCTCTCACGAGGCAGATTTTAATAAAATCTGGATTTAAAAATACCCAGATTTGAGGTGGGATTCCTAACAACGTTACACAGCAGCCTTATTTTCAATTCTCTGGTTAATAATCTCCAACGTGGGAGTCGCCTCTTCTCTGACCTCTGCCCCATAGTTGTGCCACACACTGATGATTTCATTGAACTAACTACAATGCGTGGAGGCATGTAAGAACATAAACTAGTCTAGCAGTCTGTTCCCACAGTGGCTGACCAGATGTCCTGATGGGACACTGATGAGCAGGACATGAGCTCAACAGTTCCCTCATGCTTACAGTCCTCAGCAAAAAATGATGAGAGGCATGCTGCCCGTGACAAAAGACATCCATCTTCTATTAATTTGTCCCATTCCCTTTTCAAGCCATCCAAGTTTGAGGCCATCGGTATATTTTGTGTAACTTTTCACAGTTGCTATCACCAATCCAGACTTCATGAGCACATATGTTAAGATATGCCTTTTGTCCCAAGATATATCACTTTGCACTTACTATGAACCCTGTAAGCTATTTGATTTCTTGTTCCTCCTGCTTGGAGAGATCCTTCTAGAGTCCTTCAGTCTGCTTTGGCTTTCACCATCCTGAATAACTTGGTGTCATTCTTGAAGTCAGCTATCATGCTGCACAGTCCTCTCCCTAGATCATTTATGAATAGTTCTGGCCTCATTACAGATCCTGCTTCCTTCTATTGTAAAAGCTAGCTAGCTATTCCAGCTATCTACTTCCTGTTCTTTAGTCAGTAGCTGAACTTTAAAGGGGCCTGTTATACTCAGGTAGCTAATGACTGCTAAGTTTGCTTGGGTGCCTTTGGTATGAGCCTTTGTGAAAATCTTTTGGAAGTCCCTAGTATGTAATTTCTAGCCAGTGACTGTTATATACATGCTTTTAACTTAAAAAATCTATTGTTAGGGCAATACTTATTTTTGAAGAAGTCTTTTTGCTTCACCCTCAACAAGACTTTTTTTTATTAAGTGTTCTTAATTATTTTAGCTTTAATAATGCTCTCCAGCAGCTCTAACTGGACTAGAAGTTAGACTGACATAATCCACTTAGATCTAGTTTTATAAATGTGTGTTATGCTGCCTGGTTGTTAGTCCAGATTCATTCATTCATTCATTCATTCATTCAATTATTTTTCAATTTATATCCTGCCTTTTTCCTACAAAGGACTCAAGGCAGCTTACATCTCCTCCTCCATCTTATCCCCACAACAACAACCCTGTGAGGTAGGTTGGGCTGAGAGTCTGTGACTGGCCCAAAGTCACCCAGTTGACTCCATGGCTGAGTGGGGACTAGAACCCAGATCGTCTGAGTCCCAGGACCACACTCTTAACCACTACACTACACTGGCTCTCTAAGTAATTATGCTAATTATGCTATAGACTTTTGTTTAAAGATAAGCAATTTCACACATGAGTTATGTAGGGTGAATAGAATCTGACTCTGATTTGTTAATTTATACATTATTTGCAAAATATAACCTTTATTTGACACCACTCCTTAGGTACCCTTCTGGGAAATAAGGCGTTGAATGTTGGTTGCCTTTACATTCACCTTGTCTGTGATTCACTTAGCTTCTGATAGAGAAGTGGACCATGGTATTTGATGTATGAAATGAATCTGGGCAAACAGTGCATGACAAAAAGCATCAGAAGCGGGGTTTTTGAGAGGGATAAGCAGAGCAAATTATGTTTTGTTGTTTGTTTCCCATATAAGTGTTTAATTCACAGATATAGTGCTGTGGGTTTGCCTTTCAATCAGCAAATAGACAGGTTAGTATGCTGATATGTAAGACTTTTTAATAGCTTGCACTGAATGTTTGTTTTGCTTGGAAATAACTTGTGAGGGGCTTTTCAATTGTGTAAACAACTTAAGTGCTAACTTCTTACTATGAACTTTCATTGAATCTGGTATAGCTTCCAAAAAGCTGCAGGATGTTCTACAGACGATAAGACACTTCCTTTTGTTTCAGTACTGGTTTGAATATAATGTCTGCTGAGCACTAAATAGCAACAGTCTATTTTCTTAACCCTTATTTGTTTGTGCAAAGCTAGCTGAGACAGTGCTCTAATCGAATTCTTTCATCTCTTGTTTCACTCATCCTTCTAGCTGGACATAGTAGACCCCGGTGCCTGTAGGGTGGCTGCTGGGACTAATTTATTAATTGTCTGGTGAAGTGCCAAAGTAATTGCCCAGAGCCTTTAGTAGAATGGAGAATCAGCTGTGACAGAACAGTTCCTCCCCAACCTAGCCTTTGTGCTGTGGATAGAACATTAGAAAACTGCTTGCAGTTGTGAAAACATCATTAACCAAATGGAAAGCTATAGGTGCCAATGCGAGGAAAAGCTGTACCACGTATGTAAATAGCATTCTTTTCTTTCTGATGTATATTGGAACAGGTATAGTTGGCATTTCTATACCTAGATTAAAAAAAGATTTCAGAACTTGCATCTCTCACCTTAAATCAGACCAGAAGAGTGGTAAAAATAACTATGAAGTGGTCATAAAGTAAAATGCTTCCACCACTTTCACAGAGACTAGCTTTTCTGTAGCAGTAAATTATTAGGACTACTTAATTCACTTTTTCTTTTTTTCATAGATTTTGCCTATGCAGCAGTCCTGTTCTGGGTTACCCCCCCACCAGATACTTCTAAAATCAAAAGTCCAATCTGCATGACAAATGCCCAGTTTACCCCAAAATACTATAAGCAGACAACAAATATAGCTGAGTAAAGCAGCTTGTGAAGAGATCACATCACACCATGGTTAAAGCCCTAAGCATCTTGGGACCAGGTTATCTGAAGGAGCCCAGCCTCTAAGATAATCCATGAGGTCTTTCTCACCCCAGAAGAAGTAAGGGGGTAGCAACCAGGAGAAGGGTCTTTTCGGTAGTAGCACCCTGTCTCTGGAACATGCTCCCCATAGAGATATGCCTGACACCATCGTTGCTTTCGTTTCGCCTTTTTATTTTCCAGACATTTTAATATGGGTTAGTTTTTAGTACTGTTTTCATTATTGTTGCTGCTGTGCCATATGTTCATTTCATTATAATTGCTGTGATTTGTTGATCCTGTTATATTGGCTTTATTGTTTACCACTTTACTGTTTTAAGATTATTTGATTGATTGATTATATATTTTTAAATGTGTAAACCACCCCAAGAGTCTGTGGGCTATTGGGTGGTCTAGAAGTATAATAAAATAAATCAGCCAGTTGGAAACTTTTGTGCTTGCATAAGTTGCCCCTAATACAATGCCAGGTGGTGTTCTGTGTTTTCAGGGAAATCCATCACATCAGTATGTGCTATCAGCATTGCACTAGAGGTCTCTTATGGGTGCAACTTTCATTAGTGTCTAATTGATTGCTGCCAAATAGCTTCAAAGAGTTTCAGCTAGTGTTCTCTACAGTAATATAATAACAGTATACTGAGATTCATATAACTCAGAGTGGGAATATAAATGTTTAAAAGCTCAGCTACCAGTAAACAAAATATGAGGAGTCTTCAAAAAGTTTCTGCACTTTTATATTTTATAAATATATTTTATATATTTTTTTTGCTTATGGCATTAAAAAGTTAGTATGACACTGGGAAAAATGGATTACAAAGGTGTCTATGTAGAAAAGTTATATAATTTGTTTTTAAATTCTTAATAAATAGAGTTTTAAAAAGTGCAGAAACCTTTTGAAGAATCCTCATAATCACAAATGTGTTTTCAGAGTGAGATTCAACAATGTCCTGGGTTGTTGATTAGCATGGTAAACATTAGATGCTGACAGTAAATACTTTAAATATGCCAAGAATTTGAGTGGTGTTGGGGGCAGGGTCAGGATTCAAAGTCTTACCCACTTGGACAAATATCCTTGCCTTTAGTCTTTGATGACATCAGCAGTGGTTTGTCACAAAATAGGTGAGACCTGCTTGGAGAGGCTTATCTAGAAAATTCTACTTGCCACATTCCAGTTCCACACTAGTACCTAACTAAGTACTCCTGTTCATCTATAGTACTCAAAGCAATTTGTGAATGCTAGGCTTTGAGTGAGATTTCTGTGAGTTCTCTAGTGACAACCTAGGAAAGAAAAATACCATGATTGACTTTTTCCCTATTCTTGATCCACATGAATGGTTTGAAAAGAAATGCAATACTACCTGGTGCATTATGGTAATACTTGCATCTATTTCAGCATTAGTAAGAATGTATGTTTGTAATACAACCTTCTCCATGGGTCTGTAAATGTTATTAGTGTGTTTATTTTATCGGGCTACCAAGTATGCCTCATTCATTCACATACCGTATTTTTTGCTCTATAAGACTCACTCCCCCCCCCCCCCAAAAGTAAGGGGAAATGTCTGTGCGTCTTATAGAACAAATATGTGTGTGCAGTAAGCCTGTCAGATGTGCAGCCCATGGGGAAGTGATGGGGAATGTGCCTGTGATTATGTGCCCATTTGATTCGGAATATTTTTTTCTTGTTTTCCTCCTCTAAAAACTAGGTGCGTCTTATGGTCAGGTGCGTCTTATAGAGCGAAAAATACGGTATTTATATGCCATCTATAACTGCCAGAATGGCCTCCCTATGTGGCTCACACAATAGAACAACATAAAGGAGTTAAAAGAATAAAATCATAAAATGCAAAAACAATGCAATATAATAAAACCAATAAAGGTTCATCAGCACTCACAAGGGCTTAGATAGTAAAGAATTTCTTTAAAAGGTATGTCTTTGGTGCTATAAAAAAAACAGGGCACCAGGCAAATTTCCCTGGGAAGGAGGTCCAGAGACTTTTTGGCGGGGGGGAGCAGTAGAAAAGGCCCTTCGTCTGTTTGGTACCCCTCTTACTTCCCTGAGGGATGGTTCTCATACAAGGGCCTCCTGAGCTGAGGGGCAGGTATACAGGTATAGGCGGGCCTTCAGATAACTGGACCCATTTATAATAACATAATCTTAGTATGTTACATTCAGTGGCCTCAGTCTGGGGCTTCAATATCATATTTTTGTTCCTATCAACAGATAAATAAGAATGTAATATGTCACTTGTGCAGAAGAGTCTAGCACTCTTTGACTTTGCTTACCCGTTGCTTGATCTGGGAAAATGATAGAAATGGGGCAGATGTTAAGTATGCCAAGGTCATAAATTTGTTACCACATGTGGAGGTGAATGTACAGTATGTGATCTTGAGACCAAGCCACCGCCGCCACCACCATCTGTTATTGCATTACTGTGTGCTCTCATTTGCCTTGTATGACCTGGCAAGTAGGCTATTTGCAAGTCTGTTTTAATGAATACACATAAATGAGGAAGTATTAAGTTTCCTTCTGTGCTTTCACTTCTGTGTGTCCCTGCCATTCTCACTGATGCAGTAATTTGAAGCTATTTGAATTTACCAGAGACTAGTTGACACACAGTTGTTTATGAAAAAATGCAATTCCAAAAATCAGTGATTTTATGAGGTTAATTTTGCATGTTGACTTTACACTGCATTGTGTAAATTCTAGCTGAGGCCATCCAGTGGCCTCTGGTGTATCTTCATGTGGTCCCTAGGATCACAAAGAGTAGATTATGTCATCCCCATGCACATATGCAATACATAGAAGAGGCTACTTACTTTCAGTTTAAGATGTGAAACTTTAAACTGAAAAGGGGTTCACTTTTTTTCTTTTCTTTTTTTTACTGTGAACATTTATAAGGGGCATACACCCATTTTAAAGAATGGAGCCAAAACAAGAAAAGCCTCAATCTGCATAGTATATCCAAAAGTGAGATATCTTATCCTCAATCTTTTCTTATTCAGGTCCCACAATAAAGAGAGAAGAATGAGAGACCCATCTTGGAAGGCAACTGCTTGTGTTTATTAAATTATTAAATTGTTATTAAATTAACATCTTATTTTATTAAAAATGCTTACCAATTCAAGCTTTTCTAGGGCATTTCTATAATAGCTGACTTTCTTCTTGGTAGCTGAGCCCCGCTGAGCATCTTAAGTTCCATTGTTGCTAGCTGAGGAATGCTGGGAGTTATAAGACTTCTATTTCTGGCTAAGCATGAATAGGATTTCTCCCCCCGTCCCCCATAGTTACTTTACCAGACCCACACATTGGTGGGAAATAGTCAGATTTAAATGTTTATTTTGCAGATAGAAGTAAAAGTAATACTCTATAATTCAGTTGTTCTAGTTAATAGCAGATGGCTGCAGTGGAGATGTCATAAAAGCCTCCCCCTACAACCCTAGAATGTGTCGCTCTCCCCTGTACTTTTTTGGTTATGGTCATAGATTGCATGTGTAGTTATTAATGTTTAATTCAGATGCATTTCAGACATTTAAAGAACCAGCTTACAAGTTACAGCAGCAAATCTTGTGCTGTGTGCCATTTTTGAACTATTTTCACCTCGTTAAGGGAACTTCTGATTGTCATGATCCTAGGACATTTCATGATATACCAGCCCAAACATTTCAGCTTGTTTGTGGGTTGAACATTATTTAACCTTTTGAAATACTATGATTTTTCCTTAGGTTAACTTTCGGTAGTTTTAACTCATACATCTGTAATTACACCAATTAGAGTTATTACTTGCAAAGCATATGTGGCTTGCTCACAATGTATAATCCACAATTTGCTGCCATAATGCATGAAGCAGGTCACAGTGGCCACAATCTAAGAGAATGTGTTGTGTGTTTGCCTTTAGATTTTCTTTGAGCAAACTACTGGGTTCAATCACTGGTGTAAATGGAATAAATGGGTATTCCATTAGGTCATGTATCTGTCTGTTTTGTGTGATGTTGAACTTTGATGGGGAAGAATAAAGAAGTCCTCAGGTTATACCACTGTCCATTTGTACCTTGAGTAGTAGTGAAACAAGTGAATTCAGTAGGTCTGAGTTTTGAGCAAACATGCATAGGATTAAACAGCAAATCCTCCAGGTGCTGATGGGTCAGGAGAGAGAAAGCTGATCAAGCTTTTTTGTTGTCCATGTTTCCAAGAGTTAAATAACATGATTGAGCATAAAGTGTGCCTTCCCTTATGTTTAAATGTACATATGATTGCTGTAACCACTTTATGAATTATGGTTCAGTCCAAAGGAAATGTCAACTGCTAGCATATAATTGAGATAAAGTAGTTTGTTTTATGTACTGTATACAGGCAATTTAGAAATACCTATTCTGTTCATATGTATGAATTTATCTGAACAACATGTCATCTTTTTTGCAAAGAAAAATATGTGGAGTTCGGATACTGCTCATAAGCATCAACTGGTATTAATGTGTTTTGTTTGTTCATGTTTGTTGCACTTTTTTTAAAAACCCCAGCTTTATTATCATGTGAAGTTTGTATTTGTATGTTTTGTTTTAGTGAATTTGGTGATGAAACGCAGCCAGAATGACTACAGTGAACACACAAGGCTTCTGTCCACAGAACAGGTACAGCAGTGACAGCAGTAGCTGAAGGGTAAGTTCACATGTTATGCTTCTCATGTAACAGCAAGCTTTTGTCTTCCAAGTGTGGAAAAATTACTATTGCAAACTATCCGTGAAATTGTCACATGTGCTAGTCAAGTAGCTACTTGGCAATAAAAAGTAAATTTGTAAGTTTAGGACCTATGCTTATTTAAACAGAAGAAAGGTCCTATAACTCACAGCATTCCTTAACTAATCAAGCTAGCTGTGGAATCCTGGGAGTTAGAGGACTTCTTTGTCGTGGCCTCTGTGCATCACATACATGGGTGCTGCGCCTGTGCAGTGCCTTTGGCCGGAGATTGCAAGCTAATGGTTTTTTTAGGCGGGAAAGCTCCGCTCCCCTCCCCCCTAGACCTATAAAAGAGCGGAGCATCCGCCATTTTGTTCAGTCTTTGCGACCGCCGTTCGCTGTGCCTTGTGCCGCTTCGCTCTCGCTCTGACTATCCGTTGGCTAGCTCTTAGATATTGTCCCAGTTCTTGCTCCCTTGTTCCTCATTGCTGTTAGTATAGTTCATCTTCTTCTTCTTGTTAGTTTTCTCTTCGTTTTTCTCGCTTTTCTGAAAAAAAAAAATCAAAAAATATATACTTACCCTCTGCACTATCTCCTTTCTCTTCCTTTCTAACGATGGCGCAGCGGGCGGCCTTCCGCAAGTGCGCGGAGTGTGGGTCGAAGATGTCGCCTACCGACCCACACGAGCTATGCCTCCTCTGTCTTGGTGAGGGACATAGAACGGATAAATGCGCACATTGTCTGGCGTTTTCCAAGCAAGCCAGAAAAAACCGAGAAAACCGCCTCTGCAGGCTATTATGGGATCGGGCTCTCATGCAGTCCGACCCGGTGGTGACTGCCGCTAAATCGGCCTCTTCTTCCGTGGCCCAGCAACAGTGTCCTTCGAACGAAGGCGCCTCATCAGTGATGGCTCCTCCCGCTTCTCCTAAGAAAAAAATGGAGAAACGAAAACACTCTGACTCCTCTAAGTCGAGCGGCCACAAGAAGGCTAAGAAAGATAAGCCTCCAAAGCCTTCTAAGTGCCCGAAGGAATCCAAGCGCCCACGGCTCTGAGATTCGGGCTCATCAGCGCCATCGGTACCGGGTCCGACTTCGGTACCGACACCACCCGACGCTGTACTCCAAGAGGCCATGAGGGTTACCCCACAGGGGTCCCCGAGACATGTAGTTGACCGTCCTCCCGATCCACTTCCTACCCTTCTGAGGGATTCTATATCGGACGGGGAAATACGGGACTCCCCTCCGCAGGCGAGATCACCTACACCAGTGCCTCCTGCTACAGTGGATGTAGTACTGTCTCCACCTCGAGGCCGTCAGAGCCGGTCTATTGACAGACCGATGGAGGGCTGGTACCGACAGCCTTACCAACAATGGCCTGAACCCTATTCTGTTGGGTACTACCCGGCTCCTCGGGGTCGATCCTCACCCCCTCGGGACCGTCCTCGTCCGAGGGATTCGAGACGGGAGTCACCAGTGCCTTCCAGGCACGACAGCAGTCACTCACAGTCACCACCGGATTCTTCATCATTGGCCCAACCATATTACATGGCCGATTCCGATGATTCTGAGATCGACTCGACCTCCCCCGAAGCCGTCATCTCCACCCAGGACCCTGCCTCACCGGATGAGTCTCACGGCTCATTCACGGACTTGATGGGCAGGCTGGTTCAGGCCCTGGAAATTGACGCTGTCCAACGTCCGGGCCCATCGTCGGACAGAATTTACGACGTCGTTCGGGGAGAACAGTCTACATCTATCATCCTCCCACTTATAACAACGCTTAAACAGGCTATGACCCAACCTTGGGACCTGGCCTCCCACCCTCAACCTACGTCGAGGAGGTACGAAACGATGTATCGGGTTTGGGAGGAGGACATCCCCTTCCTCCTCAAGCATCCGAAGCCGAACTCGATCGTCGTCGAATCCTCCCAGGGTAGGGAGGCCAGAGGCCATACCATGCCGTGTGACAAAGAGGGGAGGAAGATTGATTCACTCGCCCGCAGAGTCTACGCGGCGGCAGGACTGGGGCTCCGCATCTCCAATTACGAGGCGACGTTGGCGCGTTACCAATACTTCTTAATGCAGCGCCTCCACAACGTCGCCTTGACCCTACCAGACCACCAGGGAGATGTGGCCAAGGTCTTGCTCAAAGAGGCCATGCAAGTGGCCATTCAACAGTTGTCCACGGCACGCCATCACATGAACACGAATTCGAGGGTCCTCGTCGGTGCTGTATCCCTTCGGAGGCACGCTTGGCTTCGGAACTGCCACTTTCCCGATGAAACCAAGCGTCGGATCGAGGACATGCCCTTCGATGGGTCCGGGCTGTTCCACTCCAGGACTGATCATAAATTGAAGAAGCTGCATGAGTCCCGTATGACAGCGCGCCGGATGGCGCTACCACCCCAAACCCGGTGTAAGTGGCAGTGGAATCGCCCTACCTATAGACAGCCTTTCCAGGCTAGGCAGCAGCCCCAACAGAGACAGCAACAGCGCCGCCGTCAGCAGCCTCAGCAACGATACCAGCAGGCCCGGCGCCGATACGATATGGATAGGCGCCAACGCTGACGGGACGGGCGAACCTTTCCGCTTTCCTCTCCAACTCCCACCCCTCTCTCAGATGAGGGTCGGCTGCGAAGCCGGCTCCCCATTTGGGAGTCCGTCACATCTGACAAGTGGGTGTTGTCCATTCAGCATGGCTATAGGATTGAATTCGATACCGTCCCTCCATCGAGCCCGATAAAGTTTACATCATGCTCTCCGGTTTTGCTCGACGAGATACGACAACTTTTGAATAAAGGGGCTATTCGCCAATTATCCCCTTTGGACGGACTTCATGGATTCTATTCCAGGTATTTTACAGTCCCGAAACGGGACGGTGGTCTCCGGCCAATTTTGGACTTGCGTTCTCTGAATCGTTTTATTCAAACTAAGAAGTTCCGGATGACCACTCTTCAAAATATCTTGCCATTGCTGTGGAAAGAGGACTGGTTCGCCCCCATAGATTTAAAGGATGCGTATTTTCACATCTCAATCCATCCCGGCTATAGGTGCTTCCTTCGCTTTGCTGTTGAATCCGATCTATACGAATTCATGGTTTTGCCTTTTGGACTAGCTACTGCACCACGAGTGTTTACTAAGTGCATGGCCCCGGTATATGCCTACCTTCTCCTTCAGGGCGTCCAGATTTATCCGTATCTGGATGACTGGCTCCTGGTTTCCCAGTCTAGAGATGAACTTCTTCGTTCTGTCAATTTGACGTGCACCCTACTGGATAACCTGGGCCTACGTATTAATATGGAAAAATCATCTCTCGTTCCAACACAGATACTTACCTTCATTGGAGCACGCCTGGATTCGACGCTGGAAAGAGCCTTCCTCCCCCGCGACAGGCAAGAAGCGATGATTCGACATATTCTTCGGATTCATTGCGATGGTACAGTACCGGCACGTGCACTCCAAACCCTGCTTGGCCATATGGCAGCGTTGGTAGCTGTGGTGCCTCATGCGAGGCTTCGCCTATGTCCGCTACAACTCCTGTTCATTAAGTCATTCAGACTGCAATACGATCCGCAGTCGAAACCGATTTGAATCCTGTCTTTGGTTCTCCAGTCCCTCCTCTGGTCGACATTCACGGCAAATCTATCCGTGGGAATGCCCTTTCGTCAGCCACCTCCATCGGTGATGGTTACGACCGACGCTTCCCGCTTGGGTTGGGGAGTGATTTGCAGCGGTCTCCGGATGCAGGGCATTTGGAACCATTCAGAATCCAAGGAGCACATCAATTTCCTGGAACTGTTAGCAGTGTTCAAAGCAGTCCGCTCCTTCGAGGACATTCTTCGCCATCGGGTTGTTCAGATAACGTCGGACAATATGACAACAGTGTTCTATCTGAACAAGCAAGGAGGGACCAAGTCTCCAGCCTTGGTCAGGCTTTCACTTCAGATTTGGGACTGGTGTATCCCGCGTGGAATCACCCTGATAGCGGTACATCTTGCTGGCGTGGACAATACCCAAGCAGATTTTCTCAGCCGCCACATGCTTCTCTCCCACGAATGGGAGCTACACCCTCGGGTATACAACCAACTCTTTCGTCTCTGGGGAGCCCCGGACGTGGACTTGTTCGCTACCCAGCACAACAGGGTATGCGACCTTTTTTGCTCGAGGGCAGGGATCGGCATCGGATCCCTGGGGGACGCCTTCATGACTTCTTGGAGCCATCTCCACGTTTACGCCTTTCCACCGATCCCATTGATAACAAAAGTTGTGGCAAAGATTACCCGCGAGGTACCGTCGGGAATTCTAGTCACCCCTTGGTGGCCACGCCAGCCATGGTTTGCTGCACCTCTTTCCATTTCCCAAGGAGGATTCCGTCGCCTTCCGTTGCTTCCAGATCTTATAACCCAGCAGGAGGGAACGATACGTCATCCGGACCTGCTCACGTTGAACCTAACGTCCTGGCGGATTCGATAGTTCCTGCATCCTCATCGGTACCGTCAGCACCTTTGTCTGTGACGGCCCTGACTACCTCTTCGAGGTCAGTCTGTGATTTGTCGAATCCGACAGTGCTGGATCCATCCATCCAGTTTATCCTGGATTCATCATTGAAGCCTTCCACAAGAAGGTCTTATTCAGCCAAATGGAATCGTTTTTCCACTTTTGCCGATTCCCACTCCTTCTCTCCACTGGAATCGACTGTACCTCAGATTCTGCAATTTCTGCTAGAACTTCATCGCTCTGGACTTAAACCATCCTCGATTAAAGTTTACACTGCTGCGATTTCCCATCATCGAGGAATGATTGAGGGTTTTCCAGTATTCTTCCAACCGCTCATTAAAAGATTTCTTAAAGGACTTCACAACATCACTCCTGTCATAAGACCACTGATGCCGACTTGGAGCCTCTCGGTAGTTCTTCAGGCTTTGACTAGAGCCCCGTTTGAGCCTTTGGCTACAGTTGACCTCAGACTAGTGTCTTGGAAGACTGCATTTCTGGTGGCGGTCACCTCAGCGCGGAGAGCTAGTGAGCTCTGTGCACTTCGCATCGACCCACCATACTTGAACTTTCACAAGGAGAAAGTTGTCTTGAGACTTGACCCTTCCTTTCTACCAAAAGTTTCAACCTCTTTCCATTTGGGACAAGACATCGTCCTGCCAGCATTTTTTCCATCGCCAACAACTCCTCTTGAGCGATCACTACATTCTCTCGATGTTCGTCATTGCTTGGCCTTCTATCGATCCAGAACAGAATCTCTTCAGCGTACGAATAGACTTTTTGTTAAATATTCCACAGTAGATCAGGGAACCCCTGTTTCTTCACAGCGATTGGCGAAATGGATAGTCCATACTATCACCTTGTCATATCAACTCGCCAAACTCGATTTGCCTGCAGCTCCTCGAAGCCACTCGACTCGGGCAGTTGCTGCTTCTTCCGCATTCACATCAGGGGTGTCCCTCGAGGATGTTTGCAAGGCTGCTACGTGGGTGAATCCTTGCACCTTTGCAAGACATTACCGCCTTGATGTCCGAGCCAGACGAGACTGCTCCTTTTGAAGAGCTGTTCTTTCATTGGTCTTGCAGTGAGGACACCTTCCCACCTCCTTTATGGTAAGCTTGGCATTCTACCCATGTGTGTGATGCACAGAGGCCACGACGAAGAAAGGTAGGTTGCTCACCTGTAACCAATGTTCTTCAAGTGGCCATCTGTGCAGTCACACAACCCGCCCGCTGGCTCCACTCGGTGTCGGTAGGTGGAGCTTGTCGGTACCGATGTACATCTTCGCTTATCGGTACCGACCTTTCATCTGTTCACTAGGTTAATTTCTTGCCAGGGAGTGTACGTTTGGTCGCAATAGACTGAACAAAATGGCGGACGCTCCGCTCTTTTATAGGTCTAGGGGGGAGGGGAGCGGAGCTTTCCCGCCTAAAAAAACCGTTAGCATGCAATCTCCGGCCAAAGGCACTGCACAGGCGCAGCACCCATGTATGTGATGCACAGATGGCCACTCGAAGAACATCGGTTACAGGTGAGCAACCTACCTTTTTGCTTATCTAAACTTACATGAGATTTTGCACCCTTAGTTTTTCCTACGGGGCTAACAAATGTTGCTTGTCTTCCAGAAATAATATAATAGTAAGGGAACAAACCTATGATTCCTAGAAAAAGTCTGAGGTGCTAGAGAAATTTTCAGATTCAGAGACAATGCTTTCACTTCAGAAAGGGTCAGGACCTTGGAAAAGGGGGCATTTTGATAGGTGTGGAGGAAAGGAGAGGAGAATGGAGAGTCCAGGATGTGAGGTCTCTGTACTCTTCATTCCTCCCCTTCTTAAATGGGCAAAAATACTCAGCTTCCAGAGCAGACCAGGAAGCAAAGATCACTTCCAGCACTCCACCTGTCCTGCACAGGATGCTTTAAGTCTACAGGTTTGAGGACTTGCGTACCTCATCCTGAGGGAGCAACTCACAGGATGGTGTCTAAAACTGCTTTTTAATACATGCAGAGTATTTTTCCCTTTCCACACAGCGCTATTTGGCCAAGAGGCTAATATCTCACAATTCTCCTGCAGGTATCTTCCTGAAAATATTAAACATTGTCCCCACCTCCCTGGTAAGCCGCAGCATAGTCTAGTAAGCAGCTGTCTTCAAACCCAGGGTTTAAAAGGCTGTGAGATAGTCCTTTCGTCTCTGACAAAGAAATCCATTCCTGAATTTTTTAAACTTCCCTGCAGCTTACTCTGATAACCTATGTTTTGTTTTGTCAATCAGTCTTTTTTATTTCTGGAATGAAAGGGGTGTGTGAGAAAAGATAGCCCTCTTGGCTCTGGGGAATAAAGAAGATTGTGGAAAAATGGATTGGAATAAGGAAAAGCAAGGGTTCAAATTGTCTTCTACCTGTTGCTGCCCAGTTAAATAAATACATTTAGAAAGCACGCTGTCTGATCTTAGAGAAATACCTACAGTTTGGATGAAATGGCAGGATCTTGTTGAATGGGAGGCATTTGGAAGGATTTCTTCAAGTTGGGTTGAGTCTGGGGCCACAAAAGTTCTTACAGGAGGAGGATAATGGTAGGAGAGGGAAGCCACTTGTCTAACTGCATGAGAAAGGTGGTTTACCCATGGAAAACAGGGGAACTTTAACACAGTACTGCGCAGCACCAGGGTGAGACTGAAAAGGGTACAGCCAGCCCTTACATGTAGTCGAACACCTGCGTGTATGTATGTCTGTATATATGTATTTAAAACATTTATATGCCGTCCTTTACGACCACATCTCAGGACAGCTTACAACATTAAACAGCATGAGAAGGGAGGAGAAAGGGAAGAAGCCCTTGCCAATGCAATTTAGAGCTAGAGAATTTTCTCCAGGTTTTACTGGCAGCCTAATTTAGCCGCTTGAATGCAACCTCCCTTAAGATTAGAAATGAATGTATCCCAAGACTTCCTAAGCTGCCATGTCAGTGAGGGCAAATGCTTTTCTGCCAGCTACTGAAGAGGAATTATTCAATTTTTCAGTTCCTGGCCAGTGGTTAAGAACATGGATGTGGAACTAAGGTGACCTGCCTTCTAGTCTCCACTTGGCCATGGAGCCAACTGGGTGACTTTGGGCCAGTCACAAACTTTCAGCCCTCAGGGTTGTTGTTGCGGGGATAAGATTGAGAGCAGGAGAATTATGTAAGTTGCTCTGAGTTCTTAAAGGAAGAAAAAAAAGTAGACTATACGTTTGCTAAATAATAGTCAATTGTTTATTACATTCAAATACCACCCTATTTAATCACTCAAGCTTTTATGCTTTCCCACTGAGTATTTACTTAAGCTAGCTACGTGTAGCTTTTCTGTGTCTTAGATCTGTCACGTATAAATAGATTGTGGATTTCTGGGCAATGTCTGCTGCTGAATCAAGCATTATCTTCACAGGAAGGTTATATTTGGTAGGTGATCTCTGTTTAATAAGCATTACATATTTTCCTCTGGGAGGACTGCAGCACTAGCAACAGCAGACCTTGCCTTAAAAATATTTCTACTTATACAGAGTGGCAGCTTTTTCCAGACTGGGAAACATTTTGCACACTTAGGGTATATCCATGCTATAGAACACAGTGTTCTTAGTTCACCTCAACTTCAGGAATTGCCTGGGAAGAGAGAGGTACCACAGTTCTTTGGACTCCGCTGCTGCAACGGCAAACTAGCAGTGTGGCTTGCAGAACTTTAGCAGGAACATTGTTTTTTCATTAAGCAATGTGAGTGATGGATGAGCCTGTACTGTTCTCACTTTGTTTGGGCTGTGATGTCTCACATGAACGCATCTGAGCCATGTGCTCAACTTGACAGGTACACTGAGAAGCTCCTCTTCAAATATTCTCCATATTTTCCAACTAAGCTTTAACACTGAGCTCTGTAGTATAATACTGTTTACCCTCTGAGACTCAGGGCTGACTTCAATACAAACGTGTTATTCAGTGAATATAGATCAAGTAAGAACGTCCTATGGCGAAAAGTCTTTATGCTCCTGCAGAAATGGAGTAAGAGATGTTTTAAAAGTCTCTCATTACTACAGTTAAATAAAACAGCCCTTTCCAAAATATGCATCTTAAAAAATACTGTGAAATAATGGTGAGTGTGATTTTCAAGTCTTAAAAAAGGATTGTATTTTTGTTTCCCTCTCCTCTTCGCCTTTCTATATTGCCCTCCATTATCTTACTTCTAGCAGATGGACCACAAAGCTCAAAACACTGATATCTAAATGCTTCAGAACAATCATTCTGTGCATAATTTATAGCGTGCAAATGCCTGGAAAGTGCTTCACCATTTTTCTTGTATTCCTCCATTAAGGGCACTATCTTTTACATTTTATAGGTAAGGAATTGACATTGGTGGTTAATATTCATTTTCATGGGCAAGAATTTGGAATCACATAGTACACCAAGTTCTTCCTGTAAACCCTTTGAGAACTCTGACCCAGTTAAAATCAGAGAATGTAGAAGTGGAAAGTGCTAAAAGCTGTTTAAGGTGCTTTGAATTCCAATTTGTTCTTATGCCTCTTATTCCTACTTACCTTAACATTGTGGGGATTATATCTATTGCAACAGCATGCAGGAGGGAGGAGAGCCTGACGTAAGTGGGTTTCTAGATGGCCTCATGTTGTAAGTTTACTGTTGAGTCTTGTCTGATAAAGAGCTCAAAGCTCTTACTTGACTCCTGTGTTTGACCGAGTTTTCTGAAAAAATCAATTTCCCTAAGTTAATGAAGATTTGATTTAGCAGGTATGAAATACATTTGGTGTAAAAAACCCCACTGTGTCATACTGTTGGTTTATATTTATAAAATTTATATCCTGCCTCTCATCACATATAGCCTAATGTACATCACAGCAATCAAATAAACAGTTTAAACACAGAAACATCAACAACCAACTACCCCGAGGTTACTGAAAAAGAAAGGCCTTCCGTTGTTTGCGTGTGTGCATACAGACACACACACACACACACACGTATGCACGTATTTTAATAAAATGATTCAATAAATCATTCATTTCATTGAGCATACATTATAACAATTGAGGTAGGGAGTTGGCTGGGTGGAAGAGGCAAGATAGACTCTGTGTCTCAGGAGTGCCTGGGATACATGTCAGAGCTGTCCAGAGGAAGGAGAGGGGGAGCAAATCTCAGGAGGCCTGGTTGTCTGTTGGATATGTGGGTTGTTCAGAAAGCACCTGGACCCCTGTGTTCTGTTTGCAGGGTGGCACAGTGTGGTGCACAAACCTGCCCGGCATGTAGTGCAGAATGTTCCTGTTCTGCCAACAATGTCTTTTTCTGGGAATACTCTGTCTTATCCCAGCCCCAACCCCAATTATCTGTTCTTACCCTCCACCTGCCAACAACAGAAATTAAGTGTTCTCTAGCCACTGAGTATATTTGTTCTTATCTGCTTTTGGGGTGGGGTTCCCCCAAAATTGTATTGTAGTTCTGCAACCCTTGGAATTGCTCCTGACATACTGATATTTTCCTCTTGGGTGCATCACCATCATAACTCAGCACCCAAATTTACCAGTGGAGTATTTGAGATATTGCACTCAGTGTTTTTATAGAACTAACATTGTTACAGTTCGAGCAATATTATTGACTTCCATAGTTTTCCCACACCTTCCTTTTATAGTTGAACTCTTGTTTCTGTATGTCTCTCACCATTCAGAATGTGCTTTGTTAGACTTTTACTAAGTATAGTGCAGAATATGTTTCACCTTATATTTGCTGTACCCAATCTCTCCATGCAACATGTACAGTCTAGCTAGGGCTGTGAAAGATTCCTGTCTGAAACCATGGAGAGCTACTGCTACTTTGTGAAAATTGTGTTTTTAAATCAGATTTGTTTATGAATTGATGAGGATCCTCACAGTCCAGAAGTAGCTTGAAGATCAACATGTTGTATTGGTGAGGTTTGTTTTTTAAATCCAGCATCAAGCATCCAATTTTTTCCTTTGTTTTTCTAAAAGAAAATCAGTACATTTGTTTTCACTGATAAAGAAAGATGCTTGGATGCTGTATTGGATTGCTGTCTAAATTCCTATATAAACATATCTCTATGGACAAGAATTGGAAGTAAAAAAAAATGAAGATATGGTTGAGACTTATCAGGGACAGAAATAAATATTTTCTTGTCTGCACTTGTATCAACTTAAACTAAGTCTGTGGGTACAGTCTGGAAGACCTCACAAGTTGATCAGGGTCTTGCTAGGTAAAGACCCGTAAAAGAGATCTTGAAGAAGAATCTGAATAATGCATGAAGTAATCTTGGCAGTGCATTATGAGAGGCACACTTACTACTAAGCACATACTATGCCTCTGTTTCTGCTAGCAAGCTTGTAGCATACTGTTGATTCTAATACGGAAGGCTTAATAGCACACCTTCTGACTTTCTCTGCTGACTAAATCCCACATGCAGGCATTTGTATTGCTGGCACTAACTCTTTTAATTGTAGTGTTCCCTGACATACTATCGCTCATTTTCTTTCACAGATATTTCTCTTTCATTCTGGGAGAAAGTGACCCTTTTTCTATAACCAGGTTTAGAAATAATAATTGTAGACGTACAAGGTGTGTCCAGAAAGTAATGAGAATGAAGTTCCTACACTTGAGAAGGGCTCTGTGAAGGGAGAAGCTGGCCAAGGTCACTTGAGGTGGGGTGCCTCACCACAGTGTTGGAACACTGCTTTGCATTCCAGCCCTGTCAGAGTCGAGACATTCTTGTTTGTGACACCCTGTTCAAGTCCTCATATTAAGAATAATGCAAGCAAGTTTGGAACAGTGGTACACAATAAAATTTTGTGTGAAATTGGGTAAAAGTGTTTCAGAAACTTTGGAAACGGTGAGGAAAGCTTACGGAGAAGCTGCACTATCACCTGCACAAGTGTACTGAGTGCACAAGGCCTGCAAGGAAGGACAAGAAGGTGTTGGAGATGAACAATGATCAGGATGCCCCTCTTTGTCAAAAAAGGAACAGAATGTGAATGCAGTGAGGCCTGTTCTCAACTGTGATCGACAGCTCACTATCAGAGGAAATGGGAAATGGAAATTTGAGAATGTCAGTTGTTCATGAAATCATGACTCAGGGTTTGAACATGAGAAAAGTGTGTGCAAAACTTGTTCCAAAGAACTTGTCACCTGATCAGAAGGAACACTGTCAGCTTGTTTACCAAGACCTGTTGGCCCGTTTGGAAAGAGAGCCTGATTTTTTGGGTCGAGCGATCACGGGAGATGAAGCCTGGTGTTTGAGTGCAATCCCAAGATGAAGAAACACACCCTCGTCATCTCACCCCAAGAAAGCTTGAATGAACAAATCAAAAGTCAGATCAATGGTCGTTGTTGTTTTAATTCATGTGGAATTGTCCATAACGAATTTGTACCTATTGGTCAAACTGTGAATCAAAGATTTTACCTGGAACTTCTTGGTCACTTGAGACAAAGAGTTTTTCCTGTGCATCCTGAGATCAGCTCAACTTGGATCCTTCATCATGACAGTGCACCAAGTCACAGTGCTTTGGCTGTCAGAGAGTTTTGGGCTGAAAAACACATCATGGTGCTTCCGCATCCACCCGACTTGGCACCTTGCGACTTTTTCATGCTCCCAAAGATGAAGAACGTTTTGGAAGGACACTATTTTGTTAGTGTGCATTATGTCCAAAGAGCCACTGTGCAGGCTCTGAACGCCACCCCACTTGAAGACTTCCAGGGATGCTCTGAAGATTGGAAAAATCGCTGGGAGCGTTGTGTATACTCACAAGGTGCACACTTTGAAGGAGACAATGTTCAATTGTAAATTTTTTCAGTAAAAGAATTTTTAAAATATAATTCTCATTACTTTATGGATACACCTCGTACATTGCCATCAATTTACTGTTGATATTCTTGGTTCAGCATAGTTGTAACTTTGCATTTTGCTGATGAAAGTAGGAAGTAGACACAGCCTTGGACCTGAATCAGCATAGCCTTGGAGGGACTTCCATGTAATGATACAGTGGGTGGTGCCTTTGTTATTTTCTATTTGGAGCAGAGATCTCCATTGTTTTTCAATCTGTGGGTATACTTAGAAATCTGAGAAATGGTTGTGGTCACAGAAAGGGGTTTTCATCAGGGCCTGCCTATTCACAAAGGAAAGGGGACTATCCCCCCAAGAAATTATGTGCAGAGTTTGGGTTCAAACTTCAAATGCCAGGCTGCGTTCTTTTCTCACAAAGCCCAGCCAAATTGGCATTATAGGATCACAGGCATTCCAAAATACCTGGCAAAATACTGTCATTCACACACACACACCCCCCGCCCGCCACACGCGCACATAGTAGAAACAAAATTCACACACTCTTCTCTGAACTTGCCTTTCTCAAGATCTCAATCTTACTAGGCAGCAGTAAGGATCCTTTTTTCTTTTTTTTAAATAAAATTCATTTTTAGGAGAAAACTAGAAGGGAGAGCACTGACTCCTTGGCTTCTGGGCGCATGTAGGCCCAAGAGGCATTTGCGGGGAAGGAGGACAAGTTAAACCAAAACAAAGAATTTTTCAACAAGATGATTCAAACCTTGGGTTGGGTGGCACCTTGGGTGTCAAGGAAGATGTTCAGAGGCACAATATTGGCAGCCCCTGACCCAAGGGTGACCAGCAATGTAGCTTTAAGTACCTCTTCCTGTCGAGCACATGTGAAGTACCTATAACCAGAGTATTTATGTTCAATCCAACTGCAAAGGAGAACATTCATGCTTTTGGTAGGAGTTCTGGAGAGCCTCATAGCTACAGAAATCCTGGTGGCATTCAGAAAACTCAGAACTGTTTTACACATGACTTTTAAAACTGAATGCTACAAATCTGGAGGATGTAGTTGTATCTCTGTATCTTACACCAGTCATTTCTCTCATACTTACTGGTGTTTGAAGTGATCACCTGTTGTTTTTCAGAATATAAGCAACTGAAAGTTTAAATCCCTGCTCAGCCACTGAAGGAGACCACAGCCTCCGTCTCCCATGCCCTGCACTCTATCCATTGAGCAACACTCAGTTGTAAATGCATAGCATTGGACACCGATGCATAGATACAGCAGAATGATTGAGGATTAGTGTTTTGCCATTCTCTAAAAATTCTGCATTGCCTAATGGCATTAATCGTTTATGTAGTTGATGTTGAAAGGGTATTATAAATAGCAAAGGTGAATAAATCACTTTGCACAGTTTTTTGTCACATGGCTGTATTTGCATACAAGGCTCAGCAACCAAAGGGTTGTTTCCAAATCATTATTGATGGATTGCTGTGGAATCCAAGTTAGCATGAATGTGTTTAATTCTCAGTTGCACAAGAGGCAGACAGTAAATGTGAACAGATCATAATTTATTAAATATTCTTTACAGGTGACCTAAGGAACAGATTACGACAAATCTTAATATAATTACAGAAAGCTGTGGATGGAGAGGCAAATCAGCATGACACAGTTACTCTGTATGGGTGTGACAGCTAGTTGGTTAATTAACCCACAAGTTCTGGGCATGCATGCTGTGCACAAGTCACTTCTGGTTTCCTGCAGTAATGAGCAAATGAGACATTTTCAAGTTATTTCTGTGATGTCCAAACCTCAGGCAGTTAAGGTTGTTGGTGACTTAAAAAACACACATTAACCCGCATCTCATTCTTGGGTTAGTTTGCATTGTTTAACCCATGAACATCATGAAAACACCCTACAGATGCCACATTCGTAAGTTGTTCTGGTTTTCTGGAAGTTGTATAGAGTTTTCATTCCAGCGATTTGTATGTTAATCGAATTGATGCTGTACGCCACTGTTACATTTGAACAGGGCCAGCATGAAAACTAAGGCAGAGTCCAGCTATGATCTAAATTTACAAGATCAATCTACCCTAAACTATTGGGGGGGGGGGGTTAACTCAAACCCAGCATTTCCTCATCCCCACTGTTGTGATCTGGGCAACTAGTATCAAAACTATTACATAAATCATTCTGCTGCTTTTATGCCAGGCCCAACTTCATTTTCGCACTACTGCTGTAGTGAACAACTACCGTATTTTTTGCTCTATAAGACTCACTTTTTTCCCCCTCAAAAGTAAGGGGAAATGTCTGTGCGTCTTATAGAGCAAATATGTGTGTGCAGTAAGTCTGTCAGATGTGCAGCCCATGGGGAAGTGATGGGGAATGTGCCTGTGATTATGTGCCCATTTGATTCAGAATATTTTTTTTCTTGTTTTCCTCCTCGAAAAACTAGGTATGTCTTATGGTCAGGCGCGTCTTATAGAGCAAAAAATACGGTAGCTTACTAATAATGGGATGTTGGGTGGGAGGATAACCCTCTTGTCCCCTGGAAACTAAGATGCTCACTTCACTGAGAAAAATAATGTGATATATGTGCTTATGTTTTGCATGTATCTCGATCATGCAAGTCC
>JAIXND010000762.1:5448695-5752977 GCA_023646645.1 Varanus salvator macromaculatus
TTCCTTTCCTTTCCTTTCCTTTCCTTTCCTTTCCTTTCCTTTCCTTTTTTGCCTTACCAGTATTTGCTGAAGAAGAATTTAGATCTAAATTTGAATTGTCTGTGTCCAAGTCATTCAGTCAGGTGGCCAGTACTACGTGCTGCTTTGACCCCTGGATATCTGGAGCAATTATCTCCCCAGCGTTGCATTGCAGCACTACTTTGCAAATTCATCTGGACTGTTAATCTTGCCTCCAAACAGTAAAACTGTGAATTACGCTTCCACAGTATGTAGTGATGGCCACCAAATCAGTCAGTTCCAAAAACAGATTAGATCAATTCATTGACCACTCCTATCACCTGTACACAGCATCTGAGGAGTTATAGGATACTTTGGATTCCCAGATCTGGGAATGGAGACAGAGTTCTGACCTCAGATTAGGGAATGTGATGCCCATGTCCCCTCCCCCTCACATCCACCATGGAAAGAACCATGTTGGCTCCCTCTGCAAGGTCAGAAACACAACCTCAGAACCTGAGAAAATGAGGTATTTTGGTGAGTGAGGAGGGGAGGAAACTTGAGAGGACAGGTTACAGCCTGCCCTGGGGCTTCTCAAGCCCCCTCTCCCCCATCCAAAATGGGCCTTGATGGGCCAAAAGGTCTGTCTAGGGAAAATGAAAGGTAGGAGGATAGGGAGGCAAAGATCCATTGCTCCTCCCACCCTCCACAGGATGAGTGGAAGCCTCTGACTTGAGGATGGGAGGAAGTGATTTATGGACTCTTCAGCACAACTCAAATCCTTCTGAAAGATGTCTGCGGGCTTAAGCCCCACTTGAGCCAGCAGCATCTATATTAAAAGGCCGCTCTAAATGGTACCCAGTTTTACTCTGAAATCAGAAAGATCTGATTTGCCACCCTCTACAGAGGTTATTTCATGTATTCTGTGGCTCCCAACCTGTTCATTTGTTCTCTGTGTTTTCCTGCAGGTTGCTTTCCTTCTGAAGCCCTAGGCTAGTTTGCACTGTCCACTAGACTCTGTGCTCCATGCTTTGAGACCAGGAGAGAGACTTTAAAACTCTGAAATGAAGATGGAGGCAGTAGACAAAGCAGAAGAACTCATTGATCCGGAGATCCCACCAAAACTCTCAGAAAAACAAGAGGCAGCTCTGGGTGAAGAGGGATCTATAGAACTAGAAATGCATGCTCAGAAAGAGCGTGGAGCTGTCCTAGAGGATTCAGCAGTGCTTACCTCCATGCCATGCTTGCTGATGGAGCTGAGACGGGACTCATCAGAATCTCAGCTAGCATCCACAGAAAGTGACAAGCCGACAGCTGGCCGTGTTTATGAGAGTGACTCTTCCAACCATTGCATGCTGTCCCCTTCTTCCAGTGGGCACTTGGCTGATTCAGACACTCTGTCTTCTGCAGAAGAGAATGAGCCGAGCCAAGCCGAAGCAGCGGTGGAGGGAGACCCATCTGCCGTGTCAGGGTCTACTGTTGGGAGGAAATCCAGGCGCTCCAGGTCAGAAAGTGAAACCTCAACCATGGCTGCAAAGAAAAACCGGCAGTCAAGCGATAAACAGAATGGTCGTGTTGCAAAGGTCAAAGGTCATCGGAGCCAAAAGCACAAAGAGCGAATTCGGTTATTGAGGCAGAAACGGGAAGCGGCGGCCCGCAAGAAATATAACCTGCTGCAGGACAGCAGTACCAGTGATAGTGACCTAACCTGTGACTCAAGCACGAGTTCATCAGATGATGATGAAGAAGTTTCAGGGAGCAGCAAGACAATCACTGCAGAGATACCAGGTAGAGGATGTTTTTTAAACTGAACTGATAAAACTCCTGCCATCATTTCTCAGCTGTCATGCTAAATTTAGAGGAGCGACACTTAAGAAAACAAATAATAAACTAGGAGAATCGCAGCTCTGTGTAAATATGAAGGCTGCACTAAGTTAAACACAGCAATCTAAGAGTGAGATGGGGGTTCTCAATGTTCTTATTTGCACTATAGCAAATAGGAAAAAAGTCTGATAATGGTGAATTGAGTCCAGTCCCTGCTGTCTTGCCTTCTCCTTTCCCGTGCCAGTTAACATCACTGTGGCTTAGATGGTAATATTTAAAACAGCCTACTTTGTAGCTCTTTATTCTAAATGGACGATCCTCTTAAAATGCTGGAGCTGTTTCTCTGCATCTGAAACACCTTGGGGCATCTTTCTGCTGTTTCCAACAAAGCCCCATTCTCTCCAATCCTGCATTTAATGCTGCACTTTCCAGCTTCCGTTCAATGCATGAATAGCTGGTTCAGCCTTGCTGTGAGTGACAGATAGGCAAGCGGGTTACTTCAGAGCCTCTGTGAGGAATATTTTGCACATAGTTTACAAATTATTACCCCCTGCATTATTCCTCGGTATCAGAAACAAGTGAGTTTTAATTTTCTCCATTGTGTGGATTGCACAATCACTAATCTCTTTTTTTTTTCCTGCTGCATCCATATTGACTGACTGAGAGATTAAATATTTTGGCCACTCTCATAAAATATTGAACATGCCTTTTGAAAAACTTCTCAATCTGTTATGGCCTGTTTTATTCCTTTAGTCCAAATAGCATGACCAGGAATATGTATCAACTACTCAACTTGGCATATGGTACTCAAAATAACTGCATTTTATAGCAACCGTAAAAATAAAATACTATTTAAAAAGCTTTTGGTTTGCCAATCTTTTATGGGTGAACACATTTCTTTTTTGCACAAGAGAAATGAGCTTCTAAGTAAAGCTGTTTCTATATTGTTTGAGAAGACTTAAAAGCAAAACTCTAATGCTGAGATCACCATTTGACTCTTCAAGTCTATTTTCTATCAGTGGATACCCTATTAAGTTCAACAGAATCTGCCTATGCACAACACATTGGGTTTGCAATTGTGTATGGGTATAGTCTGTCAGGCATAACTATGCAAACTCCATTTCAGTTTGAATTTCATGAGCATTTTTGCACATACCAATTAAAATAAGTGGAGATTGTTCAGGCATGCTTGGTGGACCAGTGATTTGCTCTAACATTCACACTTCTTTAAAGCTTTGCTCTCTGGTGCAGCTTGGTATTGTAATACTAATTTATTTATTTGTATAGTCGGAGATGAAGAACTATGAGCTAAAAAAGACTAGCTAGGAGCTCAAGTGAGGTATCTTGCTGGACTTAGCCATTTCAGACTGCAGGTGATGTGCTTCTCCACATAAACTGCTGGCTACATATACAAATCCGGCATATTGGGGAGAAGTTGCTAGGTTAGCTGTTCTTCATATCAGTCTTGTTTTGTATTTGGATCACTTTATGCAAATACATTCAATATAAAATGGAATAGCCCCAAAACAATTACATTCCAGGAGTGGCTTCCACTAGAGTGGTCTAGCTCTAACATCGACCAGTGCAGCCTGAAGTTACATTCATTTATTTATCTATTTATTATTTATTAGATTTTTATCCTTGCCCCATTTTATCCCTCCTTAAGGCTCCCTGGGTGGGTTACAAATAAAAATATACAATATAATAAAATAACATTATTCAGTAAAATGGTATTAAAATCTGAACAAGTTAACAAGTAATGCCACACCATTATTTGAATTTATTTGAATTTCTGTGGCAGGCTTGCTCATTCCTTTGACTTATTGACCATGTACAGCAGTATGAGCCAACATTTGAAATGGCAGGCAGTACTCAACAAGAACTTTGGGAACCACGAGGATGGTGAGCTGCCTACTGAGGAAAGAGGATTATCTCACAATCCTCTGCTCTGTAAGGCTGAATTTCTGTGAAACCATCTCTGATCAAGTATAGAATGGCCAAGTGCCATCTTGGTGAAACAGTGGTGCATAGACAAGCTCTTCCGTTTGCTGACGTTTGCTGAATGCTTTGGAAGGGTAGGATGTTTACATAATCACAACCTCTTTGCAGTGATAGTGTGAAATGTCTTCTGTTGTAGAACTTTGTGCAGTTTTGCTGTAGGTTGTCTTAGTTTTAATGGCCTGCAGTATGAAAAACATTATTTAGGTTTTTGAAAACTACTCATGCAGTTGTGGATTTTCTTGGAAGTGTTACTATTAATCTAGCTGTAGGGAGGGTTTTGCTAGTTCGATTCCAGTTTTATAGTGCCCATGAGCAGATAGCTTAGCCTGTGATACCAGGTGCAATGTACTGCCATTGCATCTTCGCTCTGGGTCAGTGCATGAAACATGCTTTCTGTAATGACCACCTGATCATGACTCGTCATCTTGTCTGAAGCTGGGTTACATGACTTGTTGGAGCAGGACAAAGCCTTCCAGTAATACTGCAATGGTGCTTGGATTATTGGAAGGGTGTTTCCATAATCAGACAAGCCACACCTGGACGGTGATTACAGAAAGCGTGCCCTGCACATATGATGTAAATAAGCCTTGGTGGACAAATTTGCACAATATGCTAAACACCTTATGACTAAAGCTATATGCAGTGAGGGGGTTTGTAGAACAATCCATGGTGCACCTGACAGATTATCAGACTCATTATGGCCAGTTCTCCTTGTTCCTCTTCAGCCCTCCAGCCAGCATCCCAGTATCCTCCATGGTGGAATCTGGCTTGAGTTCTACTCTCTGCGGAAGCTGTTACCCCTTTTAGTTGAGAGGTTTTTGTTTGGTTGGTTTTAGGAATGTCAAAAAAGTGCAGTTGAGCAAGTGTTTCCCATTGTTGGACACCTAAAAATTGCCAAACTGTGTGTCAAATTGTGTGCGTGCATGTGTGCCTGTTTTGCAAGTACACCAGTGCACACTTAGGGCATTCTCATATGTGTAGTCTTGTCTTGTTAATGGTTTTGTATGTTTCATCTTTCAAAGGGAAGTGGAGTAGGTAACAGATTGGGAAGACACACAGTTGTCAGCTGTCAACTGAAAAGTTAATGGTGGGGAGGGGGTGACAGCAAAAGGAGATACACCAAGTGGGAGCAGTCGCAGTGTCACCCTCTTAACAGTGTATCCTTACAATATACAGAAGGGGGTGATAATAACTTAACCCACTGTGCAAGTGTCCTTATTGCTTGTGAGTAAGAAGGTAAATATTGTACCTTCCCAAAACATCCTTGATTAGATTACTTTTTAGAAAGATATATATAACATGCATATGACATGTATAGTTTTGAGGACTAGACTTTGTTTTCTGTTTGGATAGTATATAATTGCACATAACTGGGTTTCTTAACACTTCCTAAAAATGTCAAAGCAGCCGTTTGTAAAGGATAGAACTTTGGATTACTGGCCAGAATTAGTTTGCAGCAATGCCAATTTGAATTAGTGAAAGTTGCTTTTATGGTGCAATTTCCAGTATCTGAATTGAAGTATGCGTTGATATGTTGATGAGATGGAGATCTTACTGAAACCTATTTATACAAGTGAAATTATATTTCAGATAACGTGTCTGAAACTCCCTGGACTATCATTGGGAGATTCACTGCACACAGGCAGAACAGGATTCTGTGCCTGTCCCTCAACAGTTTGCCATAAGGGGTTTCCTTGCATTTCTTCTGTTATTCCACAAGCACTGTGAACTGTCTTGAGCAACATTCTTCAGCTATGTTAGCAGGCTTCAAGGCCCTCACTTGTCCCTCTCCCCAGGGAGTGGTCTGTCAGATTTTAGCAAGTGAGACAAACACAATATATTCTCCCAGCTCTGGAACTGCAGAGGAGGAGTGATGGTCCCCACTCATAAAAACATAGGAACAAAGCCAGTCAAAAGGGTCCTCCCAGGCCATCTAGTCTAACCCCGGCTCCAGCTGCCTCCACTCTTTCTATGGTCCCAGACATGGGTGGAAGCCTGCAGTTTATGCTAGTTCTGCAATTTCTGGAAATAAGTAGAGAAAAAAAAATCGCTGTTTCCTCCCTTCTCTGGCTTCAAGCTTGAGAGTGATGGATGCACACTCATGGATGCTCTCTAAATCTGCCGGAGCTTATAGCTCCAGCCACCTGGTAGAAGCAGGGAGGAAGGGAGCCTACATGCTTCAGCTACCTTTCATCACTTTTGAGCATCTTTGAGAGAGGAGGTTAAATCTCCAACCCTTCACTAACAATAGCTTCCAACCTCCTGACAAAGGCAGTGCAAACATGCATGCACATCAGTCCTGGCCTGCTGACCAGGAGATGAATGGTAGAGGCACAGAGGTTAGTTTTCATGCCCTTGGGCAGTTGGAACTCCAACTGGATGGTAACCTTGACTGTCCTGTGTTTGCTCTTCCCTGGAAAGGGAGGATGGAGCTGCCAGGGTTGTCCTCATAACTCCCATGTAAGTTAGAGGTCTAGATTTCCAGCAGAGACAGAGAAAGCCTTCATGCATCCACTGTTCTTCACCAGTATTTTATTTTATTTTATTTTATTACTTTACTTTACTTATTATTGTATACCACCCAATAGCTGAGGCTCTCTGGGCAGTTAGCAGAAGTTAAAAAAACACACACACAAACAAGCAAGTTCCTAACTGAAGAGGAATAGCAGAAGACTTTGCTTTTGTCTCATGCTGTGTGCTGTCTTTCAAAGATGTTCCATGAAGTCAGAGAGACGATTCCATGCCTTGGGACAGAGGCAGTCTAGCTGAATACTTGGGTGGACAACTGGGCCAACCCAGATTTGTTAACCATTCCATTTTGGTATGGCTAATGGGATGATTCAGACATGCTGTGCCCTTTTCTGTGCAGATGTATGTGTGCTCACAAACAGAGAGGAGCAGAAGGTGTGGAACTGATTCTTGCTGTATGTTGCGCTCAAAGTTAGATTACAAAAGTGAAAAGTCCAAGCAATTGTTATTGTTGGTAAATGAATTAAAGGTACTTTAGACTAGTGGTTTTTACTTGCTAGAAGTAGCTTTTAGAAAAGAAGGAGATGTTTAAGCAGGTTCAGATAAACAAAATATGCTTTTATTTATTTTCCAATTTCCAATTTCTATCCTGCCTTTTTCCTGCAAAGGGCTCAAGGCAGCTTACATCATTCTCCTCCTCCATCTTATCCCCACAACAACAACCCTGTGAGGTAGGTTGGGCTGAGAGTCTGTGACTGGCCCAAAGCCACCCAGTTGGCTCCATGGCCGAGCGGGGACTTGAACCCAGATCGCCTGAGTCCCAGTCCCACACTCTTAACCACTACACCACACCGGCTCTTTTTTTCTAGCTAGTTTAATTTAATGCTCTTTTGAACAAAGATGTTGGTGACTGAAGTAGCATGCCCATAGCTAGAACTGAGCAGAGGTATTCATTGGCCACAGTTCCCTCCAGCTCTTACCCATTAGACTAGCAGCTGCAGGTCAAAATCCCTGGAGGACCACAGGTTGACTGGACCGTCTGTTTTGTAGGATGTTGCCAGTAAACTGTTTGGTATCAGATTTGCAGAGGATTCCTGTCTGGTTTCTTATTTTGTGGTGGAGAGAGGCAGTCACCAACACAACATCTCAACAGAATATTTCATTTATTTATTTGATCTGTACCTCACCCTTCACCAGGTTCCTGGAGTGGCTTTAGTGAGGTTAGTATTCTGGTTTGTTTGTTCTTTGGGGGCCATCACACCTTACATGATGACCAGCCTTAGTAGATTTCAAATCTGGAACTTTACTTTTTTTACCCTTTGGTTCTATTCTTTGTCTCTTTATTCCTTAAAGCTTCCACTGTTGAAATGACAAGCTGCTTCTTGGTTTAAGCTTTTACCTCATTAGCGTATAGAAGAAACCATTGTATCACTCATATTTTCCCATTAATTGCATCATGTTTCCAGGGGCCATCCCAAACTTGTGCTGGAAGCAACAGATGAACCTTAGACCAAAATTTAATAATCCTGATTCTAGATTCTTTGTTATATGCTATATATAGGTAATTTACTATAGGGTTAATTAAGTACCATCCTGTCTACAGGGCTTCCTGCAGGGGTATGCTGAGTATTCAGTTTAATGTTCAAACTGTAGCAAATCTTGCTACTCATCCTTATATAAGGCTTAAGTAATAAAATGGTCAAACTAATTTCTTGGAAGCGTACTTGTGCAGTGGTGTCATGGTTCTTCTTACAGCATAGCGGGGTCTTGGTTGCATAAGGCCAAGCAGACAGGTTGCTGAAGCAGAACATGGACCACTTGACCTTTTGGTAGCACCTCGCTGCTGCTTATTAGTAGAAATATTTTGCAGCCTGTTGAAAAGAGTCAGAGGACCCTTGCTGGTTGTGGTTTTACAAACTACCTGAAATTACCATCCTAATTTTGTTCTATGTATGGAATTGTAGTAGGAGAAATCATGGCAGTTCTTCTGTGTTTCACACAGATGGAAGCACTCATTGCCCCTAATATGCATTATGATATTATGGAATACTGGGATTCTTGAGAAGCATTTTTCTGGAAAACTGGGAAAAAATGCTTCCTATAAATTCAGGGTTCGATTTCCTGGATCCAGAATTATTGTAAATTCCTATCACAGAAAAGCTTTCAAAGCTTTGTGGAGGGTTGGAGGGAGAAGATGAGTCATAATTTCCATGAATTTCCCAATAATTCCCCTGGCCAAAATTAACCCTGAGAAGAAATCTGAACATCTTTCACTTCAGAAGGTGCTGCCATTGTAGAATGCCAGATTTGTGAGTAAGAATCAGTCATTCTAGCATCTCACTGTGAAAGTGGAGGACATTACTTCTGACTACAAAGTATGCCTGCTATAATAAAAATCCAAGACTTCTATTCCCAGATGGAGTTCTGCTGATAGATAAGAGAATCTAGCTTCCTTTGCCCCTTCTTTCATATTCTTACTGTTGCCATTCAGTTCCTTTCTGAAAAGCTAGTTTAAATGCTGTCATTCCTCAGTAGGCCTGCCCCTATGATCTTGTAAAATTTCCCCACAGTTTTTGATTAAAGGGTGAATTTTCCCTCTCTCTGCTTTAATATCTGGAAAAAGTGTCAGCTAGGGATTCATGAATTCAATTAGAATTTCTAGTCCTCTCACTCTCGGTCAGGTTGCGGATTCTCAAATAGTACCTGGCTTGATTTCCTAAACTTCTAATAATTCTCCTAAAATAATAATACTGTGTGTCAAGAAAGAACAGGTGAAAATGTGCAAGCAGTGTTTATTTGAAGATTTAACCAAGAGAGTTTTAGATGCAAACTGTCTGCAAATTACCTAGGTAATTTCCTGCTTCTTTGAATGATTCATTATCTTTGCCTCTTAATCTTCACATTTTGAATGCCCACACTTACTTTTGTGGCAGCTCATTCCTTACCAAAGTATTTATTTATTTTATTTATTAAAACATTTCTATGCCGCCCCATTGCAACAAAGCCTCGGGGCGGCTCACAACAATAAAATTATACCAGTACATTTAAAAACTTTCCACCCTCCCTGGTGCATCTCGGCAAACCCTATAAAATACAATCCTAATTAAATATAAACAAATTAACAAATTAACTATAAACAATTAACTAAACAATTAAATAACTATAAACAATTAAACTATAAACAAATTAACAATTAAATTATGATTTAAATAAAAAAGTCTGCCTGGCGCCGAAAAACAAATGACGGCGGCGCCAGGCAGACCTCTCTGGGGAAAGTATTCTGAAGTTTGTGACAATGTAAATGCTACTATGCAGAATACAAAATAAAGCAGCACTTCTGTAAATTAGCATGAGCCGAAGGCGAAATTAGCATGTTGGATCCAGACTTGGAAGTGCTTCGAGTAAGCGCACTGAGATCAATGGGGACAAATTAGTCACGTCATGCCTCTTGCAAGTCTGAGAAACCACTTTTGGAAATGGAATGTTCCTTGTCTGATATGACAGAGCAACTCTTTTGACCTTAAATTATATGGCTTTAAGTAAATACACATAAAATAGATCTGAGGGTTTGTATTTGAAAATACAATTTTGAGTATTAAGCTATGTTACTCTGGCTTCACTCAACAATGCCGGCACCAAAGTTGTTAATAGGAACTGGATTAATTTCACTTTCTGAAGATCATTTTGTAAGCCAAAACACTAGTAATTACATTGGGGAGTATTTATTTATTTTTAGCATTTTTATGCTGCCCCCATCACAGAAAGCCTCGAGGCGCCTTACAAAGAAGATAAACAACATAGATTAACATTAAAAATTTGGAGCATCTTGGCAATAGTTTAAAACCAATAAATAAAAACAACAATTGACAATTAAAATATCATTTAAATAAAAAGGTCTTGGCCTGGCGCTGAAAAACAAATGACAGCGCCAGGCGGACCTCTCTGGGGAGCACATTCCATAGTATGGGAGGCTTATGAATTTTCAGTTGGGTGGAATATCATAGGTCTTCTCTTGTGTGTGTACACCTCACCAGTTAGAGCAAGTGTATAGCTTCTACGTGCTCGCATGCCTTAATGTATGGATATTATGATCTTTAATGCAATGGCCTCAATGTCTTTAAAGCTGGCTTCATTCGTGCTGGGGGATCTGGAGGAGCGACCAGGGAAATTCCAGGATTGCTTGACAGGGGCACCGTATGGGATAGGAACTGCATAGGCAGTGTCCTGGAAGAGGCCATGAACTGCTTTGCCGAGATGCAGAGGCAGACAGAGGAGAAGTTTCGCATGTGGATAGAAAAACTAACCCGTCTTGACACGGATGAAGAAAACAAGCAGCAGCTGGAACCCAGGGAACCTAAAGTACCACTAGCTGGCCAAAGAATCTCCCCAGCTACTCAGACAGGGGTGTTTGTGCAGGTGCCTGATAGTCAAGTGCTTCCACAGCAGTCCCCTGATTCTTGTGTGAGCTGTCAAAGTGCTGATGCAGCCTTAGAATTTCCAGAAACACTTAATAACAATTTCTCAGCGCTCTTTCCTGAGAATGGGAATATCGCAGGACCCAGCTTGAATCAATCACAAACTTAACAAGCTTTTCAAAACCTTTGCTGCTGACCTGGATCATACTGCAAAAGCTGGCCATTGTATTGCTTAAGAGTTTTTTGTTCCTTGTTCAGCCATTTCTAAAAAAAATCAAAACAGAGATATTTAGGATGTTATTAAAATGCTTCTCTCCTGCTTACCATCAGCAAAGCTTGGCAAGAAACAACTTAGCAATCCTTATTTGTGTGTCTTACTATAGGAGCAATCCACGTATTCTCCCATATGCTCCTTTTGCATGCCAAAAGTATTTATATGTGGAAATATAAATTTGAAATTTGTGTTTGGTAAATATTTTCCTAAACAAAAACTAGCATTTAGACTGTACCGCTTACAACAGAATTATATATTGCTTGCCATATTTCTGTTTTTTCTACAATCGTGTTAAGCAAGAGCTGGTCAGTCTGTGAATTAGATGAATTTGATAAATCAGCATTTGTATCATCTCATTAACCTATGTTTTTCTCACAAGTGTTTGTATTTGCAGCATTTAGATGTACAGAAAGTGTATGTATACCTTATTCAAAGATACCTTATTTATTTGAATAAGGTTTTGCTGTACAAGAATTCCTGCTTTAAAAGACTTTACACCTATATAAAGAAACACATGCACAGGTGTAAAATATGACCAAATTTTATTTCCATGCCACAATTAAACAGCAGGATCATTTTCTGTAATAAAAAGTGGGCTTCAGAGGTTGGAGATTTGGCCCGGCACAAATAAAGAAACAGGTAAATTAAGGGTTGTTTTGGCGCCCCATGCAAGGGGTTGTTCATTAGCATCATTCCATTAGGCTCCTTTTCCTCTTGCCTGCAGCCTCTCATACTGTATGACAAGTTGCTTTCGAAACTGGACAGTTCAAAAACCTCACATGGCACGAATTGCTGTGGTTCTCCTTCTGTGGAGAATGGGTCTGTGGGAGCACATGAGGCCACTACATTGGATCTCAGCTGGGTCCAGCTCATGGTCACTATGAGACCCAAACAGCCTGGACCCAGCATACTGATGGATCACCCTCGTCCCTATTTCCCATTTCTATATTCTAAAAACTTAGAAACATTCTGTGTGCCTTGTCAGAACCACGGGCCACTCAGAGATACTTCCTTTCAGGCTGCCTCTAAAATTGTGAATTCAGTTCTTTTACAAACTCTAGAGGCAGTATAAGATGTTTTTAAAAAATCAGATTATATCTTCGTTCCGGGGGTATGTGCCTCCTGCTGGTGAGGTAGGAAAAGTCAGAACTCCCCAACATATAAGCAACAAGGAATCAAGTAGCACCTTCAAGACTAACACATGTATCCCAGCATAAGCTTTTGTGGTCTATAGCCCATTTTCATAAATCCACGGAGTATTATGGAGAATTTTGGATTTATATATAGTTCATGCTGTATTAGTGTTAGGAAGAATGATAAACAGCCTCACACAAGGTACTCCAGTTAACAAATCCAGTGCCACAGTGTCTGTTAGCAGCAACAACTGCACTGTGTATGACTGCTGTTAATGTGACTTGCACCATTCACATTAAATTTCTTTCTGATCTCACTGTTTACAATGCCTGCCCCACCCGCACCACCGCATGTACTTGAATGTCCATCATATTCCATTCATCTCTAATGCAGGGATAAATTTTGTATTTTTCAAATTGTGAAGCACCCAGAGGCTATTGGGCGGTATAGAAGGGAACTAAATGATACAGTCTGCATCAGCTTATACAAGAATTAATGTGTTAATCTTAAAGGTGACATTGGACTCTGTGTTGTTTTTGCCACTATAGACAATTATTCTAAAAATACAAAGTAAATGTTGGGGGGTGT
Organism: Varanus salvator macromaculatus; assembly: GCA_023646645.1. Taxonomy (NCBI): domain Eukaryota; kingdom Metazoa; phylum Chordata; class Lepidosauria; order Squamata; family Varanidae; genus Varanus; species Varanus salvator. Next base: position 5,461,398 of record JAIXND010000762.1, read on the forward strand.
ATATATATGCTGGAAGCTCCTGTCTGTATTGCATGCTGTGTAGCTTTCTGGATTGTGGCCACTCTTTTTGTCCAGGTTCCAATAAATGCGCTGTCTAAGCCACTCTCAGCGCTGTCACTAAAATAACCCCTCTGGTTGGTAGTGTTTAGGCATTTGTTCAATCGTTAGAATGTTTTGCAAGTTTGAATTATGCTCCATACCTGAGAGACAGCTGTGTGCTGAGCATTCTTACTTGGACATTAAACGAGCATTGTTCTCATATAAATGGAAGGTTCTGACTGTTTTCTGTTTGAGCTTTCAGATAAAAGTAACTTGTACTGTTTAGAACATGTACAGGTAGGATAGCATCTCTTTCACTGTATTAAAGGAAAAAAGGTCCAGTAATATTGCTGATAGTTTAACAAATTAATTAGAAGTAAAACAACTATTTCAGACTCTTTATGTGATTGTAAGCATATTTACCCTGAAGTAAGTCCTACTGAGTTCAGTGGGATTTTCTAGTAATTATGTTTAGGACTGCAGCCTAATATTTCAGTTGCAAACGTTGGCTAAGATCTAAAGATGGCTTTAATTCTATATGTATGTCCAGGATGTATGTTTCTCTTAACAGCGCCTTCCTATGCCACAGGGCAAATGATGGGTGAAACTGATGGGCCCTTTGAAAGCAGTTTGTGGCATGCTCTTCAAAGGTAAAACATTGAAAAATCTCAGTGGGCAGACCCATGAGGGTTGCTGCATAACTATTTGGATCCCACTGTTTTCTGCAGTATCTATCGGTTGTGGTCGCAATAATGACCTTTAATTTCTCTTCAGTATCACAATGTACGTGCTCATTGGCCTTCCCGTTCCTTACTGTCATCTCTGACTTCATGAAAGTAAAATAATTTTTAAAATGTGTGATTATATTTCCTGCCTAGTTTGCTATACAATGTCTTTTATAAGTAACACAGCTTTTTAAAAAGCTGCATTTTCAGGGTAACTGTTTGAAAGACTATGCAGGATATAATTTTATGTAAAAGTAAATGTGAATGGTTTCTAAAGCAATTTTGGTGTTTTAATCTTGCCATGTGTAATTTTAATATGGATGTTTTGATGTGAATTTGATAACTTCCTAATCTAAAATCATGTATACAGCTGACCTTCAAACAGGTCAGTTTTTATTATCTTTACAGGTCTGGTGTTTTTGCCATGAATAAAGTGTTATGAATTTGCCCTTACTTATTTTAAAAGTTAAGGACTTACTGTGATTATTTTATTGTCATTAATATGTACCACTTGCTGATACTGAGAGACATCTGATCATTCAGAAATAGATTCAGTAGAATCAGCATGCTAATTGTACAGATCTTCCCAAGCACACACAGGCTGCTTTTTTATCCAGTATCTTCATACTAAATATGTTCTGCAAATATTTTAAAATGGATGGTATAGGTATTGTAGAAACCAGGTTTATGTTCTAGACATCTCACAGTAAAATACTTTTGAATGGATTTTAAACTAAGTGTAATTGGCCCAAAACCTATTATCAAGGCTTTTTGTGTGCTCTGGAAATCCTTGTGAAAAGTAATATTGAATTCTGAAGGTGTGTTTTACTGAAGAGTCTTCAAGGTCCCACAGTGACCATGAATAATCATGTTTAAGTAGCTACTAATGTGTTACCAGAGGACTGCAGGTGGCGCAGTGGTTTAAACCGCTGTGCTGCTGGGCTGGTAGATCGAAGGGTCGCCGGTTCGAATCTGCACATGGGGTGAGCTCCCGTGCACTGTCCTAGTTCCTGCCAACCTTGCAGTTCGAAAGCATGCAAATGCAAGTAGATAAAAAGGTACCACTTCGGTGGGCAGGTAACAGCGTTCTGTGCACTTTGGTGTTTAGTCATGCCGGCCACATGACCACGGAGACTGTCTGTGGACAAACGCTGGCTCCCTCGGCCAGGAAACGGAGATGAGCACCGCCCCCTAGAGTCAGGCATGACTGGACGTAATGTCAAGGGGAAACCTTTACCTTTACCTTTAATGTGTTACCTGTGCAAAAGATAATCATACTTGTCTCTTAACAATTATTTGGTTTTTCAGTAGAGTTCCACCACTATAGGTGGTTCCAAGCTGGTAGCATTGATTAAAACTCTGTTTGATAGTGATATTCAGTGCAGAGTCATTACAGATGTAATGTAGACCTTTTCTTAACCATGGTCTAAGAGTTCAAGAGCCAGCTTTGGCAGCATGTGGTTACAGCAGATGTTACCATTAATCTCACCCATTGGTTTCAAATTCTGCTTCAGTAGAAATCAAGCTTGGTTAGTGTTAATCATGATAATTTTTTATAACCATGTTTGAGGTAGCTGGAGGGAATTTAGAGAGGGGTTGGAGGAAGGAGCAAACAGATCCAAAGCTATCGTTAAAGATGGGTAAGAGGAAACCAGTTCTCTGGCTGCCTCAAATCTGACCCATGAATATCTTAACTACCAGCTGCAAAGTAGTATAGGAAACTTCTGCATGTTTCAGTGCTGCCAGAAGCAGCCATTTTTTACCTGCTTGTTCATGTTTTTATCAGTAAGGTTCTGTGAAGATTTACAAAAAGAATAATTAGTGGTGCAATAAATGAAATGTGTCTTGAAAATCTATTGAATACAGAGCAGCAGCTTGTGGCATCCAAATCACGTTTGAGAAGCCTTATTTTTAGATGACTCTGTAACGATCTATTTACAGTATTTTTTGTCTGCCCTCAACACACTCACGTGTGGCAAAATTGATGCCCTACACATGTGAGACCATGTGCTAGTCATATGGTAGAAATGGCAAATCCAGCACATGAAGATAGAATCACATTCCTTACTGTGAGAAAGAGATATTGAGTTAGGCTTTACCACACATTGTATGAGTGCTTCATTGTGGCCTCTGTGCATCACACATTGTGGGTGCTGCGCCTGCACAGTGCCTGTTGCCGGGAAGATTAAACAGCTTGAACGGTTTTGGCAGGAACTCCGCACCCTCCCCCCCCTTAGTATAAAGGGGCGGAGTGCCTGCCATTTTCCCAGTCAGCTGGAGACTGCCATTCGCTGTGCCTTGGGCTTTTTGCTCTTGCTGTTATCGCCAGATCTGGTTAAGAAGCTCCTTTCTTGTCTTCGTTCTTCTTTCACGTATAGGTACTCTGTCCCAGGTCACCCCGTTCCTATTATTCTCTGTTTTTTTCTAACCCCCCAACCCCTACCCTACCCCCTTTCAAAAAAATTAAAAAAATATTTTAAAAAACCCCTTCTTTCGTCCTTCCTTACCCAAGTTATATGCTCCCTATGTCCTCCTTTTCCTTTCTCAATGGCGCAGTGGGTGGCTTTTCATAAGTGTTCCTAGTGTGGGACTAAAATGTCCCCCACTGATCCTCACGACCTGTGCCTCCTCTGTCTCGGGGAAGGCCTTAGGGCAGATAAGTGCAGCCACTGCCAGTCTTTTACAAGACAGGCATGAAAAAACCGTGAGAATAGGCTGCGCAAGATGCTATGGGACCAAGCCTTGGTCACCATGAAGCAAGTTTCAGCTGAGGGCAGCTCCTCTGCAGCTGCAGGGCCATCTAAACCCCCATCTGCCAAACCATCCGATGGGGGTTTGGTCACCAAGGATAGAAAGCACTCCTCTAGCCCTCCACCACGTAAGCACAAGGAGAAGAGGAATCATATCGGGTCCGAGGGTTCCCCGCAGTCCAAGTGATCAAAAAAGGACAAACCCGATCAGCCTGAGTGTCGGCACAAGAAACATGACAGGCTGCCCTGCTCAGAGCTGACTTTCATCCCGGTCTTGGTCCTGACCTCGGTTCCATTCGTATCCTCAGGCCTTCAGTCCTTGATGCAGGTGACCGCTCCATCGTCACCTCCAAGGGTTACAACTTCGCTGCACTTCAGTCCTGATGCCGCAGCAAGAGGCTCTATGTCCGACGGAGAGATCTGTGCATCTCCTCCTCGACCAGGACTCAAAGGACCGTGTGCGAGATCTCCAACACCTACACCTGCAATTCACTCATCTCTGGAGGGTTCTCTGAGGGCGCCTCAATGCCCTTTGTTCCTCTTGCCACCTCCACCTTCAGCTCCGCAGCCATTGCAGTGCTGGATTCCCCTTTCTTACAGGGAATTCAATCCTGACCACTTCGATTGGCCTTACCCATGGGACTACTGTCCCCTGTATGGGTACCAGCTGCATCTGATAGCGCATCCTCATCACTCTACACCACATTCCGTGTCGAGAGATGCACTGTCGGCCTCTGCTGCAGCACTTGCTGACCCCTCCATGTCTCCTGGAGGATCCTCGTTCAGTCCACCTTGCATCTCAGACTTGGACGATTCTAAAGAGGTATCTACATCTCCAGATGCGGTCATCTCTACCCAGGGCCCCGGATCTCCAGGTGACTCTCAGGGAACCTTCTCAAGGTTCTCCTCCCACATGACCAAGTCTCTGGAGATAGACATTAAGCAGCGTATCAACCCAAACCAGTACAATATCTTCAGTATCGTCCACAAGGAAGGCTCTTCATCTGTTGCTTTGCCATTTATTACCACACTCAAGCAGGCGATGACTGATACCTGGCAGCTGCTCAACCATCCTCATCCTACCTCCAGACACCTCGAGGGGATGTACAGAGTTCGGGAACAGAATATCCCTTTCCTGTTGAAACATCCTCAACCGAATTCGATTGTCATCAAATCCTCTCAAGGACGTCGGAATAAGGAACATTCCACTCCAGTGGACAAAGAAGGCAGGAAGATTGATATGTTGTCTTGCTGCATCTATGCCACCATGGACTTGGTCTTTGCATCTCGAACTACAAGGCCACCATGGCCTGTTATCATTTTTCCTCTGGCTGAAGATCAAGTCCCTTGCCGCATACCTCCTGGACCAGCAAAAGGGACTGGCCCATCTATTCATCGGGGACGCAGTGCAGCTCTCCAGGCAGCAGCTCAACACGGTGAGACATCATGTCGATTGTGATTCTCAAGGTCTCGTCAGTGTCATCGCGCTTCGCAGACACTCCTGGTTAAGATCTGGGAATCTCCCTCAGGAAACTAAGCAGCCTGTAGAGAACATGCCTTGCGATGGTTCCGGCCTGTTCAACACCAGGACAGATGACAAGCTGGAGAACATCCAGCAGGCTTGTCTTATGGCACAATGTATGGAGACTCCATCCCAACAAAGATGCAAGTGGCCTTGGGAAAGATCTGAATATCGCTACCAGCCTTACCAACCACCATACCCATCTGGGTGCCAGCAATATGGCCAAAGGCAACAGTGCAACTGCTGGCAGAATGTACCTTGATTCCAACAGCTCAGGCTCCAACCTGACTCTGACAAGTGCCCTTGCCGAGGACACGCGCAAACCCCTCCTCTCACCTCCAATCCACCTTCCTCTCTTCCTTTTGGGGATCGACTGCAAAGTTGACTCCCCATCTGGGAGTCCATCACATCTGATAAGTGGGTCCTTACCATTGTAGAGCATGGATACAAAATAGAGTTTGAGACCGTTCTGCCTGCTGGACCGATCCATTATACGGCAGCCTCCCCGACACTTCGGGATGAAGTATCTCAGCTGCTTCGTAAAGGTGAGATTCATCAAGTTAGCCACTCCGAAGGATTGCACGGTTTCTGCTCTAAGTACTTTACTGTACTGAAGCGTGATGGTGGTCTACGCGCAATATTGGACTTACATGGTATCAATAAATTTATTAAACCCAAAAAATTCAGGATGACCACACTCCAGAACATTGTTCTGTTGCTCAGGAGAGAAGATTGGTTCGCATCCTTGGACTTAAGGATGCTTATTTTCATATTATCATCCATTCTGCCCATAGGCGCCTCCTTCGGTTCACTGACAGTTCTGACATCTTCGAATATGGTGTGCTCCCCTTCGGCCTCACTACCGCTCCTCGAGTATTCACCGAGTGCATGGCTCCCGTTTGTTTCCACCTTCACCTTCAGGGTAATCATGTTTACCCTTACTTCGATGATTGGCTTATAGTCTCCTCTTCTAAGGACAACCTCTTAGCCTCCATCTGTACAACCGGCTCCCTCCTTGATAGCATTAATACTGCCTTGATCCTTCTCAGGTTATCGACTTCATCAGAGCACATCTGGACTCGGTACACACATGAGCCTTCCTTCCTCGGTACTGACAAGGTCGACAAGAGAGACTGATTTCTTCTATCCGGAAGATCATCACCAGACAAGATTCCTCTGCACACTCCATTCAGCAACGATCCTGACATACTTTAGATGCCTGTCGATGCTTCTATCGATCCCGGACCGAATCCTTCAGAAAGTCTAAACGACTCTTCGTCAAATACTCTGAACATGACTGGAGTTTCCCAGTCAGTTCTCAGAGACTTTCAAAGTAGATCATTGAGAAGATTCAACTGACCTATTGTCTTTCCAAGTTGGAACTGCCTATTACTCCAAAGGGACACTCCACCAGAGCTGTCACTGCTTCCTCAGCCCTCCGAATAAGGATTCCCTTGCAAGATACCTGAAAAGCGGCTATGTGGTCCACCTCGTGCACCTTTGCAAGGCACTACCACTTGGATGTCGGGGCCAGGCGAGATTGCTCCTTCAGCCGGGCTGTCCTCTCTTCAGTTCTCCAGTGACGACACCATCCCGCCTCCAGGTGTGGTAAGCTTACTAGTCACCCATAATGTGTGATGCACAGAGGCTACGATGAAGAAAGGCAGGTTACTTACCTGTAACTGTCGTTCTTCAAGTGGCCACCTGTGCAGTCATACAACCTGCCCACCAGCCCACTTGGTGTCGGTGACTGAGTATTTTGTTTCATTCATTCATTCATTCATTCATTCTGTTTTTTCCATATGATAACATATATACATATTTATGTGTGTATATGCCCTTTTTCATATATACATATTACATGTATACTCCTCTTTTTTGTCTACTTGTCTTGCTAGTATTTTCCTTATGAGTCAAATTCCTTATCGACTCCCTCTGCTTGGGGGTGAATGGATGGTCTCCAGCTGACTGGGAAAATGGCAGGCACTCTGCCCCTTTTTACTAAGAGAGGGGAGGATGCGGAGTTCCCGCCAAAACTGTTCAAGCTGTTTAATCTTCCCGGCAACAGGCACTGCACAGGCGCAGCACCCATAACGTGTGAATGCACAGATGGCCACTTGAAGAACGACAGTTATAGGTAAGTAACCTGCCTTTCACCACCATTCATGCTCTTCCCTTTTATTATGTGACCTGTTCATTATCTTTTGAGAGAGCTTCATCAGCATATTACCACCAACAGTCTTGGATGATTTAGGCCAGCAGTTGGCAATCCAGTGCCCTCTGAGTATTCTGAACTGGAACTGCCATAAGCCTCAGCTACCACGGCCAGTGCTTAGGAACTGCAGGAGTTACCATCTAAAACATATGGAGGGCTTAAGGTAGCTTCCCCTGATCATGTAAGAGCCATATGAAACAAAGGTTGCAGTTGCTTCCCTGCCTTGTGTTGGCCTTGTTGGATAAATGTTAGCATGTGAAAGAGTTACATCCTGGTCTCAGCTTCTGTGCCTTCTGGTATTACTTTCAGTGTAGGAGCTACACAGTATATGGCTTTTCACTGATGTCAGAAGTTTGCACTCCTGTACATACTTACCTGGGAAGTGCAGTTGAGCGTACATTTCAATAGATATGTCTACACTGTAATGTCACAGGTCAAGAACTAATCTCTGGAACTACCCCGCTAGCAGGTCCTTGATTTATTGGAAGTATTGAGAAGACAAGCCTGTTTGTAAAAGCCTTGAAACAACAGCAAAGAAAGGATGGGGGTTAGCATTAAATGGTGGCTGTTGGACCTCAGCCTGATCTGGTGACGAGACCAAGAAAAATGCTTCATGGTACTGAGGTGTTGAGGAATCTGGTTTGCGGGTGGGAATCCATCAGATTTCCTTGAATTGGCATCCTGGACTCTGGCCTGCTTCTCTCTGCCCTACGTCTGCCTTGTGCTGAGTGTTCACTGAGGCGTCCAAGAAGGATTGGAATCCAAGCATGTTCGTGAGCTTGGTTTGCATGCGTATTGCCCACTGTGTGTATGCCTGCTGTGCAAACAGAATTCTGCTTCTGCACACATGATTTGTAGGCTTTGCCGATGTTGAGCTAAGAAGTTGTTGCTGGTGTTCCTGCGCACTGGCTTGATCTCAGCTTGCTTCCTGGCCAGAGCCAAGTGCAGGAAGGAAGTCTGTCAAGTGCAAGGTAGCCAGATTCTGGCCAGATCTTCACATTTCTACTTCATGCCGTGTCTTAAGAGAACTGTCGGGAGCAGTCTACTTCAGGAATACAGTGCCCCTCCAGATGCTTTTGGGCTGCTATCTGGGATTATGTGGTTGTGCCCTTCAGATGCTGCTGGACCAGGGTGCCAGTACTTCCCTACACTAGCAGGCACCTTACCTCACTATTTTGGTGATGGGAAGAGCAGGATATTGGTTAGACCCAGGTCAGGCTGGTAAGTAGTAACTGGAAGTAGGAACAGATCAGGAATGGAATGCTGAACCCAGAGAAAAAGTAGGCAAGCCATGTCCCACCATCTTAGAGGGTGATTCATCATCTCTGTTTACATCATCTCGTATCAGATCCTGTGGTGCTAATAATGGCTAGCATGAAACTTGGGCAGGTGCAACATTTCTTAAGGTTTGTTCTGAAAGGCAGATTGGAAGAGGAAGGTGGTGAAAATTCTGATTTCTGAGGAGCCCTCCCACTTTCTAAACCTCCCATCCCCAACATGGTGTCCTCCTGTCTGGCTGGGGTGCTGTGAGTTGTAACCCAACACATCTGGGGCAACAGGTTGGGGAAGGTTAAAAGATCAGGACACATCTGTATTGGACCTAATGGTAAGATATGTGCTAGTTGTCTCTGAAAACACAGTATTTTGTTTTTTACTTCCTTTAAACACTTAGGTCTTGATACAATAAAAGTGGGTGAATTATGAAAGATTATATTTCTTCACTTCCAAGTTGGCTCAGAAGATATTTCTTTATCCTTGGTTTGTATGGCAAATTCTCTGCCATTTTTTATTTCTTGCCCTCATAGTGTCATTGTGAAGTGTTGCTTCCATTTTAGGTGGAGGAGCAACGATGATAGGCTCAAGGTTTTCACATGAATTTTGGTTTTCTCAGTTCAGTGTCCCCTACATCAGTACAGTGTAACATATATAGTACATCTTTAATATGCCCTGCCTCTCATGACTGTTGAGAGAACATTCGTTTTTGTCTAGCTTATTAAGTGGCATGAAGAAATTAATAGTGATTTTAAAAGTAATTTGGGGAATGGGTAAATTAACTCAAATTGAATCTAATGAAACATATTTGCTTAATAGCATCCAGGATTTAATATATGACTTAAATCAGATTGAAACTACTGTACATGGACCAAATACAAAAACCCCTTCCTCTGCACACCTGAAAAAATAGCCATGTGAAACAAACGGGAAAATCTGAATATCTGGTACTTTTTCCTGTAATTTTTTCAGATAATTTTTGAGAAGACATGGTTAGTTATTCTTTTACTGTGTTTATGAATAATGTGTATTCTTTGCCAAACTGTAAATTCAGAAATGTAACTACTGTAACCTAGAATTAACATAGATATTAATAAAAGTCTTCTAATACAAATGGAAAATTAAACTTTTCTTTGGGGGGGGGTGACATTTATTTTAAAATCCAGCCAATCTGGTTCAGGGGTTTTGTCATGACCTTTCAGATTTTTCCACCTCCCTTCAAATCATTCTTCTCACCACACAGACTTTATTTATCCTCTAAGCTGGGGATTGAAAAGCTGCTCACTCCAAATCTTGGATTGGAGCCTCAATTGTTCCATGCACACTGGGGCTCATGGGAGTTGGAGTACAATATCCAAAAGAGCACAATTTCCCTACTCCCTGTTCTAGAGGCACTGACTTAACTGCAGCTACAGTTTTGTGACCCACTTCATTTTATCTTGTCCAGTGTAGTTTGCCGAGTTAATGTTGTGCACAGTATTTATTTTCCTTTCTCCTGGGTTTAGTAGCCTCTATTGTCAAGTGATTTGAGTAGAAGTAGACCTAGATCTCCATGGATAGATAGATAGATATAGATATAAAAGTCTGATGCATCTTACAAATGTTCATGATGGCATGGAAATAAAGGATTTTAATTCCTCGAGTGCTAAGATGAAATGCTAGTAGCAATTTTATTTACATTTATATTCTGCCTTTGTGCTAAAAGGGATGCTCAAGGCAACTAATAACATTGCAAATACAATACAGAAATGTAATTAAAAATTAATTCAGATCAATGCGTCAATATGAAATTACAAGCAACAATACTACTTGGCCATATCTGTTTACTCCTGACTGGAAGGAGGTGGTTGCTTTTAGTTCTAAAAAAAATCTGCTTGGTGTCATCAGTGGCCTCCTTCGTAATCTTGGTTTAGTGATACCAAGTGGGATCCCCATCGAAGTGTTAAGGGAAGCCCTCACCTCCATATAGGGTTCCAGTCAACCTGCCATGACAGTTTTGGAGAGCCCATAAGCCAGGGCTGGGCAGCTTGTGGCCCTCTGTACAGTTTGACCTACAACTCCCACCATTCCTCACCATTGGCCAGGCTGGTGGGAAAAGCACCTGGAGGGCCACACCTTTCTCACCCTTGCAGTATAAACTTTTAGGAGCACCAGCACACATACTTCTGTGTGTGTGCACACACACGTCTCATTTTTGGTTTTTTTCCCCTCAGCTGACTATATTTAGTGTTCTGCAGTTCCTCAGGACGCCAGAGCATGCTTGGGCCGCTTTGGGCAGCTGCTCCCTTTTGTCAGTGGTGGTGAACATTCTCTGCTTGCCCTCATGCCTCCCATGGGAGAGAAGTAGGTTGTTGGATTTGATGGGCCTTTGGTCTGAGCATGTAGGCTCTTCTATTTTTATGATCCTCCCCATCTTTAGAATTGATATTTTACTCTTTTCTCCCTCAACCTCATGTTTGAGTTCAGTTCCCTCTCCTCTTAGCCTGTATGTTCATACATGAAACCTTGTTTCCCAAACCTTTCATATTTTTCAAGGTGTGCAGAGTTCCCTGCTCACAAGGGCTTCCTCATTCATTTCTGTGGAAGTGCCATCTTTCAGGGAGTCCATGTGCAGAATTTCTGTCCTTTTCAAAATGAATGCTGAGCCCTTCTGCACAGGAACATAGTACACTCAATGAGATATGTACATAGCTTGGGGTCAGCTGTAGTAAGGTTGCTGGATGACTTAGGCTCCCTGAGCAATATGGAAGGATAGAAAAACTCAACATTTTTAGGCCCCTGCCTTGAATTCTTGGGTTCCTTCCAGCCATGATCGTAGCCCTTCCATTCTGCCTTGCAAATCAACACTTGCCAACACCACCTGCAACAACATGCTTAATCCAGTAGGAAGTAACATGTAGCAGAAGTGATAGCAGGCTTCACCTCCTGAGGAAAATGGCAGATGTAGTATGTTGATTTGTAAATTGGCCCAAGTGCTGAACAGGCTTGGCCAATACATTTTGGTGTAATGTAAACCAATCTTGTTTACTCCAAAGGAAGCCCCAGTGTTTTTGGTGGAACATTTTCCAAAGTACATGTGCCTATAATTGCAGTCAGTGACGGAAGTGCAGAAGCCACCCACCACACACAAGCGCGCCAGTTAACCAAAGGGTCGCCATCTTTCCTGTGCTGATCTCATGAACTGCGCTCTCGGGTAGCCTCTGTTCACTCCATTAGCCCTTGTGCAGAAGAACCTCTTGGTGGATTGTGTTCCAAGCGTCCTGCTCACTTGTCTGCCACTTTGTTTTCACTCTCTGCTCACTTTGCTTCATATCAAATCAGTCTCAGGGTTTAGCCGAATTCAAATAGCCGCAGGATTTTCCTGGGGAGTTGGAAGGACGTCTTGAGGGCACTTGACCTGGGCTGCTTTTTCCCCTCATTTTAAAGAAACCATAGAAAGACAGCTTTGCATTTCATCTTAATTGACAAATGTTAATTATTGTTCAGCATGTAAACTATCACTGTTTGTTTGATGTATGCTAAATTTAAGCTAAGTTATAAGGTGTGCTGTTTGGAAGTGTGGAAGATACAAGAGTTGGAGCCACAGGTGGCAAGTTTATGCTTGTATTTCCTACTGATGAAGACTTTCACCCAAGTTATGCTCTGGGTAGGTGATAAGAATATCACTCTGCATGTATATACATTTATTATACATTTTTGCATGATTATACATGTAGGAGTGGTACAATTTTGACTTGACTCTTATTATTATTGAAGTATAATTTGGCCTATCTTGACCTGTCAGGTTCTGCTTCTTGACAACATTACTAATAATATAAAATAAAACTATTTACAATCTGCTAAAAGGAATTATAAGCATCTCCTGAATTGGTTAGATGATAAACAGTCAATATTGTACTTGACCCTCGTATCTTCTGCACTCAAAACATTTTTTATTGATCATGTAATGTCAGTCAATACCAAATTGCACTGAACTCTGATGTTACTGTTGTGGGGAGAAAAATTACACCATTGCTTAATTCTTTGTGTTATTTAGCATTGTAACACTGAGTCTATTTCCCTGACTTGAAATACCCTCATTCTTCCCTATAATAGTTTAAAGTTTGTAGCTTTGTTTTGAGCAGCAGATTTCAAACTGCAACTTTCTAGGCTTTCTCCCTGCTTTACAGTCATCAGTGTTTAATGTTGGTTCATTGTCCCCCTTGTACATGTTAATGTTTAACCATTCATTTATGCTGTTAAATTGAGTCTGTTTTTAATAGAATTTTAACATTGTTTCAGAAAGCATGTATTTGGTACAGGTATTATCTGAATCTTCTTTCATTCATTTCTATAGAATTAAGACTGGTTCAGCTAAATTACTGGTTTTGTTTGTTCTTGAGGAAGCAGATCTAAAACTTCCAAAAGGCCTACTGCAAGTGATGACCTGTGGATCAAATTTGCTGCTGTTTTAGGTTGATAGCTAAATTGAACTAACATGTTCAATTGCGGTATATCCCTGAATGCCAGATGCCAGGGGAGGCGGGGGAGCTGTTGCCTTTGTACCTTGCTCTGGGGCTTTCTGCAAGCACCTAGTTGGCTGTGGTTGGAAACAGCATCAATTTTTGATGCGATCCGGTAGGGTTCCTGACATGTCTTAAGTCTTTAATTACAATTTCCATAATGCAGTGTACTCCTTTTACATTGCATCTGGTTACATCTAACTGAGGCATGGAAGCTGGCAACCATTACATGCAACAGGGATGCAGAACCCAAGGTCCTGGGGTCAGATCTGGCCCTCTTCAGGTTTAACCTGGCTCTCTGAAGTTCCCAGAAAGCTGAGTCCCCTTCTCCTTCCACCTGACCACCTGTTGTTCGATTGTTTCTCAGCTTTTGTCTCATGTTCCCCCATGCTAAAAGTGTGAAAAGCCTCTCCTGAGACGTAAGAGTTAAACTAAAATATACCAGTATTTTGGTCATTCTTTTGTCTTCCTGCCCTGAGTGTGGTCCCTGAGAGTTTATTTGAAATAGAATTTGGCCCTCTGGCTGGAAGAGGTTTAACACTCGGATATATAACATGAGAAAAGGTGGTTGTATGCCTAGTCAGTATGCGCCTTGTACTGTCTGTCCTGCAAAGATGTGGTTTTCCAAGTACCGGGAAGTTCCTTCCCTGTTTTTTGTCACGAGATCCTTTCTCTGGGGATGCCAAGGAAGTCAGGCTCTTCTGAGCAAATGGTACAACATAGTTACAGCCTATCTCCAAATCTTTACTGGCCACTTCATTTTTCTTTTCCATATTATGTTGGAGCTGAGACAGAACTAGGTCCAGTTCTTTTGACAATGGTAGTGGCTTTCTCTCACTTAGCTTCTGCATGACAGTCTTATGAGACCTGCAGTAGGCACAAAGGTTGCACATTTCATATATTCAGTTCAGCGGCCTGAGATGCGGTGCTGTTCCTGGAGTGGGAGAGGCCTTTCGAGACCTGGTAGTCTTGATGACTATAATATTCATGGTCAGAGAATAGATGCCAGTGAGGGTCAGTTGCTGGAGAGCAAGAGAGGAAGGCTCTTGTTTTCATGCCTTGCTGATGGGCTTCATAGACGTATGTTGTTGGCCACTGAAGAAAGCAAAACTCTACAGATAGATCAGGGCTAGGCAGCATGATGCTTTCTACCATTTTCGCCTACAGCTTCCATAAATCTCAGCTGTCGTGGTCAGTGGTAAGGGAGTCTGGGAGTTGTAGTACAAAACATCTGGAAGGGATCAGTCTATCATAAATTGGCCTTTGGCCTGATCTAGCAGGCCTGCTTTTCAGTCATTATCATCAAACGATCCATTTAACTAGTTTGGTTACTCAAGGGAGCTTTGGACTTGTGTTGACAGGAGCAATGCCCTCACCCCACACAGCACTTCATAGCAAAGAGCATTTGAAATAAGTTGTCAGCAGGGAGCTTATTGTTTGGAGAAAAACATCAAAAGTATCATGAGCTTTCAACAAACTCCAATTTGGGCTGTCCTAAGTCTGAGGAGTTCAGAAAATTGGTTTCCCCAGATGGATCTCTCAACCATAAAATTAAGGAAGTAATAGCTGTCGTGTTTTTCTAGCTATTATAGATGGCTGCATGGATAATGTTTCTTGACTCAGTTCAGAAGTAACAGGAAAACCATGGTTTAGCAGTCAGAATTTTTTCCATATTGCAGCACTCTAATTCCTGTTTGCACTTCTTGTATGACCATAAGTTGTTATGAAGACTGCACTGGGCAAGCTATAGTTACTGCTAACCATGGTTTTGTCTCCAAACCAGAGCGAGAGGCCCAGTTCAAGCCATGATTTCTAATTCTGGTCAAACGGTAGTCAGGGGCACCCATATTTTCCTCAGTTTGCATTTCAAGGCATATTTTGGTATCCAGAAACCAGGAAATTCAGGAGAAGAGCACAGCATAGGGAACATATTTCTGGCAGTCAAACCATTTGAATGAAGCCATTGACTTTTTAATGAAAGCAGAGTCACTGCTTGTTTCCACTCCCCCTCTTTTTCCATTTTCATAGGAAAAGATGGTTGTTAACAAAACAGTTACAGTGAGAACAGCCCCTCCTGGAACTCCTTTCCCTGCTGTGCTCTCATTCAACAACCAAACTTTCCTTGGTGATTCTGAAAAAAAACCAAACACCTGGATGCAAATTCATTTTGGTGTATTTAAATAGTTGAAATGAAAAAGGAGATTTCCACTCATTTACAACTACTGGCAGTTTACATTGTAAACTGCCAAACAAATTATGTGAAAGTGTTGTCGAAATTTTAGTTTATCAAATCTACTGAAACATCAGCCAATAATCCTTCACAAGATATGGCACAAGATTTAGGAACTTGCAGTTCTTCCTTGTTCCATGGAGCCCAGAATTTGGTGGTATAAGCAGAACTGTGAGACTCACAGATTTCTTTTTGGTGGGTGGGTCCAATTTTGTTTCGGTGGGGTCAGCTGATTTTGCACTTGGGCAAAGGAGAACATTCCTGCAATTGGTTCAGCATATAAAAACACGGAGGAAATTCAGGGTGTGATCTAGTTCGGCCAAATGCCTGAGAGAGGTTTAAACTAGAGCTCTAAACTCTGTGATGTGAATAGAGGAAAAAAAATAAGGCTATTGAAAGCCCAAGGCATCTGCTCACAAGAGGCACTCGCCTCTTGTATGTCTGGATGAATCCCAGCTCTGTCCATGCTCCCCTCCAATCCTCCTCTCCTGATACGGGATTTTTTTTCTGTGACTCTGTGTTACATAGCTGGATCATTGACTCAGTTACTTCTAATGCAGAGAATGGAAAATCTACCTGCTGTTAAATAATTGTCTGTTGAGTCTCTGGATGAGCAACTGCTTGGGACGTGCCTCTTTCTAAGTAGGAGAGATGCCCAGATGAATGACTCAGGTAGAAATGTCAGGGACAGGGTGCTTCAGAGGCCAGCTAATTCTTTTGCTTAGACATGCCAAAGTCAATTTGTTAGGCTGTATGAGGGATGCAACTCTCCAGTTAGAATCCAGGGTGGAAGTGGCTGTCCAAAGTGCCTAAATGAGCAGGTGAGCACTGTGAGTGGGCTTCTCACCCCTTTTCTGTAGCTCATTGGCAGGGCACACGCTTTGCATCCAAACCTTAAATACCTCTCCAGTGAAAGGATCTCAGCAGGACATCTTCCCTGGGCCTTGGAGAGCTGCTGCCAGTCAGAGTGGGCAGGACCAGTGCTCATTAGACCCCCTAGGAGGCAGTTTCATATGCCAGAAATGTGCACGTCCATGCCACTTTCCCCACACAATCACACTTTCAGTTTTCAAATCCTTAAAATCTTAGGACTGCAGATGAAAGGAGGAATCAGATTTGTAGGGGGGTAATCCAGAATGCAGGGGTCTCTGGCTTCTTTCTTGTCTTCTGATGGTAAATATCATAATGTTCCTTCTCATTCGTGACAATAGATTATATTGTCATCTCCTATGTGCTATGTAATGTGCTTGTTTATACAAAACCGTGTGTGTATGTTCTATGGTGTTGGATGAGTTGGGGAGGGCAGGAAGCTTAGAATCGCATCTCTGCGTGGATTCATTTAATTTTCAAATGCTGATTCTAAGTGTATAAATTATACGAGAGTAGTAGAATTAGCTTTTTCATATGCCCCTGCTGTGTCATATCTGTGGCTTTCCTTTCCTTCCCAGATGGACCTCCGGTTGTGGCTCATTATGATATCTCAGACACAAACTCTGACCCAGAAGTGGTGAATGTGGACAATCTATTGGCAGCTGCAGTCGTTCAGGAGCACAACAGTTCTGTCGTTAACCAGGATACTGGGCCCACTTGGAGGACAAGAGGCCTGCTAGAGGAGCTAAATGCTGAAACAGGTGGGTAGAGACAAACGGTTGGAAGCATTGCACCCGCTTTTATGGGAGCATCGTATATCCTTCTCCTAAGCTTCTTCGGGTTCCCATCCCTCCTGCTTGTGACTCCTGTAAACAAGACATATTGCCACATGCTAGTCCTTTACCTACCCTATGCAGTTACCCCCATACAGAACACTTCGCATTGGTCTATTTGTTGGATTTTTAACCTGTCTCTCAGGGAGTATTTCCCTTGCAGGTTGGCCTACAATGTTATCAAAACACAAGCCTTCAAATTAGAATTAAATGTGCACACAGGAAACAGTTAATGCTTGTCCAGGTGGGGCAGAAAGTAAGGCCTCTGGGGCTGATATTGTTGCTGTGAGAAATTCTCACAGGTGTGGGCAGACCTTCAGATAATGAGTTCCAAGCAATGTACTGCTTTAAAGACCAAACTCCTTGAATCGGGACCAGAAATTAACAGGCAGCTGGTGTAAATGTGGTAGAATAGCCTGAAGTAATAGGGCTGGCAGCAGAGTTGCAAACCCATTCCTTGTCACTTGGATTGTAAGCTGGGTCAAGTAACTCTGGAGCCTGTCCAATTGTAGGGCTAGGCAATCAGATGTGCAGCGTGGCTTTGATCTGAGAGAGCACCATCTCTCCTCCCCCATACTCATCCCCTTTCGAGGAACACGGGGGACTTTCCACGCTTGCTGCAATGCAGTCCTCCATGGCTGCAGTACACAGTGAATGCCTTACCTGTGCAGGAAACTCCTGTTATATTGGGGTTTCTCATGCAGGCTTCCTTCCCAGATGCATAACTGAAATGGGATGGCATGTAGGAACGACACATGCAATGACTCCCACAGCCACCACTACACCCTGTGTGATTGCCTTATGGAACAGGCTCAGAGCATGCCTTCAGTCTGGTGACTTTTCTAAACAAGACAACGCAAACTTAATTGCTGACTGCTTAACATTATGGTAACATACAGTGCCCATTCTCACTTACTGGACATTCAGTGCTGCCTGTTGGTGACTTCACATGTGGCCTGCAGCCCCTCTCTGTGATCTTTTCCTGTAAATTACTTTTAGGCCCACCAGGTTGTGGAGCATGGGGAGAACACTACAGGTGGGTGAACCTGATCATCCCACCATGCTCTCTCCTTCTGGTGCACGGCTGCCTTGGCTTCCCAGTCACAATGGTCTTTCTTCCTTTTGTTGCTCATTGAGCACCATGCGCTCCTTTTCAGCAGTCCCATTGCGACTCCAGAGTGAGGGCCGCTGCCACACCAGTTACCATGGGACCACAGATTCTGTGGCTCAAGACCCTTGTTGCGCTTTCAGATGGAGGTGACCAGCAGAGAAGGGTACCCTCGTAGTTTTGCAGGGAAAGAAGAGAAAGGTGCCTGAGGACGCTGGTAATATGTTGCGTGCTCTGGAATCCAGTGAAATATTAATCAGAATGCACATGTACAAGGAAGCTGGTGGACCAAAGTCTGCTTCTATGTAATAGGGAAGTTGAGAAACAAAATCACACGGTCCTTTATTTCCTCATGCAGTACACCATTCCCAACCATGCAATAGCTGAGTCACCGATCAACTGATAGGCTGGGCAGTCTTCCTTAGTCTGTCTGCCCATTCATCTGCCTGCCTGCCTTTTTTTGATTGATTTAATTTGTACCTTGCCTTTCCACCAAGATAACATAACACTCAAGGCAGCTTACAGTCCTAAACAGGAGTTGATTAAAATAGCAATAAAACAAATGCAGTAAAATACAATTAAAATCACCATAATAGCGGAAGACAGACAACAGCTAACTGAACAATTAAGCACCAAAACCCTAAATGAATAAGACACGTTGGCCTCCTGGTGAAGGAATGCAGGAAGGGAGAACACAGTCTCTCTGCAACCCCGAAGGCCTTCTCTTGCATCCTTTCTCTTGCACGTGCTTCTGAAGGTGGCTGGCTCAAAACAGGCTTCTTTTGAAGGCCTTGCGACCTGGACAGTCTCATTTGGGAGAGGTGGGCTTTCAGAGAGTCTGGTCCCAAGCCATATAGGGCTTGTGTAGATCAAAATGAGTGCTTTGAGCTCTGCGTGGGGACAAGCCAACAGCTGGCGAAGCTGCTGTAAGCAGGGAGAGATGTTCTCCATGTGACTGGCCCCGTTCAACAGTCTGGCTGCAATGCTGGACCAGCTGAAGCTTTTGAGGGTAGCTCCGCGGAGAGCGTGTTGCAGTGCTCACAACAGGGTATAAGTGATCTGTGTGTGGCCCTTCCTCCCTCCCTCCCTCCCTCCTTCATCCAACTGACCCACAAGGGCTACAAGAATTTGGTGCACAGGTTCTGTGAGAAAGGAGAGAAGACAAATTTATCTGATACCAAGATGCGCATGTCTTGCTTGGCTTTCTAGTGCCCACTTCCTGTAAGCAGTGCCCCTTCCTGGTTATGCATAAGGACCAAGGAACCTGAGATGCATCATTTGGGACATGCATCTGCTGGTCCCAAATGCTGTGGTCCATCGATTGTTGGGTGCTAAATGGGGGCGAGACTAATTCTTTCACAAGTGTGCATCACCCAGAGCACTCTCTGTGCATATTTCCCCCTTTCTCTGATATATCAGAATCTGGTACTGGGAGCCTGCTCCTTGTTTCCGCTACAAATGGAGTGTGTTCATTTTTGCGCTAAGGTTGTGCCAAAAGAACTCCTCCGTGTCGTTAGTTTTAGCTTTATTGCCATGCTATCCTATCCTGTTGTTTGACAGATTTGTGGCTGTTTTAGATGAACGCCTTATTTGCTCAGTTTTCTTCTGTTTGTGCGTATAGTAAACTTGGGGAGCTCCACTAGTCATCCCTTCTACAATGGCTGTTCATTAATTAAAAAAAAAAATCACAGACGGTAGTAAATTCTGCTCCTGCCATGCAATGAAGGAGGTGCTTGGATGCCTCCCTGCTGAGGACATGCAGAGGTGACCAACCCACTGAGTTTCAGGCTGCCTGTTGCTGTATCACCTGCAGATCACTTGGATGCCGGATTCCTGGCAAGTGACAAAACCTCCACCAGCAACACACAGATCAATGAAGAAATTAATATTGCCTCCTCAGACAGTGAAGTGGAGATCGTGGGAGTTCAAGAACATGCAAGGTGCTCACCCCATTTCTGTTTTCCTCCCCTGGTTTATAATTGAATCCACTTAAATAGCCAGAATACGTTTTCGAAGTGAAGAATGTATCTCATTCCTTGTGTTCCGTTTTTGTTGGCTACAGAAACAAGAATTGAGATAATTCTTGAATTTATTTATCTCATTTGAATTGAATTTATTTATCTCATTTGTATTGCTTCCCTATAGCCAAAGGTAATAGTTATCGCTACATAGTACTTATTGCTGACTTAAGTTGTTCATAAAATAAGCAAAACTCAGAGGTACAAGCTTTATGAAAGTGGTACATTATTGTCAGGGGTTGCTGAAAGTTTCATTTCAAATAAAAACAAAGCAAAATCATAATGGAGGGGACCACTAGAAATAGATCCTGAAGGAAATTTTTAAAAACCAACAACAACCTGGAAGGGCGTGTGCCAAGCAATGGTGGAACCAGGCAGAATTCCAGTCATAGAAGGAAGTAAAGAGAGTGGAAACCAGTGGGGCAGCCAAAGGAAAAGTGAATAATGCCTGCCCTATCTGAGGCTTTCACCTTTCAAGGGTGACCCCAATGGGAATGGGGTCTGGAATTTCAGTGGGAATACTGCCTCCTAGCATGTGGCCTCCAGCCCCAGTAATGGATGCAGCCATGGCTTCAGACTCTTCTTTCCAGCAGGAGAGGCCTCACACAGAGTATGTGACCCTGGAGGCTGGCAGAGAACAGATGGCCAATCGGAGAAGGAAGTGGCCTTCTGTTATTCTGCTGTGTCCTCCAGCCCTTGGTGGCTGATAATGGTCCTGGCTTCTGGTTTCTTCCACAATGGGGTATATACTATACAAGCAGCTTCAAGCTCCCCTTTTAACTGGGATTTGGAAGTGGAAGCTTTTTCCAGGTATTTTCTGAGGTATCTCTGAAGGAAGGAAGACATGAAAAGGAAGGAGACTAGGAAATACTCACATGCCATTAGAAAAATAAAATCCCCGTGGGACAAGGCCCTCAGGGTCAAGCCACATATACCAGTTCGAGCGTGGGCACAGTCCCAGTCCTGTTGGGCTTAATGGACCCCTGTTTTCCCTTCCAATTACATAGGCTGTTTCAGGGAGCATTGCAGGACATGTGGGATCTGATCTTACTCTCTGTGTTCTCACCCAGCCCGTCCTCAATGCCTTATGAAACTTGTGTTCAGGTGATTTGAAAATTCCCATATTATTCCAGCCCGTCCTCAATGCCTTATGAAATTGTGTTCAGGTGATTTGAAAATTCCCATATTATTCCAGCCCATCCTCAATGCCTTATGAAATTGTGTTCAGGTGATTTGAAAATTCCCATATTATTCCAGCCCGTCCTCAATGCCTTAAGAAATTGTGTTCAGGTGATTTGAAAATTCTCATATTATTCCCGTATTTTCAGCTGTTAAGACCATTGTTGTTTTTACATGTTGTCAAGTTATCCCCAACTTTTCAGCAACACTGGGAATGAATGTGTTCCAAAATGTCCTTTCCTTGCTCAAAACTTATTAACTCCAAGGCTGTGGCTTTGTTAAAGGAACCAATCCATCTCATGGTTGATCTTCCTCATCTTTTTCTGCCTTTGCTTCTCCTTATTATGATAGTTTTCTCCAGTGAGCCTTGCCTTCTCATGGTGTGCCCAAATATGACAGCCTCAGGGCCATAATTTTTGCTTCTGGTGCAAGTTCTGGCTTGATTTGAGACAGAACACACTTTTTCATGTTTCTGTTAGTCCAGGGTACTCACATAGCTCTCCTCCAGCACCATGTTTCAAATGCCTGTTTTCTTCCTGTCAGCTTTCTTCACTGTCCAGTTTCCACACCCATACATTGTGACTGGAAATTCAATAATGTGGATGATCTCACCATGGGTCCCTAGTGAAGTATCCCTACACTTGACCATTTCTGGTTCATTCCAAGTCTGTCTTCTGATTTCTTGGCTACAGTCTCTGTTTGAATTGATGACTGAGCCAAGATATGCAAAAAATTTTCAGTTTCATTTTTTAACATTCAGCTACAGTTCTACCTTTGTACTTTCTTCTTTCACATTTCAAGACTTGCTTTCTGCAATTTGCTTTCTACAAATAATGTGTGTCAGCTGCATATCTTAAATTAGTGACGCTTTTTCTGCCAATATTTACTCCTCCTTCTGACCCTAATCCAGCTTTCCTCATGATACATTCGCATACAGACTGAACAGATAGGGAGATAAAATATACCCTTGGCTGATGCCTTTGCCTATGGAAAACCATTCTACTTCTTCATATTTTGTCCTTACAGTAGCTTTTTGTCTAATCTCTCTTGTTTTTCCCCCTTTGTTGTTCTTTTCTATTTCTTGCTACTGGTTTTTGTAATGTGCCTATGTGATAGTTACTGAAAGGTTGCATTTGGAACTCTGACTCTATTTCTCTCACCTTTTGCTTTTACTTCTCAGCTGCCCTTAGCAGTTGTGAGAATTTTTTCTGTCAACCATCTAGGCTTCTTCTTTTCGCTATAGGAATAGTCTTTTTGCATTCTTCAGTCCACAGTTCTGGTTCAGTCAGTTGAGTTCAGTAAAGCAAATCTGTTCTTTATGTGGACTTTAAATTCCTCATGAATGTTACTGAAGTTTTATTTTGGCACTATGCTTCTGTTAGTGATCTTGTTGAGCTTTACTCTGATTTTTGATGTTAAAAGTTCGTGGTCACTACCTTAATATGCTCCTGGTCTTGTTTTGGTAATGAGAAGGAGCTTCTCCAACTGCCACTACCAATAAGGTTGTCAATTCGACTTTTGTATATTGGCAGACTTGTGAGGTATTTGTGTACAGTCATCTGACTGGTTGCCTGAAGGATAAATTTCCAGTTAACAGATTATTGGCTTCACGTAATTCTGAGCCATTTTTCTGCTTGTTCCCCAACTTTTGTGTTCCAGATGCGTACAGTTATCAGCATATCTATGTGATCAGTTTTTTTGTGGATCCTCGCCTAACACGTTTATTTCTTTCTTTGATATCTATTGTTACAACATTGACTTGAATTTTGCTGCTGTTGATAGGTTGCTATGAGTCTCATTATAACAATCAAATGTATATATTTTCAATATCTCAGCATTCCCTAGATGTCGATCTAAACCAGAACTGGGCCACATCTCCCTTCCTCCCTGTTTTGTTTTGTTTTGTTTTGTTTTGTTTTGTTTTGTTTTGTTTTGTTTTGCTGCTTGTGGAATATGCTGCAGCACCAGCAAAAGCCTTGGCGATCTTCCTCTGACAAAAAGCGTGGCAGGGAATCTGGTGGCTTCTTTTAAAGCAGGAGCACCAGCCTTTGCTACTCTCACTGCACCAGTTCTGGGGGGCAGGGTGACACCCCCCCCCCCCGATGGGTCCAGGGGTAGGTAACAGCTACCAGGGCCCTCCAGAAGTTGTCCACTCTTGCCTAAATGTGCTCACCAGACTCAGAGCCATTATCCTCTTTGCCTGAATCGCCCACATTAATGAGCACTGTGATGAGGAGAGTGAAGCGCTTTGCATGTCCTCAAGCCCTGCATAAAGCACAGTGAAGATGATTCAGCGGTTGACCCACGAGGGCCATTTCAGGCTCAGCGCTCAGCCTCGCAAAAGCACACTGCACTTCACAA
Source organism: Varanus salvator macromaculatus (assembly GCA_023646645.1). Classification (NCBI taxonomy): domain Eukaryota; kingdom Metazoa; phylum Chordata; class Lepidosauria; order Squamata; family Varanidae; genus Varanus; species Varanus salvator. The sequence continues at coordinate 5,485,022 of JAIXND010000762.1, forward strand.
TGCTCTTTCCACCCCTTCCCTCCTCCTCCCTCATCACAGTTTCACCAACAGCCAGCCTAGTCTCTTTCCCAGCTTCGCTGCCTCCCTTCCTGTTGTTTAATGTGAGGCATGCGCCGCAGACGGTCCCTTGTCAGCGCGCTGGGTGGCGGGGGTGCGTGTGTGCCCCATGGGGAAGGGCCAGCAAGGGCACTCATGGCGTCACTTCCCTCTGCTTCGCTGCAGGTGTGTCCACCCTCGGGGAGGAGTGATCCAGAGTGTGTCTTCCCGGAAACACGGCTCAGGGCTGCAGTGCACCCGGCAATCAGAACCATGGACAGGCGTGGCCCCTTCACAGAATTGGTCTTCACCGCCTGAAGTGGTAGATCTCACGCTGGACGAGGACAGCAGGCGCAAATACTTACTGTAATGCAATTTCACTGTGTTCTGGTCACTTAGCCCTCTCCCTTTTGTGGCACGGAAGTTCCTGGATATCACTCTGGTGTCCAAAGCGTCTGCTCCTGGCATTCTGGAATTCAGACTCCTCTGGCAGACTTTTCTCCATCCCCTCCCCATTAGATTTGCAGTGTCATTTCAGAAAGTCCCCAAACCCCACCTTAGTACAGGGAGCATCCCAGTTATGGAAAACATAGCAGCATTGGACATCAATGACAACTTCCACATTTGAATTGCGTGTGATTAATTTAGAGCATTCGTTGACAGAAGAGTGACACCTTCCCACTCATGCCCTTTAGTGAGCCATACAGTTCCTTGAATTGACCACTGAAACGGATGCCGCTGGCACATGTGAGGTTTTCTTTTCTTTCTCCCTTGCAGTGTAAGCATTAAAAAAAAGCACCGCCTGCCTGATTCCTTCATGGCTCTTGAGTGTCCGCATCATGATTGTAGCATAACTGTTGGGCGCTTGGAAGGGTTGAGCTGTGGCCAGAGCTGTCCATACCGCAAATTGGGTTGGTTATGAAACCAGCAGGACGCGACTGGCCCATTCCGTGCAGTGAGCAGCTTTCTTTAAAACTGCACAGCTGCTTTCCCCGCTCCTTGGTAGTTTGCCCACTGCTCAGCGCTGGGTCTTCTGATCATGTATTTTACTTTCTGCACACTACTGTACTACTGCTGGAGAGTTGGCCTAACCTGTTAAAACCTTTTGTATTAAAAAAAAAGCACAAGGAAGTGAAGCATTGCCAAGGCACCGGTCCCTGATTCTGTACTCAGGTGTAAGGGCCAGGTGAGCCATGCCTGTCTTTGAAGACATGCAAAAGTGACGTGGGTCCCCCTGGGTTGAGCCGCATGCACACAAAAGAGCTTAAGTTTGTGCCTAATGCTTGATCCACAGATGTGTCCTGTCTCCTTCCTACTGAGAGAAGAATTAAAGTGAGGAGGGAGGCAGGATTTCCTGCCTGGAAGTATTTTCTTTTCCAGGCCAGTTGTTACTAGAGCAAACCCACTTCAGTCCCTTCCCACCTTCTCAATTTTTAAAAATTACTTACCAGATTCATGCATCACCTTCCACTGCAAAACATACTCTCAGAGTGACTTGCACATACCAATACAGGAATCCACAATAATGTAATAAAAATAATCAAAATCAATATGAACTATGATCAGCAGAATAATACAAATACCATAGTCTAAAAACAATATAATACAAAAAAGTGGTCAACCACAAAGCAGCCCAGAATCAGCACTGCTCAAAGCAGCACACAAACTTGGGGGAACAAGTAGTGTCTGCCTGGTGCCAAAATCACAACCTTGTTCGTTCGTTCGTTCGTTTGTTCGATTTATATCCTGCCTTTTTCCCCAAAGGGCTCAAGGCAGCCTTGTTGGCACCAGGGGAGCTTCCTCGGAGAGAGATCCATAAATGCAGGACTGTCACAGGCCCATTCCCAGGCTGCCACTCCGGAGCTCCTCCCTGCGTGGACACATAGGAAAGTCTGAGCTTCTGAAGCTGACCGCAGGGTTCATACAGGGAAAGGCAGTGGACTTGTGGTAGTGTGGGCTTTAGAAATTACAACCACTGTTTCAAGTACAGCAAGGGGAATTTCCGAGCGAGAGAGAGAGAGAGAGAAAGAGAGTCTCTTCAGTGAATAATACCAGCCTTAGGAGTGTGCAAAGCATGTGTGAACAAATGCAGGACATGCCCTGTTGCATAATGTCTACAGGATTATCCCACACTGCCTTGCCTTTATTTATTTGCATGCTGACTCAGAAAGAGCTATAAACTCTTACAAGAGTGGTAAGCAGCCCAAGTTTTGCTATGTGTTGAGATCACTTCCTGTAGTAAAGCAAAGGATGGGGTGAAACTCTGGCTTCATTTTACTCATCCTCAGATACGGAGGTTTGATTTATGAATCTTTCCTTGCCTTTAAATCATAACATGAACAAATCGGCACTTGATTTCTTAAAGTCTGTAATACTTAGATCTTGCTGGAGTTCACCATTTCTCCTTGATTTAGAACCCATTTCTGGGTCAAATTCCCGAGATGCCTTCTACAAGGTCTGGCATTTGCTTGAAGATGTGATTGTGGCCATCCTTGCTCTATGGCTTCTGTGTTCATGCAGGGAAGGATAGAAGGGCTTAATCTGCACTGGACGACAGCTGGAAACCTTCCCCAACAATTCTAAGCATGTCTAACAAGGCTTCTTCCACTTAGGTTCCTGGTGGCTCAGATCTTACCACGTGTTGGGGAGTTCCTGAGTAACAAGCAACACATGTATAGAGCAGGTTATTCTTGCATTGGCTGCAGTTATGGGACTGGTGCTCAGAAGCTGCTGTCGCTGTTGGGAATGGGCAGCAGCTGTCAGTGGGGCAAACCTTTGCATGTGGCGGAAGCAGCATGATGTGGCTGGGTTATTCAGAAAGAGTTCAGAGATTCTCTCTTTAAGACTAGGAGACTCTCAAGTTGGAGAAGAGCTCTCGAGTGTGCTTAGCCTTGTGAAGGGCCAGGAGAGGAACATCCTTGCATTGCATCAGCATCAGGTAAGGTGCTCGGTCACCTGCCCTCTTGCTGCCTGCAGAAGTGTCAGGTAGCCAAGGCATTCTGCACTCCCCCCCCCCCTTTTGTACTGCTAGCCAAGCCAAGAGTTGGTCTGCACTGTGGCGGCAACTGAACGATCATTTTCACTAAAGTAGGTCCAGCCCATTGAATGAGCATGCATTAAGGCAGGGTGGACTTCTGCCCTTCCAGGTGCTTAGATCTCAAACCCCCATGGTCCTCCAGTATGGGCTATGCTTCCTATGGATGATGGGAGATGTAGGGCCACAAGTTGTTCACCCCTGCCTGGATATCGACACAAGACTGTTAGAGTCAGTCGAACAACATTTTCAATGTGACACTGTCAGTAAAAAGGCTTTTTCTCAGTACCCACCTGACTGGTCCTTGGAAGGGCTTTAGAGGTACAAAGGTAGAAATCGTGCTTAGAAGATCAATGTATCCACACAGCACTTAGGCGATGTAGTGGTGCCTCTTCTACCCTGCCAGTCACCCACTTAGTGACTGTAAGGAGGACTTGGACTCTGTTAGTATCCTTCACTTGAAAGCTGGAGGCATCCAAAATGCTTGTCGTCACCATAGAGAACCTGCTCTAACTTTGGTGCATGCGTCTATCAATCCCAGTAGAGTGGCTTTCTGCAACCTGAGGCCATTCAGATACGTTGGGCTGCAACCCTCAGAATTTTTGACCACTGGCCGTGCTACCTGGGGCCATTAGCAGCTGTAGTCGGCTGTGCCTGGAGGGCAACAGATTGGGTAAGGCTCTGACAGAGTTGGCTTGGGTTGCCAGTGCCCTGCGTGTTGATAGCACCTGTGCTTTGACACCTGTGAGGTGGAGAGGCTGTACTGCAGACTGAAGGTAGAAAAAGCTATACCTGAATGCTCTGCCATTTTCAAAATATCACAGCACCCACAAAACAAGCATGTTGGGGAGAAGACTTGGCTAGAAATACCTGCCAGCTGACCACATTTTGCAGGCTGGCTTTCTGGCTTTCAATATCCCGAAAGGTTTTTCTTTGGAGGATTAGTTCGGTGTGCAATGTAATGTGATCAGATTTGGGGCAGAGCATCTCCAAGCTGCCAGTTTGTGAAATCGGGATCCCACTTGGTGCAGCAGGCAGACGGGCTTCCGACGCTCGCCAGGCAAAGGAAATATGGCCCCGAGCAATGTCTTCACTTCCAGCCCAAGGCTGTCGGAACTGCAGTTCTCAGCCGAGAGGCCATCTCTTCTTCTTCTTGGCTCTATGACCCTGTGGAGAAATGAGCACCGGCCGTGAGGGGCCTCCACATTCACCTGTGCCGCTTCTTTCGGGGGTGCCTCCCATGGGACAGGGGCGTGGGTCAATTCTGCATGCGTGCAAGCATGGCCAGCCACCTGGTTCTTTCCCTCCTGATTACCACCAGGCCCGGACGAAGGCCAGAGCCGCATGGCAAAAGCCCGCCCCATCCACCCTGCTCATGCGCTTCCAGTGTCCAGATGCATGCAGCAGCTTCATGGGAGCGGCTTGTGGGGAAGCATCTCTGACAGAGGAGTGTGTGCAAGCACGAGCCGATTGACCGGATGGCTTCAGGCCTGGAGCAGCCCCTTTCTATTCCTTTGAATGGCAATGTCTTTGAAAACATGAAAATTAGATTTTGCAGAAGGCTTTGTGTGGGTCTGCTGTCTCTTATGGTGGCCAGTACCAGAAATATCAGAGGAACACACCAGTGATCCTTCCTTTAAGAAGAAGAAGAAGAAGAAGAAAAGAAAGAAGAAAAGCTATTTTTTAGTTTGTATATGCTGTGACTTCCATGTACATATAAAAATTTGACTGCATTCTAACCAAACTTCCTCCAATTGTGCACTGTGTTTGTTTTAAAGGAATCATGAGTTTTTAGCTTGATAACCAGGTTTTCTCTCTCTCTTAATTTTAAAACACTACGAGCTTCTGTTGCTCTCTTGATACTGTTCTGTAAAAAGAGAGAAAGGGAAAGGGGAAAAAATAAAAAACACAATCACTGGATAGCTAAGAAATTAGGCGGGCGTTTAGTTTTTTGTTTGTGTTTGTCAGGGAGCAAAAGCTTCCTGAGATGGATTTGCTCTTTTCTCAGTTGATAAATGAACTGTAGCCATCGTATGGCTTAAACCCCAACGCACTTGATAGGTTTAGTACAGGCCAGCAAAGCTTATGCCCCATCCTGGCTTGCCACTTGTGAATTGTAGCCATCAGGGTCATTGACAAAAATAATGTGTGTGTAGCCACAGAAACTGATCCATCAAGCATCTGGCAAGCTGAGCCACCAGCTGCCGGGCCTCTTGCTTTCTTTTCAAGCCTGGTTTTAGCAGCTGTACTTGGAATCTTCCACAAGGAAGACAAAACACAATGGCTTAGAGTTTATGGTTTTCAGTTGTGCGTGTGACTCATGAGTTTAAAAAAGTCGGAAACACAAAAAAATGTTCCTTTTAACACTCATTCTCATTTCCATCTAGTATTTAATGGTCTTTGAAGAAAAATAATAATAAAACAGAGTGTTATAAAAATATATATATTTTTTGGTGCAAGATGAGACTTTCTGGGTTTTTTTGAAACAAGTCTGTAGCATAAAGTTTAAACTATTTTAAGACAAAATAAAATAGAGTGGATTATTTAAACAATAACTTACTTTGTAGCGTGTGGGGCTTTTTCAGGGGTGGGGGATCGCTTACATGTATTTGGTAATTCCTGTTTAGAGCTGTTAGGAAGATCGTGGAAGATGGTGTCCGCCCACCCTGCCCCACTGTGCCCTGCCCTGCCCTGCCCTGCCCTGCCCAGAGAGCTTCGGCTGTGGGTGGTATAGAAATGCAATAATAATTGTGATCATAATCTCGCTTCTGCTGAGGGAAAGCAGAGGCGATGGCGGCTGTAGGAGGCAGCTCTTCTGAGCCGGCAGTCTTAGCCTGCAGTAATCCCGGCGGGTTCATCGATGTCCCAGAATGTCCCCTGGCTCTTCAGACAACCCTTTCTTGCTGAGGAGATGACTCCCTTCAACAGCAGCCAAAAACTTGTGGACAGTAGCTGCAGGTTGAGACGGGGAGCTCTTCACAGATTGTTGGCAGAAGTCAGCGGGGCTGCCTCAGCTGGAAGCTTTTTTCTGTGACTGCACCACCGATTGCCAGAATATAGTCAGGATTTCAGAGCGCCTCTCGCACATCATCAGTGCTGATTCAAACCTTGGCCCTGTGAATTTGCTCAATCCTATTCCCGTATTGGAGGTGGAAGGAGAGAGGCTGAGGGAGGGAGGGAGTGGACTGCATGGTAGAGGAATGTGTCTGCTTCTCGATTCACACTTAGCCAGTTATCATTTGCCATTGCGTTATTGCATAATGCATCGGTATATGGGAAAGAGCTTTGAACCCTTGGCCTGCCTAAGGCTCTGAAAATAAGCCCCTGGTAGTGGCGTGGCCTTGAATCCAGGCATCCAATACTCCCCCCCAATCCCCCCAAAAAAACATCCACCAGGCACCAAACTTTATCTCGGTATGTAGCCAGTATGGCGACATCCCCATACAAGAGGGGGCTCTTGTCAGGCTGGTATGACACATCCTTTTGCAGGAGTTGCAGGAGGAACCCTAACCAAAGGGAAAGAATGCTGATTAACAGAACCGGGGGGAACGGAAAGTGGCAGACTGGGAACCCTGAACGCCGCACTGCAGCATTACGTTGCAGACCCCACTGGACAGAAGTTCTGATAAACCAGCAGTGGGAGGAACCATGGGAGTCAGTTCCCCGGCAGGTAGAGACATGACCATAAAGTTCTGGAGAGGAAGAATGGGCCCACTCCTCAACTATGGCTTTATTTTAATAGTGCTGCTTTTTGTGTGGTGTTGGGAGATTATCCGAGATGCTCCTGCCAATGTTGGAGAGATGCCCCATGCTTGCAATGTTGTGGGCTGCTTGCACACACCTGCACACAGGAATCCCCAGGCATGTGCAGGGCATTGATGGAAGGTGCTAGGAGGCAACTCGGAAGCTGCTAGTCCAGCTCTGGGAATGGGATTGGGATCGGAGCATTTGAGACAACCTCTCTGTTAGTGAAAGGGCTGCAAAACTCCAGCCCTGCCAAGGGTGGCAGTTTTAACAGGGAACCAGAAGGCACCTTTCCTCCAAATGTGGCAGCTTCCTGGAAGTGTAATTGTCAAATGGATCGCTCAGTGATCCTGGTATCCCACTTGATCCAGGGTGCCGTCTTAGGTGCGTTTAGCCAGGAGAAGCCTTCCAGTTCCCAGCATTCCTCAGCCAAGCTGCAACGGTATGAAAAACCACTCTTAAAACAATAAACAGTCACAACAAAGGCAAATGAATTCACGAAACCATACATGCAACTTCTAAAAGGCAGTAGAAGACAGTTGGAAGATCATGTTAATGAGTTATATCAGGGAAACTAAATGCGCTCCTGGGAACACTGATCAGTCCAAATGGTATTATAGAAGACATTACTGATACAGTCCTGGTCTTTCTGGAGAGTTAGCAATTTAATCTTGAGCTGACTTGCTTCTTTGCAGGGAAATTGGCATCTTTCCACTCATTCAGGGCTACCCCATGTCTTAATTAGTAACACAACAGAATGCTTTTGACCAAGACATAGCATGTAACACTAGGGAACCCTGCATTGCTGATTTGCTTTTCAAACTCGTCTTGTAGATACCCAGAAACTGGCCAGCCCTTCTTGACTCACAGTGATGATCTGAACTAGCTGTTTTTTAAAAACCTATGTGCAAACCACGTAACAGGTGCAGAGCTTGTCTATAGCCCAGTGGCTTAGCTTCTTGGATGACTGTATCAGTCTCCCAGCTGTTAGTCATTGTGTTTTTGAGTTTTAAGAATATTGTGGCCTTCTGTTCTTGTAACCCGATGCACTTTATCCTATGCCAAATAGTGTCCAGTTGGTGCATGTCCTGTTTTAAAGGGATGCTTACCTTTTCTCAGAGGTGGCTCATCACTGGGCATTCTTGTTCAACAAAATGGCCCTTGAACAGTCACAAACAGACGGAAGGAACTGTCTTTTTAAAGGGATTATCCCAATTTCCAAATCAGCTTAAAAAGGTCACTTGGGGTCAGAATTTGAAATATTTCTCCCTTTTGCCATTCCTGAGGTTCTCCTATTTCCTCCTAAATTTAAGTCATCATAATGATGAAATGTCTCCTTTGTCTCAGCGGAAACTTAGTGTCAAAACAGTGTGTGAAGGCCATGCATCCTACATTCTGGGTTGAATTCTGCAAACTGCATAAATTGGGCAGATGAAGCCACTTCGAGTAATTTTTCAGATCGCATTCTTGGTTATGGGAGGGACAAAGAGCAACACCAGACACTGAATCTTCACAGACTGCTGACTGGAAACTGCACATCATGGTTTCCAGATGAAATCCACATGCTTTCAAAAACCCATGAGGGCTAGAAAGTGTCTTTTTTAAATAACAAGCCAACACAAGTTCTCAGGAAGTGGATTTCTCTGCTAGTAGCTCATACGCTGTGCCCCTTCCTTTCTGAAACTGTGGTATATGCCTAGAGGTGACTGTAACTTTCCCCTTGAAAAACGGCCACCGTGATCAAGTGCAGCGCTCACACGAGCCAGTGGAGATTTGATATTCTGGGACGTGAATGGCAGCCCGGCTCCTGAGGTGCTACGGTTCACAAAACTGGTGTGCATTTTTCTTTATTTGTTAAGCTGTGAGAAAGACCCCTCTCAGCCGTAATCCACTGGCACCAATACACATGCAGGCTTTTGCACGAGGGTTGAGAAAAGGGGGGGGGGGGAGATCTGCAGCATATATATATAGGGGGAAACGTCTCTGTGCTGTTTTTCTTGTATGCATATTGCACAATTATGTTTCCAGGTTGTCTTCCTCTGATAAATGTCTCTCCCCGTGGCTTTACCTTCACGACACACCTGTGAAATGAGCTTGCTTGAGGGGTGCTTGCTGAACCAAGGTGCCTTATGGGTGGGGGAGTGGAGTGGAACGAGGGTTGAAACTGAGCCTTCCCACTCCCGAGTCTGACGCTCAGATCACTAGGCCACTGTCTGAGTCCAAATGTTTGCCGAGAGCATGTCCAGTTGCAACTTAAAATCCTCTCTGAGGACTGTATCTTGGTGCCATCTTGTGGATATGAAGCATATGCAAGACTTTAAAAACTCCCTTTGATTGGACTGCCTAGCACAGCCTTCCCCAAACTGGTGCCCCCCAGATATTCTGAACTTCAGCTTCCATCTGCCCCGAGCAGTATGGTCAGGATTGTGGAAGATGTAGCCCAAAACAGCTGGAGAACAGCATGTTGGGAAAAGCTAGCTGAAAATTATTGGTGCTGTTGGCGTCCCCGCAGCCTGCAGTTGCAAGGCATCCAGACTGGGCAGTGTTGGTGAAAACTGTCCTATGGTCCCTTAAACACTGGGCGTAATATTTCTGCTGAGGCAGCTATGCTAGTCTGTGTCAGGATGCCCCAACCTGGTAAGGCATTTTCTGTTGTCTGCTTAGTGGCTGGAATTTCACCCTCCCTTTGGTGCGATGCTTCCAGCATGTCCCATCCAGGATCCCCTTGAGATGCACAAGGCAGGCTGTCAGGAAAGGAACAGAAACATCCTTGCCAAGTCTCTCCTTCCTAAGGTAAACTTCTGCACTGTTGTCCCTTCTCCTTGAGCATCCCATGTGTCCATGAGTTAATTGCATTGGATCACGCTGGTGAAACCGCATCAGGTGTTGCAGAATGTCCATTTGGAGTTCTCTCTCCATTCACCGTTGGCCAACACAAGATGATCTACTGAATGCCCGAGACCATGATGTAAGAGCATTTGATCTGATAGAATACCCACTATAGTTGTTGGAGGTCAGTGTTTTGGTACAGGTTTTGCTTTCCTCGTATTACCATATGCAGTCATTGCTTTCCTTCATCATCCGGACTTATCGAGACAGACTGGATTCACTTAACTACACCTTCGGTCCATGGTGGGTCATCCACGGACTAAGATGAGGATGAAGGGAAGCTGGTCTAATTGCACGGCCAGCAGCGAGAGGGTGTGCGGCTGGTGCCTTCCTGCTCCCATGTAAACATCCCAAGAGTTGGGAGGAAATCCAATTTACTTCAGCTTGAGTTAAGGAATAACAACGCAGCATGGATGAAAAATCAATGAGAGTAAAAAGGAAGTCTCTGGTACCAATGGAATTTTTTTAAATTGTGCAATGTGTTTCAGAAAATGAATTTTCCTTCATCGGGCTACAGTAAAAATAATACAAATGTTCAACATAATTATCATACACTGTTGGTCCAAAACATCTGAAAAAAATAAATGCTATTCAGTGATGTGAATTCAACACCTGCTGGCTTTCTTTGCACTGGAACATCATCAGCTGCTGTATAATGACGCCAGGCCCAAGCGTGAGTGACTTCACCTACCAGTCAAACATCTGGGCAGCAGCAGCAGAAGATGCAAGAGTTTAGGCACCCACACGAGAAGGGCTTTCTGTCCCAACACCTGATTGCCACAGGACTAGGTCCTACCTGCCACCTGAACTGCATGAGGAGACTCCATTCTCATAATCCTAATGTGTGTTGGTCACGTAGCTTATCTAGAATTATATGTGGTGCTTAACAAACAATGATAGGAAAACTCTGTCTTGAGAAGCATGCATCCTCTAGAAACTGACAAAATGAGGGGGAGACCTGAACGGAATGGCAGCAAAAGGTGGGTTGCTTGTATTTGCTATGGCATTTTGAAGATGCCACTTCTGATCGGCCATTGTTTATGAAGTCTGAACCCAGACACTAGGGATGAATTGTGCATTAAACAACCCACCATTAACCTTAAAAGTAATTCTTGGTCAACTGTGGGCTGTTCAACCCACAATACCTTGGGTTCACATGGTATGGAGCAACCTCCAGTAGGAAGTTGCATATTCATAATGCTGATTGCAAACACCATGGCCAATCTTGGGGTAATAAATGCATGATTTGCTACCATTATGCATGAATGGGATGGAAATGGGAGCAGTGGTAAACGCAGTGATAATATACAGCAAGAAGAGTCCCTAATCAGCCACAAAGCTCACTTTGGCAAAAATATACAATTACTGTCTTTGTACATAATCTGGGTTTAGTTGCTGACAAAAGTAGGATTGATTATTCTTATTAATTTATTTAATTTGTATACCACCCAATAGTTGAAAGCCTTGTGGGAAAAACAGCTTTGAAGATGAAGTTGGGAGGGAGCGAGGGAGGGAGGGAGCGAGGTCCTTATGGAGAGGACCATGAAACAAATATGTCGCTTAACAAATGACAATACATCTCACCCTAGTGGGGAGGATTGTGACCAGGTGACTTGTGTGACTTCCACTCAGTCTGCGGTCCAGCCAGGTGCTGTTGATGGGCAGTTTGATTGGCCATGCTGACTAGGAATGATGGGAAATGCTGTCCAAAATATCTGGAGGCCGACATCTCAGAAGTGTGCAGAATGCTGCCTGGTTCCCAAAATTACTAGGTCATTTGCCGCTGAGGAAAAGCGTTCTGAATGGTGCCCTTCTCTCCCCGTCGTCGAGTAGAGTTCTGGTATGATCAGGACTCCTTGGGAGCGAAACCACTTTCTACAGCTTTCTGGCAGCATCTTCATCGCAGCAGATGGCTGGCTGGAGAGCTCTGGAGGCGGTAGTGGACCCTGAGCTCAGCATGGCGGCCAGTGTTTCCCCCCAGCCTGAAGGGGTCAAGAGCACAGAAAAACATGAGATAAGCCCTGCTGGACCAGAGCAAGGGTCCATCCAGTCCAGCACTCCGCTCATAACCATGACTGGCTGCCCTTGGAAAACCCACAAGCAGGACACAAGTGCAACGGCACCTTCCCACCCATCTTCCCCAGCAACTGGTGTCCATAGGCCTGCTGCCTCTGATCCCGGAGCTGGCATACAGCCTTCAGGACCAGTAGCCAGGGATAGCCATCTCCTCCATGAACTTAGCCAGGGACCAGTAGCCAGGGATAGCCATCTCCTCCCCATCAAAGCCAACCCAATCGGTCGCCACCACTGCACCCCAACCGTGTGCCGGGCGAAGGCGGCTTCCCTGGGTCCTTCTTGCACCTCCGACCAACGTGCTTCCTGGGATGACCCCTTGGGCTCTAGCTTCAGGCGAGGGGGAGCACACTGTCTCCCTCCCCACTTGCTGCACCCCACCCCTCCTCCTGCACACTCCCCCCCCTTCTGAGCTGAACAGCCCCAGCAGCCGTAGCCTTTCCTCGGCCATCCGAGCCGCGCCCTTCAGCTCTTTCCAGCTCTACCAGGTGGAGTGACCCGGACAGGACACAGCATTTCAAGAGCGGCTGCGCCACAGATTGGCCCAGGGGACGCGTGACACGCAGTCACAAGGCCGCGACTCCGCTGGGGGAGAAGCCGCGCTCGCTGTCCGTTTCTCGGGCCGCGGCAATGGCGTCCGTGCGACACGGTCGCTCGCTAGGTGGCGCTGTGGTTGGCCGCAAGTCCGGGAATCTCGGCAGTCGAAGCGTCCCGTTTGGCAAGCGGCTTTTCAGCCATCGCCGCGGCGAAAAGGTTTTATTTTTTAGGGAGTTGGTCGTGGCTATAGCGCAGTAATAGGACTCCCGCTTCGGTCCCCACAGCTCCCGGTAGGGCTAGGAATGACTGCGGAGAGGCCTCGCCAGGCACTGTATGCCAGTTTTCCAGAACCTGGTACCTGGCAAATGGGCAACGACTCCCGGCATTTCTAACTACTGGGCACTTTGGTTGGGCTGGTGATTTCTTCATTTATTCATCTGATTGCCATACTGCCCATTAACTGAGGTGGTTCTGGGTCTGGAGGCCACCACCAGGTTGGGAAGACAATGCCGGACTAAATGGGCCCAAGGTCTCATTCACTGTAAGTCAGCTCCAGCTCTTCCGTTCGTGTCTCATCTGCTGCTGTGTGCACATGCATTCCTTCTATCTGTCACACGGAGGTGGGTAGACCTGCTCTCCCCTGCAGAGAAGGTGGGATGCGCTCCAACAGAGCCAAGCTCAGGGAGCCCAGGTTCCATTTGGATGCCAGGAAGCACTTCTTGACAGGGTGTGGAATGGGCTTCCACGAGAGGTGGTTGAGGCCCCATCAGTGTGGGTGTTCAAGGACAGGCTGGACATGCACATGGTGGGCATATCGTGAGCAGAGCCAGCTGGAGCCGGGGGTCAGACTAGATGGCCCGGGAGGCCCCTTCTGACTCACTCTGTTTCTCTGATTCTGTTTCTAATCAACCATGGTTTGTTAATGTGGGTGGCTTCAGACATCAGGATCACTCCCATTTAAAAAAACAACCCATGGTTAGATGTCGACCTGTATTCACTGTCCAGGGAGCATCAGCTGTTGGCCAGTACAGAAATGACATGACATGACATGACATCTTCCACGCCTGACCATGAGTTCTCATGTTGCCTGACCCTAACTGGAGGTGGAGCAGGGTTGATTTTCCCAGTAATGGCAAAGAATTTGGGGGTGGCTAGACCCTGAGTAGGAAATGAAGACCCATTTGTTTTTGTTATAAAATACCTGCTCCAAGTAGAGAGGAAAGATCCTCTGAAATGTTACACTCTCCTTGACGGTGCGGAGATGGAGATCCTCGTGACGAGAGTTGGCGCTTCTGCATGTACCACATCTCTACCAGATTTGGGGGGTAGCTTAGCACATGGTTTGTGTTTTTTCACAAGGCGCTACACTGAGGTTTCTCTCAGAAACAAGCTACTTGTGGGTGGGTGATAAAGAAATGCAGCACATCTCCAGAAAGGGGGTGAGGGAGGGACACAAAAATTGTCTTGCTCCAATCTTAACCTGTGCTTCCAAAGTGGAATCCCACCCAGCAACCTAACCACTGGGAGGTGGGTGGGGATTATTTTTTTTTAATGGCCCAGAAGAGGAGCTCAGCTGCTCTGCAGTTCTGCCTCTGTTCCTTGCACATGATCCTAGAGACGCTGTTAGGATCAAACGAGGCCAGTTAATTGCAAGTCCTGTCACAAAAGGACAAGGGAAAACATAACATGAAACCCCAGCCATAAAACCTGCTTTAGATCTAGCAAGTCCTTTGAAGATGGGGGGCGGGGGAACAGACAGCTGACTCCAAGGCCCTTCCGACATTCATTCCAAGGTGTGCTTTTCTGTTCAAGGATGGGCACGCTGCAGACGGCGGTGTCTGCTCAATTTAGCATTAATTAAAGTCCATACACTCCAATGCGACTGGCGAAAGGTGACAGTTCTGCTAATATGGAAGCACACTGCTAATCTCACTCTTCAGCTGAGATGATAAGCTCAGGGCTGCTATAATGGCAGATGGATGAAAGGCGCTGGTTGTGAAGGCTGCACAACTTCAGATCAAACTGAGTTTTGCGCAGGAAGAAATTAATTTAATCACTTGCTTTGCTTTTGGAAGAGATTGTTCTAGAGCTGCAAGCAGCTTTCTGATTTCACCCTGAACCTCTGTAGAAATGAAGCTGCGATCCCATGCGTGCCTTCCTTGGAAAGTCCTGATAAATCTAAAAGGACTTGCAGCTGAGTAAAACATGCAGAATATGAAAGGTGAAGGGGAGAGGTGGTTGGATGGATGTTAATGCTGATGTGCTTTCGTATCTTTTCATGAATTGTTCATTATATAATTCTTTTAATTTTTCATGCGCTGGGAACCCTTTGGGCTTGAAAGCAGGGCAGCAAGACATCTCTAACAGTAAAAGAGAATGTGTATCTGTCTGCCGGTTCATCCATTCATCAATGCACACCACAGTGCCACGAAACCTAGACCCCTGAAACTTGCCATGCATCCTAAGAAAATTCTAAGGGCCCGCATGTTGGCATTCTTTTGTTATTTAAAGCACACTCACTAATGCCAGGGAATTTGAAGGAGTCCATGTGGCTGAGGCCTGCAGCCTTTTATCCAGCTGGTGGGGCAAACACGTGGTTTTGCATCGCACACCAAGAGGGCCAGGGAGCTAAGCAGGCTGAGAGGCAGCGCTCTATGCCTGACCTCTCGCTCCTGCTGCGGGACACCCGCTCCTGGGGAGAAGGGACTGGCAGACCCCTTCAGGGGGCTAAAGAGCTGCACCTTGGTGGAGGAGAGGTTCCAACAGTTGTGGCTTCACCCAGATGGGGCAGACATGATGGCACAGCACAGCAAGCAGCCCTGCATGGTTACCGTGGCTCATGGGTAACCATGATCTTCTCAAAGGGTTTCTACTTTATGGTAGTGTCCATCCTCCCCGCTCAGTCTTCCTGCTGTTGGCACATGGCCATTCAGCCACTGAGCCTGAAGTCCAATCCTAAGGCGCATCATTGCCTGCCTCTCCCTCACTGGTCCACACATGGGGCTGGATGCCTGGGGCAGCTCCTGCCATTGCTGCTCTTTCCAGAGGACTCTGTCATAGCTGCATACCAAGACTTTGGAAACCACGATCCTGGGTTCAGACAACACAATAGGCTATGGTGATGCAGAAAAACCATGGAACAAACGATGGTTTCTTCTCATGGTTTCTGAAGACCAAGCTTCCCATGGTGAAGGACCACAAATTGGTTTGGACATCATGACAGACCAGCAATGGTAAAAAAAAACCACCATGCCTTGATATGTTGTCTGAACTCAGCCAATGTGCCCAACAGCTTTGAATGCTTGCTTGACACCTTTGCTGAACTGAACTACCAGCTATTTCCTCCTGTGCAAAGCTGGGTCTACTCAGTGTATAGTAAGGTATGTAGACAGGCAAAATAGAAAAATGTTTAAGAGATATAATCGGCATACATTGAATGGACTTATCTTTCCTCTGTGCTTTCTGAAAATGTGACACTTTGCTGAAGCAAGGTTTGATATTAAGCCAACTCGAAGAAAGGACAACAGGAATCCTGCAACTTCAACGAAAATGGCAGGTCAGCAGCTATAACTTCCGCACTTGCAGAAATTCTTCTGCACAACTTTTAAAGTGCAGGAGCTCCATCCTCTTTTGCATTTGGCTACTTGCTTTGCAGTTTGGGCAAATGGAGTAGAATTAGCCCTAATTGGACCCATAGATAATCCTCCTAAACTTAAGAACAGGTGTCTCAGCTGCTTTTGAAAAACAGGTGCAACCCAGCCAAACAGGAGCAGTGTTAATATCTATCAATTTCAGGAGGAAGGATTTAAGCCACGAGTTTGGCTCCTCTATTCCAATTAATGGGAATGAGAAGGACTTTGCTTGATGTTTCCTGAAGCACTAACCCAGCTGTCAATAGGCATGGTGCCGCTCATACTGTCTTTTCATCTTTAGCAGGGTTTTAAAAAATGATGGCAGAAGTTGGCAAATGGGTTACAAATTAAATCATTTGCAACCGTTTTTCCAGCTCCTGAAAAAATGCCATGGATGAGGCAGGGCAATTGCACAATAAAACCTTGTCCAGAAGCACCCCGGTCTTAATGATCACCCATTCTTTGTTTCCTAAGGGAAGTGATCAAATTTAACCATTAACTAAATATTTAGGACAGACCACTCCATTTCCTCTTTTCCCCCTTACAGGCACAAAGTAACAGTCTGGCTAGGATATTCTGCCGTCTGTGCATTTGAGGGGGTTTTTAGAAGTTGCAGTCAAATATATTTAAATTCTTAGAGTACTTCTAAAAAAAAAAAAAGTCATTCCCCCCCCCCTCCCTCTTTGAAGCAGACATTTAGCATGAGTGATTTGCCCTGGTCGGGCTGAGGGCAAGACAGCTGCCCAATTCTCTCCCCAAAGGCAGCTGCGTGCTCCGGAGCCTGTCCCGCTATCCAAGGAGCATAAGGGAATCCGATTCCGAGTCACAAGAAACCTATTGGAAATCTGTTCCAGCAACGTATCACCTTTCGAGGGAAGAAAGAGCCCCTCTGTGGGCACTCCATTTGCCTTTGTGTGCCTCTGGAGAGCCGCCTTCTCTCCCCCCGCCCCCCAGCCCTGCTCACTTGCCTCTGCACAGCCCCAGCCAGGAGCAGGCTCCTCACCCTACCGCTGAGGCCATTCTTCGAGAGAAGGCATGGCGCCAAGCCTCGCCAAACCCTGCCTGGCAGCTCTGCCCAGGGCGTGGCGAAGGTTTCCCCCGGGGGCCGGAGCGCAGGGTCCCACCGTCCAAGGGGATGGCCAAGTATGACCCAAGGGAGGGGAAGCTGCGTCAGAAGCACACTCGGTTTTATTGCTACAAGCCACAAAGCTGCTGTGAGCTGAAAACGCAGAACAACAGTGCTCCGAGTGTTGGTCTAAATCAGGGCTGGGAAACAGGTGGGGGGTTTTTGGGGGGGAGGGGGGAGCAGGAGGATGGGATTCACCAATATTGTGAATGGAGAAGCAGTTCCAAAGCATGGAATGACAGCGGAAGAGAAGTTTATCACCACCACCATCAATAGTAATTTTGTTTCTATACCACCTGCTCCTGGGCAGTTGACAACAACACTCCAAATAAAATTCCAAGTGCAGGTGACACGAAAGCACCATAAAAATGGCAATACCAGATTTAAAATCCAACCTCAGAATAAATTTTAAAAGCTACAATAGCTTAAACAAATCAGATCATGAGACCTGATTAAGGAGGTGACATAAGCCCCGATATAATATCAAATTAATTAAATGCTGTGTGGTAGAGGGCAGTCTTAATCTGGTGTTGAAAAGATATTAAAGTTGACTCCAGGTGGGCCGGGGGGGGGGGGGGCCCGCCTGGCCCCTAAGGGTGGGTGGGGGGGGGGGGGGAACCTGGTTATGTGCTACACAACTAAAATAACACACAAAGGCTGGGTTCATTTAGCACAAGGCCCTGCATTATTTCCATGGTTCACGGGTTTTTACCATGATATGCCTGACAGAAAATGAGGTGTTTTCCACATTATCACAGTTTCTAGCTTCCTTGCTCATCCCCCAACTCTTGCCATTTGCCCCATCAGCCACTGTACGCGATGAAGCAAATTCAATCCCAAGGTGTTTCACTCTGACTATGTTGCCTGTCTGTTCCTCATTGGTCCACACATAGAGTCTGGATGGCTGGAGCGGCGCCTGCTGCTTCCACTCTTTCCAGAGGACTCTGTGGTAATTGCATACCAGGACTATGGAAGCCATGATGCTCAGTTCAGACATGACAACCCATGGTGATACAGAGAAGCCATAGAACAAACCATGGTTTCTTCTCGTGGTTTCTGAAGACCAAATCTACCATGGTGAAATAGCACAATTGGATTCAGGTAACACAACTGACCAGCAATGGTTAAAAAACCCCACCATGCCTTGTCATGTTGTCTGAATCCAGCCAGTGGCAAAGGCTGGGGGCACGTGGGGAGGGGACGCATGATGTGGCAGTGGCTGGGGTCACTCCTGCACCAGGAGGAGAGGAGATGCACCAGGGCTGTCCTGATCCGCAGCGCTACCAGTGAGCCAGCATCTGAGTCGAGGCGAGTCAACAGTCCCCGAGCTCAGGGTGCCATAAACAGCATTCACTTCTCTTCAACGCCTCCTATTTCTGTCGTATCCTGTCCATTTTCAGGTACACAGAGTCTCAAACCCCACAGCTCCGATTTGTTCAAGGTGCTTTTAAAAAGAATGAAAGCAAAGTGGAAATCCGTGCTCCCTAAACCCTGCAGTTATACAAGGAATTTTCAGCAATTATTAATATATGACAACCTTTGAGGCAGAACAAAGAAAAAAGCTTCTGAAATGGCACTAAACACTTCTTCCAAAGAGAAAGCAAAGAAGGGAGGGAAATCCATTTCTAATTAAAATTGTTCCGGAATTCCAAGGAGGCAAACATTTAATTACATAAACTTGGAAATAATCCAGGCATTCATAGTAAATGCCTTCTAACCTTGTGAAATATTACATGGAATTTTTAATTGTCTTCCATATAGGCTTGAAAGTTTCGGATGTGCTGCGACACTGAAGGCGTTTTTGTGGGTCCTTGGACTAAGTTGGGGGTTTGTGTGTCTGGGCAAGATCTGGGGTTGAGGCTTAGGGTGGAACCTGCAGCAACTGCAGGAGCAAAGTGGAAGCATGACAGAGCACCCAGCCGTCTTCCAAATCCAGGGCAAACATGGATTAATTAGCATGTCTAAGTACTTCTGTGAGTGAGCTGGAAAGCTTCACTTTTCTGTTAGTCAGCCCTCAAACAAAGAAAAAACTAGGATGCAGCTGTTGATTTTTTTCTGAGTGTATCTGGGAGTACTGAAAGAGGCTTGTGAATGGATCCGTACTTGTCTGGATTGGAAGCCAGACCACAATGTACCTCTCAAAGCTTTTTGCTGCAAGGCAGATCTGCAAGGCAGACACCGGAGCACTCCGAAGGCCCATTTCAGCTGCCAGAATTCTCAGTTTGTGTATCATTTGGACAAGGGAAACACAAGCAATTGGCAATTTTATAGCAAGGTCCTGAAGACACCCCACCAGAGGTGAGTGTACAGAGAATAGCAATTTGAAAGCAAGCATCTGGTATGGCCGTAGCTGTACCCCAATCCTGTCTTGAGATCCCCGGGTCCTTTGACCCAGGCTGAAAGTGACCCAATGCAAATAAGGGGAGTGCCTGCATTTACCTTCCTGTAGAACCCTTTTGACCCAACCCCTCTGCTCCAGCATCCAAGTTTAGCACCTCAGCTAAGCTCCTAGCACCACTGCAGGAAACTACTCAGTGCATTATTATTTCATTCATTTATTTTGTAAAAGCCTTTGTATCCTGCCCTTCACAATGCCTCAGGGTGGTGATAAAATAAACAAACACGATAATTAGATCAGTCTTACTCATCACGCATGGAATGTCTTGGAGGGGCACACAGAAAGCAACCTGAGGCCAGCTCCAGGTTTTGGAGGCTCTGCGGGCAAGACTCCTTCCACACGCCCCTCCTTTGGTGGTTCTGCTTTTTCGGCAAGCGTTGCCACCCACTCCCACTTCTGCACCTGAGAAACAGAGAGCCGGGGGCAAGAGAGAAGGGGGTGAGCTAGCAGGGAGCAGAGGGGCTCTTGCCATTCGGACCCCACTGGAGTGGAGACCGACTGCAGGTCCCCGATGGCAGCGGCCCTTGATGCTGGCCTGGTCGGAAGCACGGTGGCTTCCCCGGGATCGTGGCACTTGAGCATTTTCCCTTAAGGCCATTACTGGAAGCACACGGATTTGGCGGTAAATCCCATTTCAATCAATTTGCCTGGCTGCCAAAGAAGCACATATTGGATTGCAGCACACGCTCAGCTTCTTGTGTGACATGCTCCTTATTTGCGTTGTAACATTAGCAAGTCTCACATGCCGAGATCAATGTCTCAGGAGGCTGCCAGGCGGCCTCAGACAGCAGATCCATTTTTACAGCACGTGGTCTCCAGGGGTTCTTCCAGATCAGGCTTGTATACTGCAGTCACCACGTCTTGTTCGTCGGATCAGATGGGGAAGCTGGGCAAGGCCATCTTCCGGTTGTGGCCCTCCTGCCTCTTGCATTTATTCTCCACCCAGAAAAAAATCCATTAAGGAAGGAGAGCTGGAATGGCTGTACAATGTACTTTGATTGGTACACAAGGAATTCTCTGTCTAGAAGGACACCACTAGTTTGTTCCTGACAGATGTTCCTGAGAAATTCACAAGGAAGGCATAAAGGAAACAGTAATGCCCTGATGTCTATCCTGTCCCCACTGTCTGGTCAGCAGCAGCAGATGCAAACGAGAGATGCAAACTCTGTGGATGCGTCTCATCCTTTTCTCAGGCCCTCTAAAGCTGCTGCAGTCATCGCATCTCAATGATTCCCATTCATTCATTGCATCCTCCCTCCACTCCCCCCATAAAAGCACTGTGTGGGATAAACAGGAGCATTATGAGCATGGGATACACACGAGCAAGAGCATTATGAACTCAACCAACAAGCATAAACGTGCACAGTAATCTGTGAACTAACAACAACCCTTTGGTGTGGGTCCTTGCGCTCTAGGGAGGGTTAAGGTAATGCGACTTCAGTAGACCTGCTATTTATGGATTGCCCAAAGGACAAAATAACCCATAAAAAAGAGAGGACATTGATTTACCTAAAATCTGCATGTGTTCGGCATTTACATGTATTGACAGAAATTTAGAACTCATTATTCTAATTTGAGCAGAAATGCAGCGCATCGCACCAAAGTGTGGAAGGCAGTGGCGGGTGAATTCTGCTGCTTGCTCCGTCTCCTCTTCCAGTGCTGCTAAGGTGCGGCTTCAAGGCCCAGCGCTTCCTTTGGATGGATTCACCTTTAACCTGGACCAACCCTTGGAATCCAGGACTCCTTCAAGCATTAGACAGTCTCCTAGAGCCATTCAAACAGAGGCCTCTTCTCTGTCTAAGTGGACATGTCTATCCTAATCGCCTCCCTGGCATGAGCAATTCCACACCGGCACAAAGAACCGGTCCGGCCTGTGGCCAGGCCAGCACAAGTCTTCGCTTACTCCGCTCAGGAGTGCACCAGGAAGCCCCGTGATGGTCCCACCCTCCATGCGATGAGATGCCAAGATGCAGGGAAGGCTTCCTTTCCACATCTCCTCTCCGCGATGGGCTGCAAGTGGTCCACTGTCCAAGAGCTCCTTTGCTATAAAGAAGGGGCTTTACATTCTTACTCAGTGCCTCAGGATGGGTTCTCACCGGCAAAGTTCTGTTTCTCCGTGCTGCATTCAAATTAGATCGAAAACTTATGTCACTCCAGTACAGAAAGATCCAAGCCTACCGATTCTCAGAGGGACAGCTCAGCGAAGCTTACTTCCCAGTACGAGAGGAGGCAGCCTGGATGTGGTGCAAAGGGGGAAGGAGGAAAAAAAGAGACCAACTCAGGCATCCTTCTCAAACTTACACAATTCTCTGAATGACCATCTGGGATTGAAACCATTCAGGCAGGGAAGTCAAAAGCAACCCGGCTCCCCACAGAGCTGGAAGTGTGGCTTCTTTTCCACTGCAGCCTGATAAATATAAGAACATGAAGATACCTCCACCTCTTGGGGCCCTCTTCGTATTTCCTACTCCACTTGAACCATTCTGACATGAGGATGCAGGCCTGTGTTCATTTTCTGGCTACGTTTCTATCCACACTTTAAAGCCCTCAGTCGGGAGGTTCCAACTGCTTCCCAATCTTTACCAGGCCGTTGTTGATTCAGTTCCAGCAACAAAACCTTGTTTGTTCGAGTTGACCTGGAGGCAGAATGCAAGCCTTCTTCCTTTCTCTGATTGCAGGTTTTAGAGGTGGCTTCATTTCCTGAAAGGTGTTCACTGCTACATTTGACCACGCAAGGGCTTTGAATCCTGGGCACTGTGCGATGACGACATTACAAAGAACAAACTCTATTGGCGGGCTTGTAATCGAAGGGCCCAGCAAACGCAGCATGGTTAGGAAAAGACAAAAGGAAGGGCAGGGAGAAGCCTACAGCTCCGCTCATCACTGGCTATGCTGGCTGGAGCTGCTGGGAGTTGTAGGCCAAAACATCTGGAATGCCACAAGACACACAGTGCTGAGATAGACGCTCTTTTCCATTTGAACTGCGAAAAAGTGGGGTACAGCAATCAGATGCTGGTGACTCGTCCACTGGCCCTTGTCCATGCAGAATCCCAGTAGCTTTCCTCTCCAGCTGCAGTTTTAACGCTGCCCCTTGACTTGCAGAGTGGGCAGAAGTTCTGGGGGCAAGAACTGAGGAGCTAATTTTAACCTAAATCTGTGCCTTTGGCATCTGACCGAAATCTAAAGCTACTTTGGAGGGTTGGGTTGCAGCCAGAAAGTATGCATGGGGACAACGGGAAGGGTGGGTCTGACGGGAACCATGAAGGGACCCCGAGAATGATTGCCTGGCCGAGAAAACTGATACCGCAACACGAGGGTACTGAAGTCACCTGCAGACTGGAGCGCCAGCCGCTGGTTGGGAAGGAAGGGCACCCGGCCAGGTCCAGTCCAGCCGGCATGTGTCACCAGGCATCTGCGGGGGAAGGCAAGTGTTCAATGTGTCAGGAAAGCAGCTGCGAAGGCAAGTGCAGGACCATGGTCCAGGGTGCTCCAACGGGCATCTGCGTGGGGATGGCCCAGGATCCCGGGCTGGCCAGCAGCAGCTGAAAGAGCGATGGGCAGGAAGGGTGATCACCATGGGAAAGATCCAAGCCTGAGGCACACAGGGTCTCGTCCCCGAAAACCCAGATCGGCATATGCTCTCAAGTCTCTCTGTGTGTCTCTAAAAGACCCTGCCTCTGGAAGGCACTCCTGTTTATAGAAGGGGATGCCTGCGTTGGGGAGAGGAAGGCATCTGATTTCAGAAAACAGAACAGAGCGCCCTGGCAGAAAGGTTCAAGGGTGGGCTGCAAGAAGGGAAGCCTGTGGGGCAAAAAGCTTTCTAATCCGCTGGGGTTGGTGGCAACAGACATAGAAACATAGAAACAGAGTGAGTCAGAAGGGGCCTCCCGGGCCATCTAGTCTGATCCCCGGCACCAGCCGGCTCCGCTCACATGCCCACCATGGGCATGTCCAGCCTATCCTTGAACATCCGCACTGATGGGG
This sequence comes from Varanus salvator macromaculatus, assembly GCA_023646645.1. Classification (NCBI taxonomy): domain Eukaryota; kingdom Metazoa; phylum Chordata; class Lepidosauria; order Squamata; family Varanidae; genus Varanus; species Varanus salvator. Next base: position 5,508,475 of record JAIXND010000762.1, read on the forward strand.
CCTCAACGACCTCTCGTGGAAGCCCATTCCACGCCCTCGGGGTCCTGACTGTCAGGAAGTGCTTCCTGGCATCTAAATGGAACCTGGGTTCCCTGAGCTTCGCTGCATTGGAGTGTGTCCTGCCTTCCTCTGCAGGGGAGAACAGGTCTCTCCCCACCTCCGTGTGACACCCCCTCACATACGTACCTGTATGTCGCCAACATATCCCCTCTGAGTCTCCTCTTCTCCAGGCTGAAGAGACCCAGTTCCCTCAGTCTTGCCTCATACGGCATCCCCTGCAAACCGGCCACCAGCCTTGTGGCCCTACGCTGCACTGACTCCAACCTGGCTATATCTTTTCTGTAACGAGGGGCCCAAAACTGAGCACAAGACTCCAGTTGCGGGTGCACCAGAGTCGTACAGAGTGGCAGTAACACCTCTCTTGATCTAGAAGACAAAATCAAGGATGCTCAACCTATGGACAGCAGAGGTCTTGGGATCTGGGGCTCCCACTGCAGCATCTGGGGTGCCAGGCCAGGCCTGCTGGGCGGCCCCCAAACTCTGTCTCTGGGGACAAGAGCTCTTGCACGTGTGCAGGAAGCCAGAGAGCAGAAGGCAGCCTGGGCAGCAGGGTATAGCGGCCAAAGCATTTTTGTCTGGATAACCTCCCTGGTGGACTGTGGGAATGCGGTGGACTTTAAATCTTGACTTCAGCAAAGCTTCTGGCAAGGTGCCCCATGATATCCTGATTAGCAAACTAGCTAAGAGTGAGCCAGATGGAACAATCAGGTGGATCCACAGGTGGCTACAGAATTGAACTCAAAGAGTGCTCATCAATGGCATCTTCTCAAACTGGGGAGAGGTAACAAGTGGGGTCCCGCAGAGTTTAGTCCTGGTTCCAGTCCTTTTCAACATTTTCGTTATTTACTTGGCTGAGGCAGTGCAGGGAAAGATTATCAGATTTACAGATGAAACAAAACTGGGCAGGATAGCTAATACCCTGGAAGACAGAAATAGGATTCAAGTCAATCTTGGCAAGTTGGAGCTCTGGGCTAAAAGCAACAGCATGAAATTCAGTAGGGAGAAAGTTCTCTGCTTAGGAAAAAGAAACCAAATGCACTGCTACAAGATGGGGAATACTTCGCTCAACAATACTGCAAATGGAAAGGATCTTGGGGTTGTTATAGATGACAAACTAACTATGAGCCAACAACGTGACGGAGCTGCAAAAGGGGCAAACACCATTTTGGGCTGAATTCACAGAAGCCTTACTTCCAAAACATGTGAAATACTAGTTTTTCTCTACTCAGCACCGGTTAGGCCTCATGTGGAGTACAGTTTAAGAAAGTTTACACAGTTTAGGAAAGAAGCAAGCAAGCTGGAAAGGGTTCCCAGGACGGCAACGAGGATGATGCAGGGGCTTGAAGCAAAGCCCCATGAGGAGAGATGGGAAGAAACGGGCATGTTCCGTCTTGAGAAGAGAAGGCTGAGGGGGGGGGGGAGGGAGGGGAGGCAGCACTCTTCAAATACTTGAAAGTCACAGAGGAGGAGGACAATGAGCAGCTGTAGTACATCTCAGTGGGGACAAGGCTGAACCATGCCATGTCCCCTTCCAGCACAACTCAACACGTGTGTGTGAGAAGCCCCCATGAAGTCCTAACCTTGGGGTGCAGAAGCCAGCCTACTGGGTTCCCAATCTGGCCCTCTGAGGATCCCCAGGAGGCCACACCCCCTGCTCCTAGCCCCTCCCCTTTCCCCAATGATCGCTGGTTGGTGGGTTTTCCCTTCTTTCCACAATGGCTGCAAAGCCTACAACTAAGCCCAGTTGCTGGAGCAAGAGCAAGATGCCGCAGCTGGCTGGCTTTTTGGCCATGCCCGCTTGCCTCAGTCCCACCAACCAGCAGACTGCAGCCTCCACTTCTGGGAGTCTCCAAAAGGAAAGAGTTCTCCATCCCTCCCCAAGCAATGGCACTGCACAGTCCTACAGATGGTGATGGTCAGGGCCCGGCACTGGCATCCCTGCGGTCTTGACATTTTTAAGCAGGAGAGAAATCAGTATTACGTGCAGTTCGTGTTAGGGGGGCTAGCCTACACGGCTTGGGACCACGAGGCCTGACGGAATGCCTCGGGCCTACCTTGGATTGTACCCTCCAAAGGAAGCTCACGTGTGGCAACAAGAAAGGCCTTTTCAGTGGTGGCTCCCTAGTTGTGGAATCAGATCCCCACTGAGGCCTGCCGAGCACCAACCTTAATATTGTTTTGGCACCAGGCTAAGATGGTCTAAGGGCATTTGCTTAGTTTGCTGGGGCTCCGTTAGCTACTCAAACAGGTCTTGAGGTTGACTTTGTTTATGCTATTGTGATTGTTATATATGTTTTAAATTGGGCTTTATATTTTTGTTATGGTAACCTTTCTAGAAAGTTTTAACATTGCTCACATTTTATACCATATTTTTGTTGTGACCTGCCCAGACAGCTTCAGCTACTGGGAGGTACAAATGACCAAGCCCACCTCCAGAAAGTCCTCCTGCAGGTGGAAATGTCTTGCCATCCCTCTTGGAGCTGGTCCGGTGAAGGCCCTCCGCATGTGGAGACAACCAGATTGGCTCCTTGCATTTCTGTCTCTTTTTAAAAAGTGCCTTTCCTTTCTTCCAATTAGATTATTGCACATTCATCAGCTCACAGTCTTCTCACCCTACTTCCTCCCCACCCTATGAAGTAACTCAGATATAATCAGCCCGGAGAAAAGCTTGGACGGTTGACCTCACCGGGGCAGCAACAAGACTCCTCTTGGAAATCGAACCTGGTCGCCCCACATGGGTGCAACGTTCCCTTTTGCAGGCCATAAAGCAAACCACCCCTTTATGCCAGGGCATATCCTGCAGAGAACATGAGAAGCTCTTTGGGTGTGCTTCAAACGTCTTCACAATAGCTAGGCTGTGCACCAGGAGGAATTTTAATTGCATGGAACTTAACTCCCAGTAGAAATTTTTTTGCTGCCTTGTCGTGGCGAAGGGGTTTGCGTAGCTCAATGAAGCTATGAACTATGCCGTGCAGGGCCACCCAAGACGGACAGGTCATAGCAGAGAGCTCTGACAAAACGTGATCCACTGGAGAAGGAAATGGCAACCCACTCCAGTATCTTTGCCATGAAAACCCCATGGACAGTACCAAAAGGCAAAACGATATGACACCGGAAGATGAGCCCCTCAGGTCGGAAGGTGTCCAATATGCTACTGGGGAAGAGCGGAGGGCTAGTACTAGTAGCGCCAGAAAGAATGAAGCGACCGGGTCAAAGCCGAAAGGACACTCAGTTGCCGATGTATCTGGAGGTGAAAGGAAAGTCCGATGCTGCAAAGATCTTTACTCCATAGGAACCTGGAATGTAAGATCCATGAATCAAGGCAAGCTGGATGTGGTCAAACAAGAGATGACAAGACTGAACATCGACATCTTAGGAATCAGTGAACTAAAATGGACAGGCATGGGTGAATTTAGTTCAGATGACCATCAGGTATACTACTGTGGGCAAGAATCCCTCAGAAGAAATGGAGTAGCCTTCATAGTCAATAAAAGAGTAGGGAAAGCAGTACTGGGATACAATCTCCAAAATGACAGAATGATCTCAGCTCGAATCCAAGGCAAACCATTCAACATCACAATAGTCCAAGTCTATGCCCCAACCACTGGTGCTGAAGAGGCTGAAGTTGACCAGTTCTATGAAGGCCTACAACACCTTCTAGAATTAACACCAAAAAATGATGTCCTTATCATCATGGGGGATTGGAATGCTAAAGTAGGAAGCCAAAAGATAACTGGAATAACAGGCAAGTTTGGCCTTGGAGTACAAAATGAAGCAGGGCACAAGCTGGTGGAATTTTGTCAAGAGAATACAATGGTCATAGCAAACACTCTTTTCCAACAACCCAAGAGACGTCTCTACACATGGACATCACCAGACGGTCAACACAGAAATCAGATTGACTATGTGCTCTGCAGCCAAAGATGGAGAAGCTGTATACAGTCAGTAAAAACTAGACCAAGAGCTGACTATGGCTCAGATCATGAGCTTCTGGTTGCAAAATTTAGGCTTAAGTTGAAGAAAGTAGGGAAAAGCACTAGGCCACTCAGGTATGACCTAAATCATATCGCTGATGAATATACAGTAGAGGTGACAAATAGATTTAAGGAATTAGATCTGATAGACAGAGTGCCTGAAGAACTATGGACGGAGGTTCACAACATTGTACAAGAGGTGGCAACTAAAACCGTCCCAAAAAAAAAGAAATGCAAGAAAGCAAAATGGCTGCCTGAGGAAGCTTTACAAATAGCTGAGGAAAGAAGGGAAGCGAAAGGCAAGGGAGAAAGAGAAAGATCCAAACAATTGAATGCAGAATTCCAGAGAACAGCTAGAAGAGATAAGATCGCCTTCCTAAATGAACAGTGCAAAGAAATAGAAGAAAACAATAGAATAGGGAGGACCAGAGATCTCTTCAAGAAAATTGGAGATATGAAGGGAACATTTCATGCAAAGATGGGCATAATAAAGGACCAAAATGGCAGGGACCTAACAGAGGCAGAAGAGATTAAGGAGAGGTGGCAAGATTACACAGAAGAACTATACAAGAAAGAGCTTAACGTCCCTGATAACCACGATGACCTCGAGCCAGACATCCTGGAATGTGAAGTCAAATGGGCCTTAGGAAGTCTGAGCAACAACAAAGCTAGTGCAGGTGACAGCATTCCAGCTGAGCTATTCAAAATCTTAAAAGACGATGCAGTAAAAGTGCTACACTCAATATGCTAGCAAATTTGGAAAACTCAGCAGTGGCCACAGGATTGGAAAAGGTCAGTTTACATTCCGATCCCCAAGAAGGGCAATGCCAAAGAATGCTCAAACTACCGCACCATTGCTCTCATTTCACATGCTAGCAAAGTGATGCTCAAAATCCTACAAGCTAGGCTCCAGCAGTATGTGGACAGAGAACTACCAGAAGTACAGGCAGGATTTTGAAGAGGGAGAGGAACTATAGATCAAATTGCCAACATACGCTGGATCATTGAGAAAGCTAGGGAGTTCCAGAAAAACATCTACTTCTGCTTCATTGACTATGCTAAAGCCTTTGATTGTGTGGATCACAACAAATTGTGGCAAGTTCTTAAAGAGATAGGAGTACCAGACCATCTTATTTGTCTCTTGAGAAACCTATATGCAAGTCAAGAAGCAACAGTGAGAACTGGACACGGAACCACTGATTGGTTCAAAATTGAGAAAGGAGTTCGGTAAGGCTGTATACTGTCACCCTGCCTATTTAACTTGTATACAGAGCACATCATGAGAAAGGCCGGGCTAGATGAATCACCAGTTGGAATTAAGATTGCTGGGAGAAATATCAACAGCCTCAGATATGCAGATGATACCACTCTCATGGCAGAAAGTGAAGAGGAACTAAAGAGCCTCTTGATGCGGGTGAAGGAGGAGAGTGCAAAAGTTGGCTTGAAACTCAACATTAAGAAAACTAAGATCATGGCATCCGGTTCTCTCACTTCCTGGCAAATAGATGGGGAAGAAATGGAGGTAGTGACAGATTTTATTTTCCTGGGCTCCAAGATCACCGCAGATGGGGACTACAGCCAAGAAATCAAAAGACGCTTGCTCCTGGGGAGGAAAGCTATGGTAAATCTAGACACCATAGTAAAAAGCAGAGACATCACCCTACCGACAAAAGTGCGTATAGTCAAGGCTATGGTTTTCCCAGTTGTAATGTATGGCTGTGAAAGCGGGACCATAAGGAAGGCTGAGCGCTGAAGGATTGAGGCCTCTGAGTTGTGGTGCTGGAGGAGACCCCTGCGAGTCCCTTGGACCGCAAGGCGATCAAACTGGTCAGTCCTAGAGGAGATCAACCCTGACTGCTCTTTAGAAGGCCAGATCCTGAAGATGAAGCTCAAATACTTTGGCCACCTCATGAGAAGGAAGGACTCACTGGAGAAAAGCCTAATGCTGGGAACAATAGATGGCAAAAGAAGGAGGGGACGGCAGAGGATGAGGTGGCTGGATGGAGTCACTGAAGCAGTTGGTGTGAGAGTCACTGAAGCAGTTGGTGTGAGCTCCACCATCCTCTGACTCCGGGGGATGGTGGAGGGCAGGATGGCCTGGAGGAATGTTGTCCATGGGGTCGTGATGGGTTGGACATGACTTCGCGACTAACAACAACAACAAATAACCTTGCTCCAAAATGACATAAGGTAGGACTCAAGTGCTTCATAGATAGTGGCTTAGGGGGAAGAAATTTGGGGGAAGAGTACTATCTTCCTGTTTATTTTTAAAATTCTACATAATCACCACCATTCCTATATGCTTTTTTTATAAAAAAAACAACAAAGCATATAAAGCAGTCCAGAAATATATGAAAAAACCCAAAACCTGCTTAAAATGAATAAATAAATGGACGCTTTAAAGCATGGGATGACCAGGATGTGTTTGTCGGCACCGTAGGGATAACAAAGCAGTTGCCAGGACAGCCTTCTTCAATGTGCCAATATGTAAATCCACAGATTGGGTGCAGCCACTGAGAAGGCCCTCCCACTGGTGCAAGATGGTCTTCCCTGCTCATTTCTCTCCAAGCAGGTCAGGAAAGAAGGCTTCTGACCACAGTCTTATTAAGTTAAAACTGGCCAGCCAGTCAGGCTTTGTGATACAAAAGGAGTATTGCAGAAGTCATTAACCAAAGAAGCCACCAACTCCAGTGAGGTTGGAATAAGAGCTATTAGGGCAAGAGGCCCATGCCAAAAGTGAATTTCAGACTGAACCCTTCTCTTCCCTTTCCAACCAAAAGGTGTTAGCACCACCCTCAGGGTGGTTCCTGTTGCTTGTGGGCCAGACAGCAGAAACACTGGATGGGACTCAGTGGGTGTGCCCTTTAAATCTGATGGCAAACAATGGGACTGGTCATATGAAATCTAACCTACCTAACTCAGAAATGTTTTTTACCGAAGCAGATGAGGTCTAGTTCTAACTGGTCTCTTGGGTCATCTCTGGGTCTGTCGGTCCTGGTATTTCAACTAAAAATTCCAGCTCTGCCTCATTTTCCAGTTCTGATTCAGACTCTGAGCTGATAACCTGGAAATGCTGTATTTTGGGAGAAACAGGCTCTTTGGTTGCTGCCCACCTTGCTTCAGGTGGTCGAGGCACCTCGAGGAAAGCTTCCAAAGATGGGTTCAAAACATGGGAAGGCTCTTATAGGAAGAGGGGATCTGTCAAATACCAGGGTCTAGTTTATGGAAGGCTTTAAAACTAAGCAACAGTACTTTGAAATGTGTTCAGATACAGAGCAGAAACCAGTGACATTCTCTCAGAACTCCCAAGGTATGTTCCCAGGTTGTCATCTTCTCCTCCTCCTCTTCCTGTGCCATCAAGTGGTCTCCAACTTTATGGCAACGCTCTCATTGGAAGCCCTCCAGAATGTCCAATCCATGACAACCTTTTGTAAGTCTGTCCATCACATATTTGGCCTTCCTTTTCTTCTTCTGCCTTTGACTTTCCCCAGCATGATTGTCTTCTCCAGGGAGCTCTGCCTTCTCATGACATGTCCCAAATACAGCAATTTCAGTTTTGCCACTTCTGCTTGCAAGGTAGGTTCTGGCTTGATTTGATCCAAGACCCATGTGTCATCTGTCTGTCAGTCCAAAGCTATTTGCAAAGCTCTCCTTTGGCATCATGTTCCATATATGTCCATTTCCTATCAGCTTTCTTCACTGTCCAACTTTCCTATCTATACATAATGACTGGGAAAACAATGGTGTGAATATCTTGGCTTTGGTCTCCAGTCCTTCCTTATACTTGATGGGCTTTTCTAGTTCCTCCACTGCTGCCCTTTGAAGTCTCCTTCAAGTCAGTGTCTGAGCAGTTAACTCTGGAGACAGTTCGTTTCTGACCAGTCTTCAAAACGACCAGATCTTCAAAGATTCCACACTGACAGAGCAAATCAGATTTTCATACTTCACTCTCTATGTGCACAATTGTGTAACGTTTGTAGCATGAAATATCGTTCAGGGTGTTTGAAGCTTCCTGTGTTATTAAAAGTATTGACTGAAGTGGAATAGCTGCAATGGCCTGCGATCTTTGTGCATGAATATCTATTGTTGGTAAATACATATGATACACAGGGTCTTAAGTAAGAATGGAATACTGAATTGGAGAATCTTATTTTGCCCTGTGAATGGAGCACCTCAATGTCAAGAGGGAATAGATCCTAGATTCCATTTAATTCAACAACATTTGAAGTTTCAGGTATACCAGATGCAACAATGTCTTGCTGATAAGAACTAAATTAAATTATCCAGCAGTGAGAGATGCAATGCAGTTAATGTGTCTCTTATTCATGTTTTGGCAATGCCTGATGACTGATTCCTTTTGAGGGGAGGTAAAGATTTGGAGACATTTTGTAATGGAAAGTTCTCCAGTATTAGTAAACTAATTACACACATCCCTCTTAATTACTTGCCTATTGCTTGTAATGTACCACATGGTCAATGCAAATGGATTTTTCATGTGTGGGGGGACCTTGCCTCTCCAACGATCCTGTCCACATGCTCACGCTATACAATTTGAAACGTATCCCAAACATAGTACTGGCGAAACAGGAGCCAAAGTTACATTGATTGGGTTTGTACCAGCTATAGCATCCAAGCCAAACCAGTTCCAGGTGATTTTGTCTGCAAAGCATTGAACAAACTGTTCACAGTAGACTACTGAATGGTCTAAGTCAGTGGTGGCGAACCTCTGGCACATGTGCCGCAGTGGGCACGCGAGCCAAGTTGCCCCAGCATCACCTCAGCAGCCGAGCATCGGATAACAGCGCACAAAGGGGCCATGTGCATGCTCAGATAGGAGTAGCAGCGCCAGGCAATGATGTCACGAGTCGAGACTCATTAGCTGTGACTTGTCCAAGCTTTTGCATGGCCAGTCAGTGCACTGCCAAGGAGATATATACATACATACATACATACATACATATATATATATATTTGCTTGGACTGGCTGTGAGTTTTAATACATTCATTTTTATTAACACAAGATTTTATTTTGAGATTTCTTATGAAAAATTGAAATTTAATATCTAAAATTTAGCAGAAAGATGTTCTAATTAAGAGACTGAGATTATTTTAATGTTGTGCTCTCCTGCTGGCATATTTGAATCTGCAGTGTAGGCACTATGCGATAAATAAGTGGGCTTTGGGTTGCAGTTTGGGCACTTGGTCCCTAAAAGGTTCGCCATCACTGGTCTAAGTCCTCCTCTTGTGGGTCGGTGTACCAGCTGAAAAAAACCAGCTGAAAAAGCTCTGGAGAACAGTTCTTTGCAGACACAATATAAGCACGAAAATCCTATTTGCTGCCCGTATTGCCACAGAGAAGGCCTTCAAATAAGGATTCGATCGGATTTACCCCAGATTGTCTGCCAGTGTTGCCCTAGCTGTCGTCTCTCTTGCTGCACGGCCACCAGGAAGCCAGGCTGCTGCGGTGACTCTACTCTATGAGGGAGGGAGCTCAGGAATGCTTGCATCTACTGCTGTGGTCATTTCTCCATTCCAGAGCTTGGCCAGGACCTCAACAGAGCTGCCTGCAGAGGCAACAGGGGAAGAACCTTCAGGAAACCATCCAGATCTATCAGCTTCCTGCGGAGGATCATCTTAATCAGCCCTTCACCCCTGCAAAAGGTCTGACTGCCAGTGAGTCTAAACCCCAGTAGGTAGTGACCTGCTCAAGCAATGGAAGCACAGAGAGCTCCTCCACTGTCAGGTCACTGTCACCCCCATCCAGCACGAAAAACAAGGTCCAGGGAAAGGAGCTTGTTGGCGAGGTGGGATGAATGGAACCCCATCCCTCTAATGCCCCTTGTGCTCAGTCTGCTCTCGGAAAGCCAGCTGAGCCAAGGGGGACTCTGCAGACACTTGTGGAATGAAGGCTGTGCAACCGGCAACCTTCTTCCACGTGACATGTAGCTGCACAAAGACTGCTCACATGGTGTGGAAGAGGGATGCCGCTTGCACAACATTGTGTAGGCTCCTCTTCCTGATGACGGTCCCATGAACACTGGGTGAGGTCACCAGGAACTTGGACTCTCAGGACTGCAACAAAGCGGCCTGTTGTCCAGGGAGCCAAGTCCAAGGAATTGGACTAATCCCTACCTCCAGAATGGATTCCTTGCACCTCCCTAGCCCAGAGTGGGCAGCTGCTGCTTAGAACAGGCTGGCGGTTGTCATGGCAGACATGAAATCCTGAGTTTCAGCAGCCACTTGCAATAGCACAAAGGCTGAAGGACTACTTTGTTTCCCCGTTCATGGTGCTGTTTAGGTTTTCTTCTGTAACACCATAAAATTAGAAGAAGACTCAAATATTGTTCAGGGTGCATCCCTCTTAAGTACATCTCATTTGTAAGGCATGGATACTGGAGGCCACATCTTTCTGCGAGCCAGAAATCTTTCTGCAATCTTTCTCCTCCCTCTGTTGCAAACGCCCCACCATCCCTAATAATTCAGTGACTTTATGGATGCTCTTGTCCCTGATAAATTACCTTTTTGGTCTTTTGGAAAACTGACACTACTTTAAAAAATGATTCTGCAAGTATAGGAGCCATCTATATAGAGCTGAATAGAGCTGCCAGGGTGCTGACGGGGACTGGGCGTGGTTCTCATATCACCCCAGTTCTCCGTCAGCTCCACTGGCTCCCCATTGAAGTCCGGGCCCAATTCAAGGTGCTGGTTCTTACCTATAAGGCCCTAAACGGCTTAGGCCCTGGTTACCTGAAGGAGCGCCTGCGACCATATATGCCCTCCCGCCCCCTACGATCAGCGACGGAGGCTCTCCTCCGGGAACCCTCCGTGCGTGAGATTAGGAGGGTGAGTACCCGGAGGAGGGCTTTCTCAGCGGTGGCGCCCCATTTATGGAATGCGCTCCCCAGAGAGGCTCGCCTGGCGCCGTCGTTATTTGCTTTTCGGCGCCAGGCGAAGACCTTTTTATTTAAGCAATATTTTAATTAATATTATTGTTTAATTTAGGTTTTTGTTTTGGTTTTAGTTTATGTTTAACTTATGTTGAATTTATGTTTAATTAATTTATGTTTAATGTTTAATTTATGTTTAATAGGTTTAATTTATAATTCTGTTCATGTTTTATATTATAACCTGAGATGGGCCAGTTTTTAATTTTGTTATATGTTTTTAATAATGTACCATGTTGTAAGCCGCCCCGAGGCTATTGCAAGGGGCGGCATATAAATTTTTAAATAAATAAATAAATAAATCTATTTGTCACTGAATGAAAAAAAAAATCTGCTTTGGACAAGAAGCAGTTCTTGTATGTAATCCACGTTGGGCACTGAGTGAGAAAGTTCAATCAGAACGAATTTGCAAGTCCTTCCCTTTTTAATGTGGAGAAGGAAATATTGGGCAGTATCAGAGTGCTTGGGCCCCAGCTCAATTACCTGTGCCTCACAACCTTTGTTGCACAAGCAGTGGGTCCCGCCATTGCACTAGCAGGAGCCACGGCTTGCACAACGAGATTTACTATTGCAGAAGGAGGCCTAATATGGGCAGAAATGCTTGTTTCTGGATCAGTGCAGATCGGTGGCACTCCCTGACGTGAGCTCCCCCAAGCTGGGTCTCCATCCCACAAGGGAGGGCACCGCCCGTGGGCAGGAGCTGACGAGGCACAGAAGAATCAATGAGTGCGGGGATAAAGTGCCCCACTGGATAATGCCCATAATCCTGTCTGCAGGCACATCGCGCAATCTGGACGGTGCACGTGCTAGGAGACTGGTGTGCCATGTATATCCTTCAACTATGTTGAGATGTATTATATAGATAAACTAAGCATGGATTAAGGTCACTTTTGGCGTGATGTATTAAAAATGGGGCCATAAAAAGCAAACCGCGGCAAAAGTGAAAGAGCCTCCATGATCTGTCCTGCCTCTCCCACCAAACAGCTTCCTGGCATGACCCCAACGGGTCAGAGGAAGGCAAGACATCTCCTCATCCACCGTCTTCACTTTTATCATGTTCCCACCTTACTTGCCTTTTCCTAAGCTAAAGAAGCCTGAAGTGGAGCCCTTCCCTCATAGGGGAACTATGTGGCCTCCAGCCCTTCTCCTATCTCTAGTCACTGGAGAAACGGTTGCTAGATTTATACACAGAACTTGAAGAAGAGCATTAGCATTCTGGAAGATTTATTTTTTATTCTCTTTCTAGAGATCCCGCATGTGGATTTACCTTTTCGTGGTAGCTCCATGCTGGGTGGGCAGTTTTACTGAGCGTTTCTGGTCAGCCACGGCCAGATTAGAGCTCCCCCGCTTCTGCAGGCCACGCGCTACACTGATCCACGCTGGCCGTGCATGGGTGACACCAGCCCACGGATTCTGGGGGCAGAGGGGGACTCGTGGCCGTGCATGAGCTCTTCTTTCATCGATCGCATTTCTATGCCACGAAATGGCAGAAGCTCTCCTGCAGGTTTACACAGATGAAAGCTTTAAAAATAGATGATTAAACATCACGAGATATCTAAAAACAATTCTGAACCATCAACAGCACGGAAACAATTCCTCACTGTATACTGCTGAAGGCCTAAGAGAAGAAGATCTAAACCTGATGCCAAAAGCGTAACAATGTTGGTGCCAGGCAGGCTTCATTGGAGAGAGCACGGGCAACACGGAGAAGGCTCTGTTCTTCGCAGCCATCTTCCACGTTTCCCTCAGCGGAGGGAAGGGACAGGGGCCTTCGAGAACACACACGGTGCACTGGCAGGTTGATGGCAGGAGAGAGAGAGAGCAAGAGATTATTTACTTCCCTTAGCCCAGGGCAATGACTGCCATCAGCTTTCCAGGGTTTCAGGCGGATTTCTTCCTACCCCAACCTGGACATGATGGGGATTAAAACCAGAGCCTGCCATATGCAAAGCTATGGGTCTTTCCCTCTTTTGTACCCATTTTGGACCCAGCTTACTTTCTCATGTGCAGCAGCACGAGAGAATTGTCACACCTGTGGAACAGGCTCCCTATGAGCTTGGGTCATAGTGCCACCGAAGCCTCTTGCTGGGCTCACGTGGATCCAGGAAGACACACGACTGGATCGTGGTGGAGGAGAAGCTGTTGCTTAAAATGTCATCACCAGGGAGGTGCCTTTTAAACTAGCCCAAGCTGGAGGGCTTATTGCAAAACAAAAATGACCCTGTGTAGCACTCAGTAAAATATTTCCCTCATTGGCAGTTGCTTTGAAATTTTTCTGTTTAGAAACATTCTGTCTAAACGTTTGAAGCTGGTGACCTTCAAAATTATAGAATATTTTGTCCAACCCATATTGACCAGGCGATTATTTCTGTAATGCATTCTCTGCCCAGCGCTAGTTGGAGATTCCCTTTGGTCTGGCCCTGTTAGCGCAGGTCTGTTCACAAGTTACGTTTCCTCGCCTGTGTCTGTCAGCATGCAGGGCTGCTTACACAGACTAGACAATGTGCCACGTTTTGTAAATGTAGCTCAGTCTTCCAGCATGTGAAGATGGCCGCCAATCCGGACGGCTTTAGCAGAGGCCTGGGCAGCTTCCTGAGGAAGGAGGCTACCCGTGGCTACGAGCCTTGCTGGCCTTCCCCAGGGGCGGCCTGCCGCCATGCACCAGTTGCTGAGGAGCCTGGGCAGGGGGTCTTGCGCACATCCTGCGTGGGGATCCTTTGGGCGGCCGGTTTGCCCCCGTGTGCGCGGAGAGCCGGACTGGACGGACCTCGGGGCTGATGCAGCAGGGCCGTGCGCATGGGGATCGCACTCTTTTACCCCGTCTCGCTGGGGGAGGGGGGTCCCCATTTTCCCCAGCCGCCGCAGGGCGCCGCGTGTGCCGCTGCCCCCTGGCCCCGCGCCCGCGCGCGCCAGGGCGGGCATGTGCGTGCACGCGCCTGCGGGAGGGAGGGGGAGGGGGAGGGGGAGCGAGAGCGGCGCGGCGCGGCGCGCTCCCCTCCTGCGCCAGCCCTGGCGCGCGCAGCCTGCGCGCCTCGCCTCAGCCTGCTCGGCGCGGCCTCCGCGCGCTGCCCGCTCGCCTTCCTGGACGCCGCCTTCCCGGCGAGAGGCACCGGGCGAGGCTGCCGCGCATCCAGCCCCCTCCCGACTGGGCCTCCTCCCCGCGAGGGCCGCTGATAAGGCGAGGGAGGGGCGGGGGGCGGGGGCAGCGCGAGGCGAGGAGGCAGCCCCGCCGCGCGCGAGGCCTGCCTCCCATTGGCTGCCCTTCCCTTTGTGCGCCAGGCTGTTGCACCCTCAGCTCTACATTTGAATGTATAGAGGGGATTGGAAAGGAACCATTTCCATGGGCCATCTGTCTTCCCGCAGCCAGCAGCCGCAGCCGCAGCCGCAGCCGCAGCCTCTCGCCGAGCAGCCCGGAGCAGCCCCGCTAGACTGCGTGCCACCGGCGCGGGGGACGGCGGCCACCATCAGCGGGTAGCGCCAGCGAGGGGGCCACGCCAGCAGCAGCTGCCCAGGATGGTTTTGGTACACGTCGGCTACCTTGTTCTTCCAGTGTTTGGCTCTGTGCGAAACAGAGGTATCTCTTTATCTGTGTCTTTTCTTGGAGAGAAATCGGATGCGACCAGAGCACGCACAGGGAGTCGGTTGGCAGGGCCGTCTGTGCTCGCGGCTTTCCCCCTGGCGGGTCAGGGGCGCAGGGAAAAGGGAAGGTATCTTTGTGTGCGTAAGCGGGGAGGGCGGCGGGGGTGGCTCGGGGGGGGGGGGCAGAGAACCCAAGCGAGCGAATACCAGGAAGGCATATGGAGAGGAAGCGCTCTGGCCAGACGGGTGGGTGGCGATGCACCTAAGAGGGGATCAGGCTAAGGAAGGGGAGAGGAGGATTGGGGACAGAGAGAGAGAGAGAGAGAGAGAGAAAGAAACGGGCGAGGAAGGGGGTCCAAAGAGGGTTGGGGGAGAATTCGAGGGGGGGGATCGTGAGACCCAGAGAGACGTAGAAATGGCACCAAGTGGGGCGAAGAAAAGGAGAGAGCGTGCAACTCTTGAGGATCCGGGCTGTGGGGGGGGGGGTGGGTGGCAAGTGTGGGGAGAGGGCTCAGGATCCAGGATGGCAGAAAAGGCAATCCGGGAGCACCCGAGTGCCAGGCTGTTTCTAGCGCTGTCGTGTTACGCTCGAAGGACTTGGGGCCGTATTTTAGAGCTATTTCCCCCCGATGCTGCCGAATCATACAGAGAAGCCCCCATATTCCCTCCCCACCACTGTCCGGTTCACTCCATTTTAGCTCTCCGGGTGAGCCCCTCCCCCTCCTCCCTCCCCCGCCCCCTTTCCACCTGACAAATTTAGATCCATGCCTACAATGAACCTTGGCTGCCCCCGTCCATATATACAGAACGCACAGCGGGGTTGGGGGCGGCTGGTGCGGAGACGGAAGGTTTTATGCGATGCCTTTTAGGAGCGAGAGCTAGTGGGCACACATTTTTCAACGGACTGGTTGACAAGAGCATTATGAGCCCTTTTAAAGCCCCTATAAAATGCAGTGCAGGTTCCGAGCTCGTTCTGAGCCAAGCTCTCGCCCCGGTTGCCAGCTCCGCTCAGCGCTTTCCTACTTCTCCCCCTCTGTTTTAAAAATTTACTTCTCTGGTGGAGTGGCTTTCTTTCCGAGTGGTTCTGGGAAGGCTCCCGTCCCCGCTTTTTGTTGCCTTGTGGTTCGACCAGGGGTGCATTTCCCCCCTGCAACCCTCCTTTCCTTGGGAACAGTTCAGAATATTCAGTCCAGAAAACCGATCTATCTATTCTCAGCAGTATTTTGATCCGGGATGTATCATGATTCCAAAACAAGCACCAGTTTTAGAATGACAACCATGATTTTTTTCTGAACAAATCTTTAATATGGGATGTGTATATGGCCATTGCATATTCCACCCCTCCCCCGCATTTCCTTATTCCCACCCATTCCCATATGCTGCCACAAACAATGGACTTGAATCTTTTGATTCTCTTCTTCCTTTATTTTGAATTTGCCCTTCTTCATGCCTTCGATTTTCTTTCTATTGGATCCAGGATGCATTTTCTCCCCCTCCCACTCCACAAGAATCTTTCTTGCCTTAACTATATAATGTTCCTCTCCCAGTAACCCCCCCCCCCCGCATTTTCTGGCCTGCAGCTGGCCCAGTCCCTAGAATCTCTCAGTTTATTATCTCTCAGTTTATTAAAAATCAGTCAATCAAACAAATAATATCTTTGGTTTCCCTGATAAGCCAATACGTGCTTCATCTCTATTGAGATGGGAGTGCTTAATAAGTTGTGCACAATTAATAAAACCTAATCAGAGAACCTTTAAAAGCTAGCACTAGAATCCCACCTATTCTGCTTACCCTGGTTTAAGCCCTGTGGCGTTGGGTACAGATCGATCCCCACTCCACCCACGGGTAAACATATTGCATAATTTCTCTTTAGGTTCCCATTCTGATTTCTGTTCAGCACAGGTGAGAAATGTGGAGGATGCTCCAGTGGACAGCCAAGACACCTGGGCAAAACAGACACCAGCATCTCTCTGCTTTTGCTTCCCCTCCCCTGTCATTCAACTGTTCTTGCCTTTTCCCTCTGCCCCCCTCACCGCCCCTCCCTTTACCCAGTCTACATATATAACATAACAGCTTAAGTTTGGCACATTGTGGCATTCTGTTTTCTTTAACTGCAGCCTCCTCTAGTGTGGTGATGATGATGATGGGATGACGGACATTTTTGCATTGATCCAAATCTTTTTTTCTTTTTTAATTTAATTTTATTTAGTTTCTTCATCGTGTAGATCAGTAAATGGTCAACCTGCTACCCTGTGGCTTGTAGTTCTTTGCCTCTGCATTTAGCTCTAATGTTGACACCCTACCCTTCTCTTTAACCATTTCCTGTATCCATCTGAGGAATCCACTGGCATTTTAAGCTGAAGTATCCTCTTTCTGTGTGCTGCAAAACGAAGTGGGGTGTAGCTAGGAGGGGTGAGCTTCAATTGACGAGACTTTAAACCGGAAGGCTAATTGCTCCACTTTTTCTCACCTGCTCAGTTATCCTTGCATGATCTCTCAAAATGCAAAGGATTTCTAAATTATCATTATTGCTCAGGAACAAAGCAGCAAAGCGATTGCACCATCTTGTGACTTCCAAAATGATGCTTCCCCGCCCCACGAAATCCAATGATATTGATGAAGTTACAGATGCCTTCATCAAGATCATGGCTTTTTAATGAATGGACAAGATGACATTTCCAATACAGCTATTGTAAGGGAGAAAGGACAATTGGTTATATTCTTTTCTCGGACAAAAACCTGGAACAATAGACCATCCATTTCTCTGGGTTTATTGGCCATGGAACACACCCACTGAGAAACTGAGATACTGAGCAGGTGGTATTTGATTTGTTAAGTCTTTAATGGCTATCCATGACTTTCTGAGAGAGGATACTGAGGCTTAAAACTGAGGTCCTAAAACATCAAGCTTTTTGTGAAAAGGAAAAAAAAATGGTAGACAGATTGTGGCTCAAACCTGTTTCTCTTTAGCTGTCGTTGTAGTAGTCTAGAAAGAAAGACAGAGAAAAAAACAGGCCATTTCCAATATAGTTCTAGTTTTATAACGCCATTTTTGTATCTTCATCCTGTTTAGCTAAGTACATTTGCACTGTAAATTCCTGTTAAGTGGATCCATTTTGCTTTAACTGTGTGGAAGATGCAGTATATTGGGGCATATGCCCCCCCAGAACACCTGAATATCTGCTCTACCATTGATTATTTCTTTGGATATTGGTTTCCTGTGCAAATTGTCTTTGGGTTCACGTTAAAAGAAAAAGAAATTTCCCCCTTTCAAAACATTTGTCAAACAGGGCTCCAAGAAATGGGTACCATGTTTTGTTTGGGGCATCAAGCCAATCAGTGGGTGAATTTATTCTCCTGAGTATTCTGCCAACGCTTTGCAATCCACCCCTAAGAGTACTGCATCTTTTACATTGCGTATTGGACACACAGAGAGAGACGCACACAGTTGGCCAACGGCCCCCTCTCCCACACCTGGCCACCACCATTGGTTTTCCATGAAAGCTGAGCCAAATGCAGAACCTACCCCTGCCTATTTAAAGTGGGCCAATCCAGCATCTTTCTTTCCAGCTCAAAAATTGAACACCAAACATTGGCCCCCCCCACCACCAAATGCACCCAGCTGATGGCAATTTGGATGCAGCCCTTCCTTCAGAGTTGGGGTGGTGAACCAACCGATACACCAACCCACGACCCCCAAAAGCAACCCCAGAGCAAAGTGACCACTCACTTAGCAAAATGGTCCTCCATTCAACAGGGATAACATTCCTTTCTGCTGTGCTGAATTTTTTACTTCCTGTTCTTATTTTGTGGGTAAATTTTTTTCTGTATCAAATATCCTTTGGTTGTGTATTTCTCCACCTTTTTTCTTGTACTAAAACTGAAGCATGGTCTGTATTTTTTTACATTACCTAGTTTCGGATGTAAATCTCTCTGTAGAGACATACCCTGCTGAAATGTAATGTGGCCGACACATTTGCTCATTGTATGCTGCTTCTCTTCTGTTGCCCCTCCACGGCATGGTGGGCACCGTTGCCTTTTGTATTGTGTGCATGACAACATTGTTACAACACAGTTCCACTAATACTAATATACAATCTCTCAATAAAGAAACTAGTTTTCCTATATTAACCTAGTGTGCTTTTTCTATTGCTGTTTTCCCCCATTTATTGTTGTATTCCCGCTGTTTTTAGATTATCTCCCCCTCCCGCTTCCCTTCCCCCTACACGCCTCCTTCCCCATTTGAGTGAATGGATTTTTTCTTTTTCTTTTTTTTTGGTGCCACGGATATGGGCGGGGCGGGGGGGCTGTTCAATGTTCTCTATCCCATGTCTGCCTTCGAGCATTAGCTTGTGAATATCAACTTTCTAGATACACATCCTATATTATCATTGCTCTTCCTATGTGGACAGGACTCTTGTGCCTTTGTATCCCTTTTCGGACCACAGAATGTCAAGAAAGAAAAGATTTCTCTGTGTGTAGCATATAAAACACGCACTGAGGACGATTTTGAGAAGTTAAATGCAGAAGGAAGTATTGATTGCATCCCTGTGAAAGGTTTACATATTAGTTAAAATCTGCTGGAGGTGGGAAGTCCTAACACTAGCCTGGATGGGAATGAAAGAGAGGGAGAGGGAGAGAGGGAGAGAGAGAGAGAGAGAGAGAGAGAGAGAGAGAGAGCTTCATTCCTTCCTATCTTCATGAACCTCCCTTTTCAGTTTGATGAAGGGTGTTTGCTCAGTCCTGGAGATGCAATTCTTGAGGTGTTGGTTCTGACCGATGACCTTGGGAAAACTGTTGGAGGGGTGTGTTGGCACGCTCAGCGAGATGCAGGGTGGGCGTGGGAGGCTAGGAAGAGGGAGGTTCAAATGGGCCCCAAAAGGCGAATGTTCTTCCCCACCCTTGTCATATGTGATCAAGCTCCAGATAATTGTAAGCCTTGGACAGGACGGGAGGCAATTAATGGGAGTTTTTAAATTTGAGATGCATGTAGTCTTTCCCCCCCCCCCCCAGTGTATAGCAAACTACCCTTTAGCCTGAGACAGCTCTGTGTGTGTGTGTGTGTGTGTGTGTGTGTGTGTGTGTGTGTGTGTGTGTCCCCAAGCATGCATGCACACAGAAGCCAGGAAAGAATTGTATAGACGTAAATATCTGTACAAGACCCATTTGCAGGAGAATCTCAGGCATGCCCAGGGGTGTTACTGGAAAGATCCAGCATGCAAGACCACAGACAAAAGTGAGAGCAAGAGAAAGAGGGGAGGAGGGGAGGTTCACAAACGTGCATGTGTTTTGAAGGGTCTTCACAGGACCCTTCTCCTAAGGACACCCCTAATTGTGCAAAAGAGGCAAGGGTGGGAGATAGGAAGGCATTGAATTTGGGGTGGGGGAACCAGGCGGAAAGATTCAGGGCTGGGAGCAGCAGGTGGTGAAACCCAGGCGGGCAAACCGCCAGATCCTGCGAGGGGATCAGGTGCTGCAGAGCTCCTCATTTCAGCAAGTGCTCATGGACAGGAGAGTGGAGGGGCAGAAGGCCTGAGGTTTGGGGCGCCGAGTGCCAGCTGCAGGGCTCCAGCGGTAGCAGGCTGGTCTTTACACTGCCAATAGTCCAAGTGCTTTCAGTGGGACTTATGCTCTGCTAAGTCTGCCTTAGATTGCAGCCCTAGAGGATTATGTTCCAAACATGCAGTAATGGCAAAGGGGTGTTATTATATAATACTTCGGACTTGCATTGCCACCGGGGAATTAAGATGAGCTAGAAGGGGTATGCAGCAGAAGATGTAATCTCTCTCTTTCTCTCTCCCCCTCTCAAAACTGCATCTATCTCCTAGAATAAGAACATAAGGCCAGGGCATGGGGGCAGGGGAGGAATAACGGGCCGCAGAGTTTATCTGCCCCTTCTCTTGTATTTTCCTTTTGTTCAAGCAAACAAATCCCAGCAAATGTTAAAATGATCAGGACTGGACCAGTCGTTTATGGGAGTGGGGGAAGAGGGGGAAGAACCCAGCCAAAATCGATTGTATCATGGATTGTACACGGCTCGGAGATCCCAAAGGGCAGAATATAAATGTTCGAACTAACTATAAGCAATGCAAAACCAACTGGCTCAAATCAGGATCCGCAGCCCCGGGAAGCCTTCTGGGTCAGAGGCATGCGCAGCCAAGCAACTATCCACCCTCTCCCCCCCCCCCCCGCCGCCACCCTCCCTGCTTTATGCACCTTTCCGTGTCTCCTCAGTCAATTGTTCGGCCATGGCATCCCCTCGTTGTTTGACTGCACGCAAGACACACGGCTCCCCCCACCCCGAACGCAACATATGCTCTCTAGGCCTTTGTTCTCCGTGCTGTCCTATGCCGCCAGCATCCGGCAGCTTCGTTGTTTGCTGTGTGACACACGCTTATATTATTTTCATCACACACGTTTAAAAAAAAAACCCCAACAAGCCAGGCTGTGCTAGCTTGCATGGAAAGGGGAAAAGGCACAATGAAGCATGCCATTTTTTGCTTGCAGGGAGGGGAGGTGTAGAGTGACTATCTTTTGATCCTGTGATTTTGTAAAAATCCCCATTCTCCCCCTCCCTCCCACCTCACCTTTGTCTCTCTGCTCCCCTCTTCCACAATAGCAATTGTGCTTTTCCTTTGGGGGAAGAGAAACCATCACATAAGCCACCCGCCCCAGGGGACTCTGATTCCTAGCTTTGGCCAAAGGGAAATATGTAGCGCCACAACAGCTGTTCTCTCCCCCCCTCACTACAGCCCCCCCAGCTTTTGTTCAGATCGCAGCGGATTCGCTGCACTGACAGACGACAATCCACCATATCTGATCCCAAAGATTAATGCCCACGCAGATCAAGAGTGTGTATTTGCTGCAGCTTGGAGGAGGTCTGGAGTGCTCCCGCAGACCCCAAAGGGACTGGGCTGAGGGGGACTCATGCTAAGCCATTTGTCATCCGGGTGCCGCGCTTGACCTCCCGTGCCAGCAGCGCGTTCTCACGGGAGCGCCGGTGCCCCTCTATCACGTCTCCCAAGCCTTCCGGGGGATCTTGCCAGCAACAAATGCACCCACAACCCGGCACCCACAACGTGCCACCAAGAGCCCTGGGATATCTCCATTTAGCAGATCCACCCACAAACTAGGGGCACCCTCCACTTCTTCTGTTGCATAGCATGGCAGTTTTGACATGAGCAAACTTCTGTTTCGCTCTGGGTGTGCATGTTCACACTGTTACTTGTGGGAAGAAAGAGAAGGACAGAAAGAGAGAGAGAGAGAGAGAGAGATACTGTGTGTGTGTTTACATGGCTGTATCATGGTCATAACTGACATGCATGCACATTTCCACATCCCCATGGGTCGCTGGTGTGCTGGTGTGCTGTGGTCAAAGAGGTTCATGCAACAACAGGGAAGGGGGGAATGATGCTGAGCAGAAGGGACACTTTGCCCATCTGTACTTTCACTGTGGAAGCACAAAACAGAGACTTGATTCAGGATTTGGTGTCATTAATTCAGAAAAAAGGGGGGAAATGAACACATAGCTATTCTTCTGGATTGAAGGTTCAAAGTGTGAGAAGGTCTAGCAACACCTCTGGAACGGACCAAAGGTGGGAAGTGTGTTGATTAAGTGCAAACAGACTAGCCCTGGCTGCACAGCAATATACTACCAGCCTTCTCCTCCAGATGTTTTGGACTTCCCCTCCCATCAGTCACAGCCAGCATGTATGCGGACGTCCAAAACATCTGGAAGGCACCAGGATGAGGAAAGGTGCAGTGCACTTACCTGGAAGAAAGTGCCACCAATGGGTTTACTTCTGAATTGACACAGAATTGCACTGTTGTTCACACTGTATTCAGTGGGATTTGCTCCCAGTTAAGTGGCAAGGAAGGCAGCCCAGTTGGCTTTCAGTAGTCTCTCTCTCTCTCTCCCTCTCTCTCTCCCCCCCACCCCTCACTCCCACTTCTGTTGTTGCGGGCACTTTACCCCAATGTATGCTCCTTTCTCATTTCCTTGCTCACCAAAATATTTTGAATTCTTAAAAAAAAACAGCTTCTATTTGGAAAGCAGAATAAACTATGCAAAAATAAGCAAATCCAGGTCAAGGTAAGAAGTGGGCACAACTGCATTTTCTCATGGGTTTTGTCTTGCCTTTTAAAAGAATTATTATTATTATTATTATTAGCAATCACATGACCCTAGCCAGAGGTAAGTGTGTTCTTGGATCATATGTCATTCCACTCAAATGAGTCAGATTTGCATGAGCTGAATTCTTGGATTCCTCCAGTCCACAGCAGAGGCTGTACTTCCATTGTAGGCTCCAGTGTAAAAGCAGAAAACAACACACACACACACACACACACACACACACACACAGACCCAGACCCGAACAGGAAAGATCAGAGATCTGTGTTGTGTCTGGTACAGGGTTTTAAATGGTTGTAGTGTCATTTAGGGACAGAAAACATTATATTCAGTGGTTAGGCAGTGGATCCGAGAGACCTATCTTGAACAAAGTCAACATTCCAGTGACTGGTTGTGCAAGAAAATCAATCATTTCTATCTGGCCCTTTTTTCTGCAAGGTGCCTAAAGACAGCTTACAAGGTCTTCCTCCCAACATTTTATCCTCACAACAGCCCTGTGAGGTAGGCAGGGCTGAAAGTCAGGGACTGGCCCAAGGTCACCCAGTGAGCATGGCTGAGCAGGGACTAGAACCCAGATCTCCTGAGTCCCAGACCAACACCCTAACCACCTTATTCTATTGGCTTTTTTGAAGGATTCTTTCAATGACTTATTTTTGTTAACATTCTAATCCTAGATGTGGTAAGATTTTTGAAAGCTATTCCGCTATTTCCACTATTACACAACTGCATCACACAAGTGTGGCATTTGCTGTTGAGTTCAGGATGCAGCAGCCAAAGAGCCTCAATGTTTGAATGAAGTATGTGTGACGTTTCTAGTTTGTAAGAGTGCGAAAGAAGGGTTGGAAGGTTATGGGCAACCTTGGATAAAATTGCAAAAGAGGAGCAGGGTGCTTTGTTCTTCTCCATGACTAGCCAAAAAAGGAAGTAGGCAAATGCAGCAAATATTCTTCAATTATATCATTTAGCTAGGCCGTGAACTTTCCCTGGCATGGGATTTAGGGTGGCTGGTTACAGGTTTCTGGTTGTAGTTTTTGTTTCCTGCTTTGCATTAAGATGCACAGTCTTTCCTGGAAGGCATCATTATATGAATTCGGTGAAATGGAAGCCATTTTCTGTGGTTCATTCTCTGTCCTGCCAACACAGGCATTCGCCACTGCCCTTGTAAACAAGAACCAGAAGCAAAGAAACAGGTCTCTGTTGCGCCCTGACCTGAGAATGGCTGCTGTGAATTTTATGACCTCATTTCGGTCTTTGAAGCTCATTTTCTGTTTGTGCAGTGGTGTAAATTGCGTAGCCCCATTGCAGCGTTCCGGTAGCCGCAATGATAATTGAAGGAAGGATTTCCTCCAATTCAGGAATTGGTTCAAAATCCCGCATTTTCGAATCCATGAAAAACGGATTTGAAATCACAAGCTTGCCCAAATGTGGGTGGAGGGACAGCAAAGCTGATGAGCAAATAGATCATGGAAGGTGGCAGTTTTGCACCTGCAAACCGTACCTCATAGCCGGCTGGGTTATGAGCATTCATATGATCAAGAGTAGACGCTTATATGTCAAGTATTCACTCCTGATCATATAAAAGCTTTCATTTTGCTTTGAGGGCCAGACAACCCTTCGGGACTTCTTCAGTAGGTTTCCTCCCTGCAAGCCTGTTGTATGCATTTCACCGAATAACATTGCATCCTGGAACGTGAGTCAAGATTTTTCTTCATATTAGCTCCTTTTTGCCTCCTCGAATATGTTTTTTCCTTTGAAAGCGAAGCCCTGATTTGGGAGGGAGTTTGAGTTTCACTGGGAGAAAGAGGTTATTTTTTGATGAAACCAAGAACCCACAACTAAGAGACAAAGGTGTGTTCACGCCTGCCTAGTTTGTCTCTTAAAGTGACATGGGAAAGTTTAAACTGTCTTCGGCACAAACACGGAAGCCGCATTGTCCTGCGTTGCAGGCATCAAGAGTCGGCATGATTGGGCATCTGCTGAGGGCCCACACGCCCTGCCCGGGGGCCTCCATCGCCTGGAAGTGCTGTTTCCTCACTACTGCAACCTGCGTGTTCGCCCGCCAATCTTGTCTGGACCCAGGCAACCGTAGTGGCGAGAAGGGGGTGCCATGGCCCCACTGCGGCCTGTCCTCTAGGCCAGCAGCCATGAGTTGGAAGGTGAGGAGCTGGAGCAAGTGCTGCTCTTGCAAAGGCCGCTGAGAAGGCAGAGCTCTTGTAGGAGGGCGCTCACGGAGGGCGTCTGGCTTGAGCGCCCTCCAGTCCTGGGGAGGGCACCTTTGCTCCGTCCAGCCCAGCAGGACTTCTTCAGGGTCTAGGCAGAGAACGGTGCTTTTCATCACCTGCCACGGAACCTGGGAATTTCTACATGCCGGTCATGTTTCCTCCCACTCTCATCCCTTCCAAGCTTACGTGATGGCAGAAGGGAAGTGACTGAATATGGATACCGACATTGCTTTAGATCTAGAGACCATCCCTGGGATTTCAATAGAAGGCAGAACGTCTCATCACTCGGAGTGTGGCTGGCTTAGTCGGCTGCGCAGGGACCAGCTGGGGATGGGTGACTTCAAGGCCTGTCAAACCTTCCTTTTTTGGTTCCTTGTCCTTGAGATGGAGGGTGACCTCCAAGAAGGGACTGTCTTTCACAGCTGCTCAAATAGGGAAGTGTCCTGTGGAGTAGGAGGGGTGGCCACCCTAGTCTTAGAATAACTGGAGACAAGCCCCCAGGTGAGTCGGGGAAGGACAGCAGTTTGGAAGGGATGCTTGGCTGTGGGGTGGCCCATGCCAGGAGCCAAGCTCTTTGCAAGAGGCTGAACATCAGGAAAAGTTTCCTCACTGTCAGAGCAATATGGCAGTGGGATCGGCTGCCTGGAGAGGTGGGCTCTCCCACACTGGAGACATTCAAGGTGCAACTGGGCAGCTCTCTGAGCGGGATGGCGTACCTTGGTGTCCTGCAACAGCAGGGTTGGACCCGATGGCCTTCACGGCCCCTTCCAACTCTGCTATTCTATGATTCAAGTCCTAGCAAGACCCAGAGAGACTTCCTGGCTGGAGTTGGCTGTGGGGTGTCCAGGACGGGGCAGTCTGTGGCCGGTAGTCACGATGGCTACGCAGTATCTCCAGTAGCCAAGGCATTTCATCCCCTACCCATGCTTGCCCATGCTGTGTTTTAAATCCCACTACTTACCACCTGATAGGGAATCCGTGCAAATTTGCATCAAATTCAGTGCTAATCAACAGTGAAGGGAGAACAGGTCTGGGGGCATGTCCCTTCCCATTTCCCTCAAAACGCTACCACATCTGTGGTCTTTTTCCTGCCCTGACTGCTATGTTGCCTCCCCGTACCTGGCACCCTGCAGATGCCCTAGACTACAATTCCCAGACTTCCTAATTATTAACCATGCTGGGTGGCAGGCTGGAAATGATGGGAATTGTAGTCCAAAACAAATGGGAAAGGCTGCAACATAGGTTGGGAAAGGAAGTCCGACTTTTCCCTCTCCCTCCTGGTGTCCTCCAGATGTATTGGACTACATGTTCCAGCATTCTTCACCACTAGCCATGCTGGGAGTTGGTCAGACACATTGGGTGTGCGTGGGGGGAATGTTTGGGGGAGGCAGCTTTGTTGTCCAGCCTCCCAGCCACTCACGCTCCCTTTGCAATAGGGGAGGGTCAAATGCTGGTAGAGTTGGTTTGAAGGGCAGTGTTCCCTAGTGCTTCCAGCAGGTGTCTCTCTCTCTCTCTCTCTCCCCGCTGCCCCCCGCTCCCCGCTCTGCATGTTAGAGATGCCTGTGCTGGGTGAGTGCTCTCTGGAACTGAGAGAGAAGAAAACCCTCGCCTTGCACTTTGCCTGTCGACCTGAACTCCGCAGCTGCCATTTCCCTCCAAGCGAAAGGCCAAGCAACTCCTCCTCCATCCAGCAATGGTGCCATTAAGTAGCAGAGCCCAAGAGAGGGGCCGGGCTCACACAACATGGCAAACAGTGCATGCAGCTTTGCTCAAATGGACTGGTCAGAGGGCCACAGGGAGTTTGCTCTCCCCACTCCAACCTCCCAGCCTCACCACTCCTTCCAGCAGCCCCCTATCCTCGCCTACGGATCACAGCAACCTCCTCCTGAGTAGTGTGCAGCAGTTGTGAGGCGGGCTTCCCTCTTCCCCGTGGACTTCCCCATGGCTCCCATCCCTAGAGGTTTTTATTAAATGAAAATAAACAGTTTTGTTGCGATCCCCCCTTCTCCCTTCATGTATTTCCATACCATTTCCCTGTTTCCAAAAGTAAACAAGGAGATGGCATGTTGCACAGCCAATGGGAATAAAGGAAGCAATGATGCATCTGTTGCTAGGGTGCTCAAGGCAATAGAGGTCGAAGGCTAGAAGTGAGCACTTCCATGGCCACTCTTGCCAGGGGTCTCTATGGTGTTTCCATACCAACCATGGTAAAACGATGATCCTGGGTCCAGAAGAGCAAAGAAGCTGCCGTGAAGTATGGAAATCTTAGAACAGACCATGAAGTCTCTCTGTGGTTTCAGAAAACTAAATAGACCGTACAAAAACTCTGAAACTGGGTCTGGGGAACATGACAGACGCACCACAGTAAGATTTTGCCATGGTTTCTTGTGCTGTGCAAAGCTGCCAGGTGGTGGTCATGCCTACTGGCTTCCGAGCCTTGAGAAGGGATCTTGCTTTTCCATGCAGGAGGAAAGGTGGAGGCCTTGGCCTGGGTGGCTGCATGGGACTCCTATGCTCAGAGGCTGCATGCCCCTGAGTGTTAGCACATGAGTGGAGGGCTGGCTCATGGTAGTGGGTACATTGCCAGCAAGAGCATAATATGCATAAAAATGGCACAAGCTTAATGTTCATGCAAGACTCATTGGAGAAGGCCATCATGCGAGGGAAGACTGAAGGGAGGAGAAGAGGAACAACTGAGATGGATGGGCTCTGTAAAGGAGGCCAGAGCCTTGAGTTCCCAAGAGCTGAGCAGGGCTGCGCTTTCATTTAAGGGGTTGCCATAAGTCGCAGACCACTTGATGGCACATCACAACAACAGCATGCTCATGCCTACATTCAAATGTACACGTGAGTTCTGATAGAAACCAAATACAACTCACTCTAGTTAGGAAGGCTGCATCCAGAGGAGGCTGTGTCAAGGGGGGCTGCATCATCATCATCATCGCATTACATTTATACTCCACCAGTCTTCCTCTTGGAAGGAACTCAAGATGCTGTACAGCCTTCTCCTCCTATTCAGTTTATCCTCGCAGCAACAACCCAACGAGGTAGGTTAGGTGGAGAGCCTGTGCCTGGCCCCGAGTCAACCAGTTAGCGTGTGGCTGAGTGAGAACCCGGACCCACATCTCCCTAGTGCCAGTCCAGCACCGTGAGCACGGCATCCGCCCGCCTCCTCCCCCCCCCCCCCGGCTGCATGCCTTCTTGCTCAGCCTGCCATCCAGGGGAGAGGCAAATTCAGGGCCCCTCGGTTTTCCCCTTTCTTGGGGTTTGCTTTCCTTGAGCTCGACTTGGGACAGTCTTCTGGTACTATCCAGCATGGAGACCCATACAGCTCTTCCAGTACAGAGAACTACACACACAGTGCATGGTACTGGTGAGCCTGGGGGCCTCTGCTGGCCAGATTCCCATTCAGACCACTGGTGGGCCACCTGGTGGAGCAGGGTGCGGACCTGATGGACCATCCCGCCTCTTCCTACGCTCTTCCCTTGAGCGCTTCTGATAAGGCAAGCGAGGCGGACGTGCTCTGTGAATGAATCGCCACTCTGGCTGGGCATGGCAGGAGCTGCGGTCCAGCCAATCCGGGGGCTTCCGAGTTGTGAGCGCTGGACTCAGATTCATGATGGTCTGAGTGTCTTCTTCCTGACTTGCGCCTTTCATTTTTTCCAGCTGTTCTACCGGAGGCCGAGGGTGGCAGAGGAAAGACATGGGTGGGCACTTGCTGAGAGCCTGCAGCCCCCAGCAGGGGCCCGCTGACAAGACCCCCCTCCCTGAATTGCCCCTCTTTGCCCTCATAGCTCGCTTGTCCCCTCTCTCTTGCCGCTGCCCTTGTTCCCTGGCTCCACGACTCTCCAGGGAACAAGTAGAAGCAATGCTCTGGCCAGGTTTGCACAATCACAGAGGGAGAAAAAAGCCTCCCCCCGCCCCCACTCACTGCCCAAATGTTGGGAGAGAGCTGAATGCTTGCGCCCAGCAGCATGGCTTCTCATGTTGTGTGAATGCAGCCAGGGTGGCTTGCTGCCAGGGCCAGCAAGCTACTTAAGACCTCGCAACAGCCTACAGGTTTTGGGGGACTTATTACCCATGCAACAGCACCTCCCCGCCGGGCCAGCTCAGTTCATGTGATGCAACAAGCAACCAAGCAACACTGCTGCAAAGGGGACTCGTGTGGACCCTCCCAGCATGTGACCAGGATGCACACACACCGGCAGGGTGTGCTTGTGTAGACTGTGCAAACTGAGCCTGTTATCTTTTTTTTTTAGGGGATGATTGGAGACCAAGTGTTGTGGGGTAAGTTTTGCCTGGCCACAACTGGGGCAGAAGACAAAGGCCAGCTTTAAGGGGGACTTTGGCTTGTTACACCAGCCCCCCAACTCCCTGTGTGCATGAACCACTTGGGGGGCAATCCTACACATGCTTCAACAGAAAACAGTCCTACAGCTCCTTAACCAGCGATCTCCTCTTCCCCACCATGAGTTTAGCTGATGGCTTTCACATACTCCAGCTCCTGCAGGGTCCATCTGCTGGACCAATGTCTAGACATGGTTCTGGGGCTCACATCTGGTACTGGAGCTCAGCCGTCTGGAGGGACGGACACTGGGCAGGCAGGGTACCATTGAGGGAGAAGGTGGAACGAGCGGCCTGAGCAAGCTTCCCCACGCCATGCTTTCCCCACCCTCCAGATGCCCCCAAAGCTGCTTTTTGCCCCGCTGAGGCTCCAGGAGGGCAAAAGGCAAACCGCTGCAGGTACTAAACAGAGAAGGGGGCGGGGTAAGTTCTACCCCTCCCTCAACAGTGCTGAGCTAAATTCTGCCCCACCTCATGCTTTGTAAGAATTTAGGTTCAGCTATTTTCTAATTTGCACCTGAGTGACAATTTTATTATATTTTCTGCTGGAACAGGGCAACAAACATGGGGAGGGGCAGGAGACCAGGTCCCACAAGGAAAGGCTGAAGGGGCTGGTTTAGCCTGGAGAAGAGACAACTGAGAGGCTATGTGATCGCCAGCTTCAAATATTTGAAGGAAAGTCACACAGAATTGTTTTCTGCTTCTTCAGAGCGTAGGACCCAAACCAACAGGATCCAGTTGCAAGAAGGAGGATTTAGACTAAACTCTAGGAAAGTCTTCCCGATGGTGTGAGCTGTTCCTCTCAGAGGGCGGTGAATTCTGCTCTAGTAAAGCTTTTTCGGGAGAGGCCGGAGGTATGCATACCTGGGGTTTTATATTAGTGGATTTCCTACATAAGCAGGAGGTTCTGCCAAATTCCCCTTGATGTCTTTCCAACTCTGTGGTTCTAACTGCATGCCTATCCTACATCTTCTCTGGTATCAGAGGGTGCATGTCTCTATGCCGTGTGCTGGGGAATATGGGTGGGAAGGTGCTCTGGCTCTCGCATCCTGAGGGAGGGTTTCCAGGTGGCCACCCTGTGAACGGAAAGCTGGACTAGATAGACTGAGGCTGTGGCTCAGCAGGACCAGCCTTGAGCCATGGCAACGCGAATTGTTCTCCACACCCTAAACTATTTTATCCTTGTAGCCACACTGTGGTTACAGGGGGCTCGGAGACATTAAGGCCGAGAAGTTCATGGTCTGAGTGGAGATTGCAGCCATGGCCTCACACGTCCTAGTCTGATACCCACTGGCACCTGAGAAAACATCCCAGCAAACACGCAGCTTTACTGCAAGATGTTTTGTTTCCATACGGGCTGAATGATCTGTGCAATAGCTTTGCTACCAGTAAGGCTTGGCTCCATCTTTAGTTCTCCTCCCCGCCAGAGTCTTGGCATGTTCTTGAGAATCGTCTTTCTCAGCCAGTTCCCCTGTAACTTCTGTAGCTAGACATACGTAAAGGATTTCTTCCTCAGAGGTCTGTAGAAAAGTTTTCCCGTTTCAGCTGGTCATATAAAAGTGAGAGAAGTTCCCTCTTCTGAGCAAGCTATTCCAAGTGCAGATACTGCTCCTTCCCAGTCCTTCCAGTCCTTCTCCTTTGGATCTGCGCACCCTTCTCTGGAGTCCTCATGCTGCCAATGCGTCTGAATGCAATTCCTTGGTGGATTCGCTGACTTCCTTTCCAGCTTCATGCCAGGAATTGCTGTTCCACCTGCACAGATCATCGAAACAGGGCTGGGGCTCTCCGCCTAGTAAAATCTTTATATCCTGGAGGACAAAAATTGTTCTGGCCAGTCTTAGTGCTACCTCTGTTGCCCTTTCTAGGCAGCTTGCTCTGGGATACTCAGCACAATTGTTCTGATAGGTGGAAATGCAACTTTGCCAGGATTGCCAGCTTTTTAGCTGGCCACCGCACCTGTGTCTTTAGCATCATCTGGATGCGCAGATGTTAGTTTTGCTGGGTAATCTTTGCAGCTCTCCGTCATGGGCATCATCAGCTACAAACTTGGGTTCCTTGCCATGTTAGAAGTGCCACTGCCCAAAACAATGTGGTCAGCTGTAGGGCCTGGACCTTGGACAAACATCTGTATGTGTGAAATTCAGACATGCAAAGTGAGCATTGTAGATATACAATATTTGAGAGAATGGGGGTGGAAACATCCATGAAGTCCTTGTTTTGCCAAAAGCAAGTACAACTAAATGGTGGCTACTGAACTCAGTACCTGTGAGCTGCTAAATCTTCTGGAAATTTCCAGACATCTCCAATGAGTTCTGATATCCAATACTATTATTATTATCAACATCATCATCACTTTCATTTCTATATTGTCCCACAGGCAAAGCTCTCTGGGTGGTTTTCAACAGTAAAAAGAACAAGGAAAAAAAAAAAAAAACCCTGCCACAGCTGCCCCTGCTTTAGTGGCTTAAATCTCAGCCTCAGTGTTCCTCATCTGTAAAATGGGAGTACTCATTGGTTACTTCTGACCAGGTCTTGGTTCTTCTGACCAGCTTTAGTGTTGTGTTAGAATCCCTGATCTCTGGTAACTCACCTGAAAGGTCTGTAGCTTTCAGAGTATTGTTCACTGGATGCAATAAGTGATTGCTTCTAGCTACTGATCCATCATTTTATATCCTGCTCTGGCTGGTTACACCTCCAGGTCTAGCAAGAATGAAACCGATCTTGCAGGCCTGAAGTCTGCCCACCCTTGTTCAAGGAGCGGTCACACCTGTGCCTCCATGACACTGGACTGGGATGGTCCTGCGGTTGAAAGCATGCCCCCGCTGCCTTCACACAGCGTTGGACCGCCAAGGGCTGCGGTCTCCCGAGATAAGATCTCTGGGAGCAGCATTGTGAGAGAACAGCTTCTGAATCATGATTTTGCAGACAAACTGTCACCTGCCTTATCTCAAGCTAAACTTAAGAAAACAGATTTTAAGTGTGAACAGCCTGATAATTTATCTGCTGAAAGTTTGTGGCAGCATGAGAAGAATATATTGACACATCTGTGAAGTGAGCACTGCATTTCTGAGCCCTTGACAAGGAAGGGAAGTGCTTCTGGGGTGGATTGTCTCTAGTCCTGTATGGAGGACCTGTATGGCTACACATTACTAGACACGCAAGTTAAATGTCCAAGCCACTGTGTGTGGTTGGCCACATATTTGTCACCAAAGCAGAGAAAACGGTGGCCCCAGATTTGCAAAACATTTGCATCTGCTAATTGGCAGGCACAGAGGCAAATTTAGAATAAGGACCATCCTTATCAAAGACTGCAACCTGGTGACTTGTGTGTCAGTGTCCCCACTATCTTGGTGCTCAGCATCCAGGGCCGACTTCAGGGCCCCTCTGCTCATCCCTCCTGTGGTTCTTCACGTGGAGATGGATCGAAGAAGATGCCTTCAAAGAGGCCGGCCAGCCTGAGCGGCCAGGAGCGAAAGTAGTCTCCAAGACATTTTGAGATGGCTCCAGGTTATTGGAGGAAAGAGATCTATTTATTTTATTTATCTTAATATTTCTATACTGCCCCCTTGCCATAGGCTCTGGGTTTACAAGAAATTTAAACCAACAGTGATTAAGATGATTAAGTAAAGGTAAAGGTAAAGGTTTCCCCTTGACATTAAGTCCAGTCATGCCTGACTCTAGGGGGCAGTGCTCATCTCCGTTTCCTAGCCGAGGGAGCCAGCGTTTGTCTGCAGACAGTCTCCATGGTCATGTGGCCAGCATGACTAAACACCGAGGTGCACGGAACGCTGTTACCTGCCCACCAAAGTGGTACCTTTTCATCTACTTGCATTTGCATGCTTTAGAGCTGCAAGGTTGGCAGGAGCTGGGACGGAGCACGGGAGCTCACCCCGTGTGCAGATTCGAACCGGCGACCTTTCGATCAACCAGCCCAGCAGCACAGCAGTTTAAACCACTGCACCACCTGCAGTCCCTAAGATGATTAAGACAAGATGTTAAATAAAAGTGACATGAGCTCTACTCTGGGAAGGCCAGTGTGCCAGTGTGGCGTAGTGGTTAAGAGCATGGGACTCGGACGATCTGGGTTCTAGTCCCTGCTTGGCCATGGAGCCAACTGGGTGACTTTGGGTCAGTCACAGACTCTCTGCCCAACCTACCTCACAGGGTTGTTGTTGTGGGGATAAGATGGAGGAGGAGAATGATGTAAGCTGCCTTGAGCCCTTTGTAGGAAAAAGGCAGGGTATAAATCGAAAAATGAAAGAATGAATGAATGAATGAAGGCCTGTTGGAGGAAATATGCCTTACATTCTCTCTGAAAGGTGGCAGTCCGGGATATCGGGCATATCTCTCCTGGCAGACCGTTCCACAGTATTGGCAGCCCCTACACAATCCCTCTGGGAGTTGACGCTAATCTTGCAGAAGCAGCCTCCAGAAGATGATCCCAGAGAACCTTAGCTGGGGAGTTGGAATGCGCAGGCAAAACTACTTCTGAAGGCATCCTGGACCCAAGGCATGAAGGGCCTTCACGGTGATTACCAGCACCCTGCACTGTATCCCGAAATATGCAATACAGCCTACCTTGAAACCCTGAACGAGCCTGCTTCCTTCTGGCACATTGTCCCACAGCGAGTGCTGGAGAAAGTTTCGGAGGCCACTCCAGGTAGCTTTTGTGTGTGGACTGAGAAGGGGCGTCATTTGGTTCTTTGCTTCGGGCAGCAAAATATCTTGGATCCATCCTGGAAAGAGACACTGTCCTTTCCACAGGCATCTAACTAGAAAGCTGTTGTCTTTCACGCAGGACACCTGGGCCCTGTGGAGAGTCAGTAACTCTCCGACTGCTTGTGCAATTAACGATCTGGAGTGCTTCTAGACAAAGAAGTCCTCACATTTGGACAGTTCTTTGCCTATCCCTTCCCTTAATTAACAGATTGTGAGAGACCAGTGGAAGAAGGGGTGGAAACACCCAGGGAGGCTATGCATAGAAGACATCATTGCCTGAACATCTCCCCCCACCCCACCCCATCCCGGATCGTCAATGAAGGGGGCAGGGTGATGGCATGACAAAAGCCTTGTCTGGAAGCACCCCCAGGATCTGTCCTGCATACAAGGACGGAGCAAAGTTCCCAAGCCCTTCCACACAACCATCCCATCTTGGGTATCTCAAGCAAAGGAATTTTGGGTGGGAAGACATTCATTAGGCGGGTGCTTTTGTTTAATGACTGAGAACTGGAAGTCTTGCTGATCGACTGAGCCACTCTGAGAGCGACAATGGATCTAAACCTTTCTTCTGCTCTTAACTGACCACGAGTGCCTTGTGACTTGTTGGTGTGCATCTTTCCCGAGGCCAGAGGGGTGTGAAAGAGGGCAGAGGGTGGGGAAGAGAGTGTTTTGTCTGGCTCCTTGTTTATCTGACCTGTTTTTCTGGTCCCTTGTTTATATGACTGCCAACAAGGTAACCACACGGAGGAGGGGAGGGGAAGGATGCCCAGATCTGCTCTTGTGTCTTTAAACAACATTTTCATACACAGAGACTGGCAGCTGAAATGCACAGAGATAAGTTATTTTTATATGCTTCTACCTTTAAAGCGTGTTGGTACTTTAAAAGGATGGCTTGAACACCGGCCAAAATCACACCAGGTAGGGCTTACCTGCTGCAAACTGCAACGGTGGGCCAAAGGGAAGGCGTTGCATGATCAAGTCTTTACAGCAGCCCTGTGCAATCCAAACAGATCGAGAGGTATAATTCTGTGGGAACTAAAAGCTTTTGGCAGGAAGGGCTTGCATGTTTAAATGGCTCTGAAGGTTAAAATGGTTTTCTCCTGCACTTAGTACATCAGGAGGAGCAGTCTGGCCCGTTTCTCTCCTTGGGTTGCTCCTTGTCTCTGTGCAGGGGCTTGGTCAGAAGAGGGAACTTTCAAATGGTGATTTCTCCTCCTGCAGCTGGAAGTGTTGCAGCGTTGCCACGTGGTTGTGTCCTGGCAAATGCTTCCTCGGGCTGGTGTTGGAAAGAGGACCCTGCTGGGCTGGAAGCCCTTCCTTCTGAGGTGGCAGGCCGTTCTTAGTATTCTACATGTGGCACTTACACTGAAACCCTCCATATCTTTTTATAGTGATAGATTCCATTAAAACCAATGGGGCTTATTTGTAAGTAAATGTGCCTGGGATCAACCTGTTGTTTCCTCTCTCCTCTTCCCTTCTGCGGAGCGGGATTCCTGGAAAGGGAGTTCCGTGAGGCTCACCTTCAGCTGCCCTTGTGCTGCTACATGTAATGTGCTGTTATCTCCCTCTGATGCTCCGGGAACCAGCTTGCATGCCTCGTACCTGGCACGGGAAACAGCTGACACAGCGTTCTTTCCTCAGGGTTTTGCATTGCACAGGGGTCCTTGCCCATCGCAGCCTCTGAACGTGCAAAGGGTCCATGCATGAGCAACAGTTGTGCATGCTGGGTGCAGTTCATCTTTGATCCTTTCCACCCTCGGACAAAGGGCTGCAAAAGCAGGCAGGAACCACAATCAGTTGGATGGCAAAGCTGCTATTTTGGAATCTAGCCGTTCTCCTGTGCCTTAAGAAGAGAAACATCAAGGGTTGGATCCTGGTGAAAGCTTTCCTTGGAATCAGTGGGAATTGACTTAGCCATGCCTAACTGAAATCTCATGGATCTGATTCAGGACACTCTCCCTGTGTGAATTTTCCTGCAGTTTGGGGATGGGAAAGCTTTTCCTGTTGAATGTCTGCCTCTCACCCAGTTGTGACATACACAAAGCCACTTTGCCTGGAGTGAAATTTTGGCCTAACTAGCCAAAACAGTGGCACTTATTCTGACCAGTGTTCGCTGGTAACAACTCTTTCCTAGCATACTTGGGATTGTTGTAGACTGAACGCAGAGCAACCCGGTGTGGTGTTGTGGTTGAGAGCGATTGACTGGGACTCAGGAGGTCTGGCTTCTAGTCCTTGCCCAGCCATGAGTGACTTTGGGCCAGTCACAGACTCTCAGCCCAACTCACCTCACAGGGTTCTTGTCATGGGAATAAGATGGAGAGCAGCAGGAGGAGAAGGATGTAAGCTGCTTTTAGATAATAAGTAAAAAGTGGCACATAGGTCTAATAAATAAACAATGGGTTCTTCCATATGGGTTCTTCTACAGAGCTTTGGCGCCTCCCTAAAGGTTAGTTTTTATTGTCCCTTTTTTAGTATTTAGTGTTTCAACTTTGTTGTGATAGTTCTCAGTTTGGAGTGGCTTAGAAATTAATAATATCATGAAGGGATGTCTGAAGATGCATGCAAAATTGCAGCCTTCCCGTTTGATGTATGTATGCAAGCAGGGACCCAATCCTATTTATGGTCACCACTTCTAAATGGGAAAGGCATGATTTAGACAGGTTTGCCTTTAGTAACGGACACAAGTGGGTTGTGACAAGCAGGCCTGTGTTGGACCAGCTTGTGGAGGGCCTACACAAAGGCTCTGTGTGTCTCCTTCCTGTGCCTTTCACCTGTGGTATATACAGGAAAGGTGCAATTCTAAGTTGATTGTTGGATGATTTATTTATTTATTTATTTATTTAAATATTTCTATGCCGCCCCTTGCAACAGCCTCGGGGCGGCTCACAATAAATGAGAGATGTAGGCCTTTTTTCTGTCTCAGGATCCATCGGATTGTTCCCTGAGTCAAAGAGCAAGTAGCATGGAGAGAAATAAAGCTTTGTGCTTCGGTCCAAGTTAGCATGGCTGGTCCTATGCATGCCACGTCAACATGCTTCTGGTGTAAGATGTAGTTTGACTTTCATCAGGGTTTGCTTGGCTTTGGAAGATCTGAGCTCCCCGCCTCCCCCACCTTGTGCTGGAGTGAGACCTCATCCTGTATCAAACATGGTTTCAGAGGAAATAAGTTGGTGGCTGCATGGGGCAGATGCTTGCGCAAGGGTTGAAAAAAGGAAAGGAAATGCATCACCCAAAGCAGACGATCAAAGAGGATGAGGGACTGGCATTGGGCTAATTGGCAGGGACGGTGCACATTTCGAAATAATGGCTTCAGTCAGAATGATTGATTATGGCACAGGACCTGTTGCCATAGTGGGGAAGGTCGTGGCCAGGCGACCCACGTGCCTGCTAATTCCTGACGAGCAACTTCAAGTCCCCCGGACTCACTCTCCGTATGGCCTTTTTATCTATCTTCAGCGGTCTGCACCGAAAACTTGCCCGCCCTGTAACGCTTCTATCACTTCATGGGCTTTTAATTTCCCTTCTCCTCTGATTGAGGAAATTCCAGAAGCTACTGTAGGGAAGTGCCAGGGATCAAATGGGGCTCAGCAGCTGTCCACTTCTGCTTTCCTCGTCTAATTTCAGGTTCTTTATCCAATTTCGGCAACCTGCTTGTGCAACAAAAATGCTTGGCTTCAGACAACTTGTATGTTCTATTCTCTAGCGAAGGCAGTCGGCAGATTTCCCTCAGGATGAGCTGAAGTAAGTCCCTTGATCTAAACAAACATCCAACAGCTGAGCATTTCTCTTTGCACTGGCCACCCGTGCCATGGGCTCATCTGCTTCCACCAACACTCCCTTGTGCCGCACAGGCTTCGGTTCTTTCTCAGTTCCCTCTTCAAGGAACCTTTCGTGGTGCATGAATAACTGGGTTAGCTTCTGGTTTCAGCTTCATTTGAGCCTGGCCTGGCACAGCCTCATCCTATAAATGCATTTGCAAGGCACGCTTTCGCTTTCGCTTTCAGTTCCGTGTATTTTGGGTTCAGCTGACATGTGCAATAAGCAAGACTCACTCTTGCAGGTGTCTTCACAATATACATACTTGCTCCTCAAACTAGATCTACCAGCCCCACCTCTCTGTCTCTTTTAGGATTGGCATATTTCTAGTTTCTAGCTCCACTTCTCCGAAAATTCTACAGTGTATTTGTACTGGTATCCAACTGACATCAGCTCCTGGGTCCAGTCTGAGCAATAATTTTCTCATCTTAACCTACTTCTACTTCCACGTAGGCTTTTTTCGTTCTTTGTCTGGTCCTGCAAACACAGACTTGTGCTTCTCTTGCATTTTGAGGTTCCGCTCTTTCCTGTGTCTCATTCACTTCTCTCAGACATGCGTTCCTTTGATGTACATCCCTGTGAAGATGAGTGGCCTTTTTGCAGTCATAACCAAACTTTTCCCCTGATGGGCATGACAATATGTTGCTGTTTTCCTTTCCACACCGTTAACAGGTTTTTGGCTCCCTCTCTTCTGAGGCCAAGCACTCCACCTTCTCTCTGTCTCTGATTTGCTTCTTGACAATTCATTCCAGACATTTCTTGGAATTTGCTCTGCAATATTTTCATTTCTCCTTTGGACATCTCATAGGTCTTTGCTATTTTTAATACCTTTCCTAGGATCAAGTCCTTCTCCTGGAGTAATTTTAGTTAGATTCCATTAATAGTCTATCTTTTATAATATCGTAACTGTCATGCAAAGCACTATCTTTAGCTATTAGGCATAATTGTTTGAATTGTTCATGTACTGCTTCTGGTGTCCACTGATACCTTCATAAAAAAGTTTGTGTCGGAGACACTTTTTCTAGGTTAGTCGTAATCTTCAAACAATGGCAATCATTCTGTAGTTTTCTTTCCGTCTTCTCCAGATTTCTCTGCCTTTTCCCCCAACGCTTTTCTAAACCTGTGTGCAGTTACTTGTTTTTCAGAATGCTTTTCTACTCCTGGGCTTGCAAAACCCAGGAGTTTTAGTTCTGTGAATGCCCTTCACTGGGCCTGCATTTCAACATGGTTCCCCTTGCCGGAGTCCATAGGAGGCGCGGGCGTGGTGCTGGAGAGGGGCCGCTTTTATTCTCTCCTGTGATATTTGCAACATTTAGCTCAACTCATTCACCTTTGGACATCATATTCCATCTCTGGTCTCTCACCAGCAGGCACCATTTTGTCCCTTTTCTTGTTTGTATTTTCGTCTTTTTGTGCCCCTCTGGAAGCCTGAGAGAATGCATCTTCAGCCACTGTATTTCTATGCATTATGATCTATTCCTTTAAATCAAAGGTGTTGAGTGGGTCCCAGAGGTCCCAGTTCAGCTCTTTGGGGCTCGGCACAGGGCCCACATCCCTCATTCGCCCGTCATCGGTACCTTCCCACATTCTGTGTGTTTCCCCCTTCATTCTAAAAGGTTTACGTGTGTTAAGCTACATGTAAAAAAGTGCCCGCGGAGGTGACGGGGGGCAGATCAGTTATAATTAACTTTTCACTAGTGCCCTTCGGGATATAAAGTCTGTGAATGGGCAGAATTACTGAGAGCAGCGACACCACTGGGAAAAAAATACCGGGGGAAAGGCTTGTCCCACATCAAGTTGATTTTCTCAAAGCGTTCTAAGGACATATCTCATATTAACTCTCTCTGCCTAAACTGTTCTTGTTGTTAGCCGCCCCGAGGCTTTTTTGCAAGGGGGCGGCATATAAATTTGGAAATAAATAAATAAACCTATTTCCTCAGAAGTAAACATCCTTTTGGATTTTGATGCAGTACACTTTCAAGTAAACATATGTGGGGTCAAATATTTCTTTTAAGTCCCAGTTTATGCTTCAGTTATATGTGGAAATTACCTTTCCTGCAAGCAAACCTCAGGAATCCAGTGTCTGGGGAAGACATGGGAAGAACAAGCTATTTGTCTGCCTATTTATTTATTAAATCTATACCCTGCCTTTTTTATTACAAAGAACTCAGAGCAGGTTGCATTATACTCCTGCTGCTGCTGCCAATCTTATCCCCTGTGAGGTAGGTTGGGCCGAGAGTCTGTGACTGGCCCAGAGTCACC
The DNA here is from genome assembly GCA_023646645.1 of Varanus salvator macromaculatus. Classification (NCBI taxonomy): domain Eukaryota; kingdom Metazoa; phylum Chordata; class Lepidosauria; order Squamata; family Varanidae; genus Varanus; species Varanus salvator. The sequence goes on from JAIXND010000762.1 coordinate 5,548,526, forward strand.
CAGTTGGCTCCATGGCTGAGCGGGGACTGGAACCCTGATCACCCAAGCCCCAGTCCCACACTCTTAACCACTGCCCCACACTGGTTTGGGGCACTGGGCCCATCCAACTCTGCTGGTGATCCTCGCCCCTGAGAGCATCCCTTGCGAAAAGCGATCCGCCACGAGGAAAGTGGCACCTGTGCCACTGAGCCAGTGATGCTGGACCGGCCACAGGGACTCGAAGGCGCTCCGCCGCTGCATGTAACGGGCTGCAAGCTGCAAGCTTTGCAGGCGCTGGGTTCCTGCCCTTTGCCAGAGCACAGCCTATTCACGTGTCCCACCCCAAAATGCTGCTGATGCGAGGAGCTTCGCCAGCAGGCATGTGAGCTGCAAGGAATGGCTTCCGACAAATAGCTTCCTTGTGCGGGGTCAGGCAGGCACCGGATTCGGCCAGTGCTGCGGTTCTCAGAGGAGAAACCCTGCCTTGGCTTCTGAGCGGTTTCTTGTAGGAGAGCAACAGAGCAGTGGTGCGGTGATGGACAGGATGGGAGTTGCGATCTCATGTACGCCGAGCGTGCCGGGCGGGAGAAGGCCCAGGCAAAAGAACTGAGGGCCGACCTGCGTTCAAAGACATACCCTGAGTGACTTGGGAAAGTTGCGACTTCTGTCCTACCTTGTAGGGGTCTTGTGGACTTCCCCATCTCAAGTCCCAGTCAACCTGGCAAACTTGAACTCTGGCTAACATTCAACTTTCCCCCCTGATTTCTTTTACCTACATGCCATGTTGCTTTTGGATTGCAGGAGTCTGAAGGGGCTACCCAGTCCAACTCCTGCTTAGGGCTAGGCTATAAAGAAACGCCAGAAGGAGAACCTGGGCCTTGGTGTGGTCCACCAACAAACCTCTGGACAGTGGACTGGGCAGACAGAGCCATGAATTACCTAGTCACAGGTGAGGCACGATCATCGATGCAAAATAAGTGAATGTGACTGGGTTTGGACCACACTGAACAGCTGCGTATGGATCGAGTGCTGGTTCTCATTGAACTGCAGGTTAGCATCTTGTCTGAACCCAGCTGAGTGAAAACCCATAGTTCACAATCCAGCAACAAACCATGTGCTCGTTACATGGATTGTTTGTGGTTAGAACACACACAACACGATAATTCATGTTTCAGAAACAACCCATGCTGCAACAGCAACACAGTCTTGAGTGCGGGTTCTTGTGTTATCCGAACCCGGTCAGTGACTTATTCCGCCCCACCAACCGCATGCCAGTCACATGTCCGGGAGACTGGCATAATTACCTTTGCCAATGTGATTAGTTGGTTCTTACAAACCTGGCCAAGTTGTCTTGTTGCTATGGGCAACAGTCCACCCATAAACCATGGGCTGTGGTAGGGTTATGTACTTGGAAGGGAGTGTGGGAAATAAGACACTATGGAAGCCTTTCTCTCTGCAAACCAGATCACCGTCTTCACTGAGGCATCTACTGTATTCTCCTCTCAGAGAAGCTGCCCTTAGCTGATCTTGGGATATTCCCTCCACATGGCAGCCGACCCCTTTCGGAAGGCTTCCTGATGCTCTGAGCAACATGGGGAGCTGCAGAGAGGAGGGGATGGGGAAAGGGTGTCTCCATGAGAGCAGTTGTACACCCCTACGTCGGGACCTACCCTATTATTTCTACGCATGCTGCTATGCACTGATGTAACTTTTTGGCAACCCTGCGTCCTCTTTCATCCCGCTTTGGGTGAGATCCCTAAAGTAGGTTCATTCCACGGAAAGCTGGTTTGCCTGCCTCTGCGGATCCTCCCCAGAATGTGTAGCCACACGGAAGAATTCGACATGTCTGCCCAAATGGACCTCAGACCTTGGTCCAAATCGGAGACCCCCGGTGGCCTGTTCCCCAGGGACGGATCATCTGGTGTTTCTGGGGGGAGGAAGAAGCAGGCTTGCAGTCTCTCGTGAGACCTTTCGGCGTCAGCCACTGGAAAAGACGCCTTCTGCAGCCTCCCTTCCCCAGGAAGTCCCACCTGCAACCACGGTGCGGCTGCTCATTCCCTTGCATGTCCCTCGGGGGGGGGGGGCTGGGGGGAGCAACACCGGCTGCTCCTCTGTCTCCTGCCCTTTGCATGCAGACGGCAGCCGAAGAGCCACGGCGGCCGTGGGGAAGGGTAGCGCAGTGCTGGGAAGCTGTGCCTGGGCTACGCGTCCCCCTGCAGGCATTGGGTGGGCCTTGGCAGAAGCCCACTGATGCTGGCCCTGCCCACATCCTCTGGGGGCACAGAGTCCTGCCATGATTGCCCCTGTGACATCTTCACCAGCTTCTGCCGCCCGGCTCCAAGGAGCAGTAACTTGGATGGAACAGAAACCCACATCTGTCTCCTACTCCTTGATCCGATCGTCTGGGGAAAAGTGTAGCAGTGACAATCTTATTCCTTTTTTAAATAAATTTTCTCATTTATTTCTACAAAGTAACATTAAAAACATCAATCATTTAAGACATTGGACATACTGGATCAGCATCTTACTCTTTTTAACAGTCCATAACCATATTCAAATCTACGCAAGTCCCGTTTCTCTAGCCAATAGTAGAGAGAGTTCCAAGTCTGATAGAAATATGTATCCTTCGTCTCCTTCAGAACAGTGACAGTCTTATTCTGAGTGCAAGCAGCTAGGAGTATTAGTTCTGCCACTGGTTTTCGGACGAGTTTCTCTCCCACCGCTCCCTGCGCCCAGCAAATGCATGTAGAATTTAAAGGTTAAGCGAAGTGCCTTAAGAAGCACCCCAGAGGTACTTCACGGCCGTGGGTTTGCAGGGGATTCTAAACTGCAGTCTCTTGTAAAGACAGAAAAGGCAGGGGTGCTTCTACCTGTTAAGATTCCCTGAACTCTTTTCATTTGTGAGCTGTTTTCCTTTTCATTCAAACAGGACAAGTGGACTCCTCCAGGGTCAAAAGTGTGCATTTTAATGCATGTTTTTTTAAGTGTGCACAAAAGAGTTAAAATGTATATCTTTAGAAAAATGTGCATTTTAAGGAGCACATTTAAAAAAAAAAAGCATTTTGAGTGCAATTGGAAGCATAGTAACGTATGACTCAGTGTGTCCACACCTGGCGCGCTCAGTCCAATTAAGCACGGCAGGAGTGAGGGAAAAAAACCCTATTTTTATTCTCGAGCATAAAGGTTGATCACAGCAAAACGGCACTCAACCCTGAGTCCCCTTGTATACCTGATGACCAGGTTAGAAATTCCTGCTGCAATTGCTGATTGGCACATTGGAATGCAGGTGATTCCTGCACTCACCTGGGAGGCTGGGCTACCTGGAGGTTGAGCTGAGAGCTTTTGGCAGGAGATTACTCAGTCTCTGGCCATGTGTCATGCTCCAATTCAGGTTGACAATGCTTGGGACGTGATCCACCTGCACAGGTTTAAAGCTGTGGTATGTGGCCAGGTATGTCCTTTGAAAAAGGCATTCACCCAGAGTTGAGAACAGAGGACGTTCTGATGCAGCGGATACTGAAATGAAATCCTCACACGCTCCTAATCTCTCATCCCACAAGGGCAAGACTCTATTGCCTAAGGGAGAAATCCCTGCCCTCAATCCATGGAAACCTCCAAACCTGGAGACCTAAGTGCAGCCTGTGGGCCGAAGGGGATGTAATCATGGTGACCCCACGCTCAGCCTCCTTTGCACATCTGGACAAAGTGAGCAGGGGACAGAAGGGGGCGGAGAGACCAGCCAAACCCAGCATTTGTCCTCAGCCCCATCTTGCTCCCTTCGTCACCCCCCCGCCCCGTACGCCCCTTTTCTCCCCTCCTTGTGACCTTGTGGGAGGCAGCCGGAGAGGTTTATCAGCTATGAGGAGGGTTTGGCCTTCAGTCCCAGCTCAAGGACCGCAGGAACTCAGGGCTGGGACTTCGACCAGCCCTATGACACAGCAGTGTTGGGAAGCCATGGGGTTGCTCCCGGGTGGCGTGTCACTGAGAAGGGGAAGTGCAGGCCAGCCGTGGTTCAAATGCTCACAAGGACCTGCCCTGATGGAAACCGGGTGCACGGCCTGCAGTGGAATTTCCAGAGCACTTGCTAAATTAGCTGTTCCAGGTCTTTGATCATGTTTGCTGGATCTGACGCCCCTGAATTTCCTGGATTTTTGCCCATGTGTGCTTCACCTACTGAAGCACATGCTTCACCCAGTCCCCTTGGAATCTTGCTGCCTGAGTGTTTTCGTCTGAAAACCAACCGTTTTGACAAACAGGTGTCCTTAAGTGTTAGAGTCCTTTAAAGGGACATGCATGTGTTTTAGACCCCGCTATAAGCTAGCAAATGCATGGTTTTTCCTTCTCTGAGCTCCAGATCTTTTTGTCCCTCATACCTCCCCTGAGATGCACCTGGCTAGACAGCTGCCAAAGTCCCGTCCTCCTGGCCCCCGGGAATTGCTTCTGCTCTTCACCCCTGCAACCTGCTCCGTCACCTGCTGCTCAGTCTGGCCCCGTTAACTAGCTCTGGGTGTGAGAAGGCATGCCAGGAGATGCCCCGGCTCCCTGTTTGCCAGACAAGCCAGTGGGAGCTGTGAAGAGGAAGAGGAGGAGAAGGGGGTGGCTGGTTGCCCTGGTGCCGAGGAGGTAGACACGTGAAGGAGGAGACCCCTTGGAGGAGCTTGGCCAAGGGCCCTCCAAAGCCTCGGACTGGCACCATTCCCACTTGCTGTTCTCTCTTACTACAAGCTGGAACTGCAACAAAATGGTGCAGTGTAGCGTATTCTTCATCTGGGTTCCATCATCCCATCCAGGGCGCTGGGATGTGAAATTAAATTAAGCAGACTGCAAATGAAGAGAGGGGGGTTTTTTTAAGTGATCTAGCCAATTTTGCTCTTAAGGGTTAGGATTTAGCAACAGCAATGAAACCCCACAACTTTTTAAAAAGATGGGCCCACAATGTTTCATTCCAAAGGAATGCATGTAGAAGCAGAAGGACATGTGGATAAGCACAGATCCTTTTCATGTGCTGAAAAGCTAAGCAATATTTTGAACATACTTTCACAATGGTTTCCAAAGTGGAAAAGAAATCTATTGTAGGAATTATTAAATACTGTGTCAAAGGTACCAGTGAGACCAGAATATGCGTCTCATGGGTCTCTTAATATATTATGTTTTTAATATGTCCTCCTATTTTTAAAAGTATCATCCCCATATATTTCTATGGGAATGTTGAATATTTAGAGCAGATCCCTTGAAATAAGTGAGACATACATTGGTCTTGTCTAAGTAAAGCCTTATTGATAAGACTACTTGAAGGATGGCTACATTAGAATCTGAGCTGATGTACATGTGGCTGAAAACCTTGTATAGCATCCAGGTACTCTCCTCAGACCTTGGAAATGAGCTGCGGATTACAGCTGGGTGCCCATTTGGTGGCAAAGCGAGTGTGTTTTTGTGTGGAAACAGCCTTTTGAAGTATAAGTTGCGGTGATGGAAGCTATTCTGGGGCTTTGAAAAGTTCACTTGCAGAGCTCCAGAAATCTGTGAAATGCTGCTTTGACTTGGGCTTATCATTTCCATTATCCTGATGGAATTCAGTGGGCTTTGGGGGTACTTTATTTTGGCTGTGTGGTACATGGAAGAGATGATGGAATGAGATATTATTATTGCCTTGCATTTATATCCCACTTATTTTAAGAGTGCTTCTGGGCAGAGAGCTCCTGGCGATACCAATCAAAAGACCTCGAGCTCCCTTATTTTCCCTCCTAAATGGATTTCTCTGTAGTCAGAAAAAAGACAGAAGCGCCGAAAAACAGGAGCAGGCCGCAAATGAAAGGTGACAGGGCCGGCCCAAACATTGGGTAGCTCGAGGCAGAGGCTGCTTTCCTGACTTCTGGGAAATGCAATGACTGCATATACTTCACAGAAAATTAAAGCCATGGTTAATCATGAATGACATGATCTGTTTCTGAAAAGTCTGCAGTATTATGAAGCGCTCACTCCTAAACTGACGCCCGCACGAAGCTGATCAGATACATCCTTCCTTCTCTCCCAGCTGCCTTCCCATTTTCCATTCACTTCTTCTTTCACGGGGATGGTAAATACTGAATTCCTGCCCTTGACTCTGTCACTTCAATGCTTGCATAGGCCCAATAAATTCTTTAACAGGGTAAAGTTTTATTCAGCATGCGTATGGGTGACGCCTCATGAGACCTTAAGGCTCTTTGATAGCTCTGGAGAGAGCAATGATTTTAATTGCTTTTTCCCCGCAAGAAACACCGTGAAGTCACTCCCTCTAATAACAGTTATCTAATATTACCACAAGATTCAATGTCAAATAGAACCAGGTGAAGAAATTGGAGTTCCACCTGGATGGAATCGACCAGCCCCATCTCTCCAACATTTTACTGGAATCTGTGCTGGGCACAGGGCCAGATATGATGCACTGGTGCAGCTCTTATAGAATCATAGAATTGTGCCATTGGAAGGGGCCTGGCAGGCCATCAGGTCCAACCACCTGCTCAGTGCAGGAGTAAAGTCACCCATCCAGGTTTCAACCAGGCCTGACCCTGCTTAGCTTCAAAACTTAGGCAGGATCAAGCACTTCAGGCTATATGGAAGCTTATTTCATTAATCATGATCTGCCCGGTGTGTTTGTCAAGGGGAAGGCAATCATTTTTGCATCCTGTCCTTCCCTCTACAAGCACCTGGTTAAACAAGCTTGGCTGCTCCTCACTTTATTTAGGTCTTCTCCATGCATAAGCAGGCATTCTTCAAACAATGCATCACGGGCAACAACCCTGCAGCCATGCCAACGTGGGATATGTGAACTCGGACTAGGATGTTCCCCTCTGAGCTCAAAGATGGTGGGAAGACTTTCTTACCAGGAATTTGGAAACTGCATGCCAGGTTTCCCCAGCTTGGTACTTTCCATGCCTGTGGCAGGCAATATATTTTAAGCGAGCAACATGCTCTCCAGTGGAACCAGGGAGTTGGCTGATGTTCTGTGGAAAAGATCCAGCTTAAAGCCCCTCCTCTCCTGGGAAGTCACACTGTGCTCCACCTGCTTTGGGCAGGGAGAGGGATGGAGCTCTCAGCTGGGCTTGTGGGAAAGTGACTCAGGCGGTACCTACAGGAACCCGAAGACAGGTGTGTGCATGTGGGGGGGGGGGGTCGATTAGGCAGCACCAGGTCCAGAGGTTGCCCTTCCCAGGCTGTGTAACTGTTTATGCTCAGTGTTGAAGCTTTGCCGGTACTGGAGAGAAGGTGGGTGCGCAAGAGCAGGAAAGTGTAGATACCAAAAGAAGCTCTTCCGTTAAGGGAAGGCCTCCGCGTACATAGATGGGGACAGAGCGCTCATGCCTGCTAAGCATGGGCAGCTTGCATGGATCCAGCCCCTCACATGCAGGGTTCCTTTTGCAAATATTCAGGGCTCTACATCACCCTCCAGATACCCAGTTTTTGGAGGGTGCTGCCGAGAGGGGGCCTGAACCTCACCCCGTTCACCCTGCTCAGATAGATTCATCTGACCCTGAGGAGGAGAGACAGCCAGCGGGAGCAGCAGTTCAAGGTCACCCTGTGAAGTGCCTCAGGCAGGGCATGAGGATCGGTCTGCTCTGGAAGGGGCAGAAGGGCTTTCAGGGTGGGAAGAGGAGAGACTGTACCCAGTCGGGATGCAACGAGAGGAGCTTGCTGCGCAAATGGGTACCTCAGGCATTTAGACCTCAAGCAGAAAGAGCTGCCCTGAGGGTGGAGCGGGATGGTTTACTGCAAGAGAAGGAAGAGAGGGAAGTGACCAGCTCATGATAGGCAGGATGAGCCCAGTGGGAGCCCTTCCCACGTGTATCTACCCTCTTGATCTTCTGCTCTTGTTTCCGCTAACTTGCCCGAGAAGTGGAGAGCCAGCGAGCCAGCAGACTGCAGCACCTCCATTCTCTGGGCCAAGGAACAGGTTGTGATGGTGCAGAAGAGGATTACATCCAAAGGCTGCTGTCCGAGGCCCCTGCTGGCCCTCCACGATCCCCGACTGTGCCTGCCTTGGCACTGGTACTGCAGCTGCCCATGTCAGATTCCAAAGGCGAGAAACAACTAAAATATCAAGTCAGACAAACGTAGAAAGGTAGATGTTCCTTCTGGCTGCCAGCACATGCACAACTGATGTGCATTGTTATTATTCTTAATTTTGGTTCTGTACTGCCCAATGAAGGCTTCTAGGAGGTTACAGCAGCACGTAAAATATAAAATACGGGAAAGAAGAAAAGCATTGTAAAAATGGAAGGTTAAAAAGCAAAACATATAACTGGTTTTAAAGGTACAATAGTTTATATCAAATTAAATCATGAAAATTGTTTAAGCAGCTGACTTAACCCTTGATATAATATTCAGCTAATTAAATGCCCTATGATAGAGGACTATAGTCTTACTATGGTGCAAAAAATTAGTTAGATTGGTGCCAGGCAGGCTGCATGGGGAGGTTGTTCCACTCTGGGGAGGGGAAAACCACTGGAAAGACCCTTCTTGTTGCCACCAGCTCAGACGTGGCAGTTGGAGGCGGCCCCCTGTTCTTGACTGTACCCTCCAGGTGGATTGTGGTTCCCTCAGGCCTTGTGGTTCGAAGCCATGTTGGGATTGGTAGGTTAAAGACGGCACTTTGAATTGGGCTCGGGAGTATAAAGGCAGCAAGTGAAGCAGAACTGGTGTTGACATTCAAACAGTGCAGTCCCCGTTGATAATCTGCTGCTGCATTTTGCACAAACTGCAAAATGCTCTTCAAGGGCAGTCCCATGTAGTATGCACTGTAGTAATCTAGCTTAGAGATTATTTAGCGTAAGTAGCAAAGAGTATGGACAGCTATATCCATTAGGAAACTCTGGTCTGTTGGGGCTACATGGCAGCAGTGGATGAGGCAAAACCTGGACAGGAATTAGGCATTTGGGGGCTGTGGGAGTCCCTCCGTTAGCATGCAAAGTGCAGGCTGAGTTAGCTGTGTTAAAGTCCTTTCAGCTTGATTGCCAAACTTCATTTCAGAAAAGCTCTGGCATTCTCCAAAATACAACTTCCTGGCATTTCTCAGAGGAGGGGAGGGGGACTCTGCAGCTTTTAATACTTCAGACATCACCTTCTATTTCCAAGGTTCAATATTTAGCATTGTTTTCATTTTCATATGAGCTAGACTGCAAGCTTAAGGGTTCATGAGTTCAGACAGCATGCAATTTATCTGAGCCGGTTCAAAACTGTTGAAGCCAAATCATTTTTGTAAAGATTCTAGCTAAACCAGAAGTGGATTAGAGAGTGATAAAGTATTGGTGCATTCCAGACATGCATTGAACCCATTTTTAATGGCTCAGCTGATAGCCAAATATATGCAAATGTATTTGCATGTAGAGGTTAGTTTTGCTTGGTGTGGAACTTGGATCATGTTGGTGCAAAATCTAGATTTATTGTTTTTGAAGCTCGCACTGATGGGGCTCCTGAATGTGGCTCTGTTCGTGCTGAGCAGAAATTTCTCTCCGGTGTTTTCAGTTCTTCAGCATCGCAAGGCCAGGGTATCTGCCATTTTGTTATCTTGTACAACAGTTCTTTGCAATATCCCACAAATCTCCAGAGAAGCTGAGATAAGAAATGGGTTTATTTGCTGAAGAGCGATATGGAGAAAATGTGACATGTAATGATGGGTTGGAAGGGGGGAAGAAAAGATGGCCCAGAAGAGCTTTGGGGGTTAGCCTCCACTCAGAACTTGGAAGTTACATTTCCAACAACTTTTGATTAAAAAATAAATTCTGGTTCCTAGCAGACTCGGAAGGGTAGAGGAGTAATGAAGAGCGAAAGCTCTCTGCTCCCTCCTGTAAAAGCAGCTTATAAACACTTAGGCGTTAGCCTGGAGGTGTCGAACCAAGGCTGGCAGAACAAACCCAGCCCTCCTGGGATTCCAAGACGCCTCTCTGGCCCCCAACCACTTTCCCCTACCCTGCGCTCATTTGGCGATCGTCTCACTTTGCGTGCCTCCCACCTGCTTATGCTTGGAGGGCTAAAAGCCTTTCCAAAATTCCTGCCTGCAAGAGCTTTATGGAAAAGTGGACTGCTGTTTGTGGCATTTTTGTCCCTGCCTTCTTGCCGTTATTCCCTGCCCTCCATGGGCACCAACAGCTGCCCAGGTTTGACCCTTCGACTTTGGGCAGCCCAGCTAGAAGGACTGCACTTGTGAGACGGTCTGGCTTCCTGAAGGCGTTGCGTCCAGCGTCTCTGGTGTTCTCAGCCACCCTCCCCACCTTAAGGTTCGCATCAAGCCTTGTGGAATTCTATGACAAAGTTCCGGGGTGGCTCGATGGAGGGGACGCGGTGGATGTGGCTTACCTGGATTTCAGCAAGGCCTTTGACAAAGAGCCGCATCATATCCTGGTTGAGAAATTGAGGAGTTTTGGGATAGACCAATGCACTGTCCGATGGATTAGGGCATGGCTGACAGACTGAAAGCAGAGGGTTACTATTAGTGGGGAATCATTGGGATGGCGGCCAGTGACAAGCGGGGACCCCCAGGGCTCAGTCCTGGGACTGATCCCGTTCAATCTTTTCATCAATGACCTGGAGGAGGGGGTGACGAGTCTGCTGATCAAATTCTCAGATGATACTAAAAAAGCGGGGGGCACAACAACTGAGGAGTAGGTACTCTGGATTCAAAAGGATCTGAACAGACTATGGAAGTGGGCAGGAGACAACAGGGTGGTGTTCCATGTGGATAAGGGCAAGGTCTTGCACTTGGGGCATAGGAATGGGTACAGGTTAGGGGACAAGTGGCTGGAGAGCAGCACTTGTGAAAGGGATCTCGGGTGCTGGTCGACTGCAGGCTAAACATGAGCCAGCAGCATGACGCGGAGGCCAAGAGGGCGAATGCCACCCTTGGTTGCATAGCCAGAAGCCTGGCTTCTAGATGGAGAGAGGTATTACTGCCACGCTGTACGACTCAGGTGCACTCACAGCGGGAATATTGTGTTCAGTTCTGGGGCCCTCATTACAAAAGGGGTATAGCCAGGTTGGAATCAGTAAAGCGAAGGGCCACTAGGATGGTGGCTGGTTTGCAGGGGAAGCCACATGAGTAGAGATTGAGGGAGCTGGGTCCTTTCAGCCTTGAGAGGACCTTTTCAGCCTTGAGGGGACCTGTTAGCGACATACAGGTATGAGAGAGGGTGCCACTCAGAGGTGGGTCATGACCTTTTTTCCCCTGCAGTGGAAACACAGGACGTGTTCCAACGGAGCAAAGCCCAGGAAACCAAGATTTAGGGTGGATGCCAGGAAGTACTTCCTGACAGGACCCCGAGGGTATGGAATGGGCTTCCACGGGAGGTAGTTGAGGCCCCATTGGTGAGGGTGTTCAAGGATAGGCTGGACATGCACATGGTGGGCATGTCATGAGTGGAGCCGGCTGGAGTCAGGGGTCAGACTAGATGCCCCGGGAGGCCCCTTCTGACTCGCTCTTTTTCTATGGTTCTATCTAAGAGCAGAAATTTACCGGAACTGAACAGGGCCGTCAAGGACAGGACATTTTAGATGACATTTCTTCAAAGGGTGGCCCTAAGTTGTGGACAACCTGATGGCACCTAAGCCATATACCATCACTATCACAGAAATATTATCAAATTATAAACATCGCATCAGTAGCCCAAACTACTATAAAGGGGACAGTTTTACAAGAATAATCCAAAAGAACACTTAGCAAATGCTGTTTAACAGCCGTGTTTTAATCAGGCATTGAAAGAAGCATAATCTCTACCCCATACCTGGAACTAAACCCCACTGCATTCGGGGAAATTTCCCTGCCTCCTTATGTAAGTCCTTCTTCCTGCTTTCTCCATCCAGGTAGTTTTCAGCTACCGTGATTCACCTTTATTGAGCATGCTGGCTTTGGCTGATGGGCATTGCAGTCCAAAGCATCTGGGTGGCCCCAAGTTGGGAAAGGCTTGCGTTGGTCTGCCAAGCCCCATTTGGAGCAGGGGGGTGGAGTGCGGTTTCTACAGCTCTGTTTTGTATGCACCTCACAGGTGCGGTTTCATGGGGAGCTTCCAGGGGAAAGTTTCCCTGCCTCATTAACAAAATTTTACAGGCAGTCCAGATGTTATCATCTCACCACCAAACATCCTGCAGGGAGGGAAAGAAGGAATGGTTTGTTTATTTAAAGTATTTCTATCCCACCCCTTAGCAAGCAAACAAAAAACCAAACACTGAGGGCACCTGGAGCTGCTTAAAACCAATCAAAGAGCTAGACAGCTCCTGCCTACAGGCTTACAATCTGAAAATGGCATGGCACGAAAGGAAAGGGCATGGGGAGGGAAGAAGAAAAATCAAGCAGAATTTCATTAGGGCTGCTGGACTGCCTCTGCTACTCCTCCATCTCCTGTGCAGTCCAACAGGAGCAGGTCCTGGTGGTCTTGGCAAGTCACCGCTGCCCAAAGCCATTTGATGCAGCCTGTCTGAAAAGACCCCCACACATTCTCAGCCCATCCCTTCTCCCCTCTCCCTGAACCGAACAGAAATGCACTTAAACACAACAGAGATTTCCCAGAATAGCAAGACTTGTTCCTTGCCAACGTTGTCATAGAAGCCGAGCATCCTCATAATCTGTTATTTCATGATTATTTTTTATAATTCCTTGGAAACTTTTGTCATTATCCTAAGCCTCTCAAGATGGGTGATTTCATTTTGTTCCATCTTAAGGTCAAAGGCAACTCTGAAAACTATTTCAAAATGAAAGACGAGGCATTTTCTGCCATACCGGTGCCAATACATGTGCAATGAGGCAACGGCCCGTCTTATCCATTACTGGCTTTTTGCGCGAGCTGAACCCAAGCTCACCCTTGACATCATCCTGTGTTGGGATCTTGGCCAGATCCGTGTGTTTTCTCCTCCTGATGTTATTCCAAATTTTTGCAAAGTCTAGGATAAGCTCTAACTTTTGCAACTGTCTGCAAGGGGAAGCACCAATTTCATGAATATGAAATTCTCTGTCTCTCTGTCTGTGTGTAGCGGGATTATAGATATATAGAGTTGGAAGGGACTTCAAAGGTGATCTAGTCCAACCCCCTGTTAATCTGTAGAAATGGCTTCCCTGATAAGCGATCATCCTGAATCTACTTAAAAAGCCCTAAGACCTGCTCACCAGCTCCCAAGGCATGGACAGAAAGCTTGTAGCACCAGGATGTTTCTCCTAAAGTTTAGGCATATTCTCCTTTCATGTCATTTGGTTAGTTTGGGTCCGACTGTGTACATTTGCTCTCTCATCTGTGCCAGATATCCTTCAGATCTTTGATAAGGATCCTTCAGATCTTTGATAATATTGCTTATTATTACTTCTACATTGCATGACATTGCTTATTATTACTTCTACATTGCATTACTTCTACATTGCAAAGACACCCAGCGAGCTTCATGACTGAGTGGGGACTAGAATATGGATCTTCCAGGTCCCCAGTCCAGTGCTCTAACCACTAGGCCACAGTGGCTCTCTCTGTATTACCCCGTAATCATTTCTCCTCCAAGTGAAACTCTCCCAGTCTTTCAACCTTTCCTCATAGGAGTAGGTCTCCAGGTCCCTCAGCACCTTTGCTGTCTTCCTCTGGAGAGGTTCTAATTTATTAATACTTTCTTCAACTGAAGTGCTAAGGTTGTATCCTTATTCTCAAACTACTGTTCAGGAGGCTCATTTCAACTAGCTTTGAATGGAACTATGACCCCCCACCACCACCCCTGAACAAATTTTGCAAAACTGTTTGCAGGCCAATATTCTACTTATTTGTTTATTTACTTACTTATTATATTTCTATCCCACCTGTCTCCCATTGTGGAACTCAAGGTGGCTCCAAGAGGAGCCCAGGTGGTCTCCCCTCCAAGCTCTGGCCAGCCCCAGTCCTGCTTAGCTTCCAGAGGAGGGATGATTTCTGTGCCTTCAGACTAAGTTTGAAGTGGGGGCTCAGAAGTAGTCACCAGTGCTCTTCCTGGCTTTTCTAAATTCCCCAGAATGACCCAAGTCCAGAGCAATTCTGTTACGGCGAGGGACATTCTAAATGTGTGTGTGTGTGTGTGCGTGTGCGTGTGTGGGGTGCCCACATGGGTACATTTTATGTCTGCCAGTGGGAGCCATATCCCTGCAAAAGCCCCCATGTGCAAAATAATCTCTCTTTCACCTTGTTCTGGGCTGGAAATATTGGAGCAGAGAAAATCTTTCTTGTGCTGGTCTGAGATTCTCCGCACTCCAAGACATGGGTCTTCCCAAGCCATGCCACACCCCGTGCTGACAGGGGACACTGGGAGTTGTACCTCAACACCCCTGGAGGGCGTCAGGTTGGGGAAAGCTGGACTACCCCATAAAAAACACCCATTCATTGATTTCTGTGATGTGCAGGGGGGTACGGGGGGCGGCTCTCCCTCGCTTTCCTTTCCAAGGGAAAATAGTGCAAAATCCCACTGGACGCCTGCAAAATTAGGACCTAGTCCCTAATGAAATGCATGAGCTGTAAAACAAGACTAAGGAGTATGATTTCTATCATCCTTATTAGTCATATTATGACTTCTGTGCAGTAGCGCTTTGGAGTCCAGCCAACGCCTTGAAAACAAAACCAAAGAAAGCAAACCGGGTGGAGCGTCGGCACTGCAAGACCTTCGCCCCGATGGCCGTTGACCTGCTGCTATAAGGGAGATTCTGGGAGAAGGATTGTTCACAGCTAAGATTGATATTGTAAGTGAAAGTCCCATCCGGATCAGCCTGTTCCGTGACAGGCGGTTTGCCCAGGGCGCCCGGAGAGCCTTCCGGCTCCGAGAAACTTCGGCCGTGTGTGCCGTTAACTTGCTGACATTGCAAAGGCTTCTCTTGGTCAGAGCTCTTTGGGAGATGGGGTACCCCATGCGCCCTCTTAGGGACTTCCTCAGAGTTGCGGCCCTGGGGGAACGGAGGGTGAGTGGGGTGGGGTGCCCACGGATGCTCTAAGTCCCTTCCCTGACTCCCCCCACCCACGCCCCTCACAGTCTTTCACTTTTGGAATTAGAAGGGAAAACATGCAGGAAAGATTCAGTCCAATAGTCCGTTAACATAGAAACAGAGCGAGTCAGAAGGGGTCTCCCAGGCCATCTAGTCTGACCTCCGGCACTAGCCGGCTCCGCTCACAACATGCCCACCATGTGCACGTCCAGCCTATCCTTGAACACCCGCACCAATGGGGCCTCAACCACCTCTGTGGAAGCCCATCCCACACCCTCGGGGTCCTGACTGTCAGGAAGTGCTTCCTGGTATCTAAATGGAACCTGGGCTCCCTGAGCTTAGCTCTGTTGGAGCATGTCCCACCTTCTATGCAGGGGAGAACAGGTCTACCCACCTCCGTGTGACATCCCCTCACATACCTGCATGTCGCCAACAGATCCCCTCGGAGTCTCCTCTTCTCCAGGCTGAAGGGACCCAGTTCCCTCAGCCTCGCCTCATATCCCATCCCCTGCAAACCAGCCACCAAGGTTTAAGAAGTAACCCTTCTCCCACTTTTCCAGCCTTTGGGCTAACAGGTGATCCATATGAACTGGGAACCCGAGAGCTCTCGGTTCCAGTCCCCCCTCAGCCCTGGAGCTCCTCAGTGACTTTGGGCCAGCCACAGACTCTCAGCTTAGCCTACCTCACAGGGTTGTTGTGAGGATAAGAGTGGTAGGAGGAGGAGAGTTATGTAAGCTGCCTTGAGTTCCTTGGAAGGGAAGAAAAGATGGGATAGCAGTATAATAAATAAAAAAATGCATTATCACCAAGGAGGGCAAAGGACTCGGGTAATTCTGAAGGCAGAAGCAGTTTAGGGGTTTTCGGAGAGGCACATGCGGCCCTCCTTCATGCCAGCACCCCCTTTTTAGGCAAGAGGAGCGGAAAAAGAGGGGCGACCCCGCAGAGCTCTTGCAAGTGGGCCTTGCTGGGCGGGACCCCTCGGCAGCGGCCCCGCCACTCCTACCCCGGTGGCGGTCCTGAAGGCCCCAGCAGGCCCTCCGGAAGTGTCCCCGCCATGACTGGGGACCTCTCAGGATGGGGGTCCTGGGTTTTCCAGCCCCGCCTCTAAAACCAACTCGGGCAGAGAGATGTTTGGCCACAGTGTGGCCAAACCCTTGGCCTGAACTCACGGCTCTCCTGGTGGATTCCGTAACCGTGACAGGGCTGCACCCGGGCCCAGTTTCGGGGCTGCCCCAAGCAGCCTCTTCCCCGAGGCCGAGGTGCAACGTCCCATCTCCCTTCGCATCAGGTTTTATTGCTAAGAGCCGGCCTGTAAGGCAGAGGAGAACTTCAGAAGCCAGACACGCAGCTCAGCTCGGACGGCTGGCACAGTGATAGCGCAGTGGGATTAGCTGCGATGGCTGAATGCCTTTGGGAGCCTGATAGCTTTAAACCTCGTCTAGCTCTCAGGAATTTACCAGAGGAGCTTTTGCATGATGATGATGATGATGATGATGATGATCTTTTTCCTTAAGAAAATATCGAGAGCACATTCTTTCCCCCTCTTTTTGGGCCTCAGGCTATATCCTAGGAGTGAATCTAAATTGGGGCTGAAACCATTCATGCCTTTTATCACAGCCCCGGGGAAGGAGGAGAGATGAAATGCAGCCCTGAGCAGCAAATGGCCAACACGGCTGGAAGGTCCTGATAGAAATAATGCATCACCTTGAACGGTGTCATCCCCGCTAATGCAGAACACGTGTTTGCTTATTTGTGTGCTTTTTAAAGGAGGGCTGATTGCTGAGCCGGGGTGAAGTTTGTGATTAATAGCGGGAGAGATGAACGGTACTAGGGTTCCATAATTAACTCATGGAATTTGCTGTGGAAGGATGCGGCTGTGGCCGCAACGGGCTCAGCCAGTTTGAGATGGAGGGGCAGGAGAAACTCAGAGGTGGCAGGTGAAGGCAATTGGCTGTGGCTGTTCAATGGAGCTTCCACATCCAGGAGCAGTGTAGCTGTCTGTGCAGTTGACAGGGAGCGAGTAGCAGAGAAGAACTCTCGCAGCCTTATGAATAGGCTGGTGTGCGTTGATTTGGCTTGCCTGGGCAGTGTTGATGCAATGAGCTTATTAAATAGGGTTTCACCTGGGATGTGGTGTCTGACCTCTGGCAGAATTCTGGGGGCTTAACTAGCGTTGACATTTATTGCATGATTGCAAAGGACTTGCCTAGCTTGAAAAAATAAACAAATACAGCGATGGTGGGAATGGAGTTATGGACACAGCAAAATCTCCCAAGGATCTATATTTGGACTGGTGCTATTTTGTTCATACATCATTTGAAGTGGGCTGTGAGGAGGCCAGGATTGCTGATCACACCAAATTATTTATGGTGGTTAAAACAAAAGGATTGTAAAAAGCTCCAGAAGGATCGCTCGAGATGTAGAGCATGGGTATTTAAATGGCAACTGTGGTTTAGCTCAAGCCAAATGTAAAGTTACCTGCTTCAAGGTGAAAATATCCCAGGTTCATGTTGGTGCTGATGAGCTCTTTTTTTAATGGCGGGAGGGAGGGAGGAAGGAAGGAAAAGAAAAAGTGACCCTATAAGTGTACAAAAGTGTACAAAAATTACTTATAATGCTAAATGTGGGAAATAATACAAATTGGTAACAGTTATTACATCTACCGAATTTGTAACTACGATTTTGACATACTAATAGTTAAATTAATTAAGCCTTAATTAAGACTAATAACCATTACATAAAAATTCCTTTGACATGGGTATCAAGTAAATAATAATTCACCTTGTAACTTATCCACAAACCTGGCAACAATTAACAATTGTGCTGATGAGATCTGAGCTGCAGGTGAGTGAGCAAGAAAGGTGAGTGGTGGCTCAGTGCAAATACTGCAGCTGCTGCGGAAGCGGCAAAATCCACCTTTGGCATAATTAGGAAAGGTGTCGAAACGGTACTGCCAGCGACATACTGTCGGTATGCAAATCTGTGGCATGCGCCCACCTGGAGCACTGTGCACAATTCTGGTCCCCACACCTGCAAAATCAAGATGCAGCATCACCTGTTCCCATTGTCTGTGTGCACGGGCATCCTACTTCTGCTACTGGAGAAAGCATTTAGCCATCGGGGCCAGGGGGAGCGGAGAGCCTTCTCCTCCATGAATTTGTCCCGTATGCGGCCCCAGTTGGTGTCTGTCGTTATGTCTTGTGGAGGAGAGTCCACAGTTTAACTCCACACTGTAGAGAAGAAGAGGTCCTCTTTTTAAATATTTATTTATTTGTTTATTTAACATATTTGTATGCCGCCCCCTCGCAAAAAGCCTCGGTGCAGCTAACAACAAAAAAAAAAAATACAATTAAAAACACTATTTAAAAACTGCAACCCCCACGCACCCGCCTGCTGTGACGACCCCTTGAGGTCTGGTCTTTAGGAGGAAGGGAGAACTATATTTCGTCCTCCACTTTCTCTGCAGCGTGCATCATTTTGCGCTCCTCGGCCATGTTTTCGGCCACTCGCCTTTCCTCTGAGCGAAACAGTCCCCGGGAGCTGCTCCAGGCCCTGGGTCAGGTTGGGTGCACCGTTTCTAGCGCTGTGCTATCCGTTTCTCGTGGCGCTTTGGACGGCAACCTGTGCTGCCTTTGAGCAGGCCAGAAATACCAGAGGCCACTCTGTTTGCCTCTTGTGCCGGGGACGGGAGGAATGATGCAGGGGAGAGGTCCCGGCAGAAGACAACCAGAGAAGAACGGTGCTCACTGCCCACGGAGGAGCCCGTTGTCCAAAGGGATGGGGATCTGCCCCATTCTGTTTCTTCTGGGGCAAGGCAGTTCCCCCACAAACAGCATGGAAGCACAGTGGCAGCTGTGGGCAGAGCATGGCTGACCCCACAAGTGAGTTTCCTTGAAGAACGAGGACATGCAGTGCCCTAAGTTACCAAGTTGTGGTATGCTCAGGATCACAGGCGCCTGGTTCCAAAATTAAACGTTAGAGTGCAGGTAGATTTTTCCCTGCATTTGGTGGGTGCTGCTATGGAACCTCAGCTTCTTCATCCACTCCCATGTAAACCAGAAAGCTACCAAGAAAACGATGCTGCCCCTTTAGACTCGGTTTGTCCTAAAATGCAGGCCAGTTGGGATATCAGGCAGAAGATTCCTCTGAGTATATGTAGAGTGCAAATTTTGTTCATGGTTTGACTGTTACACAATGATGGCATATGCTCCCCCTTCTCATTGCACTAGAAAATATCTGGTCTAACTTCCCCAGTACTTTCTCCTTCTACCTTCAGTAGAACAGTCAATTTTTTCTATCTATTTCCTGCCTTTTTTCCTTCCAAGGAACTAAAGGCGGCTTCCAAAATTCTCCTCCTTCTATGAATCTTATTTTCACAACAACAATCCTGTGAGGTAGGTTGGACTGAGAGCCTGTGACTGGCCCTAAGTCACCCAAGGAGTACCATGGCTAAGTGGGGAAGAGAACCCAGATCTCCGGAGTCCCAGGCCCATGTCCTGCACCACTACACCGCACTGGTTCTCAGAGTCTACTCTGAGGAGCCTGGGGAAGAATAAAGCACATGACAGCAGCAGGAACAGTTCATACCATGGCTACCCTTTTGTTAAATCACTGCTGAATTTTATACCGGAATGGTGGTGTGGGATTTTCACCAATGTCCATATCAAAAGTGTACGGAAATGCCAGCGGAAAGGTCACATGTTGCAGAGTAAGCCTTTGCCAAATATCAAACAAAGATCCTCCTCCCATGAAAAACCCACAATGACACAGAATTTGCTCTTCTTGCAGTCCTGTGAACTCGTGCTCCATCTCTAAGTAGGACAGAGTCAGAGGAAATTGGTGCTGTGTTGCAACTGGATACGTGCGGTGCTGGGTGATACATTCCCCCATGTGAGAAGCCAGAGGAGTGTCAGCGGCTTCCCCATCATGCAGCGTGGGCACGCAGTCCCCCGGTCACTCAGGACTCAGGCCAAGGGGTGTGAGTGGTCCGAGATGCGTAAAAGCAGCCAGTCCACACCAAAGCCCTTCCCGATGCAGGTCCTTTTCGAAAGTGCCACCAAATGCAAAACAGGCAGTTCTTAAAAGAAAAGTGCAAAGCTGAAGCAACATTTGGGCAATTGAAATGTTTCACCTTAGATAACATAGAGCTGGTTATTCCACACGTTCTCTTTGCCAAGGCTGCATTGCGTTGCATAATGCAAACATGGACCGATGGTGTGAAACGTCAAGAGTTGCCGGCTTCCCCAGAACCCCCGAGCCAGGAGAAGTAAAGCTATTTTTTCTGTCCTGCAACCACCGCAGTGAAATGTCCCACAGGCTCCACTGCCGCTCTCCACAGTGCTCACTGATCTTTCAAGGGAATTATTCCAGGACCTGGGATTCCTTTTCCCGATCAGCCACGTGATAAGGGCCATGTGGTGTCAGAGCCAATCCAGTACGGATCCTTTACAAGGATCTTGTTAGGGTTACGGTCAATGGTTGTGTCTGAAAGCATCAGCAGTTATTTAAAGAGGCCACCAAACACACGGCAATGCTCGGGGACAACGTTAGTGCACTTAGAAAAGAGAGACATCTTAGATTTAGATGTATGTATGTATTTATTAATTTAGAAAACTTCTATGCCGCCCAATTCGCCGAAGCCTCGGGGCGGCTCACAATCATAAATAAATAACAGAAATATAAACCAGTATAATTTAAGAATAATTTAAGTCACCCTGGCCAAAAGATAAAATAAATAAATAACATTAACAATTAAAATAACGCTTGAATAAAAAGGTCTTTGCCTGGCGCCGAAAAACAAATAACGACGGCACCAGGCGGACCTCTCTGGGGAACGCATTCCATAGACGGGGCGCCACCGCAGAGAAGGCCCTCCTTCGGGTACTCACCCTCTTAATCTCCTTCACTGAGGGTTCCCGGAGAAGGGCCTCTCCCGCTGATCTCAAAGGGCGGGCGGGCATATATGCATCATTGTAATAGGAAGTCAGCCATACACTGCCATCACAGATGCACTTGAAAGATATGAGTCCTCAAAGCTCTAGATGGAATATGATCTCCACCGACTTATATATGCAAGTCAAAAGTCAGGAATGCCTGGCTCTGTCTCCCCGCATGTGGGATCCTCCAGATGTTTTGGACACGAACCCCCCTCAGCCTCCATTAGCACTGCCAGTGGAGTCCTGGGAGCAGTAGTTTAACTCATTTGGAAGGCACCAGGGTGGGGAAGGCTGCCCTAGAGCAAGGTGGGCAAAACACACCTCCAGACTTCACCTCCCAGCATGCCTAAGCACTGGCTGCACCAGCAGGATCTTCCGGGCATGGATGTCCCAAAGAACTGGAGATCTGAGCAACCTTCCCCGGATCATACCCACACACTGCTCTTTTCCTTCCACTCCACAATCCTCCCACCCTCCTGGGGTTGTCAAGAGGAGGAGGAGAACCATGCAACGGCCTTGCAAGAGGAAGTGGGACAGAAGTGTAAGAACAACAACTCAGGCAACTTCAGTAGACATACGGAAAGCTCCCAAAGAGGTTCTAGCATCATGGAAGGCCATTCTGTGCACTTCAGAAGACAGGGAAAAGACTCGCCCTTCTGAATAAAGCCTTGAGTTGTTTGCTTCCTTCCCCTAACACTTCCAGTTCGGCTGCTTGCACCCCATTTCCATATGAAGTAAGTGAAGCCACCAGTGAGCAAAACTCCTCATGTGCTACTAGCTGTGGTAGAAGGAGAATGTCGCAGATGCATGGCTATTGTTTAAGCGTTCTCCTTGGTTCTTCCAGGACGTAACCCGTGCTCTTGTTCGCAGGTCTTGCTTTGCTTTTAATATCCCTTCCTCAGAAGGAAATATTGGAGTACATGACGCTTCAGCATAACCCTCGTCTGCAGTAGCACAAATTCCCAGTTTCTCCCATTCTGTATAAGCTTCTAATTCTCATGGACCACCAACCCTAAACCAAAAGCAGCCGTGCATGTGCAAGGAATTGCGCGGGTGTCTCACAGAAGTGCGTGCCAAGTGCCGAAATGAGAGTCAGTGTAGCATGGCTCATTTCACATTTTTTCTTTATGAAAAGCTCTGGTGTGGAGTGAGGAGTCACAGGGGTCCTGTGCGTGGAAGGAAGCATTTTCTGGCCAAAAAAATTAGAGTTAAGGGCTTCAGAGCAGAAAGGTATGTTAGCTTGTTCCACACCTTGGTCTCCTGTGGCATAATAGTATAAATTCTCCTGCAAGAAACATTGCAGAAGGAAGTTGAAGGCCCCTCAGGCAGGAGAAAGGTGCTAAGCGGCATCAGAAGGTACGGTCAGAGTGGTGCTAACGGTCAGGGGCTCGTTTGGCGACCAGGAAGAGCTCTAGGGTGGCCAGTTGACAAAGAAGGACTGCTTTGAAAAGCTGCGCAACAGAGTAGCTCAGGAGCCATTAATAGCTGTCTTGGAAGGGGCTTGCAGGCAAGATAAATGCAATCCAGCCACGGGCTATATGAGTTCTGGTCTTCAGTGCCTGCTGGATATGCTAAATGGCCATGCACAGCATTTGGAGGAAGACAGAATAAAGGAGAAAGGGTTTCTGTCTGGCCAGGCACTGTACAGCCACTGTCAGAAAGAGTCAGAATCATAAAGCGGGGTTATTTCAGGTCCTGTCCCCAGCAGTGACTCTCCTGCTCTGTGGGGACTGAGAACACAGACCTCGAAACCAACCCCTAGCAAAGTGTATCACAGCTGTTTACATCCGTGGGCTGCAGTCCTGTGCCCCCTGCTTTGGAAAGAAACCTCTGTGAACGCTGTAGGATTTACCTCTGGGTAACCATGCACAGAGTCGGGCCTTTTCTGGGATCCCCCCTGCACCCCGTGGAAGCATTTCCCAGGAGATCCTCACCTTGTACCACTTTTGCTTCTTCCCAGCATCCTGTTAAATCAGATCTGTTCACAGGAGCTCCTGGCGGGACGTTGTTTCAAATGGTTCCTGCTGGAAGTCGCCGCTTTGCTTCCTGTAAGCCATTTTTTGTTTCATATGCCGCTCTTGAATCTCATGCTCCCGCCCCGAGGAGAGCCGGTTGAAAGGCAAGGTTGGGAAATCTTAGATGCATAAATGAAAACCGTGGGACAATGAAGGGATTCTGAAAGCTGCCCATGGCATAAATTTGTTCCACCTTTAGGACAGTAATTGTGAATCCCCCCCCCTGACGGGAAGCTGTACCTCTGCTCTTAAATGCCATTTTGCTGTGGAGCATTTAAATACACAAAGGCCATCCTGGACCATAAAGGCTTCTTGTAGAGTTTTGCAAGATTTACTGCAGCGAAAGTAACAATGGAAAGAGAGTCACCTATTACTACAAAACTCCTCTACAATAAAATTGTGCATATGAATATACAGAGAGGGAGAGAGAGAGTTGTGGAGGAGCAGGAGAAAGAAGCTTTTTCTGGACAAATAAGGTTAAGAAAAGAATAGCTTCCATTTGGCATTTACCTCCTAGAGCAAAATGCCGCTTTGGACTTTTCTCTGTTGCGATGTACAATAGACCCACACGAGTTACATCTGTCTATCTGGCAGGGTGTGTGTGTGTGTGTGTCTATTTCTGCATATCTTTAATGAGATATATATCAGCTTCAAGATATATATTTGGGCTTTGGGGGCGATTTGTGCTGCCATTGTCTAGCAGCCCTCTTCCAAAGTGATTCATTTGGTTTATTGTCGTCTGCACAAGCCGCACCGCCCCCTCATCGCCTTTTCGTAGCGGAGTCCTGTACATCCATGGCTGCGCGATGATGGAGCAGGCACGGGCAGACTGCAGCCCTCTGCAAGGCAAGGTTTCTGTCATCTATCAAGCGTTAAGTATGAGCTGCCCTCGTAGTTGTCAAAGGAAGCCCCGTGATCTGTCTGAGAGCTAATTAGCATGCCTGGTGCTCTGCATCGGGATTTGGGGAGGTCGCCGGCAGCTGTGCAAACCTGTGTGGAAAAATTCCATGCTGGCGAAAGATGGAAAGGCCTCTATTTGAAGTGCGAAAAGCTTGTTCGGGGGCTTAGTTGGAATTAGGAAAACCAAAGTCCGATGCGAGTCAGTAAGCTGCACCTGTTGAGCTGCTGCCTGTTGCGCAACTGTGTTAATGGGACAGCAAAAAAAAAAAGGTAGCAACAGAAAAAAGGTGAAGCTTTTATATGTGCAGGTGTGCCTATATTTGTTCTGGGCCCACAAATGTCCCAGATTACTACAAGGGAAGCCCTTCCATTGGGTGGAAGGCCAGAAATTGCTGGAAAATCCACAAGCAGGGTATGAACGAAATAAAACAAGAAGCTGGCGGTGGGGAGACTGGATGTACATACAGAGTCCTGTCTTTGCAACCACTGTAGTTATTACGAGGAGTGATCTGGTGTCACTTGATTGAAATGATCCATCCTTCGCTTTTGGCTCCATCACCAAAGAGATATGGGATATTTATGCACATTCCAATTGCTCCGATGTTTTAGGAAGCTTTCAGCTAGCGAGCTCCAGGAGTTGTGGGCTATTGATTAGAGATATTTTAGCAGGTGAGGAACAATATTTATTTATTTATTTATTTGGGATATTTATATGCCGTCCTTTGCAAAAGCCTCAGGACGGCTTACAAAGAAAAATACATTGAGGAATACAATGGTCAACCTTGGACCTTCTTCTTAATTTCTTATTTCTCTGACTGCCTGGTTTGTATTTCCAACCAGATATCGTGATCGAGTGATTGTACGCGTATTGATCATGTACAAAATGCCCTTTAGGTGCGGTCCCTGGAGTCTCGCGTCAGTTCCTCTGTAGGTGAACCTTACACACCACTGGAAAAGAGAACAAAAGAGTTCAGCTCAAAATGTGCATGTGCTAATTCATGGGCCTGGTTGCACATTTAGAAATCACGTCTTCGAGTAGAAAGACTTTTCTGTTCCACATAGTGGAGGAGGCTGTTGGGGCAGGCCCAAGGCACTTCGCTGCAAGAGGGAAAGGGCAAGAATAGGGCCTCTCCTGTTCCGTTCACAAAAACGCATTGGTGTGGCTGCTGAAGTTGTCACTCTGACAAAAGCAGGGAACCTTCAGAGGAGCGGAGGGGATCTCATGCAGTGCCCCTTCCCTGCATCGCCCTCTCCCCGTAGCTTCCCTGCCTTCAGCTGAAGCCCATCAGCAGGAGAACAGAGCAAGTGACGCCTGGGCAGTGAGGTGCTGGCCCATCCTCACGCTGGGAGTCTGAGAGATGAACTCCACCTGACCAGGTGCACTTCCAGTCATATAATCATGGACTAGCGGGGTTGGAAGGGAGCAAGAAGGCCACCGGGTCCACCCCCCTGCTGTTGCAGGACACCAAGTCACCCCACCCCACCCTGAGGGCTGCCCAGTTGCACCTTGAATGTCTCCAGTGTGGGAGAGCCCACCACCTCCACAGGCAGCTGGTCCCACCGTCGCGTTGCTCTGGCGGTGAGGAAGCTTTTCCTGATGTCCAGCCTGAATCCGGGTTGTCGCAACTTGAGCTGATTATTCTGTGTCCTGCACTCTAGTATGAGCGAGAAGAGATCTTGACCTTCCTCTTTGTGACAGCCTTCCAGGTACTTTCAGGTGGATATCATGACCCCCTCAGTCTTCTCTTCTCAAGGCTGAACATGCCCAGTTCTCCAAGTCTCGCCTCACGGGGCAGTGCTTCCCAACCCTGGATCATTTCCAAAGCTCTGGACCCTTTCCAATTTTTCTGCATCTTTCTTAAATCTTGGTGCCCAGAGCTGGATCCAGTATTCTAGATGCGGGGGTTTGCATTTCCCTGTACAGTTGTCCTTTGAAATTCATACATCTCCAATTTTGGCAAAGGAGTTCTCTGATCATCATCTGGCTGCCTCCTCCAACACCCTGCGGCCATCTTGCAGAATTTGCTGCTTGAGGCGACAGCTTCCTTCTGCCAAAGAGGAGGCCCATTCCTGAAGACAGTGACCCGGTGGCCCTCATGCCTGTCATCCAGGTCCTGCCTGCTGGTGGCAGCTTCAAAGTCCTGCCCACCCTTCGTTATCTTACTGTTTTTTTCCTTATCAGGTCTGTTCTCCAAGAGCCCTTCACATGGAGCCTTGGAATTTTGTTTAGCCACCTTGGATTCTTTGAAAAGAAAAAAAGGGGAATAAATGTAATAATTTTAAAAAATGCAGCACTGTCCTCTGTAAAATAGGTGAACTTGGCCACCTGGTTTGTCTGTGTGTTCTGGAAGACAGAGACCCAGTCTACTGTCATGTGTTTGGGGTCTGCGAGTTCTAAGGTCAGGGCTGCCTTCCCCCGACTTCCCCCGATACTGCAGTGATCCCGAGTATTATGATCGTTTTGTCCTCTTGCTTGCTGCCAGTCCATTGCCACAGAAGTTTGGTTTCTCCTTTTGGTTATGCCAGGAAAAGAACTCTGGAGTGTGTTGCTCTTGAGAAGGTTATGCAGAAATGGATAATTTCAGTTCCTTTCAGTTTCTCATTTTGCCAATCGTTAGCACAATTCTCTTCAAACACTGAGAATTTCTCCAGTCTTGGGTTGGGTTGGCCTCAGACTTTGCAAATGGGCTTTTAAGAGTTCACATCCAAATTCAGAGGCGTTTTCCTGCACATTTCTTCAACCGTATACAGATTGGTGACGTTGTTTAATTCCCCCCACTTTAATATGCACATTGTTTGGATTGGAGTGTTCCTTTGCAAAATTCGGAGAAGTGTAACTGTTGCAGCACAAAGTTCCATTAAATGCACACCAAACAGATTTCTCCCCCATCTCTGGAAGTGCCCCTCGTCAGCTGGCATCCATCTCTCTGGCTCTCACACTGCAAGGACTCAGGGATGGACACTCAGTTCACTTCCAGAATGTTGCTTGCTCTTTTCTCCTGCTGATGGGCTCCAATTTACAGCAACCCCTAGAGAGGCCGGGAAGATATTTTGCAGAAACACGTCTGGCATGATTGACACTTTAGCTCCAGCTTTTCCCTCATCACAGCAGGCTGGACTCTTTTAGATCTCCAAGCTCCAGTACCCTTGTTCTAGCTCCCGTTCGGCTCTTTAATGGCATGTGTGAATGGGAGTGTGTTTGCATGTGTGTCTGCATGACCAACATCAAGGGCAGACATTCCTGGGGACCTGCCACGGACCCACACGCAGCAGGGGCCTTCCAACAACTGCCCAGAGCTTGCGCTCCTCTTCCTCACTGCAACCTGCCTCTCTCCTTGCCCAGGCACCCTGCTCTTCACCTGCCCAGATCATGGGGTGGCAAGATGGCGGAGCAGGAGATGGAATTGCCCTCCGCTCGTCACCCTCTGCCCCACCAAGCAAGCAAGTGACAATAATGATGAGAAGGGACAAGTGGCAGGAGTGGCCAGTCTCTTGCACCTGGCAGAGCGATCAGGGGGAGTCGCTGTTGGGTTCTGAGCAGGAGGAACCGCACTGGTGGAGGGAAGGCCCTCTGAAAATCCTTCAAGTGTGGCAAGTGGAGTTTCTCAGGCCAAGTGTGAGAATCAGCCTGTTTTGGAAGGGGAGGGAGGGTTCTCGGGGGGGGGGGGAGCAGGTGCGAGACCCAGTTCTTGGTCCTGGAAGGTGGTGAGCTCCTTGATGGCAGGGGTTTGCCACCCATGGCATCTTGCTCTCCCCAGTGATAGCCATCCTGAGGGTGGAGCTAGAAGCTCTACTGAAAGGGAGGGACCACAGGGAAGTTTCCGGTTTGGATCCAACTCTTTACATGAGCAGAGGCTTTTCTGCTCAGCTTTGGGAGAAGGCTATTTACAGCTCAAACCCTCTCTGTTCTCTGTGGAGTCTCAGTTGAAGAACTGCATTTCAAAGGACTATTTTGGGTTTGGGAACCAGAGGGAAGGGACCAACTCATGACAGTGTCTTGCCAAAGAAAGCTCCAAACACTGGAGCTGATGCTGAACGTGAGTACGTGCAAATTTCAGGATTTGCTGGTCTTAGGAACTGTACAACCAAGTTCTACTTGAAAGACCAATCACTGGCAAAGTTTACTGGCCTTTGTTGTCTGCTCACAACTCAGCTGGAAGAAGACAACAAAACTCAGTTGTCTAACAGTCGCTGAAGAGCTGGATGATAGCAGGGAAGCCGTCTCTAGGGAGTCGTGTGTGGGACTATTGGGTGCGGTATGCAAACTCTAAATTAAATAATAAATAAACAGCTCCTGGGATCAGAAAACCCATCTGGAGCTGTTCACTGCTCCCTGTGTTTGAAGATCCTCAGAAGTGCCAGACCTGTGGGGTAGACAGGACACTTGGGAACTAAGGACTTCGAGTGAATCTTGTCTACGTGGTTCTCCAGTAGTTCTCCCCATAGCAAGCAAGGGACAGTAAAAGGAAAATTAATTAGAGAACTTTGCATTTTCTCTAGTGTCAGAAGTGGAAAAATCTGGATGCAAGTGGGAATGTCACAGCTCGGCCTCCCTCCTGCTCCTTGCAGAGGGTGGGTCTGCAGCCAAGTTCGAGGGTGCGTGTTTTCCACGGGGAAAGTCCACCGCTCCATCCCCATTCCAGGGATCTGGAACAGCGCCGTCAGAAGACCTTGCCAAGCATGGTCAGGACTGCACAGTCTTGAAAGTTTGACTCCCCTGAGAGGTGTTTGTGGTGGGTAGAAGGGGGGGGACTGCTTCCCCTGCCTACATTTTTGGGGGGCAACTTTGGGAGGGATTGACTCAACGTTCCTTGCAGCTCCATTGGCTGGCAGCCATCACCATTATTTCCACCAATAGGGATGAGAGCTGCTTTGGAAACTGCGCAGAGCAAACCATCACATGGCGGAGTTGGGGGACCTGAGGGCAGGAGGCTTGGTCCTCGGACTTGGTCCCCGGCTGAGCTTCTCTGCCTTTGACTTGAAGGGTCTCCCAGGTAGAAGACCCTGGCAGAATGGTCCTTGTGTGAAAATATTCAATCTCGTAGAGGAGCTGTTTTTAAAAAGGAGATCCTGCAACAGAAGCTCATCCAAATGGCCCACTATTTGCACGGATGAGTGCACCGAAGTTCACTGAAACCGGCAGAGTTAAGAGAGGAACTTAGCTGGGTTGGGGTGTGAAAAACACCCGGCTGAGTAAACAGCTCTAGCACTCTCACTTTCTGGGCAGCTGTCGTCCTTGCCTCCCCTGGCCAGCCGCCAGCTCCTTTGCTTTCCTCCCTCTGGTATCAGTTAGCATCTTTTCCAAGACTGGTGCTTCAAGGAAAAAAACTTTTCCAGCTGGCTCTTGCTACGCATGTATCACTTTTATCTGAGCCCTTTTTAATAGGGTCCAGTGGGAGAAAGCGCAGAGTTCTCGAGACTGGAGTCTGAAACAATTGGTTGTAGTCAGGGTTGCGATAAGTGCCGGGACGATCCGGAGCTGCCGGTTCCCAGTGGACTGGCTCCGTCTCCCATCTGAGCAGATAGCGGGTGGAAGACAAATGAAGATGTCTTGCAGTTACTTACCGAGTCAACCTACAGCTCAGTCTTTGCAAGCCAGGAGTCGCTGGTGTGACTCCGTGATCTGAGCGAGACATATGAACAGAACTGGACGATCCGTAAATGCAGACCTGGGCAAACACTGAGCCTCCGAGATTGGAAATAGGCAAGTCACTAAAAACAGTGATTAATTGCCTCCGAAGTGGGTAGCACCAAACCTTCCCCCAGACAAAATGCTAATAGATGCCCACCTTCAAGTGTGAGAATTCAGTGGAAGCCACAGAAATTCCTGAAGTGCCTTCTGGGCACCTCCCCCCCCCCCAAAAAAAAAGTACTCATGCCCAAGTCACACTGATTTTTCCTGTTCATGTAAACCCTTCACAAATCCATCATGACTTTTCCAGGCAACAGTAGTTCCCAGATCCTGAAAAGGCCAGGGGGGCATCCATAGGCCAACACACTGGAGTGTAAGGCTTGGGGCGCATTTGTAGAGGCAGCTGTGCGAGGCTGCCCAGGAGGACTGTCCGTACGACTCCTCCGCTGTGAATCATCAGAACCGGGAGCTCAGAGAAAGCCTGAGTCCAAACCAGTCTGTCTGCTGAATGTTTGGAGGCACATGCCCGATTCGCAGATTTCCAAAGAAGAGTATAAGGCGGCATCTCTGTCTGTGTGTGTTTCCGGGAGATGATTGTTTGAAAAGAACTTGCCAGCTAGTATTAAAGATGAGCTGCTTTGGTGCAGTGTGATTTAGTTGTGGTAATTGCCTTTAGGTTACTACAGCAACATCCCTGAATCTAAAACAGGATTGCTGTTCTTTGTGTGACGAAGATTCTGGGTTCAAATTTCGGACCAAGGGATACAAGGGGGCGGGGGAAGGGGGTGCCTTTGAAACTGTTTTTTTGAAAGAGGGGATTCAAAGCTCGGTGGAGGAGCTCGTATTACTCATGCAGAAGGTCTTGGGTTAATTCAGGGTAGATTGATTGACATCCCGGGAAAGAAAAGCCCACTCACTTTACCTTAAAGTCCTCCTTTCAGTAGCTGCTGTACCTATTAAAGGGTGTGAATGCAGGGGGGCTTCTGCTGCCTTGAAGCACGAGCCAAATTTTATTCAGTCGCCTCACATGATTAGGATGGTTTGTGTTGTTAATATTGTGTGCACTGTTGCGCTCCTTCAGGTATGACGACAACGACAGTGATGCTGATAGAGCTGAAGGATGCACCCTGCACCCTACCCATGGCCTCAGTGCATGTGGGCCTCTGAGCATGTGCATGCCGCATGCCTGGGATGAGGCAGGGCAGCGGCAATCTCCACGGAGCCCTGTGCTGCGTATTTTATCTGGGCAGCTATTTTCGACCATCCAGATAAAGCATTGGGGAGGGGGAAAGGAACTGGCAGGAGCCCGTGGCCCCACCCTCTCCCCGTCCCTGCCCCCTTGCTCATCAGAGGCCCAGGGGGGAGGGCACTCGGGGTGGCTCTTTGCACGCTGGCTGCAAGGTGGGCCGGCCAAGGCTTTGGCCTTGGTGCCCCAGCTACAAGATGGCTGGATCTCAGAGCAGGGGCTCCAAATAGCCCCCTCCCCTCCCCTCCCCTCCCCTCCCCTCCCAGAATGCCAGCTTAGGTTCAGCCCAAGGGACAGATTTCGCTGTCTCTGAATGCAGGCAAGCCTGGTCCACAAAAGCTCAGCTCTGGGCTGCATTAAAGGGTATTCTAAAAAACAAAGGGTGAGAACTCAAAGTAAAGGTCGCCCTGCACACACGTGCTCGGCGTGACCGACTAGGGCCGTGTTCACCTCCGTTTCTAAGCCGAAGAGCCAGCGTTGTCCAAAGACGCTTCCGTGGTCATGTGGCCGGCATGACTAAGCAGCGAGGTGCACGGAACACTGTTACTTTTCCCACCAAAGTGGTACCTTTTCATCTCCTTGCATTTGCATGCTTTCAAACTGCTAGGTTGGCAGATGCCAGGGCAATTGGGGGCGTTCACCCCGTCAGTGGCACTAGGGATTCGAACTGCCGATCTTCCGATCGACAAGCTCAGCATCTTCCCCACTGAGCCACCAGGAGATCTACTACCCAAATGCACAGGGTGCCAAGCTTGTGCACGTGTTTTGGAAGTAGGTCCCATTGGACAAAGGGAGACTTACTTTCTTTTGCTGGATTTTTGTGTGTAACTTAAAAAAAATCACGTACCACCCTTTTTCTCAGAAAGAACACGAAGCAGCTGAAGAAATGCATGTTGGCCATTGGCAAGCAGCGCCAGGGCTGCAGACTGAGCTCCAGGTGAGCAGAGGCTTCATGCATATGCAAAATTACCAATCTTCCAGACAAAGTCTTGGAAAATCTTGACCAGATCCAGCCTTGCTTCTCCTCCTCACTTGCCCTCCCTGAATGGACATGGCTCTCTATATTACATACTATTCTTACCCCTCTTCCCCTGGAGCCCCGCTTCCTTACTGCCTGCAAGATCCCATCCCATTAAGGATCACATACGTGCAACGATGACATCACAACACTCTGTAGCCAATTAAGAGTTGATGGTGTAGCAATTTTATGAATCCAGCTGAGAGTGAGGGCATTCTGGCTGGCTCTCACTCTGAATAGGCAAATAGTTTCACTCATCAGGCCTCCCCATCAGTGAAAATGAGGTACGATCTTTGCAGGATGCAAATGTTTGAGTGACATGCACCCCTCCTTTTTTGGCTCAGCTCTCACTTCATGTGGCAGGACTGGGAAAAACCTCTCTTTGCCTGAACCCTGGACTGTTAAAGGAGACAGGAGGGCTGAATGGGAAGAGCAGGGCATCTCGGTATGATTTCCCGCATGATGGCTCGGAAGGTAGCAATGCTTCATATGCATGAGGCTGCCGTTTCACCGGGATCTCAAAAAGTGAGGCCGCGGGATAACTAGCTGAGCTTTTGTTCCTGCATTTGGCTCTCTGGCTCTCCTATAGGGAAGATGTCCTTCCAAAGCCGGAGCAATGCTGCATCTCCTCAGACCAGGGGGCCAAGAGCGGAAGAGCATTTGACATCTAGCCCTCAATCAGGGCCTGCTTCTCCCCCCTTCCTGGCATGCTGGCAGCTGAGCCATTTTCGGTCTCACCCTTCCCTGGGAGGCGGGTGAGCTGCCTCCAGGCAAATGCATTTTCATGCTGGGAGGGATGGTTGCTCTGGGCTGTGCTGGATGCGAACAGCTCTCAGCACCGTAATTTGGATGCAAATCCTCCAGTCCCTTAGGAGGAGGGAGAGCCAAGGAAGAGAGGTGGCAGTCCGCTCGCTCGCTAGTGCTGCTCCGACATCGGGCATCAGCCTGAATTAATGAAGCAGAGGCCTTCTCCTTGTGGGCTCCCACGCCTTGATCGCGGGAGAGTGGCCCACATCATGGAAGCGCACAAACTTTGCAAACCGTCGTTGTGCCCTGCTCTCCTTCCTTATTGCTCCTCATCTTCAGGCCAGGCATGGCCTGGACAGTCTCAACCGGAAGGGCTGTGGGGGTGTGGTAGCACCCCTGCTTTGCCTGTGGAAAATCCTGAGTTCAACCCCTGCCCCCTCCAGGTGGCCTGGAAAAACTTGCAGCGAAGCTAATACCGTATGGAAGGTTCCTATGTTTTACTTTTCAAAAATGCAGGGAAGGACAACACGCTTCTCTGCAATTTAGTTTCATGGTTTCCTTTTTTATTTTATTTTATTTTATTTTATTTAAACAATTTCTATGCCGCCCTATTCACAAAAAGCCTCGGGGCGGCTTACAACATAAATAAACAATTATATAATTAGCCTTAAAAATCTGGAAACATCTCGGCACGTACATAAAAACCCAATAAATACAATCAATAAATTAACAATTAAAATAACTTTTAAATAAAAAGGTCTTCGCCTGGTGCTGAAAAACAAATAACAACGGCGCCAGGCGAGCCTCTCTGGGGAGCGCATTCCATAATTGGGGCACCACCGCAGAGAAGGCCCTCCTCCGGGTACTCACCCTCCTAATATCTTTCACGGAGGGTTCCCGGAGAAGGGCCTCTGCCACCGATCTCAAGGGGTGGGAGGGCGTATATGGACGCAAGCACTCCTTTAGATAAGCGCTCCTTCCCTTCTTTCTGTGCAAAGAATATTCAAGGTGGAAGAAATTAAAGCGATGCTTTGTAAGAGAGGACACACCTCGGAAAGCGGTTCAAAGAGCAGGCACTCCGCTCTCTCTAAAGTCCGTGGACACCCTGGATCAGCCTGCCTCAATGTGGTGCCTTCCAGATATGTTGACCTGCAAAGTCCCAGCACCGTCTGGCCAAATGCGCAGGATGTGTCTCTATTGAACCGTGTTAGGTGTTGAACTGCAACTCCCAAGACCCCCAACCAGGACAATTGGTGGGATGCTGGGGCATCTGGAGAGGCTCAGCTGAGGAAAGCTGCCCCCGGGCTTGAGCTTTTTGCTGTGTGGGGAGCCAATTCTGGCATGAGTGCCGTGCTCCCTTTCTGGCCCCAGAGCTCCAAACACACGGCAGCCTCTTTGCAAAAAAAGATGGTTTGCTGGCACTTCACAGCTTCAAGACAAAGCAATGTTCCGAGCTCCCCAGCAAGCTGGAAGATAAGCCTGAGTGCATGCCAGGAATGGTTGCCGAATCCATGCTAGGGACTCCTCTGCAGAGCCCTTTCCTCCAGTGACTCTGGAGCGCCACACTCAGGGCCCCGGTCCTCTACCCAGGCAGCTCCTCTTTCCTGGCACCTCATCACAGGGCCAGGGACGCAGCAATGGCTCTTCCCCCCACTGCCACCCCTTCCGAAACATCCCCACTTTCCGAGATGGCCTGGGACCCTGGGAACAGTGACCTCGGAGGCGCTCCAAAGGTCTGGGCCTCGTCTCTCAGGGCTCCATTTCCCTCCTTCAGGGTCCTCTCTTTCCCCAGAATCCAAGCCCTGCTACCTCGGGGTACCTGCCAACAATGCATTTGGCGCCTCTCACTCCACATTTAATGCTCCCCGGTCAGATAAAAACCCAACTCCCGTTTACTCCTATTGCTGCATATTAAGAACTGGCAGGTCAAAGAAGAACTAGCTTTCTTCTGGACATGGGCTCCCTGTGTGTAGAGACATTTCTGGTATGGAAGCCTGCCTGCAGACTGAAGCGGTCTAGTCCAGAAGCAGGCTTATTGCTGGAGTGGGAGCGGCATCTGAAGGGCAAGAGGCCGGCAGTGTGCAATAGTGTGTTTGTGAAAATAGGCATCCAGGAGACGATCCTTGCACAACTGCGCCTTGCTTTGCCATGTTCGAAGGAGCCCTCAGGCAGGGGGACCTGGCAGTGCTATTCTACCAATCCCCAGCTGCCCCAAGGCCCTTTTGCTTGCCTAGCAACCGCCACCAAGGAACAGGGCAAATAAGGAGCAAAAAACCCCCTGAAGGCCTGGGACGGGGATACAGGTGGGGAGACAGAGGTGAGCAAGCAGCAGGCACTTCTGCTGCCTGGAGATCTAGCTGAGTGACGGGACAGAATTTGAGGAAACAGGGCTTGACCAGTGTGCAGGAGATCTCACAGACCTGCCCTGCTCATGGACTTGCATCCGGGCATCTGGTTGACTCCTGGAGGAAAAGAAACCTCACCAGGTGCACCTTTGGTCTGATGTTTTTATGTTCACATGACCAGAGGGATGAGATGCAGCTGAATAGAATGCATGGAACAAGTCAGTTTTAAGAAATCCATCTATTTCTCATTTTTAAAAAAATGTTCAAGCAGCTTCCCGGGAAAGGCAGTGATAGGCCACAGACCTCTTTGCAGGCTTCATGGCCAGTGGAATTTTTTTTTTATTTTTAATAAAAAGGCTGGCAAAATCTTTGGCTATCTTATCTAAGGCAAATCAACTCTCCAGAAGCCCAGATCTTTTTGGAAGTTTCCCTCTTCTCACTGCCCAGCTTTCATGTGTGCTTCCGCCCCTCCAAAAATATCAGCCCAGCTCTAGATCCGAAGGGCTATAAAAGGGGAAAAGGAAGGACTAAAGGGAAGGAGACTGGAGCAGAGTCAGCTGGGAAAAGACCAGGAGCCTTTCATGTTGAAACATGGGTTCTCATATTCACTGGGTTCACATGTCATGACAAGCAATTGTGGTTTTTCACTATCATGGGCTTGTTGTGTTGTCCGGACCCAGTTATGGCATATCGTCACAGTTTGTTCTGGACCTGGAAATCCAGTGAGCAACAATGATCTGTTATATGGTTTCCATTTCTTATGATGGTTTGTTCATTTTTTTGGTTTGTGGTGGGGAAAAAATCATAGAGTCTCATGGAAAGAGTGGCCACTCAGGCATCTGTTCTCTATGCCCACACCTCCCCGACAAGGTAAGTGTCATCACTGGGTTTATTCCTGTTGGCCAAAGCATGTGCCCATCTCCCTCTATACTCTCAGAAACAGCATGGAGGGAAAAGGGTTTATTATGGGTTCATAAAAAAAAACCCCTTGGGAAGCGGAGTGGCTTGGAAGCATTACAGGGATGCAGGTAGGCAAGAGCAACCCTGGCTCAGGACCTCAGTGGACCAATCAGGATGAGGCTGCTGAGGTTCATAGGCATCAACAGCATAAGGGAGGTTTTGCTGCTGCTGGGGTGTGCGGCGAGAGCAGAAGGATGGAGCAGGGAGTGTGGGGAACCACATGGCCCAGGGAAGCAGAACCAGCCTGCGCAAAACTCCGCATGCTGCGGAAACTGCGCAGGGTTGCTTGCGGTGATGTGCAAGCCCAGATTGTCTGCTGTCTGAACCCAGACATTTAACAAAGCTAACCCAAGACAGTTGCTGCCAGAGGAAAAGGGCAGGGAGCAGCTGGGTTTAATTGAAGTTTTCCTCAACTCTGCCAGGGCAAAGGCATCCTTTGCTAGCATCTCCCCTCTGCTTCCCACTGCCTGGTAGCTCCTGGGTCAGGTGACCACCACAATGCGTACTGGAAGGGCCGGCTCTATGGCCACCCATAGAGTGAGCATCTCACTAGGATATATTTTTCAAGTTTCTGCTTTGGGACTCCAGACAGGTTCCTTTCCAACTGCAATTTGCTCTTTTTCATGATCATCATTATCATTATTATTATTACATCAAATAGTAGCTGTCTTTTGGTAAGACAGTGTTAATTTCAGTGATACATTGTTTATGGCTGAAAGCCCAAGAGACAACATACTGAGTAAAATTACAAATTAATGAATTTGAATTACAAATTAATGACTTGATGAATGACTTATTTTCTGATGCCCAGTTGAGAATTTTTCAGCAATTTACACAACCATCATGACTCTGTCAAGGATCTGAAACAAGCAGGGTTGTTTCAGGACTGGAATGTTCCATATTGTGTCCTCCTTCAAAATCCAGCTGTGCGAGGAGGGTGTGTTTGGCCAGGGCTATGTTGTGTGGGGAAATTTACCCCACTTCCCGTTCTGATGGCTGCCTGACTTAGATCTACTCCCTAAGGCCAAAACTATGCCTGTATGGTCTCCTTCCATGGCAGAAAGCTGTGGGTAAAAGGCTGGGTGGAGGATTTAATTTAGGAAAAGCCCTAACCACCCCACCTCACTCTTCTGACCTAGATCAACCCAACAGCTCTGCACTTAGGAAGTTGCTGTTGTTATATTACCACCTTTCTTCTTCTAACGGACCCAAGGCTCCTCTCATTGTATCCTCACACTGTGGCTGTGTTGCTTCCTTCCCCTGCCTTCTTCCCTTGCCTTTCTCCTGCAGGGTTGAAGGAGTCTCCTCTCTTTGATGCCCACCTCTGAGAGCTGGTGCAGGAATTGCTGGGATGCCTCTGCTAGCTCTGACCGACTGGGCACCTGCCAGCCCCTCTCTGGGCCTGATTGCTAGTTCTGGGGCTTGCCCCATGACATGTTGCATTGTCCAAGTCTGGGTGACACAACAAGCCATCATGGTAGGAAGAAACCCTAGAACAGATAGATGGCTGGCTCTTCCCGTAGTTTCAGCCAAGATTGGGTTCAGACGATACAACAAGCAACAGGGTTTCTAAACTATCTTTGCTTGTCAGGATCTGCAAACCCAGTTACTGTATGTATTTATATCCCTGATCTTCTCATTTTATAAGAGCTGAGCTGGGTGGTCAAGGACAGGGACTTGTGAGGCCTTCACTTGGAGGGCTCCATGTGTTGCTGATGTTGTTATGTGCCATCAAGTCATCTCCAGCAACTGTCATCTCTGCAAAGTGTACATCAGAAGGTTCACAATGAAACAAAACCATTTTAAAGGAATACTATGGAAAAGTTGTCTATATGTTCGCCTCATCTGGTTGTATTTTATATGCTCTGTGAACTGCCCAGAGAGCTTTGGCTGTTCAGCAGTACAGAAATAAAACAAAGGATAATAAAATTACAATCATGAAGGCAATTTGGCACAAATATTGCTGCAAAACCCATGCAGTGCCTTGTATCCAGACTGTGAGAGAACTGCACTTTCTCCTTGGATAGCAACCGAGCTCTTCCTTGTCCTTCCTGAGATCGGTGAAAACCCCGCTGCAAGCTGGTATTCGGGGAGTCCTCTGAAGCCCGATCAATATCATTTCTGGGAGTGTGGATCCAATAGATAAGGATGAACAGACAGGACGTGAGGGACTGCAGCCTTAACTGCCTGCTGGCTGTGAAAGAACAAGAGAAAATTGTTGGAGGAACCCTAACAGGGCGAATTTGTCCCCCTGGGAATGGTGTACAGCCACCTGAGGCCGCGGGACCTTAGAGAAGTGGTACAGGGCAGCCCTAATTGCAGGATGTTACCCCTTTCTCCATATGACCAGGATGCTACCGGAGATGGGAAGGCATCTTGAAATGATCCAGCTTCTTAATATTCCTGGGCAATGTTTCTTCCTACCATCCTAATAAAAAATGCACTCGAGCAAACATATTTCCTACCTTGTATCCATGGGCTTGTGATGTTTGTTTGCATTTATATAAATTTATATCTGTTTGTCAGATAAATAAAACACACCAAAGAGTCTGCAAACAACGTTGCAGCAGCTGAGAGAAATGATAGCATGAAAGTAAAACAATATGAAACTATAAATCTACGGTGAGAAGAACACGTTTATTTTGTAAAGCACTGTGGGAAGATGTTTCTAACGGACATATAGAGCAATCATCAGTAGCCTTTGATGGTTTTATCCTCCAGGAATGTGTCTAATTCACGAGAGCTGGTGGTGAAGGACTGAGGACCTAGGAGATCCGGGTTCAGGTCCCTGCTCCGCCAGGAAGATTGCTAGGTGACTCTGGGCCAATCACAGACTCTCAGCCTAACCTACCTCACAGGGCTGTTGTTGGGAGGATAAAGCGTGTCTATGTAAGCCACTTTGAGTTCCTCACGAGAGGAAAAGAGGCGGGCTATACATGCAACGTAATAAATAATAATAATAGCAATCCCCCTTTAAAGGTGGCCTTCACTACTGACATTCATGACGCCACCACTTTGGTAAAGTTGAACAGGGTTAGGTCTAGGAGACTGGCTGGGAACCTGCTCTGCATTCCTTGATTTCCACGAGGGAAGAAATGTACTAAGTGGGATTGAGTGTGTGTGTGTGTGTGTGTGTGTGTGTGTGTCTGCCTATCCTGTATCTCAGAAGGTGCTTCTGTCCACAGCTCCAATTTCTGTTAGACACCCAGAACAGAATCTGACATAAAAAGAAGACAGTCTCCAAATGAGTAAGCTCTGCTCACAGGCTTCGCTGAGTTCTAATCCAGGAAAGGTTTCCGTTGATTAATGCTAACAATGACATTGACTCGGGCGGCGAGCGGATGCATAGCCCGGCTCAGCAAATCTTCCATGCCGCTCGGGCTGCGGTTTAAACCTTGCAACACCGGTGTGAATTGCGTGTGGGAGGGGGAGCAGCGCCTGCTTTTCCC
Source organism: Varanus salvator macromaculatus (assembly GCA_023646645.1). NCBI lineage: Eukaryota > Metazoa > Chordata > Lepidosauria > Squamata > Varanidae > Varanus > Varanus salvator. Next base: position 5,587,697 of record JAIXND010000762.1, read on the forward strand.
GCGATCAGTCTGAGAAGCGGGCGGGTGGGTGGCCAGGGCATCTTTCGGCTGCAAGTCCTGCTTGGTTTAATTTAGGCTTAATGGAGGTTGTGTAAAGGTTACCTAAGGGCTGGATGAGATTAAGACCACCCAGGATGGTCTTAATCGAGCCCGGGAGACGTGCTGAGTAAGGATTCCCTAAAACTAAGCTGGTGAAATGGGGAATGAGGATTTATGTATGAGCCTATTAAGGATTATAGACATCTGCATCTTTTTAAGTTGGAAGACATTGAGATAAATTGGTGGGTCGTACCATATTCATTTGTTTGTTGTCTTTTTAATGAACACACATACACATCAGAAACAGAGCTAATTTGCATGGTCATTGCCGTTTGATGTTCTTCCATATATAATGACTACAGTCGTTAGGCAGAATCCATTGAATAGTTCCGACTGGCTTCCAATGCAAGCAATGGAACAGGACTTGCTTTTGCATAAAGGCTGGTTTGCATGTGCTCATTGCTCACTGGCCATTTTCAGGCTGCTAGTAGTAACTAACAGGTGTGGACGAGTCCCTGCCGTTCAAAACCCGACAGGTTGAACATTCCTGCCTGTTCTCTTTGCATTGTTCGTTGGATGATGTTTGTGCATTTGGCTGCGAGCCAGACAAGGTCTCGTAATCAATGAGAACGTTTTGCAGATTCATCTCAACAAGGCAGTTGATTAGGGCCACCATCCTAGGGGAACACAGAAACAGAGTGAGTCAGAAGGGGTCTCCTGGGCCATCTAGTCTGACCCCCGGCTCCAGCCGGCTCTGCTCATGACACGCCTACCATGAAGAAGCTTGGGTGGATTACACACAGGCAGGACTGCAGTAAGGCACCACACAGTGTGCAAGGTTGTGGGACGACACCATCGCATTTGCTGGGTGGTTATGTGCCAGGACATGCGCAGTTGCTGCCTCCCCTGGTGTCTGGGGCCCAAGTACACACTGTGCCGCTCACAGTGCGAAACAGAGTAGTGTGCACTATTCGTGAAATGTGAGAGCCAGCGTGGCGTAGTGGTGAAGAGCGTGGGACTGGGACTCAGGTGATCCGGGTTCGAGTCCCCGCTCGGCCATGAAGCCAACGGGGTGGCTTTGGGCCAGTCACAGACTCTCAGCCCAGCCTACCTCACAGGGTTGTTGTTGTGGGGATAAGATGGAGGAGGAGAATGATGTAAGCTGCCTTGGGCCCTTTGTAGGAAACAGGCAGGATATAAATCGGGAAAAAACAATGTGTTGAATGTGATTCCCGGTGAAAGGACAATCCTGAGAGGGTCCCTCTTGGGGGGCCTCAGCTGCTGCTCTGGGAAATGAGCGTGCAGAAGCAGTGGGGTGGGTTGAATTAAGGGCACTGCTCCCAGCCAGCAGGCGCACGGCGTGGTTGGAGCTTTCCGTGCCCTCTGAACCGTCTCTGCAGAGGCCCGTGGCTAAGAAGGCCCCGCAGGGTGTCCGCGTCCTTGGCCGGCCCTCTGACCGGCGCTCTGCCCTTGCCTTCCAGGCGCGCCTTTTCAACGGTCTCAGCATCCTCATGCTACCTCCTGCCGGCACTTCCACCTGGGCCCCCAGCCTCAGATCTCTGCGGACTTCCCCCTGCCTCACGCCGTCCAGCCTCACATGGCGACTCCTCACCAGCACGGCGGCCCGCTGCACCCGCCCCTGCCGCCTCTGCCCGCCCTGCCATTCCAGGACGTGACGGGACCCTCCTTCCTACCTCAGGCCCTCCACCAGCAATACCTCCTCCAGCAGCAGCTCCTCGAAGCCCAGCACCGCCGACTCATGCCTCACCCCAGGTGAGCTCCCGCCCGCCCCAGGCGACCAGGTGTCCGTGCCCCGTCCCGGTGGCCCTCCGCCTGCCAGCAGGGCGGGCCTCCTTCTGGCCTCGTAAAATATCGGGGCAGCCTCCTGACATGCTGGACGGCCATTCCCATTGCTCCAGCCCCGGAGCAGTGCAGTCAAGGAGGGTGCCTTCCAAAGTATTAATCCGAGTGGCTGTTGCTGTAAGATGTACAGGCCAGTTGTGAGCCCTCTGGGCCACACACACACCATTTTTCTGTGTGTAACCTTTTTCAAGGAAGGTCATTTATGCCTGCGCAAGTCTCCCTGTCCTGCATGCCTGCTGGATGAAGCAGCCCCATCCAGGAGAGGCAACCAGCAGGACTCGATTTGGCGAGGGTGGGCATCGGCCTAAAAATCCAAGCTGCTCCCTTAAGTGGGAAGGCATGCACCATGGTGCCACCAGGAGCCCAGTTATCCTGGGCAAGATGAGCCCTGGACTGCTGTCCTGCAGCTCAGCCCCCGCCACCACCCAGCCCCCTTCCTGCTTCCCCTGCTCTCTCATTCCTACTGCTAAGGTGGCAGCAACAATGGGGAAGCTTAATTTCCGTTTCTAGAAAAGATTTTCGAGCCGAGCCCAGGTGCACCATGGCCATCTCCCACTATTCTGCTGTTCCCCAGGGTACAGCTTCGCTCCACAATGTGTCAGACTTCTTGCATTTTTTTAAAACCAAGCAAGCAGCTGTGCAGCCCTTTATTTGTTTATTTAAAACTTTAATGCGCCAGCCACTACTGAGGTCTCGGGATGGTCTTACACTAGAACAGAATGGAGCACAGCATCCAAATTGCTTTTCCATACAATAAAACCCCACATTAAAATCAAACTCAAACCTTAAAATAATGGGAAAATAAAAAGGTTTTAGCCTGGCGATGAAAGGAATAAACCTGTGTACCACAATCTGTCCCTAACCGTACCACTGTGTACACATATTGGGGATTAGCATGCCTTGCGCTCGGATACCCTGCCCTTGAGCATCAAGGAGACATGTGGGCAAGCCCCCGGACGGAGGTAGAATCCTAGAGTCGCAGCCCGTTTGGTTTTACCCACCAAGTTGGTCCTTATATATTCTGTACATTCTCTTGTTGGGAGAGCTTTGCCTGCAGGTCCCCACAAAGCTCTATGCGGGCAACTGATTGAGAGCGCATGGCACAGAAGCACCTGGGGCAGAGGGCTGTACCTGAGTGTTTTCAGTCGGGACAGCCTGTGCTTGGACAAACTGTGCATTGTGCAAAGGCTTGCCCATTTGCTTGAGCTTTGCATTTTTTCAGTATTCCCCATCGACAGATGGAGTCATTGATCGCACAGTTCACATGTGCAGAAGCTCAGTTTCTATGCCCTCCTGCTCATATCTTGGTCCTGATGCCCGAGGTCAGTGAAAAGCACAGGGGTTGTGACCTCGTCCCCAGGCCTGCCAGTACCCTGCACAGGAGTATGATGGGCAAAATCCCCCAGTCTACTTCCTAATGGGTAGGACCTGCAGTGCCGTACTTATAGCCCTCCTGACTGAAGGAGACAGCCCTGTCCTCATCTTCTAAAGGCTCAGGTGATGAGTCTTTAGAGAACCTCCATCTCCCCTGCCTTGCCGAAGTTTCAAGCTACACACTTAGGTGAAGGCACTTTAAATAGTCCAATCAGCTCCCCAGAGGGGCAGAGAGTACCACTCTACAGGACTTGTCTGCTACATGAAGCTTAGTTGGCCTTAGTGACCTGCTGAGACAACATCCTCCTGTTGTCCGCAAAGGAAAGAGTTGCAGCCAGCGGGACCCAGCTGAAACTATCCTAGATCCCAATTTCTTCTTATTTTGATCTTTCCTTTCACCAGCTTTCCAAACAAGCATCAAGGGACAACACACTTACCACACCACAAGCCCCAGGTTGAATTCCTGACTTCTCCAGCTAAAAGGATTGAGGAGAAGACCCTTGCCCGAGACTCTGGCAAGCTGGAGCTGTTTAGGGTAGAGAATAACTATTGAGCATTTAGCAAATTTTAGACCCTGGCCTTAATGGGAGCCCAAATATCACTTCAATTGTGAAGCACACAGTTAATAGTTATCATTTCCCTGCACCCCAGTTCATCATTTTATTGCTTCTTCTGCTTTCCTGATATGCTACAGCAAAAGGAAGTGCAACAACAAAAACTCTCTTTCGCCAACCCTGATGAACTCTCTGAGCATGTGCAGAGTTTCAAGTTTTTAACTCATTTAAGTCATGCCACCATTATGAGTACCTGAATTAAAATGGAGCTCCAAATTTAGTCTCACTTAGAATAGACCCACTGGGTCCCATGGATTTCATTGGGCCTGTGCTAAGAACAAGTAAATCCGGAATCCACCGGGGATTTGCTCCCACTGGCATATTTACTTGGGGATAACAACCACTTCATAGTAGAAAGTGCTGATCTATTTTTAACATAAGGAAAAGTAAAATGAGCATTGGTGACCTGGAATAGGCTTGCCTGGTTGGCCACCCACTGCCTACCATTTTTTAAAGGAAGGAAGGAAGGGTGACCAGCACAGCCCGAGAGCTGGGTGGTTCTGGCAGGAGCAGGGCTGCAGGAATCTAGGCTTGCTCCGAGGTCCAGCCCTGCCCGCACGCTGGACAATCGGAAGACAGACAAACCTGGTAGAGGAAAGCGTCCTTTGTCCCCGTGATTCTTCTCCACCTCCCCAGGGGCCTGTTTGCCCTGGATCAGTTGTCTGGAAGGGCTATCAGTGCTGACTTGATGCAAATCCGGAGCTCGGCGGCTTGGCTGCACACTGCGAGACCTCACCTGTCTTTCTCTCTCTTCTCCTCCCGCAGGCGGACGCAGGAGCGCGTGTCTGTCCAACCTCATCGGTTACATCCCAGCTTTGAATTTGGCCATCAACTGCAGACTCCTCAAGCCATGGGCCCCCCTCCCAGATACTTAGCTGAGGGAACAGACTGGTAAGCTACTCGTTTGCAAGCATTGCTGTGTCCTGTGAATCTAACCTCTGCCTTGAGCTGCCTCGGTCCAGTTTCCAGCACCTCACTTTCTCTGAGCATGGAAGAGCCGTCTGTTGATCCATATCCTCTCTCCAAATCTCCCTCGAGGAGCACCTGAACCTACTTAACTGCACTTTGCTCGCTCTTCCTCAATCATCACTTTCCCCCCAGCTTGTTTCTCAACCCCTCCTCTCTCCATTGTTGCACTAACTTGTCTAGTGCAACGGAAAGTAAAATCTCTGGGAACTTCTGTGCTTTGGCTTTCCAACTTCTGAGATCTGAAAATCAAGTTTCTAGCCCTTATGGCTGTGCAGGGAAAAGTCAGGATCATTTGGCCATTGTCTGTTGGAAACCTAGGGGCAGTCCACCCATCCCTCCCTTAATAACTTTGCTATTAACCAGCCAACCAACCTTCCTTGTGAGGGGGTGTCACATGGAGATGGGGAGAGGCCTGTTCTCCCCTGCAGAGGAAGGCAGGACGCGCTCCAATGGAGCAAAGCTCAGGGAGCCAAGGTTCAATTTGGATGCCAGGAAGCACTTCCTGACAGTTAGGACCCCGAGGGCGTGGAATGGGCTTCCACGGGAGGTCGTTGAGGCCCCATCGGTGAGGGTGTTCAAAGATAGGCTGGACATGCACATGGTGGGCATGTCATGAGCGGAGCCGGCTGGTGCCGGAGGTCAGACTAGATGGCCCAGGAGGCCCCTTCTGACTCGCTCTGTTTCTATGTTTCTATGTTTCTATGTTTCTATGTTTCCTTCCTTCCCTCCTGTGTGTCGTTCACTCATTCGTTTATTCATTTTTAATCGAAAAGCAATAAATAGAGAATGGAATGCGAAGCTTAATTGTCTCCCTGCTGTTGGTGCTCTAAAGAATTCTAGGGCTCCCCAGACAAGGTTGGGGAGGTCATGGGACTGTGTCCTTAGTAGCAACAACTTGTGTATCCCTTTATACCAGATCAGGGTAAGCTGTAATGAAGTAGTAGCCTCATCCTTATTGTGACCTTATTGTCAAGTTTCTGTTCTGAGGAGAGCACAATTGGCACGTTGGTGATGGAGGAAACACCGAGCAAGTGGGATGGAAAGGTTAGGGCCATTGCAGATGCATTAGTCTGTCTTCTCAGCACAGAATCTGAGGGTTTGGTGCAGAATTCAGAGCCCTTTTGCATCAATGGGATATCCGGGGGCATTCTGTGCTCAGCCCGACAAAATGCAGCACTCCCCACCGTGCTGGAATGCAAGCCATACCATTTTGCAAGGATGGCGGAGAAGAGACCTGGAACTGGCCCAGCTGTTTCTCTTTCCTCTCTGTTGCCCATGTGGTTAATGCAGATGACAAGGTAACTACGTGGCTGACTCACTTCACCCCAGGGCTCTTGTTCCTTCCCAGCAGCAAAGACAGCCGTCCCTGCATTATCAGAGGGTTCAGCTTTTGTGCAATCCTAAGCAGCGTGGAAAGCAATCCCCTTTCTCAGTCATTTTTTGAAGATGGCTGCAAAACGGAGCCAAAGTGCCGGCCCGTTCAGCCCGGAGGCTCTGCTGATTCATGGAACTTTGCTCACAGTCTTTGTGGCCTTTGCCGTGCTTCTGATGTCCCATTGTGATGACCCCATCGCACCTCCAGTGTGCCACTTGTGGGTGCAATGGCACCAGCAGAGAGAGATCGGCCCCGACGTCCATCATAGCTCCTTGCCCCGGCCGCTGTTCGGAGCCTGCGTTTGAGCCGTGGGGTCCTGATCAGGCAAGGCACCTCGCTCCCGATTTGAGGACGCTCAGGAAGAACCAGAGCCACACACAGTGTATCGAATGCAGTGGGAAATATGGATGCAAAATATAAATAAGCCAAAGAACGCGTGCAGGCCCCTTCTCTGCAGCAGGCTGGGTTCCCTGAAAGGGTCAGAGGATGCGGCGTAGGCTTCCATAGGTGGCTGACCAAGTAAGGGGTTGGCTCCTCTCCGCAGGCCAAGAAGAAAGGCAGTTCCTCTTGCCACGGGTTTTGTACAGTTCTCCTCTCCCACGAGCCTGTCGGGAGCCACGCAGGCTCCCACTTCCCTCTCCTGGGAATGAAGCTGTTTCAGGAAGGCAATCAGTTTTGTTCTCCCAGCAAAGCAGGTCTTGTCTGTAGAAGAGCTGGGGAAGGTGTCTCCAAGGCCAGCAGCTCTGGGGCTCTGGTGGGGTAGTGGTCAGAGTGCTGGAGCGGGGCCTGCGATATCCGGCTTCTGCTTCCCTCTTTGCCATGGAGCTCACCAGCTCACCTGGCCAGTGACCGACTCTCAGCCTAACCTACCTCACAGGGTTGTCATGAGATAAAAACGGAGAGGAGGTGGATCATGTCAGCTGCCTCGAGTTCCTTGCAAGAGGAAAAAGGCTGGATATAAATAGAATGGATGAATCAATGAAAATTTATTAGCTGGCAAAGAGGCGGAGTGAAGGAAGGCCGCTCCCAAGCCTTTCCCTTTAAAAGAAACCCCCTTTCCCGTATGCAAAGGAAGCCCTAACTTATGAGCAAGCCTTGCCCTGTTCACCGTGGACCAGCAGTTCCTAGTCCTGGGGTGACGGGCTGCCCCCCAACCGGAGAAGGATTTTATTTTGGACGGTACAGGCAGCCCGGGTGGGGAAGCATGCAGGAAGGCAGGGCAGTGCCCAGAGCGTGGCCTCTTTGGGGCTGCTGCTGCTCCCACTCTTTCCCTCCCTTTCCCTGGCACCATCAGATTCTTCCTTCATGGTTACTTTGCCCTCCTTCCTCCCCCTCTTCTCCTCCCCTCTTTGTTGCTCAGCTCTGCTACTTCCCCTCTCTCTGTTTTGAGCTTTGTCACTCTGGCTGTGTTCTCCTTGTGCGTTTTCCCTCTGCGTGTGTGCTCTCTCTCGCACGCTCTCCCTCCCTCCCTCTATGGGGGCTTCCAGATGAGGGTTTTAATGAGCAATTGCCCTGCCTCATTCATGGGATTTTATGCCCCCGCCCCCCATGATCATCATCCATTTATAAGCCTCTGGCTTTTCCCACCGATCGGCTGGCATTTCCTCTTATGGCAGGAAATCCATCAGGAAAGGGGGAACGGTGTGCGAAGCTTTCTGATCAGGAGCACCAGGCGCAATCCCTCTCCGTTTGCATCCTCGGTGTGTGTGTGGGTGTGCAAGGGGGTGCACTCTCACCGCTGCCTTACACTTTGGTAAAGTTCCAGGGATGCTCCCAGCGTTGCTGGCAACCCTGAAAGCCCAAAGCCAAATCTGACCTGCTACAGAGCAGTGTGGCTTTATCACAACATGATCCCAAGTCGCTGGCATAGGGATTCCCAGCAAGAAGATCCCCTGGAAAACAGTGGAGCAGAAGCAGCGGAGGAAGCAGAAACAAAGGCAGTGAAAGAGAGTTGGAAAGCGTGGACGGTCCCTGCCTCTGGGGGACTTCATTTACCATGTTTGCCTCCTTGCAAGTCATGCACAATCATGGCTTCTGTCTAAACATAATGAAATGAGCAGATGGTCCAGATGAATTGTCTGGCCGAAACTGAGCTTGTTTGAAGGAAGAACAGGCTGAAGATGCCCAGGAATGAAACTTTAAAAAGTGTGGCCCGTAGAAGGACCTGTAGCTGAAGGATAAGAAACAGTGTACATTTCTTCCCCGCAGAAGAATCGGAAGGCATTTCCGGTTTGTTTCTCTCCACTGCCTCATTTTCCAAGTCTGGATCTCCTGTTAGGTTTTGCCAGCAGGCAGTGACCCTGCCCTGTTCCTTTCTCATGACACTGGCTTTTCCCAGATGCAAAACCGGTGCCACATAGACTGTCCTTTGATTTTACAAATGGTAGAAGATTAAAAATAAATGCACGCTCTACACTGTTTCAACAGTTCAGGGAGTGTTCGGGACAAAACATTCTCCACCTGCAACTGAGTGTGAAGCTTTTATTTTCATGTTTGTGAAGACGTTCTAAATGTCTAACAGCTTGATGCTGTGCGAGGCAAAGAAGTGGATAGGGTAAAGTCAGGATAAAAGTCTGGACTGACATGTCTGACTGTACTTTTAAGGACACCTTGAGAGGCAGTGTGGGGCAATGGTCAGAGTCCTAGAGTGGGGCAGGGGCACTTAGCCATGGAGCTCACTGGGTGACTTTGGGCCAGTCATGGACACTCAACTGAGCCTACCTCACAGGGTTGTTGTTGCAAATAAAAATGAATAAAAGAGGCCAGGAAATTGGGGTGGATTAGAAACAGAATCCAGCCTAGTGCACTGATAGAGAACGACCTTGCAAGGGCCGTTCCAGCTTTGCAAGGCCTTCCACAACACTCCCCTTGGAAGGCCCTCCTCCACCAGGGTCTGATGGGTGGCAGCACGTCTGTGATCAGCACCATGTAGGAGGCTGCCACCATTTCATGTCCCACAATACCCTGGGAGAGCAGTGAGGCATCGTGGGAAATTCACATGGCAGCTCCAAGACACATGGCATGGTGGGGGACAGGCACTGGACAGTGCCTAGTGCCCAGCTGGCATGGATCATCATGAATGGCCGAAAACAGGATATACATGGATGGAGCTTGATCTTTTTGGTGGACTTGGACTGGGCATCCCTTCCAGTGAAGGGCGCCTTCAAACCAGAGTCCCCATCAGCCCTTCCAGTAGAGGACTGACCTCCATCAAAGCAAATACATGGATGCTGTTTGAGGGAGCCATCTGCAGACACTGCCTTGGCACCTCGAAAGTAGGCTTGGTCAACCTTACGTGAAGCCGCACATCTTTGCACATCGGGTGCAAGGGCTGGCACCCGCTGGAAGCAAGTGCGTTTCAAAAGGAGTTGTTTTTGTTGCAGACTCAGTGGGAAAAACAGCCCTGCCTGAGTCAGCAGAGACGGCTGCATGCTCGGTGCTAGGACGGCAGGCTGAGCTGGCTCGTCCCCTCCCAGGTCCATGCGCGCTCTGCAGAGCCATGGACGGGAGCAGGCTATTCCCCCAGGAGAGCCTCTCGGCCAAGCCAGTGCCGTCCACGCGCCTGCCCTGTCCATGGAAGAAACACGCATGCTGACTAAGGAGCCCTGCTCTCTCCCCTCAGCCTCAGCCCGTCATTGATATGTGGAGCAGAGCAACACGGGTGACCCATCTCAGCCAGTCAGGCAGTCTTAGTTTCTGCCTGTCTGTCCTTATTGGGGGAAACCAGACGCTTTGCCCATCCGGGAGGCTGTTCTAACTTCTTGAACCCGCCTCTCTAAACTTGGGTCTGAGACCTTCCAGGGCCATCCTGTCCACATCCACCTGTGTGGAGGTTGTCATACACAGAGACGGCCACTGACCAGGACAGTCTGCAGCACAGGGCAAAGGTACATGGAGCATAATTTAAGCACGGGTGCCACACCCAGCAGGACCCCCTCCCCCCACATATTCAGGCAGGGACCAGAGAATACCATAACCCACACTCCACGGTTGTGCTTAAGTTGAATGTGGAATGCTGCCAAAATATGGCTTGTCATGTTGTCTGAACCTAGCCATATTAACAAACCATGGTTGTCAGCCATGAACAACCCAGAAAGAGAAACCACAGTCTGTTTTGGGGTTGTGACTAACAAACCCCCATGGTTTGTTGGCATAGATAGATTAAGATAGCACGATAACCCATGTTTCGGAAACAGGTGTGGGTGGTGTTAGAGTGTTGGGCTGGAAACCCAAGAGATCCAGATTATAGTCCCCACTTGGCCATGAACCTCACTGGGTGACATTGAACAGACCACTCATTCTCAGCCTAACCCACTTTACAGGGCTGTTGCTGTTGTGAGGATAAAAGGGAGGTAGGAAGACTAGATAAGGTGCCTTGGGTTCCTTGCAAGACCAAAAAAGGTGGGATATAAGTGCAAATGTACTATATCCCATGGTTCGAGGATAGCCTACACTCAACCCATACCTAACCCTTGAATGAGGGTTATCATGAACCCAGCCACACACCTGGCTGATCAGTTCAGAAGAGATAAAAGCTACAACCCTGGGAGTCCAGTCCAAAGAAGAAGTGGCCATTTGATAGCCAGGAATCACAGGGAAGTAGGAGCCCTGGGTGCCAGTCGCCCGCTGCAGAAGCAGCCATGTGTATCAGGTTGTGCGAAAGCAAGCGGTGCTCACTCGTATGATGTAATCAGTTCTGGTTTCATCCTTCCAGGGATCTCAGTGTCGATGCTGGACTGACTCACAACCAGTTCCAGGTCAGGCCAGTTCCGCAGCATTATCAGCATTACTTAGCTTCTCAAAGGATTCATCATTTCCCCCGGAACACGTCCTCAACGCAGATGGTAAGCCAGTGGGGTCTTGCTGGGGACCATACGAAGCCAGCTCTAGAGAGGGTGGTAACTCATGGGACAAGCCCACCGCTCAGCGGGGTGGTCAAGCGGCCAGGTGGGGGTGTCTGAGAAATGGGTTTCAGCTTGCTGTTGATCTAGATTTACTCCTTCCGGGTCAGACATGCACTTGGATTGACTCTCCAGTTTGACCTACCTGCATACCTGTACCTTGACCAGCATCATAAGTCCCCTTTGCTAAGCTGGAAAGCCACAGGCTGTGCCTGGATGGGTGACCACAGAAGGAAGTAGAGCAGGAGGTTGGACTCAACAGTCTTTTCGGCCCCTCCTGGTTCTACTGCTATTCTAATTCTAATTCCGTTTCCATTTCTGAGCTTGCTCTGTGATTCACGGACCCCTGAACATTTGTTCAACATCATGCACACATTTGAAAAATGCACATAAAACACCCCTTTGAGAAACATGCATGAATATGCTTTAATCGTAGAAGAAGAATGACTGCATTTCAAGAATGTATATGATTGATGCATCCATTTGGGAAAATACACAAAGAGGGATGGATTTTTGTGCAGCAAGAAAGCAGCAAAGCTCGCAGGCTGACACGGACTCGAGCCAGAATGGCTGGAATTCTGCTGGTTCACACATGCCCAGTCCCAGCTTGTAGCCCTTCCATCGCCAGTTAAATGGACGAGGAGGGGCCTCAGTCACAGAGCCAAGAGAGTCTGTACCTGTCTGAGAAGGCAGGTCGGAGAAGCCCAGGACCCATGTGGGCTGGTTGTCTGGTTCACTATAATTTATTATTTTTTTAGGGTGCGATTCAATGGTCTCCTGTTGTTTTCTGGGGTCCTGGGCATAGGATCGTGGCAGTCCTAGCTCTGAGATCCTGTGCCCTTGGAGCTGGCACATGCCTGCCCCCCCCCCCAACAGCCAGCATGGAAAGGACCTTGCTGGCTGCCTCCCCAAAATTCCTTGCGGGAGAGAAAGGGGGTGTGTGAGGTCCAGGACCGAGAGCTTATGCTGAATCGCACGGGCATCCCAGCCTCCTCCTGTCCTCGTCCTGATGGTCACAAACAGCTGCCTAGCTAAAATCAGGGCATGCGGTATGGCAGTGATGGAGATGGCTGCTGTCCCACCGGATGCATGGACACCTGCAAGCTCAGAGGCTTACATGCCTAGAGAGCTGGTGAGGCAGGATCTCACCCGCCGAGATTTCCCCTGGTTCCCCAGCCAAAAGGGCACCCAGAAGGACTTAGAAGTAATCAGCAAGAGAAGACGGTCCCCTGCCAGCAGGCTGGCGATCTAAAAAAATGACACACAAGGAAAAGGAATAAGGAGGGAAGAGGGAGGAAATTGAATCTTTCTCCTGCTTATCTCCTTCAGCACTGCCTGCTAGATAAATAGATCTGCTGGACCTTCCTATTCCAAACCTGAGCATCTTCCTGGTTTGGAATAGTAACACTGCTGAAATTCATATTCTCCAGTTTAGAAAAACGAGCGTTGAGAGGGGCTGTTTCCCCCTCAAATGTGAGATGGGGGCCCATTTCAGCTTGGATAAGAAACCAGCTCATCACTCAGACTCGCATCCCAATCCAGCCTTTTTCCTTGCTGCCCTGGTTGTGAGGCCTGGGTGGGGGGAAAGTAGGGGGACTGCTATGGTGAGCTATGCAGCAGGGACATTGGCAAGCAGAGTTTTCCCAGGGCCAACGCCACAATTGCCTGGTGAGGATACACTTGCAAAGCCAGCCTATTAGGGGAGGGCTAAACTAGAGCCATTGCCTTGAAATGTTCAGCTCTCCCATTGAGGTCTTTTTGTTTTGCTTGTTTGTTTTAATATGGGAGCGTGTTGAATCACATGATTGCTCCCTGGAAGTGGTACAGTCCAGGGATAGCTTTACCACACAGTCTGCTGTTTGCGTAGAGTCCCCTGCTTGGGAGAAGGCAGTCAAAACAGAGGTGTCTCTCACCTGTGTCACCTGCTTTCTAGTTAGGAGCCGGCTCAGTGGGAAGCATTCTGTCTGGATGGGGAAACTGCCAGCTTTCGCAAAAATGAACGGCTGCAGCCGCAGCGGCCTTCCTCCACACATGCCTTAAGAGACGTCCTTGCAGGACTGCACCCCGATATCTCTGTCAAAATGTTTTTGGGTGCATTTTGGCAGCATTGCAGATACTAAGTTGCAAGACAATTTAGGAGGACGGCAATCCTATTCTTTGGTGCGGGTGTTTGAGTCTGCGGGGGTGAAAACTAACCCTTTAATGTGGTTTCTCCACGCTGCCTCACAGGTTGTTCATGAAATTAGGAACTACCCGTATCCTCAGCTTCAGCTCCTTGCTCTTCAGGGACTGAACCCAAACCGACACACATCCGCTGTGAGGGAAAGTTACGAAGTAAGTTTGCTCAATGGATCACACATCCTTTCCCCCGTAACCCTTGCCTCTGCTTATTCGCTGAAACACTCTGTGTGATTAACATTTTATTATTTTTTTCCAAAAAAAAAGAATGATTATGACCTGTAGTTGGTTGATTCAAGGCCTTCTCTCCCCCTTCTTAAAGTTATTTAAGTTTAAATGAGGCCTGGACCCAACAGTCCTTCAGATAAGAGGAATGGAAGTCTGTCCTCCAATAGCCCTTCAAACTGAGGACTGTCATTGTAAAGTAGGGCACATGGCTTCCCGACCACAAATGGACCCCCCTTGCCCACAGAAGTGGGAGAATAATGTATATTCCGAGGTGAATTCCAAATGGGCATGAGCAAACTTCGCCTATTTTTAGGGTGTACTATAGGTGTAAGATGGTTGCTTGCATCCAATTTACCAGTGTGGTGCAGTGGTGAAGAGCCTGGGACTGGAACTCAGGCGATCCGGGTTCGAGTCCCCGCTCGGCCATGGAGCCAACTGGGTGACTTTGGCCAGTCACAGACTCTCAGTCCAACCTACCTCACAGGGTTGTTGTAGTGGAGATAAGATGGAGGAGGAGAATGATGTAAGCTGCCTTGAGCCCTTTGTAAGAAAAAGGCAGGATATAAATCAAAATAATAAATAACACTAGAGAGTCCTGATGGACCATTTATTAAATGGATTATAAATGAAATAATAATTAAAATAAATCAACAAATAACACTTCCACACACTCACAGGCAAGCAGTTTCCCCATGACACAGCCCCGTATCTGCGGCATTCATTTTCTGCATGCAAACCCTGGCAGGTCATGAGTTTGCTGGGGGTGGTTGTGTGGATCCCTCCATCCAGGTGCTTGACTTGATCTTGTAGGGAAGGGGTGGCAGCTCACTGACAGAACATCCGCTTTGCATGCAGAAAGTCCCGGATTTGATCCCTGGCATCTCTAGGCAGGGCTGGGAAGGGACACTTCCTGAAACCCTGCGCAACCCATCCTGCCAGCTGTTTTTATTACTATTAATTTATTTAAATTCTATACCGTCCATAGCTGAAGCTCTCTTGGCAGTTTACAACCAAGTATAAAAACAACAATAAGCACTAGATAAAAGCACTAAGCAGAATCAAAAATTAATTTAAAATGGCATGAATTAACATTAAAAGACAATAAAAAGACCCAGCCAAGAATAAAAGAAAGGCACCTGGCTCATTGTGTCAGGCCCTTGAGTGGCCAGGGAGGTCTTGAAAGGCCTCTGCAGGGAGGGCTGGCTTAACCTGGCACTGAAAAGACGGAACATTTGGCACCAGGAGGGCCGCAGCAGGGAGGTTGTTCCAAAGATGAGGGCCACCCCTGAAAAGGCCCTCCCCTCAGTTGCCACTTTCTGAGTCCTTTGAGGGTTGGCACCCGCAGGAAGGCCCCAGTGGCCGAGCATAGTATTGTGGCAATACTGGCGTAGGAGAGCCATTTTAAGGGCTCTTCAAATTTGCTCCTCTTTAAGAGAACTATTGCATATGCTGTGTTCTCTTTCATAAAATTTCCCTTGATTAGAAGAAAATCTTGGTAGGGTCATCTGAAACGAAACCAGAATGCTTCCATGACCACTGGCGGACCATTTAGCTTGTAGGCACAGGTGTGTAAAGGTTTTCTGTTCATCGCTTGCTGTTTATCCCCCACCCACCCCAATTTAGGAGCTGTTACAACTGGAAGACAGGCTGGGCAGTGTGAACAGAGGGGCTGTGCAGAACACCATCGAACGGTTCACCTTCCCACACAAGTACAAGAAGGTAAGGGTTGGGAAGTGACACCTGCCTCTTGGAGAGGCTGCTTGGAGGGACCAGGTGCTGGGCTGGATGGAATTATGGCCCATCCAAGCAGGCAGAACTGAATTCCGGTGTTGCTCCCCTACCTGTACATTCTTCCCCATTCAGTTCAGTGGAGAAGCCAATCCTGAGCTGCCTTAGGATGGATGCTTGTGTGAAGATGCTTTGTCCATTGAACTGAATGGAGAAGCCAAACAAACAAAACGTTCCCTTACCATGAAACAGGTACAGCTGGGGAATATGGAAGATTAAAAATCTTTATGTCTAATTTTCTCAAATGAAGTTTTCATATACTTTCTTTGACATGTCAGAATGTGAAGCAATGCTCAAATTTGGTAATTCAGGTTAATTTAAATTTAATCAATTAATTAAACTACTGATCACTTAAAAGACAGATGATTAATCAGTGCAAATTTATCTAATTCATTGTTAGCACTGTTCCATAAATTTATGGGTATCCAGTAAGTGATGAATCCTAGCTATGGGGCTGTATTTAAAGACTAACATTGTAACTGAATGAGATAAACATTTTTATTTTTTTTTGTATTTGAAATCATGAGATATAAAACCATTACAATTTAGGGCTCTTTATATGTGATCTTTGAGGGCATCAAGCTTTAGTCATTTCTATTAATTAAAAATAAAAAGTTGAGGCTGAAATCTACACTCATTTACCTGGGAGTAAGAGCTATTAAACCATGTCATACTGTTTGTTTTTTTTAATAAGATTTTATCAAGATTTTTAAACTACAAATTAAAAACATCAATCATCAAATACATCGGACAAGCTGGGTCGGCCCCCTATAACATATCTTTTAACATTCTATGATCATATTCAAATCAATTTATAAAAGTTTAAAGACATCTTTAAATCTACGCCAAGTCCCGTTTCTCGAGCCAGTCGTAAAAAAAATCCCAAGTTTGGTAAAAGTCAGTGTCTTCCTTCTCCTTCAGTCTATCCATTTCTGCACAATCCAGAATCTTTTTCAAAATCAGTTCCTCAGTGGGTAGTTCCTCACTCTTCCAGTATTGAGCAAGCGCGATTCTCGCCACTGTGATGAAATGTAGTATCAAATACATTTCTTGTTTACTAATATTTTCCGGTACAATGCCTAACAAGAAAATTCCAGGTTTAAAAGCTAAAGATTTTTGTAGCATTTCCTCAAGCCATTTATGCATTTTAATCCAATACTTTTTCACATATTCACAGGTCCACCACATATGATAAAATGTACCCACACCGTGTTTACATTTCCAACATCTGTTTGAGATATTTGGTGTAGGGTTCTAATTTAAGGACCCCAAGCTTTTTCCTAGAAGGAGGGAAGTAGAACAGAGACAACAATGAAGAAGAGAGGGCTGTCTTTCGTACTTCCTGAATTCCCTCCTGTCCGGAGTTCATTCAATGTATTTTTGGAAGGCTGCAGTTGGGAGCAGAGTGGGTATCTTGCATATAGGCCAGGAAATGTCGACATGAATCCACTGCCCATTTCCCCAGCAGTGGTAATTTAAGGGCTGCTCCTGAAACCCCCTTCCTTGTGGAGGAACACACACCAATGCAGCATGTGCTGGGAAGGAGGCTCCGCTGCGTTCACTCGGCCGGACTTGCATGGAGGGGCCAAGATGCACAGACGTCTGGGTTGCCGAACGAGTATGGAACAGGCTGCAGGCTCAGAGTTCCTCTTTGGAATCCGCTGCACTGCCTTTGCACCAAACCAAACTGCCCAGTTCAAGTCACTCCTCCTTCCCTTGGGTTGCCTACCACATTTGATACCCAGTGCTAATCCAAGTTAAATCCCATGCATTTGTAAATTGGTGACCTACAACAGCAGGAGGCTGGACACTATGGCCTTCTTGGCCCTTCCAACTCTCTATTCTAAGATTGCAGTAGGACCGACATGGAATATAAACAGGCGTACTCCTGTTTTCCCTGTGAGTTTCGTAAGCAGGAAGAGACCTTCTGAATTCCTCTATTCTGGCATTCCGTGGCTATTAGCAGGTGACCAGAAACTTTGGAGAAACAGGCCTGTTCTTCATCCACAGCTTCTGAATTTATGTAAATTCATTTAGCTATCATGGAGAAAACCTGATAGGCTCTCCTCCTCCTCTTCTGTGATTTTATTTATTTATTTAAAACTTTTATATGCCATCCCTTATGCGTAGCATCTCAGGACAGCTCACAATCAATAAAATCAAATACATTAAAACAATCTAAACAATAAATAACATATAGCCAATAAAATGCGACTGTTGCATTAAAATACTAATTTTTAAAATAACAGTTAAATAAAAATATTTTGTCTAATATTTTAATACTGTTTGAGCAGGTGGCTATTACCACTTCTTGTGGATGCTTATTCCATGTATTAATGATACGTTGTGTGAAAAGGTCGTTCTGTTTTGTCTATCCCACACCTCTCTGCCTGTCCTGAATCTGTTAAAGTAACTTTCCCACTGGATGACCCTGAATTCTAATTTTCAGAGAGAATAAGAGGGGAGGGGGTCTCTCTCTCTACTTTTCTGCACTATCTGGCTATGCTTTCTGTTTAAATGTAGAAACGTGGGCTAAATGGAAAGTGGGGAGGACGGCTTGGAAGGTTTGCTTTGATTATTTGCAGAGCCTCCCGGACTAACAGATGTCATCTTGTTAAGAGCAACGTCTGTTAATGCTGCGGCTTTCCAAAGAATCGGCAACGGCTTCGACACAGAGCCCGGGTCACCTTAAACTGCTTTGCTCCGGACGAGAGGGTGATCTGTATCTACAACCTCTCCTTTCCGCAGAGCCAAGCTGAGTGCTAATTAATCTTGGCAGCTGTGCCTATGTAGCCTTTTCTAATGGGCAGGTGTCCCTCACATGAATGTGTCAGATCAGGTGGTCCGAGAGCTGTTCTTCCTCCAAATTCACACACCCTTCTCTGCTGCTGAGTGGACCCTTTTGTTAACGCAGCGATCTCTTTGACAGAGGAGACCGCAAGAAAGCAAAACAGAGAAGGAAACGGGGGAGGAGTCGGACACAGATGAGAAATGCACAATCTGCCTCTCAATGCTCGAAGACGGCGAGGATGTGAGGTATAATTATTCCCAAGGGGGCATTGTCTCTCTTGTATTTCTTCTCCCCCGCACCCCACAACCGCTATGCCAACATCCGCATCTCTTGGGGGTGCAATCCTATGATATTCGGGCAGAAAAATGCCCTGGAACTCCTTGAGATTCTTCGGGCTTTTTCCTGTGTAAACATGCATAAGATGATGCCCTTGGGATGCTTTTCTGAAAAGCAAGGCAAAAAAAGAAAAGAAACGTGCAGAACAACTTACAACAGTATTAAAATGCATGTTTTAATAAAATGTATCAAAAATGTAAAACAATGTAAAATGACACTCATGGTTGTCAGTTAAATGCCACAGCCTCACCCCTTCCCGAACGGGCATCCAATTGCAAAATCCTTCCCTACGCAGATGAATCTGGATCTGTCAGGCTGTTTTCTCACTCATGCAGCTGACAAAGCAGGTGTGGCTTTGCAGTGAGTATAAAGTCTACCTCCCCATGTTCTCTCTTTTCTCAGCAAGAAGCCCACCAATCACTCCCAAGCATAATGAGAGGAATGCAAGGCCTGCCAGCTCAGCCTCCTGTTTTGTTTTTCAATAATTATTAGTTTTTGCTCCATGAGGACTAGTAACATGTGTTTTAAAAGTAGAAAAACTGGCATTCTATTTATACACGCTTGACTGGCTCATGCAATATTATATCAGATTACACACCCCTAAAATAGCAGCCATTCATAAAGCATGTGTGGCTAAGTCAAGGTATTTTCCCTTCTTGTTGCTCCTCCATAGAGGGAAGCATTTTGGAGGCTGTTTGTACACTTTGGCATCATCCTTGTTCCCCCTGCCCACTTCTGCTGGCAGGCGAACCCAGCTCCATTCCTGCTGGGCCTAGAGAACAGCAAGGCAGGAAGAGAGAAAGGGTAGCAAGAGTAAGAAAACTCACAACACCCCAATTTCTCACAATGCTCTTGAGGTGGCGTTGCTGCGGGGCATTGTGGGAAATTTAAATGCCAGTCCTTGAATGGAGCAACCCTTTTAAAGGGGAGCCCAGGAGGCACTGGAACGGTGTGTTGCACAGATTCTTGGCCACTAGCCATTGCCCAAAGTTCCAGGTGCTGGCGCCGGTCCCAGCACCGTTTACAAAGAGCTTGCCATTCTGTCTTCCAGGCGTCTACCTTGTATGCATCTCTTTCACCAAGTGTGTGTGGATCAGTGGTTAGCGACCAGCAAGAAATGCCCCATTTGCCGAGTGGACATTGAAACACAACTGGGATCCGACAGCTGAAATAAGCCAACTGGGGGATGCATCCTCTCTTTTGGGTCCTTATCGGGGCATGTGGCCCTTGCAGCAAAATGTTTGCCTTCTGAGCCATTTGATTTTTTGAAGAAAGCCTGCAAGCACATTCACAGATTATTTAAAAAAAATAAAAATAGAAGAAGAGGAGGAAGAAGGAGAAGGAGAAGAAACGTGAGACGATGATGATTTGGTGGCTATAATGCCCAGAGGTAGGAGGAGATCCAAGCGGCCACATTGGCTGGAATGCATGGGAACGCGGCTAGAACGCCCAGTGGAAAGTGTTAGTTGTGCGAATGAAGGTGCAAAGTGTTCTAGTTATGGCCTCTCAATCCTGCTTCTCGAAAGGATTGTATATATATATACCTCTTGAATAAGTAGAAACGCATTAGGGGTTCTTTAGCTATTTCTTTGGATGGCTGCTGAGCATGTTCGCTTAAGAGATGTCGTCTTTTGATACCCCGTCACCTTGTGGTGAATATGTTGCTGTTTCCTAATCTGCACCAAACATTGCATTGGGTTTTTTATTAGTATTATTTTCGTTTTCCCATCAGGTTCCTTACTTTGGTGCCTGGCTAAAACTTTAGAAGAAGAATATATATAAAAACACAGAAGTGGGTCAATTCTTTCCTTGCTCTGATGGAAAGAGAAAAATCTTGTTTACATTGGGAAAACAAGAATATTGCTTCCCCCTTTTCCTTTAGCAGCATTTTTTAACTTGGAGACAAGTTTGCAGTGAGATGGAAAGTTAAAGAAAATGGGGAAAGGAGTGAATTGGAAGGGAATTTGGGGTGGGGTGAGGAAGGAGAGCAGAATTCTCCTTCCTGCTGATCTGCTAGTGCTGAATACATAATGTGGGACACCTTGTTAGGTTGACGCTGACTTCCGTCTCTTGGATCTGAATGATGGATCTTCCAAGGAAGGGCTAGACTTTTGGCCTGTTCCACAGATCTGACCAAAAGTCCACCGACAGAAAAGATTGATGGAATATGATGAGTCGGATGCTTTCAGTTTCCAGCAATGGAACCACTGCTTACAGAGAAAATGGTGGCCACTCAGTTGGGGAAGTGCTAGCCAGTAGGCCCTGGGTTTTCCTTCTCTTCTTCAGTGGGTGATTTTTAGCCTTGGAGGGCAATTTTGCCAGTACATCATGTGACTGGGAGAAGGAAGCAGTTTTAACCTGTGCATGTGTTGGATGGGTATTTAAGCTGCCAGTTATGCTACGGCCACCAGCTGGGAGATGAGTCTGAACAGGCCTTGAGAAATGGATTCTGCCTTCTCTTGACAACGAATAAGCACAAGTCTCATTCTCCAAAGCATCACGAATGGGACCAAAAGGCCATATCTTGCCTGTTCTTTCTACCTTAAATTCCTAATGTTGTAGAAAAGCAAACTGGGAAATTATCCACCAAAACCCATAAACTCTTCCAGAGCTGTTTCTCCATCTTACTGTTGCAGTATCCCAGAGAGGGAAGGACTGACTAAGTGAAGCATCCTCTTTCCTTTCTTCTAGATCATTGCAATGTAAATCTTGCATTTTTAGGAGAATTTTAAAAATGCTTGCAAGACAGAAAGGATTAGCGCTCAAGAGGAATTCAACAATGCTTATTTTAAGCTGCTTTGTTTTGGCTGTTCTTCTGATAGAACCCCATAGCTGCAAGTAGTGATGCGATCGAAAGCAAAAGATAGTTGAGTCCAGTGTACACCACAAAATGTTTTGACAATCGGAATATTTTGGCAATGAGAGGTTATTAGGTGTCTGAAAAATGATATAATTGTGCACTGATCTGGGAAGAAAAATGCAAATGAACATAAAGTCAAACTATATGCCATGGTTGAGCTTAACAATGTGAAAGCGATCTCACACACAAACACGATGTTCTGAAACTGGCTCAGGCCATCATCTGCACACTGTGCACATTGGCTGGGTTCACACGTCATGACAAACAACCCTGAGTGGCTTCCATGTCACGTGATTTTTTGCTTGGATGTCCCTGAAAGAGGATCAAGTGATTCCTGCTCTAGCGTGCTTTCTGCTCTCCTCATTCAGTCCCCCTGCTGTTGGTATGTATCCCATCAGTCACTGCGCCTGAAATTCGAATTCAATGGCCAAAGCAGCTCTGACAGCAGCAGCTGCTCTTTCCAGGGGACTCAGTGGTAGCACCATGGAAACCATGATGCCCGGTTCAGATGACCAGAGAAACCATGGTGAAGCATGGAAACCATAAAACAGACAATGGTTTCTTATAGTGGTTTCTGAGAAAGCAAACGTGCCATGGCAAAATACCATGACAGGGTTTGGACAGCACGACAGACCATTCTACAAGAAACTACGGTGGCTTGCTTGCTGTGGCATGGAAGCCTGCCCACTAGCTAGATAATATGGGGCCATCTTGCCCAATACTGTCGATGCTAGGGGTGTGGGGTGAATCTGTTTTGAGGGTGGGGATCTGTTGGATTTCCTGGCCTCAGCTCCCTGGACTTTAGGAAGCAAGTCCTGCACACCACGGCACAAGCACCATCCCTTTTCTGCGCAAGTGATTTGTGACCCCTGTTTGTGCTGCACATGATGCAGAAGGTCGCTGCAGAAGGTTGTACAACTAGGGTTCGGTGTGCATTTCTGGACTTCCTCTTCACTCGGCTCACTTTCTGAGACAGGGGCCAGCACTGGAGGGAGTCCACTCACTGACAAGGAACCGATTCCATGGAGCTCCATCTCAAGAAGAGCAACACTGCTGACTGCTGTTCTCCAGGGTCTCATGTAGGAGCTCTTCCGGCTCCCCTTGGGGATTCCAGGGATTCAACCAGGGACCTTCCACATGCAATGTAGGGCTCTGCCACAGAGCCACAGCCAACCCTCAGCTCAGCCCCCTTCCTAGATTAGATGGGGAGCCATGGGGAGTTTCCAGTGGTGTCCTAGCACTAGTGCTAATGACCTTGTGCTAGCCAATGCAAGTGCAACCTCATTAGTGCTAACAGTGGGATGCTCTTGGACGCTACCTAATGAGCAGAGTGTATAGCCAGGTGAACAGAGCTGAAATCCAGCCAGTTGTCTCTTTGGGAGAGGAAGTGAATGCAATTCCATCCTTCCCACTCCTTGCCAGATGGCTGACCAGTAGAAGTTTAGCTTGCCTTTTTGCCATCCAGGTAGCCCAACTGCTGCACATGCTCTGTTGAATTGTGCATGTTCATTTAAAGAGGTCTGAAACTAGTTTAGCAGCTGCCGTTTCTCCCTAGATGAAGTTGCTTTGCGTGTGTGTCAAGAATTCTCGGAAAGAGATTGCCCTGCCGACTTCCACCAAGTGGAAACTGTGGACGCATTAACTGGGAGTGGTGACCATGGACGTGGGCCAGGGACTGGCAAGCATCTGTTGCCTGAACATGCATTTAGTCTTTAAACCACGCTTCCCCATCCTGGTACTGTGCAGGTGTGTTGGGCTCCATTCTGCTGGCCGTGCTGCTAGGAACAACAGGGCTCATGGTGCCACAGGTCTGGGGGGCATCAGGTGGGGAAAATCCACGTTAAACATGGTCCACTATCATCAGCCGAATCTTTCTGAGGGTCCAGCAAGAAGAGAGGGCGAGGACCAGTTTGTGCGATCATTTTAATGGGCTGAATTCACTGCGGGGATTTGGAATGAGGGATGCATTTTCTCATCTGTTGCCATTTATATGTAAACCTGGTCAAAGAGCAATCTCTTTCTGCTTGCTCTGAGCACATCTGTGCTCTAAAAAGATCACTAGACACATAGTTCATTAAGGGTAAAACAGTTCCTGGACTGTACCACTGCAGATACCAGGGGGGGACTGCAGGAAGAAAATAGAGGGGAGGGTGTGTGTGTGTCTGTCTATTTCAGCTACAAGTGCCATTCTTTATTTAGCCAGAATAACATTGCCCAGGCAAAAAATAATAGAATAAAAAATTTAAAAGGGAGGCTGGCAGACAAGGTTTGTAAGAGTATTTTTTTTTTTTTAAAAGGAGAACCCAAAGGAAGGAAGAGTCCACTGAGGACTGGGCATGCTCAGAGGTGACAGGATGCAGCCTCTTGCAGTTGTGGGGGAAATGGAAAATGCAGCAGGGGATTGACTGCAGTGCTTGGAGTCTTGAAAAACTGCACTCACATGGCAACACAAGGTTGTGTGTATGCCATGGGTGCATAAACAAAACTCCCTGCACAGAGAACTCTGGACATCAGAAACGTTCTAAGTGAGCCTTCCCCAGCATGCTAGGTTTTCATTTATTCTCCCCACCTTTTTTAGAGTGGGGGCTGTATGGACAGCCCCCCCCCCAAAAAAAAACCAGCATTCAGCTATGCTCATTTGTGGCCTAAGGTTCAGGGCGCTAGGCGGGTCACTCCTGTGTCAGTGCGGCTCCTTTTCCATTGCAGCTTTTCTCTCGAATTTTAGGAGATCAGCACCAGGCATTTAGGAGCTGTCCAGGTGCTGATCTCCAGCCCCAGTAGGGAGGCCATCAAGGAGCACCATGGCAAGCTCTGACAAAGCTGCGATGGAGCCAGAGCCTCACAGACCTAGAAGTCCCCCGTGTTCCTTGCATTTCAGGTACAGCTTGGCAACTGACAACCCTTGAATCTGGAAAAGCTGGTAAGACTTCACTGTTTAATGGCTTAATTATTAGATAAGCCAATCACATATTTTAAGGCGAAAAGGCTGCTCCTCATTAATGAGGGAGCAGGTGCTACAACCAGGTAGTCATTGCAGAACAAAAAACTAAAAAGTACAGACATCCTAAGGGTCCACCTTTTTCTGGGTGTGTATCAGAGGTAGGGATGCCCCTTCTTCTAAGGCAGCATCTACTGCCAAGTGTGAGGTTTGGAAAGCATTCTAATTATTTCATTCATACATGGATGATGCAAATTTCAATGAAGAACCTACCAGTCATCTGAAAATCTGACATTCAAGGCAGGGCATGTAAGGGAACTGCAGTACGACCCAAAATGCATAGATCATTGTAGAAACTAGAGCCACGTCCTTGGGATTGGCGAAAAAGGCAGCCGTCTCTGCTGTTGCTGGCACCTGCCGTTGCTCTAGGGAGCTGACAATGGCCGTCCAGTTTAGTGCCAGGGATGGGGAGGGGACGAGGCTGGGGTGCTGCATGGAGTCTGCCCACGGCTTCCTCCCTTACCTGGCATGTGCTCTTCCCCTGCTCCGGGCCCAGTCGCACCCTGGTGGAGGCATTGCTCTCCACAACAGCAGCGAGGGGAGAGAATGTGGATTCAGTCTTGGGAACACGGGCACCGAGATCAAAGCGTCCACGGTGTTCAGACTCTGAAATATTCTGTAGTCTCCCAGACAATGTGAGGGATCATGGAATTGTGCCCTAGGAGTATTTTTGCCTCCTCAAAAGCAAAATGTCCTTCAACATCCAGCTTTCCCCAACCAACATGGCTAGGAGTTATGGATAGGGCTTAGGCCCCAAGGATACCAAAGCAGCAGAGCTCTTGGGATATGGTTGTAGGACAAAGAGGCTTTTGTCCTCTTGAAATAATAAGTATTTCAATCTCATGTGCCAGAAGAGGCAGTCCTGTAAGTGATTGTGCATTTTCCAGTCGTTTTTGTCTGAAACCCTCTGGAGAATCCAAATAAATAAGCTGAAATATACTGGCTTTCATACATTGTTAATGCTCCAAGATAACAAAGGAAAAGGACCCCCACCCCTCAACCACTGCCAAAAAAGGCACTTTTACAAATAGAAGCCAGAACCAGTAATGGAAATATTTCTTATTTTTGTTATTCATATTGCATGTCCTTTAGGCCCCACTTTTCTTCCTCTTGAAAGGAGCCCAAGGCAGCTTAAAAGGTTTCCCTTTGGTTTTACCCTCATAACAACAGCAGCCCTGTGAGGTAGGTTGGGCGCAGAGTCTGTGGCTGGCCCAAAGTCTCCCAGGGAGCTTCATGGCTGAGTGGGGACTGGAACCCACAACTCCAGGGCCTGGTCCCACACTCTGGCCACTTGCCGCACTGCTCTCTTGGTCTTTCGGGCGGGTTTATCCTAAATGCAGCCCTCCTTGCCTCTGCACCCCTTTCCAAGCATGCACTTCACCTCTTCATAGGTCCTTTGAGGGGAAGGGCTATCGGAGCCGTCAATGCGCTGAGACATGTTCTGCAATCTCAGCGTGGCTCAGCGACTGGCTAGTGGCAACTTACCTAAACAAGCTGAAAGCAGAGCTCTTTCAATTCCATCTGCCACGGCACTGTGACTTCCCCGCGGCCCCACCAATGGCCAGGGGAGGGGGCTTGCAGAGAGCCAACCAACAGTCAGGTTGCTTTAGGTCCCTTGGGTTTCATTCCCTGGGTTTTGGTGGTTGTTCCTGTCACTTCTGGACAGACTTGTGTAACTACTGTTTTCCAGTAAGCGCTTATGTGTATTGGCTGAATTTAACATCTTACTCAAGCTCTTGGAACAGCGATTAGGGCCCTCAAATTGTATGAAGACTGAGATCCCCAATCTGGGCACAGGGAGAAGGCAAGTAGTGAGAATTGATGAATGGGTGGCGTGGAAGTGGGCAGAAAAAGATATGGAAGGCCCCCCTTTCTCCATGATGAGTTTTCTTGGAAGGGAAGAGCAGTGGGATGCCCTTGTTACACATCCCTGCTCTCTGCCTTGCCTTCCCCCCATCTTTCCGTGGGCAGAAAGAGGGGAAGAGGGCAGGGCTGTCTTGACAGCATGATGGGCCCCGGGCAAAGCAGTGCACTGGGGCCCCTACGACAACTACAATTACTGTTAATTTTGGAAGTTTTCCAGTTTTCCAAGGGTTAACATACACAGATTAGTATGGGGCCCACAGGCAAGTGCCCATCAGGCCCATGTGCTGAGACGGCCCTGGAAGAGCGTCTTAACTCCACCAGCCATTCCAACTGGAAGGTCAGGGTGGGATGGTGCTGTGGAGAGAAGGCCCTGACACTGGCTTAAGGAGTGAAGCTCGGTGAAAACACCTAGCTGACCCGCATACCCCAGTCCACAGTGGTCTTCTGCTGCATCCCACCCACGTTACCTCTTCTGGCTGGCCAGATGTTTTGCCAGTTGACTGGAAGGGGCTTTGTCTCATGAATGTTGCTTAGCCACGGTTGGAAGTATTCCCTTGCTCCTTGAACCGATCTCAGAGAGGAGGGTTTTGAGGCATCGATGGACATACTAGGGCAATGCAAACCGGGAGCTCTTTCCTGAGAGCTCAGTCGCTTGAACCCACTTTGGGTTCAACAAATCGGATCTACAAGGATGATGACCTGCTGTCTCTTGATGAGGTCAGAGCGTTCCAGCCAACGATGGCTGAAAAACACAGCAGTCCATTTTGGAAAGCAGCGGATGCAAGGCTTCCTAACCAGAAATGCTCCCCACCCCCCTGCCCAATACCAAAAATAAATAAAAAGACATCTGCTGTTGTCTTATCACTGGGAGATCTGTCTTGTTTTTCTGTGAACAGAGGAAGGAGAAAGAGATGCACAGTGAGAACTAGAGAAGACAAAGCTTTAAAAAGTATTATTTTAAACTTCTTGTCTTCTGAGATAATTTCTGAGAAGAATAGGCCTAATGTTAAATTTCTTTAACACAGACAAAAGCACTTGTATTTGCTAGGAAAAAGACTCAGGCATGAATCACTTCTGCTTGAAGGTGATGCTGAAATCTTCAAACATCCTCGAATTGCTTTGTTGACCTTTAGGATCAAAGACCAAAGCTGAGAGGAGCTGAGTGTTTTTGGACTAGAATCAAAGGGAACTGAAGAAACCCCTCCTAACAACATAGCTTGGGCCTATTCGCTGCAGTTGCAGATTATTCTATTAGTATTAATAATAATCACCATTAATAATCATGAGTCAAGCAAGAAGTGGTACATTATATCCCATGAGTAGGAGTAATGTAATAGGGGATTGGGTCTGTCAAGTACTAAGCATATCCAGAGAGACGAGGTATAGCCCCTTTACAGAGGGGCAACTTGTAATATGACTACCTGCTTTTTCAAGATGGTAAAATTTACAACTTCACCACTTTATCAGAGGGTTGCCATAATTGAGAGGTGCCAATTATGCTGTTTCTGGAATGTGGCCAACATGTTCTGTGCTTAAAAGAGAAGATGATTAAAAAACTAAGCTCCATTAAGGGAAGTCTCGAGAATGAGAACCTCTCTCGGTGTTTTTGTGGGACTCAATGAGTTTAAAGGTGGCAAGTGCAGATTCTGACCAGTCCTCAGCTTCTCAGTCCCTGAGCCCTACTGGAGTTTTTCAGCATTTCTGCATCTCCCAGGAGCAATATTACAGTTTGTTTGACTAAGGGGCTCAGGATTTCACAAAAGCGAGTTCACACAAGGATCCGATGAGACAACAAAGCTGTCCTTGGAGCATGGGAAGCTGAGTTAGATAGGTCAAATTATTTAATCATTTAGCCAGATATTATCTCTGAGCCTGGCAGCGGGCCTCCAGAAACTCGAACCTGAAGTCGTTCCTGGCCCTACCTAGAAATGCCAAGAATGAAGCCCCAGAATCTCCTTTTGCAAAATCTCTGCTTTTTTCCCATTCTGTGATCCAAGCCAGAGCATGGCCTGGTCTGTGCCATTTCACACTGCAGTTCACCCTGTCTGTAGAGATCTAGCATTTCACCCTGTCTGTAGACATCTAGCATTTCACTCTGTCTGTAGATACTTAGCAACTTGGCAGGATTCTTCTCACTGACATCTAGTTTTCTAAGACAGGGGAGCCTGTGGATCTTTATGATTTTTAAAGGGAGCATTCCAGCTTGAAAGTCCCCATGCTACTTGCAGTGGTACAGCCCAAGAAACCATTCTATCCACTCATTTCCCTTTTGTGTGTAAGGTAAAGGTAAAGGTTTCCCCATGACATTAAAGTCCAGTCATGTCTGACTCTAGGGGGCGGTGCTCATCTCCGTTTCCTAGCCGAGGGAGCCAGTGTTTGTCCGCAGACAATTTCCATGGTCATGTGGCCAGCATGACTAAACACTGAGGTGCAAAGAACGCTGTTACCTTCCCACCCAAGTGGTATCTTTTAATCTACTTGCATTTGTATGCTTTCGAACTGCAAGGTTGGCAGGAGCTGGGACAAAGCACGGGAGCTCACCCTGTGTGCAGATTCAAGCTTTCAATCTTTCAATCAACCAGCCCAGCAGCTCAGCAGTTTAAACCACTGCGCCACCCGCAGTCCCCTTTTGTGTGTACACAGGCCTGAATAACCTCAGCTCTGAATTCATCTTAACTGAGGATGAAGCGATTGAGATTGTGATGGTGAGGTTGAGGTGGTGATGTCAAAGCCATGAGCTTGCACTGTGGTCGCCTGGATGCTCTGAGGCTGAAACTGACCAGGGGTTCAATTTTGGAAGAGCGCTTGAGGCCACAGTATGGGGCATTTTAGCCCTGCCCCCTTTGGCCTTTGACTCCTTCCATCTTTGGAATGTGGTTCCCCAAAAGCTTCTTCAGTTTTGATTTTGGCTGCTGGGCTGAAAGCAGTTTGACATCCCTGGGATTAGGTAGCTGTTTGTTTTGAACCATGAAGGAAGCAGCACAGGGAAGGTGGCAAGATTTCCATCTGATGACTTGCTCTGTTTTACACAATACATATAGAACAAAGGAAAGGGGGATTTTAAAAAGCAGCAATGCAAGCGATCTAATGCACAGCTCTTGGGTGCCGTCTCAAATTCTCCTCTTAGCCCTACGAAGAAATGCCGATCCTGAGAAGCAAACTTGATTCATTGTGAATTTGGGGTCCGATTAGATAGGATGGTGTTAAATGAGTCTTTGCATCTGAAGTGTAGGTTTAAAAAAATGCATTAGATGGAGAGGACTGATAAATATTAGGATGACAGCAGGCATGGAAGGGGAATGTGATCCTTTCCTTCAGTGCTGCTATTCTCAGAAGCTTCCTTCATCTGAAGCTGCTATTTGCATTGGGCAGAAATACTGATGGTCAACACCCCACCCCCACACACACCCTGCAAATGCCAGCTGCAAAAGAAGATTCTCTGGAAACTGCAGCAGGAAGAAAAGGGTTAAATTTCCCCCGCACTTGCTGCAATCCCGTAATAGTCACCCTCACCCTGTGCAAGTTGCTTTTTTAAACACCTGCACGCACACAAAGATTATTTACCAGCACCGGCTGAGTCTATTAGAAAGTGCTTAAAACTTGACATGCCCAGACTCTTCCCGGGGGTGTGGGGGATGCTGAAAGGAGGAAGAAAGGGGCTTGTTGAAGCCTTATCTTGAATGAAACCATTCTTTGGTGAGGGAGCCAGAGCTTCCAAGCCAAGTGCTTAAAAGCTTTCACAAAAGTATTAATAATAGGTATATCTATATAGGTATAGGTATAGATATAGATATATTTGCCTAATGAATAATAAGCACAGTTTTTTAAAAAATGGTGAAGCAAAGCACCAAATTCTCACTGATTTCTTTGAGAGAATGAATGAGGGACGGCAACTTGCGCAAGCACATGGACGGAGACCTTGAGAGCTGCGGGAGACGACATCAGGTTGCTTCGCAGTTAAACGTCTTGCATGAATGAGAACACTGAATGGTCTTTAAAAAATCTCTAGAAACAAAAACAAAAACATTGATAGTTTACAGGGTTTTGTGAGTTTAAATGCCTTATATTTAACAATCATAATTTATGACTAACTTGTAGATAGCGTGGGTTCTTATTTAATTATTTTTATAGTTGGGTTGTTGTTGTTTTGGTTTTTTGCATTTGGAATTATAATTTATTTATTTAGACGCAAATACTAATTTTTTTAATTGCTCCTCTATTACCTCATAATATTTTTTGGCATAATTTCTGGGAATGGAATGCTTTGCATGCATCGGTACTTTCAAAGAATGGAAATGATGAAATGGGCGGGGCACATTTACTGTTTCAAAAACAAAACTAAAAAATATATATTCAGGGTGTGTGATAACAAACTGTATTACTCGTGGTGCTGTTACCTTGGAGACATTCCATACGAAAAAAATAAATAAATGCAGACCTTTGATTCTGTACGCTGTGACATAGTGGAAAATCTGCAATATCGTGACTGTGTTTTAGCACACACAAACACTCATACACACATGAGAAACATATATAGAGATAGCTATAAATATTGTTTGCACTCATGATCCAATGGTGACGATCCACTCGCGCTTGCCTTTTTTGCATTGAGGGAAAAGTTGTGATCCTCAGCCCCAACAGAAGGGATGAGTCTCTTTCTGCAATGCCCTGGAAGAGAGCTGCAGAAACGAGGCCTAAAGGTAGGCCAACTTCCAAGCATGCCTGTGATGGTCTTGGTGAGAGGTTGGCCAACAGTAAGTCTTGGTCTTGTGCCCCTTCCCTCAGCACACAGAGAGCTTTTAATACAGGTGTGCAGAACCTTGGCCCGTGGGCCAAATCTAGCAAAGTTTCAGTCCCAAATTGTTCTCCTGAGGTTCCCCAGAAGGCCATGTTACCTTCCTCAGCCCTGCTTCCCTTTTACACCAGCTAGGGATCGTTTCATAGTTTCCTGGCTTTTTCCTGATCCTAAAAGGTAGAACTAAAAGAGATCAGTGACAAAATGCTGGTATCGTTGCCTGATCCCGTTGGCCTTTGAACATGCTCACCATGCGGATGTGGTCCCCAGAGCAATTCCAAAGTGGAATTCGGTCTTCAGACTGGAAGAGGTTCAGCACCCCCAGTTCAATGGGAACTGGAGCTCACGCACGTTGTCAGCAAAAAAGTTTGGTCATGTTCACATGTCATGTCAGCCACATAAAAGAGGCTGAGGCATGCACATGTAAACATGGTTATTACATGCATGGTTCCCCATTGAAGGCACGACATGCAGTGATGGAGCGTGCGCAAGTCTATGCATCCCGACACCTTTCCAACTTACCGGCCAGGGCTGTGTGTGTGCAAAGCAGCCCAGAATAGAATCCCTAAACATTTAAGACCCAAGCAGGTTGGTGGTGCATGTTTCTCTCTTAACGAAGGAGCCATGGAGGTAGCGACAGTCTTGTGATGTGTCAGCTAATGAGTTCCCCAGGTGGTGCCTTATGGCAGAGTTTCTGCATAGGGAAGGTGTCCCCATGTTGACCTGAAGTGCACATCAACATGGATTTTCAATGGTAGATGGGATGGGTTGTCAGTGCCAAAGCATTGGTGATATGTCTTGTATCTCACTGAAGCTCTTTGCTCCAACAGAAACAGTTACAGAGCTTCTAACCTATATGGGAACAGTCGAGAAGCCAAATGGGAGAAGGACAATAAGTTGCATGTGGGGGAGAGAAGGGTTATCAAGAGCCAGTGGGTGAGGTGGTTAGACTCTTGGACCTGGGACCTTAGCGATCCAAGCTCTAGTCCCCACTCAGCCATGTTGCATCTTTGGACCAGTCATGGGACTCTCTAGCCTAGCCTACCTCACATGATTGTTGTTGGAAGGATAAATATGTAGTGGAGGAGAGCTATGCAAGCTAACATGGGTTCCTTGTAAGAACCCAGCAGGGGAAAAGGTGGGATAGAGATGCAATGCAACCATAATGTGTTCGAATGCAATTTTTGTTGGCTCATATTTGACTCCTGAATGTTTCTTACATGCACCACTTGCACTGCCATGGGGACACCCTCGTTTTTATAAAATCCAGCATGGTCTAAACACTCAGTTTTCCCTTAATGCCAAAGGAAAGTGAATGGATCATCCACTTTTTAATTTTTTTTTTTTTGGTACTCCTACTGCTGTTCTCTTGTGCTGTGCAACATTTTGCTACATAGACTATTTTATAGGATAAAGCTAGAAAAATATTTATTATTAATATTAAAGCAATAGTGCATTGGGGCAGGGGAACTGAAGAGACGTTAGAAATTGTGTAAATGCTTAGATTCACTTTTGGTGGATTTTTTTGTACTTTATTTATAACTAATAAAATGAATTGCATTGCTAACTACTTCCCTGGAGTACCAGATGATGTGTCAGAGGGCTCAAAGGCAACGCTCGAGGGACAGCAGGTTCAAATATCGAATTTGTTCAGATATGGACAATGGTGTCTCCTCCTATCAAAGCAGGTGTGGGCCACCATTCTGTCCCCGAGGAACCTGCATGAGGACACGCGCAAATGTGCACAAACCTCCCCTTCTTATCTGCTGAGATCAGGGGAGGGAATGAAGAGAGATGGGGGTGGTCAGAGACCGTACCCCCAGCTTGGCAATCACCACTGCGATCATGCTTCGATGGCGAAGAAACTGACATGTCTTTCCGTCGAGATTGCTGAGAGGAAGGAAAAACCGCTCCTCCCCTCTCTCCCAGTGATCCCAGTTAAGGTTGGTGCTCCAGTGCTGTGACTCACAACTCGGGAGGGTGAGTCACTTCTCTTGCTGAGCAACAGGTGGCTTATCAGCTGAGCTACAAGGAAAAATGCGTGGGACACCTAGAGATTTTGGAGGGCCGCACGTGGCCCCTGCGTTGCCCACCTGTGTCTTAAAGGCTAAGGCTGCACATCCAGCTGCCCCCAGTGTGGGGCCCTCGCAATGTGCTGAACTATAACTCCCATCAGCCCCCTCCTCCTCTGCCTTGCTGGCTGGAGATGCTGGTGGCTGTATGGGAATGTATGTCAGAGTACAGAGCAGGGGAAAAGTGTAATTATCCAGGTATGCCTCTCTGTAGCATGCAAAGGGACTGGAGGACAAGCCAAAGATTGCAGCAGGATAAAAAAGAGAGTATTTAAAAATGAGAATGCTTGGGATCTCATGGCCCTCAAAGGTGAGAGGGGACCTGAACAATCCAAACTGACTCTAATCAATAGCTAGTGTGGTGTGGAGCAAAAGACAGGAAACCAGCTGGGTAGGAGATCGGAATGGAATATTGTGGCGGAGAGCATGGCTGGGTGGCCAGGCGCACATGGGACTGTGATGTTTTATTGCATCCATTCATTCCAGGTAGCTCTAGGGCTGGACAAGCCTTTGCAAATCAGTTTACAAGCCATCAGAACTTCTAGTGCTTGGAACCCCAAACATCAATGGGAACAGAAGTGCATTTCTGGGGAAAAGTCCGCATATTTTCAAGTTGGTAATCATATTCAAAAATGTGTGTGTGTGTGGAGGGGTGTTAAATACACTTTAAAATATGAATTTTTCAAGAGATATGTATTTCCTCCCTTTAATCAAGGGGGACAGCAAGCATTTCTTTAAAATGCACACCAAATGTGCACATTTCGAAGATGAAAAAAGGGGGAAATGAGCTGAGCTTCAAAGTACTGCTTAGAGAATCGGAACAAGTTCAGGAATCTCCGGTTCTCCCATTCCCAGCTTTTCTGGGCCATTTAGTGAGTCGTCTTCCTAAGAAAATGAAGGTGTGTCAGTTCTGGTAGGTGGGCTTCACCAGGATGGCCTCCAAACGGTCCGAATGATTCCGTGCAAACCCAAAGTCATTCATTGCAAACCTA
This sequence comes from Varanus salvator macromaculatus, assembly GCA_023646645.1. NCBI lineage: Eukaryota > Metazoa > Chordata > Lepidosauria > Squamata > Varanidae > Varanus > Varanus salvator. Next base: position 5,621,736 of record JAIXND010000762.1, read on the forward strand.
CAGGAGTATTTTACCCCTCAGAACAGTGGTGTCCACATGACTAGCACAGCTGTCTGAAAACCAGTAAAATCCAGCTCATACTCCGCTGTGCTCCTGTATCACCAGACCTCCGATTTATCGCATGGAACTGGTAGGTATCCTGGCTCCTTTACTTGCAAAGTATCTGGGGGAGTGTAGTTTGGTGCGACACTCACATTCTGTTAGATATCCCTAGAACCATCTCCAAAACTACAGTTCCCAGGGTTCCTTGGGAAGAAGATATACAACCCTCAATCTGTATCTTCTAGGTGTTTCCTTATTTATATGATTTGTACTTCCACCTGTCAAACAAGAAAAAAAAGTCACTCGGGGCAGCTTAAGAGCAGAAATGAAACTTGATTCTTAGACAAAGACACTGAAAGACATTAAAATATGACAACAATGGAGTTAAAACAGCATCCAGCCCAAGAGATAGAAACAAGAGCAAGTCAGAAGGGGGTCTCCCAGGCATCTAGTCTGACCCCCAGCTCCAGCCATCTTCACTCATGACATGCCTACCATGAACATGTCTGGTCTATCCTTGAACAGCCCACCTCTGTGTGACATCCCCTTAGTATGTCACTAACAGGTCCCCTCTGAGTCTCCTCTCACAGCTGAAAAGACCCAGGTCCCTCAGTCCTTCCTCATATGGCTTACCCTGCAAACCAGCCACCATCCCAGTGGCCCTTTGCCCCACTGATTCTAACCTTGCTGTATCCCTCTTATAATGAGGGGTCCAGAATTGAACACAGTACTCCAGCTGCAGGCACGTCTGAGTCATACAGGAATTATTCTCTGATAGAAGATAGAAACATGGTGAGTCAGAAGGGGTCTTCCAGGCCATCTAGTCTGACCACCAGCTCCAGCCAACTCTGTGCATGACATGCCTCCCATGTGCATGTCCTCCCATGTGCATATCCTTGAACACCCTCACCGATGGGGCCCCAACCACCTCCCATGGAAGATCTTTGGACTTCAACTCTCACCAGCTCTAAGCAGCATGAGCAATGCTCAGGAATGCTGGGGTCAAAATTCAAAACATCTGGAGGATACCAGGTGGGACAAGCCATCTTCAAGGGGCACATCCTCCCCAGAGTAGATTGCAAGCACCACTCAGGGCTTCTCCAGCTGGTTTAGATTTAATTAGGCTGTGAAAATGAATTTAGACTGAATTAGGCTGTGAAGATTCTCTCCTAGAAGCACAAGGAGGTCAGTAGACTCCAACCTGAGGGCTATGTAGCCCAGAAACTGAGGTCCACTCAGCCCAGTGTTCTTGACACTGACGGGCAGCATCTCCATAGTTCCCAGCAGGGCTCCTTCCCCGCTTTCCTGGATTCAAGCCGGGACCTTCCGCATGAACAGCATGTGCTCTTTCGCTCAGCTACAGCCCCTCCCCGTGCAGAATGAATCAAACTGAAGGTGGGAAGCAGATGTAAGAAGCCAATTAGTGGCACTGAGGAGAGCTTTTAATTCTGGCGTACATCATCACTGTTGGCAGAACCACGCCTGCAGTCTTCAGCTCCTCCACTCGCATCCATCTAATCCGGCTCTCCACATTCTGCCTTTCACTCAAGAGCGAATGGCGTTCACACATGGCAAAGTCACCGCAGCAAATGAGGTCTCCATGCCCGACCGGCTGGCAGCTCCGCAGCTCCCCATCTTCCTCTGCCAAGCATGTCTTCATTTTGAAGAAATACATGTGAATCCCTCCACTGGAAAAGTTCCATGGGAACCGTATTATGCTAGTTGCAGTGAGTGTTTTAGCAACAGGAATGGTTCTCCGGAGGGGAAGAGTCAAACATTTAATGCAGCAGAAAGAGGAAGGGGAAGGAGACAATTTTGTTTGACTTGCCTCCTCTTGAGCTCCACAAGGACCCTGACCCTTGCTCGGAATGGACGTCATATGGACTTGGTCAAGAAGCTTTTCCAGGGATGTTTTCCATGGTCAATGCAATGGAGAACCCCAAGTCCTACAGAACCCTGGAGGAAATCCTTGCAACACTAGCCACGCATCCTTGGCAGCTCTCCTGTGGGTCCAGTTTTCTTTGAAACTACTTTTTCCCAGCTCTCCTGTCTGGATACTGCCTCTGAAATGGCACACATTGACTGCAAGAGAGAATTACTCCATCGTATTGTGGGAAAGCTTTAAGCAGTCAGTCCACAGGGTGCCACTGGCCATGCTGGCCAAGATGGAAGGGCATTGTGTTCCAACTTTCGGAGAGCAGATCTGGTAAATGAACCATTTGTAGGGGCAACCTTAAGAAACACTGTGGGAGTCCCCCTGCTGGGTTGTGGGTTCTCCACAAGAGCTTCCCCCTGCTGGTGTTCTCTGCATGTGCTGGATGGCCACACATGCAGCTTTCCCTCCTGGAATTATGGGAATTGTAGTTCACTGCATCTGAAGCGCACCAGATAGGGGAAGACTCCTATGTTTGCTGCTTAGCAACAGCGTTCAAGGACTCAGGTAGAGACAGGTCTTTCCCACCCCGGCAGTGAGAATATTCTAAAAATGTACTGATGGAAGGTGCTTCACAGACATTTAACAACCAACAAGGTTTAACAGCACCCAGGTTTCAAAAGAAAGGAGGCAATTCTTGGCATGTGTGAGCCCAAAAGAAGAATGATGAAGATGAAGATAATTTGCAAACCTCAATTTAAGCAGACGGGGGGCGGGGGGAGGTGATATTGAATCTGGGATCGTTTGCATCCAAAGCATGTATTCTGTTGTTAAGCCATGGCAAAGATGTACTTGGGGTTAGGAATATTGGAGAATCGGCACTGGATTCAAATGAGTTTGCATGTCTATGAATTTGACCTGCAGATTCTGTAGTGGGCTGGCTTTGATTGTACGAATCCTTAGAGAGCCAGTATGGTTAAGAGCACAGGACTGGGGCTCAGGAGATCTGGGTTCCAGTCTCCGCTCAGCTGTGAAGCCCACTGGGTGACTTCAGGCCAGTCACAGACTTTCAGCCCAACCTACTTCGCAGGGTTGGTGTTGTGAGGACGAGATTGAGAAGAGGAGGAGAATTATGTAAGCAGCTTGAGGTCCTTGAAAGGAAAAAAGTGGGATAATAAAAAATTAAAAAATCTAATTTATTTATTTTATTTATACATTTTGTATACCATTCACTCAGCCATGCTGACTCTCTGAACAGTTTACACTCTATAAAATGCACGTTATTTTATGCACATTAACACATAAGCATTAGCAGAATGAAATTCTATTTTTCAAAAATCCAGTTCTGTTTTTTAAAAAATCCAATTCTATTTTTTAAAAATCCAATTCTATCAATGAGGAGAAAAGGGAACAAAAGACACCTGACAATCTACTAAACACAGATGCAAGGGATTTAACAACATCTGTACCTGTCTCCTTGGAGCATCAACGGGTTACATCAGCCTTACCCCACTTGGTAGCCTCCAGATGGTGTGGATTACACCTCCTGGCATTCCTGAGCATTGGCCTCACTGGCCATGGCTGATGGGCATTGATGTCTAAAACATCTGGAGGGTAGCAGGCTGGGGAAACACAGCTGTGCTACACAGCTGTGCTCCACTTCTAGTGACTTCTTTATGAATGTAATTGGGAGTGGCCAGTCCTAGATCAACGCATTCAGAATGTAGGACAGAATGCCCACCAGTTGGAATTCATTGACACAACCAACAACAAAATGCAACAGCTTTTGGAAAGACAACTTTAATAGTGTTTAAGTCCTAGCACACATTTCTGGCAAAGTTAAAATGGCCCCATAGAACTCATTGGAAATATATTTAATCAAGAAAAAACACTTATTTTTCACATCAGTTTTTTAAAAGCTTACATATATTTTTACAAAATTATATTTATTCTTTAAAACATTGAAATCTACCAAATTTTCTCAGCACTTGTGTTGAAATGTTGACCCTCTCTCATTTAACCTTCTGTAAAACAAGTTAAGTGAATGTAAAGCTTTCTGTGGGTTGCTTGGGGAAATTTTACAGGAAAAGTGGAAGATGAGAACAAGTTTTGAATGGAATGAAGAGTTTTCTTTGTTGGGTGAAATATTACAGTGTCAAAATTCCTTATCAGAATCTTGTTGAATGAAAAAAGTGGGTTGGTTTACATTAATATCCCAAACTGGTATGTTTTGAACTTTAATTTGGGTTGAGGAAGGAAGCAAATAGAAGTCCAGACTGGAGAGCCCACTGCTGGCCCAGGCAGAAGTCCAGGCAAATGAGCAAGTAAGGGGCCATCAATTCCTCGGAAACAGTTCTCGCCATGTTAAGCCATCGCCTCGATTGCTGTCAAGCCACTTCCCACAGGGGAAGTTAGTGGTGACACCTGTGGCTGAATTGGTGATCTCCACTCGCTCTACCAGCCATCCGGAAGATAATCCAGTGTCATCATGCTCAATCCGAACTTTCTTCAGCTCCCCAAGTTCAAGGATTTCCAGGTAAAACCGATTTGTCTTACCCCGTTCAAAGAGGTTGAGGAACTTCTGCTTGAGAGCCCGCTTCCCCGAATCCCCGTTCACTCCGAAGATGGTGATGAACACGTTGGCGTCTGTGCCGGATCCCTTCTCAAACCCTGTCACGACAATCACCTCGAATTTGACTGGAACCAGGCTCCGAGCCTTGCTGGCGAAGCTCTCGATCACCTTGACACACTCAAAGACTTTGTGGTCACCCCTCTTTCCACGCAATGGGAGTTTCGCATTGCATCTGAAGAAATACCTGCCGAAGGAAGAGGATGCAGCTTTGATCCACGCTTAGCTTTCCAACCAATGTAGCGCTTTCCAAAGCTCTTTTTTTCCCTCAGCGAAGAAAAGGCACACTTTTCTCTAACAAGTGTTTTGTCGGCTTTGCGAAATCCTGTCTTCTTGCATGTTTTGTTCCCCTTTTGTTTAAATTCCTTTGACTGGCAAAGTTCCAGCCAATTCTAAGCACAGAAGGCAGTTTAATTGGTTGCATAGCCTCACTCCCTCTGCATTGGCCCTGAATAGTCACAGTTTTGCACCCACCAGCCATCCAACCATATTTTCAGAATCAGACTAAGAAACTAAGCACCCCAGACTGCTACGTGACACTCATCGGAAAATGGGCCTCGTGGTGGTTCGGTGGATTTTTTGATTCTTCACATCGTACGTGAATGCTTTGAACCCTCCTAGTCACAGCTGTGAAACGTTTTTGGGCTTTTTTCATTTAACGAAAAAGAGCAGTGCCTACCTAAAAATGTCATTATCCACTAATAAATTTAACGGGTTGGCTCTAATGTTGGCCATCTGCCCACAGAAGGGAAACAGGTGGCTGATTGGAAGTTGCAGCCCCCACCCCTCAAAATCTTCTTGGGAGGACTCAGGGGTGCAGGCAGCTGCAGCGGGAGAAGGGCAAGGGAATAACCTGTGGCACGGATGGGCGTTCTCTTGTGTGCCATCGCATTTAACCACAAGGAAAAATATTAATTGAACACTGCCTTGGAATTTGTCCTAAATCTTCATAGCATGAAAAGAGCCATCCTGGATCAGGCCACCAGCCCATCTGGTCCAATGTTCCATGCGCTCAGTGGCCAACCAGCTGCCACTGGAAACCCGCAAGTACCTTCTTGCCCAGGTTCCCCAGCAACTGGTGTGCACTGGCACGTTGCCTCTGTGTTAGCACAGAAACATCAGGCCAGGCTTCTCCTCCAAGAATTTGTCCGATCCCCTTCTAAAGCCACCCAAAGCCATCACTGCAGTATATCCTCTGGAAGTGAACTCACTCCCTGAAAGGAATCAGTGACCTTAGACAGACTGCGATGTGCTGCAGGTACAAATACCAAGTTGGATGCAGAGGACAGCACGATCTCGTTCTAAGAGCCGGCTACACAAATGCTGGCAGGTAAACAGGTTAATTATGGATTCTAAGCCAGACGTTAGCATGATGTTCCTTAGCGAACATCGTAAGATCACCTTCGATTCTATTGGCAAAGGATAACCTGTACACTCTCCAATTATTTCTAACCTTTTTTCTGAATTTGCTAACATGAGGGCATGCCCCACCCCAAATGTGAAAGAAGTCAATGAGTCTCTTTCTGAAGGTTCAACATTCTCTTTCTTACAGACACTATAAAAATAAATATTTGGGGGCACTGGAATGAAATATTCACTACACAGTTTTGGAAATATTGGGCTACATGAAGCAGAAATGAAGAGCCCAGATGGGGACCTGTGGGACCCAGTGGGACCTACGATGCACAAACAGTATGTAGTCAACCCAAGTTGCCTCTACTTGTCGGCGTGGAGGTCCATTGGTCAGTGTTGAGTCATATCACTTCTTGGCTCAGGGCTGGGTTTAGGGCTGTGGTAGCTAAATGGCCACCACTTCAGTGCAACGGATGAGCCAGAACCGGAAATGTTCTTGATGGTCCATGTCAGGCCTCAGTTCCCTTCCTGATCCCATTACTGCCCTGTAGCCACAAAAGCCACGTGCTGCGTTATGAAACGGGAAGGGTAGACCCCAGATTAACATGCAGTCACCTGGAAAAATATCTCCAATAGGCTGCCTAGATCAGTCCTGGAACACCCTAGTCTGTCCATCTCCTCGGGGAGCTTCTCAGCCCTCCTGGCAAGGAGCCCTCCCTTGCCCAGCTCCTCAGCCACTGGTGCATGCAGGCAGCCCACCTCTGGTAAAGGATGTAGCAAATGGCCAGCAGGGCTAGTAGCCACGGATAGCCTCCTCCCTCATGAAACTGTCCAATCCCCTTTTAAAGCCATCCAGGTCGGTGGCCATCACCACTTCCCATGGCAGCGAATTCCACAGTTCAACTATACGCTGTGTGAAGAAACATTTCCTTTTATCTCTCCTAAACCTCCCAGCAATTGGCTTCATAGGATGACCCTGGATTTGAGTGTAACAGGAGATGGGGAAAAATGTTTCACCTCTACGTGCATTATTTCAACACCTCCATCATGCCCCCTTTTTCCAGGCTGAACAGTCCCAATTGTCATAGCTGTTTCTCTTTGGGGAGCTGCTCCAGCCCCTGGTCGTCTTTCTTGCCCTTCTCTGCAGCTTTTCCAACTCAATAATGACTTTTTTCAGGGAATGCCAGCCCAATACCTTGAAAGCCTGCATTTCTGATCCCAGTGGTCTAGCCAGCAAATCCAAAAATAACCTAGTGGCCTGGTCCACCATCTTGATGACAGTAATTTACAACTCAAAAGCCCAAAGTGGTTGGAACCATTCAGACTATTCAAGAGAAGGTGTTAAGGTTCTGTTCACAGGTTGGGGGACAATTGAGTCAGATGAGGCTAGAGGGTGGTGAGTGTGTCCAGCTGGGGAGCCAGGAGATCTGGGTTCAAGTCCCCACTCAGCCATGAAGTTCACTCAGTGACTCTGGGGCAGACATGGCCCAGCCTACCTCACAGCTCTGTTGCTGTGAGGATAAAACGGAGCTATGTAAGCCATGTGGGATATAGATCTAATGCAATAACAATAAATAATAATATGGGGGGAAACTGTCCAGATATTCTGGAAGGAGGACACTATGGATTTACATCCGAAGTCGGGGTTCTGTCAAGCACGCAGGATTCTGTGAGTGGCTGGTCTCCCAAGGCGGTGGAGTGGAGCGTTGTCACATCTGCAAGGGGACATTCCCAGGTGGCTTAGTGAACAGAGCTGAGCTGTGGCTGGAACCTCAGAGTCAGAGCCTGGAAACGGCAGGGTGGAGCTCAGAGGAAAACACTGAAGCTACGAGGGAAGCAGCCTGCATCTCTGAGTCTGGCCTCTCAGCCAGGCATCCAAGACTCGGACTCTGCAAGCAGGAGGCCAAAGCCTGAGATACTGATTGAAAGAGCAACCTGTGATGTTGTCTGCACACTTACAGGACCTCCCACTAGCTAGAGGCCCCCCCAAAGCATCAGGAATGAGTAACAAAACCAAGCAGGCAGCCCAGAATGGGGCAGGTTGGCCGAGTTAGCAGAAAGACGCACCGCAGCCCTGCCCTTTCTGGCAGGAAGCCTTCTCACTCCGTTCCAGGGTGCCCATTTGGTCCCTGCAGGAGTCGATCCCACATTGGGATGGGCAAAGGAGCAGCAGCGATGCTGTGGGTAGGCTGAGCTTTTCCTGATGTACCTCCAAGTTGTGCATCTCCTGAGCAAGGGAGTGGCACCCTGCCCTGCAGGGGGCAGAAGATCTGGGCCGCCAGCCTGTGCCTGCACCTGGTTCACAGGCTCCCTGGCAGCCAGACACACGTGCCACGAAATCCGGCATGCTCCTGCCGCCCGAGGCTCACCATCTCTGCCATTCACACTTCACGCCACGGCACTTACTTGTTGCAAAGTTCCATCTCCGTAACCACAATCTCCTGAACATGCCAGGAGACATCTGCTTTTGAGCTCAGTTTCTTTCCATCTTTTGGACAGTGACCAACGCAGATGGCTGCAATATCGCCAACGTTCTTGGAAGAAAACTGGAATACATCTGTTGCTCCTCTGTAAGAGCAACCCCCCCCACCACGAGTTTTAATTAATATGGTGCAGACCGGGAGCGACTAACGATGAGAGAACAGGGTCAATTTGTACAAGGCTGGTGGGGTGGGGAATGAAAAGGCAAGGGAAAGAGCTGGATTGATTTAACCTGCAAATTATTTTGCACCAAAGGAGACTATATATCAAATCTGCTCAAGACATTTTAATTTAATCAAACTTGTTTTGAATGGGCAGACATGGTTATATTGCTATGACGTGATTGCTACTGTTTTTAGTCTTTTGCACTTGCCTTTGTGCTTTCTCTCTGTATGTATGTATGTATGTATGTATGTATGTATGTATTTGTTATCATGTTAATAGATTTCTCTAGGAGTGTGGTGTTCCACCAAGAACGTTTTCTTTTCCATAAATAAAATGGATCTGTTTCATTCCAGATGCAGCCCAATGAACAGTTTCTACCACGCATCCTCTGTCTTTTCCACTCTTACCTATTTTCGCTTTTACCTGTTTTACTTTTTAAAAGCTATAAACAAGACTGTCACTCTTACTGTCATTGGGCAAGTCAAAATTCCTCAGCATCTGCTCCCCCTTCTGTAGTATGGGTATAACTATGCTGACCCCAACCTTACAGGGTGGCTGCATGGATCTCCGAAATAATGAAACTGGTTTGAATATTGAAGGGAGAGATAATGAACGGATTAATTAACAAATGGACTGTGCGTGCATTTGCATATCAGAATCAAAACAAAAGACATTATTTGCTTCTTTGGAGACTGCATATCTGCATCTCTCAAGAGGCAATTTGCATTGTCTCAGGAAGGAAAGAAAGCCTCTTGTAAGATTGGATAAGCATGTGTGATAAAAGTGATTTAAAAACAAGATCTGTTGACTAATTAAAGAATTGGAAACACCTTTTATTAACCAAAACATATTTTATTGATTAATCTAGCAGATCCACTCACTAAAGCAGTGAGATCCACTTGTGGCCCTTTAGATATTTTGGCCTACATCTCCCATGATCCCTAACCTTTGGCAGTGCTAACTAGGGCTGATGGAAGCTGTAGCCCAAGTCACCTGGAAAGGAGCATGTTGCCCAACCTTGGACAAGAGGTTGCAGGATTTTATTTATTTATTTGATTTATATCCCACTTTTTTTTCCTTTTTTTACAAACTCAAAGCAGCTTACATCATTGTCCCCCACCCGCTCTGAACCTTCTCCCCACAACAACAACCCTGTGAGGTAGGTTGGGCTGAGAGCCTGTGACTGGCCAAGTCTCCCAGTTGGCTCCATGGCTGAGCGGGGACTGGAACCCCGATCACCCAAGTCCCAGTCCCACACTCTTAACCACTACACCACACTGGCTCTCTATATATGACACCAGCTTCTCACCTACCTTAAAAACCTCCTATTTTTGGAGGAATTCTCCAGCAGGAACTCTTTGGAACACTTCTTCCCCTCAAAAATAATTAAGACATTTTCCTTGGTCTCTGCATCTTCCATATCACTGGTAGTGACCAGGATCTCATAAGCTGGAAAGTCAAAAGACATCAGACCCTGAAGGTGAGGATGGCTGGAGAGAGCAAATACATCCCCAGACTCTTTCTACTCCATAACCACCACTTCTAGTTGTACGTGATTCTCACTCCATGGGTCATTAAAGCTGGAACAACTATATGGTAGTGAAGGGAAGGCTGGACCCAGATTTAGTCTTGCTTAGCGTAAGCTCACTGAAATCAACTGGACAAGTTAGTCATGACTAAGTCCCTTTGATTTCATACTTGCGCTTTGGCAAGTATGATCCAGCCCTCTCTCTCTGTATGTGTGTTTATACGTGCGTGCGCATGCAAACACACACACACAACCAGACCCCAGACGGGATTACTTTAAAAATTCCCAAAGAGGTAAAAATCTGACCTCTCTAGCATCCCCTTGTCTTATCTCTGCAACCTCCATGTAATTAATGATAAAGACAGCAGTGATTATAATATTGATATGCAGATAATATGTTTAGGGTTAGGGTTTCTTGTCCGTGCATGTTTCAACAGAAAAAGTCTTTCCAGCTCCCAACATCCCTCAGGCAGCATTCTGGGGCCCGGGCCTCCAGCCACCCAACACAGTTTTTTGGGGTCAAAACATGCAGAACGATTAATATCCTTCTTTGGGAGTAGCATGGGAAACTCTCAGTGTGTTCAGCTCACACCTTCTGTGTGTCAAATTGAGAAGTCTTTCATGGGTAGGCCTGAAAAATGGGCACACAACTGGGGTAGCCTATGCAGGTATGGGCCAAGGGATCCCAGGTCATGGATGGTTTTCAGCTGGGTTCCAGTTTCAGCCCCTAAGCAGACCTGTGTGTTCATCAGTGGTAGCTTCTTTCAACTTTTACTCAAGAGAAGGCTCAGGAAGCCCAATCCAGACCTCAAAAGCCTCCCCCTGCTCTCCTGATCTGAAATGGGCGCTCTATCACAAACTGGAGAGAGAAAAACGGGAGTCAGGGCTGTCAGACATGCATTTAAAGCAATGCCTGTTTTGGCCCATAGGGAGGAATTTCTCCAGGAGGATTTCTATGGAGCTGCCTCGTATCGTGTCAAATCAACGGTCCATCTAGCTTTATACTGTCTATTCTGACAAGAGCGACGCAGCCACTGGCCTGGAAAAGCATCCAAATGCCTGATCTTGGCTCTGCTCGTAGGAAGCTGGGAAGAAGCGCTGGCACCTCGGAACCGAGACTCACCACACACACCTGCCCAGTTCCTTTCAGCACCTACGAAACACCCCTGTTGACTCTTTCTTTTTCTTTTGCTTTTTTTCTGGCAGCAATTAAGTGAACCACATCTAGCCACCCTTAGGGTTGCTGGGATCCCAGTTGCAACGTTCGGAAGCTACTCTGACCCTGTGGGCAAGCATCTGAGCAGGATCCGTCTCCCAAAGAACTTGCATCTCCAAGGCTGACCTCGGAGAAGGGCTCCTGGGGTGTTCGGGGGGGCAGGGAAGAGGGAACACCAGTATATAACACCAGTTCTCTCACCAGAAGAGGGAACACCTTCGGTGAGTACCCGGAGAAGGGCCTTCTCTGTGGTGGCGCCCCACCTATGGAATGCGCTCCCCAGAGAGGTCCGCCTGGCGCCATCGTTATTTGCTTTTCGGAGCCAGGCAAAGACCTTTTTATTTAAAAGTTATTTTAATTGTTAAGTTATAAATTGTATTTATAGTATTTTAGCTTGTAATCCGAGATGGGTCAGTTTTAAACAGTTTTAAAGGGTTAATGTGTTTGTTTATGCTGTGAGCCGCCCCGAGGCTTTGTTGCAATGGGGGCGGCATACAAATGTTTTAAATGAATGAATGAATGAATATATCCCAGTGGTCCTTCGGCCTCTTTCCCTCCCTTGAGATGCCACACTTAGACTCTTGAACCGGGCCATCTAAGTCCTTTGCAGGAAACCCATGTGTGAACAAGCGTAGGCTTCCTGTTTCAGAGGTCTGTATCAGCTCATGGAGGGTGGTGCCCATCACATTGCTCCGGGGGTGGGGGGGGGACAATGGTGCAGCCCCCACTGCCCCTTTCTCTGCATGTCACTAGAGAATGTTGGAAGACTTCAGCTTTTGAAAAGAAGGAGAGTCATGGCTAGGCCCACTTCAGCTTCAGATCCACAGGGCACAAACCTGCACAAAACCTTCCCATGCTAATTCATGCATGGCTATGCACATTTAGAAATAATTACTAGGGTCTGTTTAATGAACATGTCAGAGAAGGTGAGGGCAGCCAATTTGTTTCTCCAAAACGTGCAATCTCTTGCATCCCCTCCTGCCTCCTCCCTCATCTGAGCTGTGCCATCACACCTACAAGTCCGCTCTTTCAGTTCCAGGATGTCGTTGTTGGCGCAAGCCAGTTCCCGTATGAGCTGCCCATCATCCTCATCCTTCGCCAGCCAGCGGTCACACTGGAAGCGGAACATCTTGTCCATGATGGAGTCCTCCACATCGATGTATTCCAGGTGCCAACCAGGGGCAATTCCTGCGGAAAGGGAGCATCTCATTGCTTGAGGAGATAAAGGGGCCACCTAGAGCCCAGGGTGGGCTTCAACAGACGGAGAGGAGAGACCACCACTGCTTTGGCAGGGCTGCAAACTCTGGCTGATGCTCAGGCCAGCCGAACCACAGAGGTGGACACACGCATGCTGGGGGCACGTGGGCGTGAAGGGGAGGACCGACTCCAGCTGCATAAGTGTCTGAAAATGAAAGCCGGTGCCTGCATTTTTGAAGGAAGGGCACAGAAGCACCTTGTTCGTTCGTTCGTTCGTTTGTTCGTTCATTCAATTTATATGCTGCCCCACCAGCCCTAGGCTCTCCGGGAGGCTTACGATGTGGTCAGCTCTTAGGAGCTTGTCAGCTGGGTAACACCCCTCTCTGCTCTAGGAGCAGGAGCAGGATTCAAACAGCTGCCGTAGACATCAAGTCCAGCTCTGGCAACACCACATGGCGGCGTTTGGTGAACACGGGGTGGAGGGGAAGAGAGCTGTGCCAGCTGCCCCTGTTGGGGAAATTTGGATGAATCCTGTCTGAAAAGCATTACTTCTGTGTGCCTTTTTGCATTGTGGGATCAAATCCTGTACTCCTTCTCAAAACCAAGCTGTCACTGTTTAAAATGGCATCCCCCCACTTCCTTTCTCTCACCTTTAGCTGTGGGCTACTGTAGGCAGGCCATTCAGTCCAAATATACATTGTAAACAGTCATTGTTGGAATTCAGTTTACAAGGAAAGATCTTTTGATAGCCCAGAGGCTCCATGTGCTCTGGCCAATTCAGAATGTCTAGAGTAGATAAGAGTCTTGAGTTCATGCATAGTTTCAGTAGCTTGAATTTACATGTCTAAGCAGACCTGGAGAAGGGTTCAAGCTACTGAACTAAAGTGTCAATACAGGCAATTAGACATATTGTAATCTTATTGTTACAGTATGATTGACTGGCATTCCTTTATCTGTTTTGTATGTGATGACCTCCGAACCTTATTGTAATGTCTACATTCTGTCATCAATTGCCCTGTACCTGTATGTGACTGGGAGTGTATAAAAACTCTCTAGTTGTGTTGAAGTCTTGCAGCAGAGTTCACTCTGCCTGCCCAGTAATGCATTATCGTGAGCATGGACCTGCGGGGAACCTGGGTAAAACAATAAAGCCTCAGCTGGTCTGGACGCTTGGTCTTTCCCACGAAGAGTTTTATTCCCTCTTCTCAAATTGAGATTCCAGGATTCTGACACCCCCTTCCTCCCCTCCTCTTGCTCAGCCAAAAGCACGCACCCCTGCATGCAACCACGTGCAGGTGGTCTCCATCCATGCAGTCAAGAACCCGGCCCCTTCGCTGGGCTCCCAATCACATGGAGAAAGCTCGCTGCGGCACACGCGCAGGTTCTGCTCTGAGCTTCAGATGATAGTCGGGGTGGAGAGTCCTGGTCAACACACTCACACACACCTCCGGTGAAGCAGTAAAAAGGACTCCAGTTCTAAACAAACATACACAATTAACACATGCAAATTAGGGGGTAACTTTAGCTCAGGGGTAGAGCACGTGGTTTGCAGACCAAAAGTTCCCGATTCAGCCCACAGCGTCTCCGCCTAAGTTTGGCCCAATTTTCACCCCGAAACTTGGCAGAACTCAGCCAGTGTACACTACTGGGCTAAACAGGCAGCTGGACAGGTCAAAATTCTGGCACAGGATGAGGCATTTTCTTGCATTGGTATTTTGCTCAGGACCCTGAGGACTAGAACCTTACTTTTGTGTTTAGGGGAAAAGCATAGTTTTGTGGTAGAACCACTTCCAGTCAGCTAGATCGCTCAAAGATATGACTCTGGTTAAGGCAGCTTCCAATAGCCCTAAAGTCACTCATTCATTTCCTGGGAAACGCAAGGTGAAAAGCTCGTTTCTCCACCTGAGACCCCACAGAGCTGCTGCCTGCCAGAGTGGCCACGACTGAATTGCTGGTGGACAGAATAACTTGGCCAGGTATCAAAGGGCATCCCTGCCCAGTTGTGGCTTTGCTGGTCCGTGTTCGTGCATTCAGCGAGCGCTAAGCCAGGGGAGCGGCAGTGGGGGAGACGGGAACATTCAGTCTGCGTGCAGGGCTGGGCTGGCAGTATTGGGCCTGCCCTGCTTTTAGCTGGGCGACCTCTTCTCGCATGCAGGCCCGGCACATGGAAATGCCGCCCTGTTTTTTGGATGAGTTCCCTGCCACGTCTCATGGCTTAGCAGCAACCAGAAAAAAGGGAGTGGGACGAGGGAGCATCCAGCAAGGGCTTCCTTTCCAGCCGCTCCCTAATTAAGCCTGGCGCTCCAGAAGGCAGTGTAGGGGATTGCTCGGGACGGCCATTTGCGTGCTCTGGAAAACACCAGGCCGAGAAGCAAACTGCTCCCAGATGCTCTTCCTTCCAAGCCCGGTTTAACGGCTTGGGTTTGAAGGCCAAGGCAAAGGCAGAGGACTGGACAGCCACTTTTTGGTTATGGCTTGAGGAGGAGAGGGGAGCAGGGGAGGCCCCGTGGGCTGGAGTCGAGCCAGCTGTCCCAGTCTGGAACACGCTCCTGGGCTCATCACAGCCGGGACAGGAGCAGATTGAAAAGCGGGTCTCTTGGCACAAGTGCGAAGCCACATGGGCCAGTGGCTGTTCTCTTGCCACATCTGTGCATGTACCAGGGCTTGAATTACAAGGGGAAACCATGCACTTTCTGGGATGCCCTGTCCACCATCTCCACATCACATATAAATTTCACAAACCGCCAGCCTCTCTTCCCTTATTTGCTCTTTCCATAAGATGCAGAATCTCGGATGTGGTGGCCCCTCACCAGAGAGGAGCTGCTCCCCTGATCCTCTGAGTTGCTCTCTCCAGCACAGGAGAGGCAAGCCTGGGACCGAGCCCAGGGCCTCCGGCATGCAAAGCATGTGCTGCCCTTGCCCAGATGGGACTTGCTTCAGGGGAAAAACTTTCAGGGTGGCGATGTTCATGTGAAATGCTTCCATTTCTCTTTCAGAAATCTGACTTGGGAAAAAAGTCAACCCCTTCCTCATGACTTTGCCCCATTTCCCTTCCTCTACAATATATTTTTCCTCCCTCCCTCCCTCCCATATATTTTTCTGCTGTTTTCAATGCTTAAATTGTCAGTTTTCAGAAAGTATCAGAAAGAGGGGAGGGGAGGGGAGGGGCTGGGGCTGTGGGGAGAAGAATGAGAGAGAGAGAGAGAGAATTTGACCTCTTTGATGCTCAAAGCCTTAAAGTGAACCGTATCATCCACCCATCCATGCACCTTACCTTTGTTGTCATGCCAAATGCGCACTTTGCAGAGGTCCCCGAGGCTGAGCACATCAGAGAAATAGAAAACGTCCAGCTGGTTCCTCTCAAACTTGTTGGACCTGTTGGATTCCTTCAGAGCCAAAATGCCGGTGTCACCACTCTCGCCAAAGATGCTTATGAAGACGTTGGCATCTGTTCCAGCCCCTGCAGAGAGACGGGGAGAGCACAGCATCATGGAGCAGCGGGATGGCCTGGGACAACGCACGGGAATGGGAGCAGCACCTTACTGGCCCGCCTAGCTCAATAGGGTTTGACACTGGCTGGCAGCAACCCTCCTGCACTGAGCAAAGAGAGCATCAGAGACCTACGGGTCAGATGAAGAGAAAAATAGGGTGCTGTCCAATTTGATGATCCTGTTAACCAGAGAGGCCATCCACTGGGAAGATCCACCTTGAGGGTGGGTCATGGTGGGCCACTCCGCTTGAATCAGGAGGATCCCAGCCACCCTAACAGTTTTCTTTCATGAAATGAACCTTGTACGCTGTAAAGTCCTCACTGCAAGATCTGCTCTGAAGCCTGAAACGGTGTAGCCCTGTCCGTAACACCGGCATAATAAAAGACATTTGACTGACCCTCCACGTTCCTGGCACATCTGCACAGAGAGACAGAGGCAGCATCCAACCGACAATGGCCACGTGCCCTGTGGTGCTGCTCTGTGGGACCGAACCATTAATGGGCACCCTGTCCTGCTTTCCCTTTTTATGACTTGTGGACTGGACAGCTCTTCAGGTAGAGGATTATTGTAAGCCACCCCGAGATGCTAGTGGTGGACAGAGTAGAACAGCTTTTAATAAATAAAATAAAATAAAACAAACATACATTATCTGTAGAATGCATGGCCACCGTATTGTTCATGCACTGGGAGGGAAAGAGCTGATGGAATCCACCAGCTTCCCCTGACTTGGCCTCCAACTCAAGCTGGGTGATGCCTCCTATAGTTTTCCAAAGTCGGAAGCACTAGGGATGGGGATGAGCACATCTCCCTGCTCATCCTCTTCCATGTAGTTTGAGCACTGTTTGTGCAGAATCCACTTTTTGCTTGCCTTGGCAGGATGGACGAATTTCTGGGAGGAAATGCCTCGCCTGGAGGGCTCTCAGCTTGCATTGGCCTTAGTTCCGCTCACCTGTCTGCTTGCTTTGAGGCCCTACTCTACCTACTCAGTCAGAACACTTGCAAACTAGCAGATTGAGACGACTGCACTGCGTCTCTACAGGGTGTGTCAAAAGCAATCCCATAAAGGAAATCCAGCACTTACTTATGAGGAAATGTGCATGCAAAAGCACATGCTCGGCCATGTGAAGGGCTGAAAGATGCAGAAGTGAGCCCCGAAATAGAGGCGCATTCTGAGCTGAGGCGCGAGCACAGCTGCATGCAGGTGGAAATGGCTTCCCTGAAAGGGGGCTGCACTTTTCATTTGCCCCCTTGAGAAAAGCTTAAGAAGGAAGTACAGCGGCAGGAATTCAAGCGGTTTGCCTGGCAGTGCCTTTCATGGCCCTGATGTTTGCGGAGGGTGACAAACAGCACTCCATAAGGTCTGCTTTTGTGTTACTCGGGAGCAGGGTCCCAATTAATCAAAGGCTTTGAAAGGCACAGGCTGCGCCACTTCTTAGCAAAGCCTGCCTAGCTGGATGGAGCCTGTGAGAGCCACATGCCGTGCTGTATACTTCGGGTAGCAATTAGGCCGGGACAAGAAAGAAAAGAGCCGAAATAGTCAAATCAAGAGTACACACTGGCTCTGCCCCTCCCTGCTCAAACTCTCCACTGAGTCTTCCACTGGGTTGCAAACCGCCCCCACAATGATATATAATCAGGAGCTGCTCCGGTGTTGATCTGTTTCATGGGGAAATTCCTAGAAAACCAAGGGGAAAATAAGCAAAGTGAGTGACCAGTGTGCAGGCAGGGCTCTTTGCAAGCACCGGCCCTGTTCGGATCTTTCCATGCATCCAGTCTCCCCAAACCTGGCACCCTTCAAATGCATTGACGGCGATTCTATAATTCCCAGCTATGCTGGGCCCAATTGGGCCCATTTCTCTCAAAATGCAGCATCCCAAGGTGGTGATGCCAGGCTCCGAATCTGAACTGGAAGAAGAGGCAGGCTCAGAATGCTTAGCTGTAATGCAGGATAACAAGCACTGAAATAAGCCACGTGGCTTGTGAGAACTAGACTGCCTTTGCTTTGCAGGGAGACATGTTGAAACTGGCAAGATCCAAGGGGCAGAGGCAAGACTATCAGCCCCGTGCTTAGACATCAAGCCCAATGAGCAGACCAATCAGGTGACGTACAGTGTGGCCAATGTCTGGCCCAGAGGCAATGGAAACCTCCCTGAGGGTGGAGCCAGCCCTGTTTGGTGGAGAAGGGTGGAGGGGGATTCAGTGTGGAATCAGGTCCCGCTATGGGCAAGACTAACTGCACAATTAGACACTTTTACGTCAATCCAGTTTGTGAGTGGGAATCCATTGGATTTCCTCAGCTCGGCTCCCTGGACTCCAGCCTGCTTTCTTGCTTCTCTGAATCTGCCTCACACCAAACATTTGCATAGGTGTCTGGCAGGAAGCAGGTTCAAGTGGAGTTTTGCTTCCATACACCTGACTTGCACATTATGCACAAAGAATTCCATACTTTCCCTATTTTGCACAAAGATTACGTACACTGCGTACTTTGTACAAAGAAGCTGCTAGCATGCACAGGCTTGATTGCAACTCAGCAAACCTCCTGGCTAAGGCTGAGTGCAGGAAAGAAGTCCAGGGAGTGCAGGAGAGCCAGATCCTGGCCTGATCTTCACATCCCTGGGGCCAGCCCTTCCTACCTGCTATCAGCACCAGTGCAGGCATGTGGCAGCTTCCGCTTTTGGCTGCTAATCCAGGACAGTCCTCCTCTCCCTGTGAGTGCAAGCACATGTCTGGTATCTCTCCCAGGCACATTCCAGGCCCTATAAAGATAGCGCAAAGAGCGCCAGAGAGCTGAGGAACGGCATTAACATCTTCAGCTGTTGCACTCCTGTCCTGCGTGTCCATGGCCTGATCCAGCATGGCTTTTCTTGTGCCCTTGCCTCAAGCAACGCCTGGCTTCTCCTCAGCCAAGAATGGGTTGCTTGCTTCGCACTGTACCATTGTTGTTGTTGTTGTTGTTAGTCGCGAAGTCGTGCTCGACCCATTGCGACCCCATGGACAACATTCCTCCAGGCCTTCCTGTCCTCCACCATCCCCCGGAGTCCACTCAAGCTCACACCAACTGCTTCAGTGACTCCATCTAGCCACCTCATCCTCTGCCATCCCCTCCTTCTTTTGCCACCAATCGTTCCCAGCATTAGGCTCTTCTCCAGGGAGTCCTTCCTTCTCATTAGGTGGCCAAAGTATTTGAGTTTCATCTTCAGGATCTGGCCTTCTAAAGAGCAGTCAGGATTGATCTCCTCTAGGACTGACCGGTTTGATCGCCTTGCAGTCCAAGGGACTCGCAGGAGTCTCCTCCAGAACCACAACTCAAAGGCCACAATCCTTCGGCGCTCAGCCTTCCTTATGGTCCAACTTTCACAGCCATACATTGCAACTGGGAAAACCATAGCCTTGACTATACGCACTTTTGTTGGCAGGGTGATGTCTCTGCTCTCTAGTATGCTGTCTAAATTTGCCATAGCTCTCCTCCCCAGGAGCAAGAGTCTTAATTTCTTGGCTGCAGTCCCCATCTGTGGTGACCTTGGAGCCCAGAAAAATAACTGTACCATTACAAGCCATTGTAAACTGCTTGGGGATCCTTCTGGTTGAAGAGGAGATTGAATATATTATAGTGCAGCTCGCAATCCGGGGCACTGCAAAACCTTGCTGGATGGTGGCAAAAGGGAACTGTTTGGGGCTGGTATGCCTGAAAATGTCCCCAGATTGGTCTTGGGGTTAGGCCACTTCACTTCCCTTGTGCTGCCATGCACAATGCATGAATCAGACCCTGTCTCAGTGACCTGTGACACACCCATCAAGTGAGTCCCACACCTGGAAGCATCTTTGGCTGAGGTCTGACTGCACGGACGGCCACATAACCAGATCAAAAGCGAGATTGCCCCATTCATTCTCTGACTTGCCCCTCCTTCCCTGCACTGACTCTCTTGGCTCATAACAAGATAAAACTCACCATCACCCTTCATTTCCTGGAAGAGATGCATTTGCTGATGCTGACATCCAACTGTTCGACCCTTTCCCTTGACCTTTGGAAACCTGAGCTAAGTTTCACACAACCAAGATCTCATATTGGGACACTAAGAGTTCTGCCTGAACAAATGCTGAGCTCACCAAGACAACACCCATGTTGTAGGGCTTACAGGTTTGCATCTGTAGGATTCAGAGCAGCCAAGCATAAGCAGGCCGGATATGAACTAGGAATGGAGAAATCTGTCAGTCTGTTTCTCTCCATTTCTCAGTTTTCCAGTCCAGAGTTTGGTTCATGCTGAACTTGGAGAAGTTTTGAAAGTTCGCATGAGATTCTGCATGCATTTTTGTGTGCATTTCACTTAATCCATGCATTACATTTACTCAAGCCGGGATCACACAACCATGCATGTGTAACATTCTTTTCTCTAACATACATATTTCTTTAAGCATCTTTGATGGCAGGACTCTATTGCACATTGCAAAAGGCAACTGAACTTCACTTTGCATATTGCTTCAAACTTCCAAAATCAGGTATGTTTGCATGAAAAATACAGCCCAAACTAATTTTTCCATGTGCTAAGTGTTGGCCACTGCATGGCTAGGAAAGTGCTGCGCCCTCAAAGGAGCCATTGCGACCAGTGTCCAGCTCTAGAACAGGAAGCACTTTGCCATCTGCAGCCAGGTTCTCATTCTGTTACTGCTCTTGCTTGCTCAAGGCTGCGATAAAATATACTTAAAAAAATAGAAGAATGCTGAAAGTAAGGGGCAGATTTAGATGCACACACCCTGCACCCAAAAATCAGAGTGAGGATCACTAAAGCTGCACAAGCAAGGAGGAAAACGTCAGGGGTCATGTCATTTCAGTTCTATGCTCTCGGGAACATTATAAGTTACCTTCTGCTGAGACAGAGCAAGCATCCCTCAAGGTCAAGGTTGTGACTAACAAGAGTAACACTTCATGGTAGCTGCATTGTTTGTAGCTGTGATGCCCCTTCTCCTTTACTCTCCTGTAAGCACACAGGGCCCCAATTTGGTCTAGGCCCTGCCATGTCCTTCCCCCATCAATATTTCCTTCCCAAATTGCTCCTCCAACCTGTGGGAGGGGCTAGGAAAAGAAACAAGTCTGTGTTCTTGCCAACCAATTCTTTTTTCAGGAAGCAAATGGTGTGTGTGGTTAACCTCCCCCTCCCAGTGTCCAGTGTTCCCCGACTTTAAAAAAACAAGCCAGACATTGTTTATCAGGGCAAAATAAATTTCAGGATTCAAACATTTGGCTTGCAGAGCAAGAGAGATCTATTTGTCCATCTCCAGTAAGAAATCGCAATTCCCCCCTCTTTCGTAAGGTTAAATTAAAGTTCTTCTGCCTGCACAGAGATGTGGTCCACCTCCCAGTGCATGGCCGGCTTTTGGAGTGAAGCAAAAACCAGGTTTCAGCCTGGGGCATTGAGATGTTCCAAAGAGAACTGCAGATCCTGAAGCTATTTCCAGTTTCTCTCTAAGCAAAATGTTAAGTTTCCATTTCTGGCTGAATAGCTCAGGAAGCCAAAAGAATTCAAATAAATGTTCTGAAATACTTCCCTGGGGTTTTGCATTTTCCTAAGAACTGCCTAAGAACATAGACAGACACACTGCATTGTCAGCTCTGCCACAGGTTCCTTGGCGTATCATCCCGGCAGGAATGGAGGAG
Source organism: Varanus salvator macromaculatus (assembly GCA_023646645.1). Taxonomy (NCBI): domain Eukaryota; kingdom Metazoa; phylum Chordata; class Lepidosauria; order Squamata; family Varanidae; genus Varanus; species Varanus salvator. Next base: position 5,643,364 of record JAIXND010000762.1, read on the forward strand.
AGGCTATCAGGGGCTACTAGCCTGGCTGGCCATGGGCTGCCTCCATTACCCGAGGAAGCTTGTCTGATACACCAGTTGGGCAGGTGCAGGTCTTGTACCCCTGCCACCTGAACCTGGCCAGGTGATGATCAGAGAGAGGGCTTTCCAGAAGAAGCATCCTACCTATGGGGCACCCTCTGCATGCCAGCTGTTTGCCGTGGGTCCACTCAACACCAGACAAAGTGCCTTGTTTTTTGTTTTGACTTTCCTCTGGCCTGGAGTGCTCTCTTCACCACTCTTGGAATGGTTCCGCCTGCTGACACGCATACCCTGTTAAAGCCAGCTTGCTGTTTTTGCTGTTAATCTGTTGCATTTCATTGTTTTGTCTTATAATTGTGAAGCACTTTGAGAGTTCTAATTAAGGCTGGAATATTTAATTATATAAGTATATAAAAAGAATGCTAGCTATATAAAAACCTCTGCAATAATTTTGTTTACATCTTACAACACATATTGCGGTTGGAGATATGAACTGGGAATTGAACTGTGGATTAAGGACTTCAGTTCCTTTTAGAGGTGAACATCCCAGCGCAAAGATGATATTCAGCCCTTTGCTTCTGTATTTTATGCGCATAACTTTCGTTCCACTGAGGTCAATAAAGTTATGCCAGTCTAAGCAATCTGTGCAAATCCCACTGCAAGAGTTGATACCCAAATGTCACACAATTAATACCCAAGTATTACATAGGCATTTGAAAATATTTTGGAAATAGCTTTCTTTCCCTGACGCATTCTCTCAATTGTCCCTGAAGCATTGTCTCTAACATTAGAGAAAGATACAGGCTGGGCAAAATTAAAGAAAAATACAAATCTTCCTTTCTAGTGAATCAGCTCATTTCAGCTCCTGATTTCATACAGCTGCCTAACAACGTATGATGTTGATCCTTGTGAAGATGGTAGGGAAATAAACTGAGAAAAAGTTTTAAAATGCAATTTGTTCTGTAGCATGTTCAAAAGGAAGAAGAGTAAACTAATCCTTCAGCAACAACACAATTACTACTACTGAGGGTCTTCTAAGTTGGGGAAGACAATCTGGGGCTGTCCAGATGTTTTGGACTCCCCCTATAAAGCATGGCCAATTATCAGGGATTATGTGGATTGTAGTACAAAGCTACATGAGGTTGGCTAACCAGGTTCTAAGCCTTTCAAGAATTAACTCATTTATTTATTTATTTATTTATTTATTTATTAAACTTCTATTCCGCTTCCAACAGTCCAACAAGCCACTTTATTCAAGCATGCACAATGCTAAGATATGATGCATTTCTAAATGCAAAGCTTTAATTCACCACAGTTTCTCTTTGGCCTGAGTTCAATTGTGCTAACACTGGGAAGTTCTAAAAAGCACAGCACAGTTCCTCACTAAAAGCTCTTCCAATGCAAGTAATCAGGCACCTATATATTTGTGCCTTTGCAGTCATCTGCACGAGTGGCTGAGGCATCTGGGTTGAGCTCTCGTGAGATCCTGGCCCGGCCCTCTCTCTTCCTGAGCTGCAAGAAGAGAGTCGACAGGCTGGCTGCCCCGGGAGAGCTCACCTCAGCCTGCCTGGGTCATCACCGGGATGCGGACTGGCAGGGCGAATGGGGGCACCAAGTGGCAAGAGGGCCACACGCAGCCCACAGGCCGCATGCTGGACCATCCCGGCTTGGTTACTTATGGGTTAGATAATCCAGCCATTGATCCAGAGAGCTTTGGCTATGGGGCAGTATAAAAATGAAATCATCATCAACAAAAAGCCATGGCTTGACCACTGTTTAGCCCCTAAGCGACCCAGGACTCTCCATCTGAACAAGAAACACACTAAAGGGAAGTGTGCCTAGAAAGTAAAAAAATCAAACATCATTTTGAATGTTGGTCTGGGTTTGCACAGTGCATTAACAGCACAGTCCTATACATGTTTGGCAGAAGTCTTACAATTCCCAGCATTCCCCAAGCAGCTTACAAGGGGATGCTGGGTGCGGCAGGACCTTTCTCTTAGGATGCTCTCTGGGTAACCTACAAGGGAGCCAGTCAAGGGTTACTCAGGAAAACTGAAGTGCGGCCTGCTATGGCAGCAGGTTTGCTCTCTGCTACTCTTGCAGATGTCCCAAGGAGCAGGATATCGCCCTGATTTCCAGCTATGGAAAAATCTGCAGGGGAACATCCAAAATGCGACTTTTCTAGCACCGGGTTCCACAAGCATGAGCGTACCTCCAATGTCGCTCGTCTTGACCTGGATGGTGTACGTCGTGTATTCCATCATCTGCTCCTCGTTGATAACTGCCGGCATCTCCCACTCCAGGGTGCGGTTGTCGCCCCACTGCTTCGAGAGCCAGTCATTGTACGTGAACGTGGTCACCTCCTGAGTCGTCCGGTTCTTCATGATGATCTAGAAAAAAGTCCAGCCGTGGAAAGGGCTGTAGCTGAATTCTGCACGAAGGCACTTCAGTGGCCCTGAAGCAAGCCATGACTGACTGGGGGAGTCTTGTACTTGTCATAGCTCAAGTGATCAAGTGACCTACAGAAGCTAAACAGGTATTCACTTGTTCATATTATGGCCAATGCCCAAAGTTCTCTGGGTGGTTGGCAGTAGCAAGGTGAAACAATACAAGTAGAAAAATAAATAGACACTCTGCAACAGCATAAGCCCAGCACTTAAATTTAAAAGTAGTGTGGACCTATGGAAAGCCACAAAGTACCAACACTGGAGGGAAGCCATGGAGGAGTTAGAACCTGGTTCTGATGAAAGTTGGGAAGAATGGAGATCGTTGAATAGACAGAGTACGGGTACAGCAAGATCCAGAGCTGCTTGGAACAAATGGGTTTTTTAGTGGCTTCTGTCCTTTGTGATTGCAGTGATATGTGGACAACGCATAGGAATATCTGCCCTTTGTTTCCTGATCAGTGCTCATTGGAGGACCTTATGGCAGCGCGACAGAACACAATTAATGTTGCTATCTTCAGGGCTAGATATGGTTAAGTGTGGCATGTTTTAATTTTATTTTTACATTCTAAATTTCTTGCTTTAGAATATGCCTTATTTTAACTGTGATGCTTCTGACATGAATAATGAAAGAAAGTTCCCAGCACTGGCATGCAAGCAGCTACAGAAGTGAGCATCCGTGCGAACTCTGGCCAGAGCGATCTGAGAGTCCCAGGAAAGTGGGTGGGGCTCCCTCAGTCTCCCCTCCCAAAGCCAAGGGCCACCATCGCCCCTGCTGCTCCTCACAACCTGCTCGCAGCCGCCTGGCAGGGAATGGGAGATGTGGCAACCCCACAGCTATGAGATTTCCATCAAGCAGTGTCAGCCCAATGGGGTTGTGCCCTGAAGGAGCACCTCTTCCCTTACAGGCTGGACATGCGCATGGTGGGCAAGTCATGAGAGGAGCCGGCTGGAGCCGGGGGTCAGACTGGATGGCCCAGGAGGCCCCTTCTGACTCGCTCTGTTTCTGTGTTTCTAAGCCCTCACGCCCGTTAAGATCTGTGGGAGAGGCTTTGCTCCAGGAACCCTCTTTAAAGGAGATAAAAAGAACATCTACCCGGAGCAGGGCCTTCTCTGAGTGGCACCCAGATTATGGAATGCACTCCCTGGAGAGCTGCACCTGGCGCCGAGTCTATATGCTTTCGGCGCCAGGTTAAAACCTTTCTATTTAATGGCTATTTTAAAAAATAATTTCATCGTTAACAGTCGCTTTTTGTTTTTATATAATTTTACTGTACTTGTTACTGTTTCACTGTTTTAATTCTACATTGTAAGCCATCCTGAGATGCCAAGGCATGTGGTGATGGCATATAAAAGTTTTAAATAATAAAAAATAACAATAACGATAAAAAATAAATAATAAAACCCACAAAAGATTGTAAGGTTGACGGCTCCTGGGCAAGCAAAAGGCTCTTCAGCCAATGCTGAACGGAACCTGGTACAGGTGTGCCATGCAAGCCTCTTGGGAGGAGTGGAAGAACAACATGCCCCCCCCCCCCGCTTCCCGGTTCCTTGATGTAGGGATGGATCTGTCCCCTCCGCTGCTTGGAAGGGGCAGGTGGGCTGCATGGCTTACAGGTCTTTCTGCCAATGCCTTGCTGCCTTTCCCCACAAATTACTGCCTGAGAAAACCATCTCAGTCTACACTACAGTAGAGCTGGCCCAGTGTTTAATGCACTGAAAAAGAGGATTTCTTTCTGGGCAGGCTGCCAGGCCAAGGAAAGCTTTCAGGCTGGACAGGAGGGAGATATTAGCCTGGTCAATGGGCCCCAGTTCTGAGACCTTTTTCCACAAAGCTGCCAAGTAAGGCGGCGAGGCTCGTGGGCAAGATGATCTGCTTGTCTAGCACTCCAAGTCTAGCACTCCAAGTGCAAGCTGAGATATTTGCCTAAGCACCTCCTCATGCTGGATATGGTCCACCCATTTTCCATTGGTTTCCCTGGTTAGCTGTTTACAAAAGGAAAAAAGAATTAAAAATACTCTTTGATTGTCATTTTGCTGGAACAGGAGTAACTCGGGATACTATGTGCCTATCTATACAGCAACAAATGGTTAATTACAGGGCTGATGGCTTAATTTGCCTTCTCATTTTGTCTACTTAGCACTGACAGGGCACCATCTGTCTAACATCCCAGCTCTACCCCCACAAGGACCCCGTATGTTCTTTCTTATGTGCACCGCCGACAGAAATGGAGGTGAGTTCGATCAGTCTTCACACCATGCTGACGCCTCATTGAGAAACATGTTGGAGGGCTCCTTGCTACTGGAAGGGGTACATCACCCCTGTCTGCGTGCCCTGGAACAGTGGCAGCAGGAGGAATCGACCTTCCGTGGCGAGCAAAGCCACATTCCCTGAAGAGGGAGGTTAGCGTAATTGCAATCCAAATACGTTCTGCAGTTTTGGAAAATACACCTAGATCATCTCAGTCTGCATTATCTATCCATCCATCCATCCATCCATCCATCTCTCTCTTTCCATCCATCCATCCATCCATCCATCCATCTATCTTTCTCTCTCTCTCTTTCTATCCATCCATCTATCTATATGTATCTCTCTCTCTCTCTCTTTCCATCCGTCCATCCGTCCGTCCGTCCGTCCGTCCGTCCATCCATCCATCCATCCATCCCCAGATTTGCAGAACTTTGCTGCTTCTGGTGGTGGTGGGGAAGGAGAAATGGCTAATGCCAGCCCCAGCTTTTGATGACCCTTGGATGAGGCAGCCCCAACCAAGCCCTTCCTTCTTTCACTCGTCTTTGCTAACATGTTTGCTTGCTGAGCAGGAAGCAAGCGGCCCGTGGTGCCGACCACTCCACTCCTCACGTCCACTGCCATCATTGTCAGAGCTGAAAGATCTAGAAACATTGCAAAATATGTCTGTCTATATTTTGCAGATTGCCGGGCGGCTCTTTTTCTGTCGTCTGCTCGCCAACAAAAGCTGATTTTGTGCATTGGCACAAATTCAGAATCAAGCAAAGTTGCACTTATGAAAATGCACAGATTCCTCCAAAATATGAAAATCCCCCCAACTGCACATTTTCATGGTTTAGCCCAGGGGAGAAATACACATTTTTTTAATGTTTGTGCATTTTGTGATGTCTATATTTGCATAAAATTGCATAAAGTAAAAAAAAAATAAAAATCCTGGCCTCAGATTCACAGAAAGTACATGACTTGGAAAAGGCCATTCTGCTGCAGAATCTGCAGGGCAGGTTCTTAAAAAATCCAACGCATTTGAGCCTGCTGCAGATTTCTCTGACAGCTCCGGCAGGGATGGAGCAAGGGCTAAGCTGCAGTGCTCAAGATGAGGGGTGGGACCAGGCGCCTCCTCTCCGTGGGCCCTGCTGGGCTGTGGGAGCTGGTCAGCTGCCTGGGCGGGTCTACCATGGATGCCGGGGAGCATGCGTATGGGACCAAGCCATGGCACCTCCTGCTGCTCCCTCTCCCCACCACCTGAGCCTGGGCCAATGAGACAGGCAGGAGAACAAGCCGCTTGCAATGACGAAGAGCTTCCTCCTCCTGGAGGGCCCTACTGGTTGTGGCCCCTTGGCAGCTGCCCCGATGTGCCCCGATGTGCTGCAGTGCCCTCTGCTGGCCGCATACCTTCTTCAGCTCCCCCACCATTCAAGTGCACCAGAGAGGCCAACTTGCATGCAGTGCAGGGATAGTGATGTTCAATGCAAACTCCAAGTTTCGTTGAGCTTTGGGCGATATGTTCTTGGTGGTGGGCCTTCACTGAGGAGGATGGGCAGCAATAGGAAGGAGGAGGAAGAGGAAGGAGAGAAGAACAACCAGAAGGCCCAAGAATCAGCAATGGACTCTAAGTAGGGGTGTGGGCCTTTGCAGATGCCCAACTATGCAGACCCAGAGCCCTTCCCAGAGGCATCTGCTGTGTCCAGCTGCAAATGGAGGGCATGCATAGCTAGTGGATCCGTGCACTGACTCCTGAAGCTCCACTGAGTGGAACCAGAGCCCTCTGTCTCCCCTCAGACCATGACCGTCTTCTTCAGTAGTGATCGTGTGGGCATCTCCTGCTACTGAAAAGCCAGTGGGACTCTGTCCAGCATGCAGGATGGTGGCTTCTTCTGGACCATGCCTTACAGTGGCCATGCATACTGTTTTACCGAAGACAGTCCTCTATTTCATACAATAATAGGACTGTAGAGTTAGAAGTGGCCAGAGGGCCACCAGGTCCAGCCCCCTGCTCAGTGCAAGCTAAAGCATTCCTCTCAGCTGGATGTCCAGTTGCATCTTGAATGTCTCCACTGTGGGAGAGCCCACAACCTCCCTAAGTAATTGGCTCCATCGTCGTATATCTAGCCAGAATCTGGCTTCATGTATCCTGAACCCATTATTCTGTGTCCTGCATTCCGGGATGATTGAGAAGAAATCCTGGCATTCCTCTTTATGACAGCCTTCCAAGTACTTGGAAAGTACTATCCTATCCCCCCTTGGGTTTGCTTCTGAAAGTTAAGCATGCCCAGTTCTCTCCATCTCTCCTCACAGGGCTTTGTTTCTGGTCCTCACATCTTCCTTGTCGCCCTCCTCTGACCCCTTCCCGGCTTCCCTCATCTTTCTTCAACTGTGGTGCCCAAAACTGGACATAGGACTCCAGATGAGACCTAACCAATGCTGAGTAGAGGGGAACTGGCACTTCACGTGATTTGGAAGTGATCCTTCTATTGATGCATCCCAAAATAGCACCTGCCCTTTTTGCGGCCACATCACATGACTCATATTCAGTTTGTGATCTACAACAATTCCAAGATCCTTCTCAGTTGCAGTATTGCTGAGCCGAGTGTTCCTCATCTTGTAACAATGCACCTGGTTTCTTCTTCCTAGGTGCAGGACTTGGCATTCGTCCCAACGGAATTTCTTTCTGTTGTTTTCAGCCCAGAGCTCCAACCTGTCAAGGTCACCTTGAATCTTGTTTCTGTCTTCCAGGGCATCAGCTATCCCACCCAGTTGGATCTCATCTGCACATCTGCACATCATTCCCTGCACTTCCTCATCCAAATCATTAATAAACACATTGAAGAGCACTAGGCCCAGGACTGGACCCTGTGGGACCCCACTTGCTACCTCTCCCCAGTCTGAGAAGGTGCCGTTGATGAGCACTCTTTGAGTCCAATTCTGTAGCAACTGTGGATCCACCTGATTTATTTATTTATTTATTTTTCGATTTATATCCTGCCTTTTTCCTGCAAAGGGCTCAAGGCAGCTTACATCATTCTCCTCCTCCATCTTATCCCCACAACGACAACCCTGTGGGGTAGGTTGGGCCGAGAGTCTGTGACTGGCCCAAAGTCACCCAGTTGGCTCCATGGCCGAGCGGGGACTAGAACCCAGATCGCCTGAGTCCCAGTCCCATGCTCTTAACCACTACACCACACTGGCTCTCACTGATTCTTGTTCACTTTTAGCCCACTTCTAGCTACTTTGCTAATCAGGAGATCATGGGGCACTTTGTCTAAAGCTTTGCTAAAGTCAAGATAGATTATGGCCACAGCATTCCCACAGTCCATCAGGGAGGTTACTCAATTAAAAAACAGATTGGACTGGCAGGATTTGTTCTTGAGAAATCCGTGTTGGCTTCTAGTAATCACTGCATTGTCTTCAAGGTGTTTGCAGATGGACTGCTTTATAATCTGCTCCAGAATTTTCCCAGGGAAAGATGTCAGACTGACTGACTGCTCTGTGGTTCCCAGGTTCTTCCTTTTTCCTTTCATGAAGATGGGGACAACATTAGACCTTCTCCAGTCATCTGACACTTCCCTTGTCCTCCATGATTCCTGAAAGTTAACAGACAGCAGTACTGAGCGTTCTTCTGCCAGCTCCTTTATGACTCCAGGATGGAGTTCATTGGGCCTTGGGGATTTGAACTCATTCATCCCAATTAGATGATCCTTGAGTATTTGCCTGTCAATCTTGAACTTCCATCCTGCTCCAACAGCTTGTAGTTCTCCTTCTTTAGGAAGGTCATAGATCTCTGTTTGGGAGAGGACTGAGCCAAAGTAGGAATTGAACGCTTTATTTTCTTTGTTGTAATTTTGCCATCTACATTGAATAACTGAGCTCCCATCTCTTTCCTCTTGTCTTTTATTTTGGACATATCTGAAGAAGGCCTTTTTGTTGCTTTTAGCACCCCTTGCTAGCGATCAGTCCATTCCTAGCTTTAGCCTTCCTGATGCCATCCCTGCCCGTATTCTTCCTTTGTAGCCTAGCCTTCCTTCCACTTCCTATTCATCTCATTTTTTCTTTTGAGATCCTCTGTAAGCTTTTTGTGAAGAAGGGCTTCTTCTGTTGTCTCCCATCCTTTTTCCTTGTTGGAATTGCTTGTAATTCTGACTTCGGAATTTCCTTTTTAACAAATTCCCTCCCTCTCCTTTTCTCATTAGAGTCTCTTGCCATGGGACTTGACTTATCATTGCTCTGAGTTTATTAGAAACTTGAAATTTAGGGTACATATTTGGCTGCATTTGGGGTTTGCTTCCTTTAGCATCAAGAATTCAAGTACTACATGGCTACTTTCCCCCAGAGATCCTGTAGCTGCCACTTTGTCCACTGGGTCTTCCCTGTTGGTTGGTATCAGGTCAAAGGTAGCTGTTCTTCTTGCTCCTTTCTCCACTTTCTGTGAGAGGAAGTTCTAAGCAACAAATGTTAGGGATGTCCTGGAGGGGATGCATTTGGCAGAATTTGTCTCCTAACAGATATCGGGGAAATTGAAGTGCTTGTAACAGTAGCATCAGGCCTCCTTGCAGGGCTATCAGAAGACAGTGCACTATTTGGAAGGCATCTTCTTGTTTGGAGGGCCGGACTGTCCTGTCCAAGTCCAGGTTAAAGCTAACAAGCCACTGAAGAAGGAACAGCACATGCCACCGACAGAGCCTGCGCAGCAGATGGGACAGGCGGGAACAGATCCTATTCCACAAGACAGTGATGGAGGCACATCTTCATTTAAATTCTAGCTATTATTTCCACATTTGCATCCATACGTGACAATTAGCACATGCAAAGAGGGCTCCTCTTCTGTCCTCTTTCTTTTCTTTTCTTTTCTTTTCTTTTCTTTTCTTTTGAGGTTGCATTTCCTTTTGTCACATGTGCCTATCCTATTCTGTTACCTCAATTCCAGGTCCCGAAGCCAAACAGTCAGCAGTCATGCTTTGTGTTTATATGCCTGCCCTACTTACGTGTAACGTCCAAAGACCTGTGTGTGTGTGTGTGTGATGTTGATAGCTCCTTATTGACAAGGGGAGTTGAATCTAGCCAGGTCTCCCACCTGGAGCTGCAGCCTCTTCCTTTTCTCCACAATTGAACTCTCATAGATGCAGCAGTACAGTGGTAAATTTGGAAGTCCTCACTGCATCCTCAGGAAGTCTTCTCACAGGAACTGCAGGCTACTGGGATGGGCCATATCAAGAAACCAGCTCTAGGAGCTTTCATCTCCGTTCCAGAACGAGCCAGCTCACTGCAACAGGGGCTGGGAGACTGATGCTGGGGCCATCCATTTCCTCTCTGGCAAGGGTGAGGACTGCAGCTAAGCCCAAAGGGGGTGATGAGGTCGGATGCGGTGGCAGGTAATATTAAAGGTAAAGGTTTGCCCTTGACATTAGTCCAGTCATGCCTGACTCTAGGGGGCGGTGCTCATCTCTGTCTCCTAGCCGAGGGAGCCAGCGTTTGTCCGCAGACAGTCTCCATGGTCATGTGGCCAGCATGACTAAACACCGAAGTGCACGGAACGCTGTTACCTGCCCACCGAAGTGGTACCTTTTTATCTACTTGCATTTGCATGCTTTCGAACTGCAAGGTTGGCAGGAGCTGGGACAGAGCACGGGAGCTCACACCGTGTGCAGATTCGAACCGGCGACCTTTCGATAAACCAGCCCAGCAGCTCAGCGGTTTACCTGCAGTCCCTATGGAAAGGTCCTGGTACTGCATCCCTGCGAGCCTGGCCCCTCTTGCATCACTGCACAGCTTTTGTATCAGAAATGATCAAGAGGCAGGTACAGCCAGAGGTGAGGACAAGGTTCTCCTCCCCTTGTTGGACACAGACCTTTTCCTGTAAGACTGCGAAGCCCACCTCCTGCACACAGTCGGGGTAGGGTCTCAGTCTCAGCCACAGTCCTTTCACCACTCTTGAGTAAAACTCAGAGGAAAGACATGGGTGCTAGTCACAGAATCGCAGGAACATCTGTTTTGGTCCCCTGCTTTGATGCCGCTCTCGTTATCCTCGCTGCCGAGGTCTTAGCTCCCACTCCACAACATGCTGACTGCCTCCTGTTTCCTATGGCTCTATGCACAGCATCCACGCTTTATTTTTGGTTTCAGGCTTTGCAGCATTTCTGCTTTGGGGGGCCCTTGGCTGCAGTGCCTGCGGGCCGCCCCTCTGCTTCCCAGGGCCGCTGGTGGCAGTGCGTGGTGCCTGATGGAAAACACACATTTGTAGATCCGGAGAAGACTTGTGCCGGCCTCAGACGAGCTGCTTTTCCTTTCATGTCGTGAGCGGAGCCAGCTGGAGCCGGGGGTCGAACTAGATGGCCCAGGAGGCCCCTCTGACTTGCTCTGTTTCTGTGTTTCTGTGCTTCTGTAACAACAGAAGGTTTTCTTTCCTTTTCCTTCTCTATTACATTCTGACAGTTATAGCAAAGGCTTGAGATTAAGTATCAGAAACCACAACTTTGACATACAAAGGCCAGCTTGATTTTTTTAAAAAAAATCATTTTACTAATGTAGATGCTGCATTTTTCCTACAAGGAACCCCAATCAGCTTACCTAATCTTCCTGCACAAGAGCAGTTCTCTGATATAGGCTCAGCTCAGAGGGTATGATGCGCCCAAAGTCACCCAGTGAGCTTCATGGCCAAGGGGGACTGGAACCTAGATTTCCCGAGTCTTAGTCCAGCACTGTAACCACTATGCCATCCTGGTTTATTTTATTTTTCAACAGCTGGGTGACTTAGGATGCAAGTCTGGACCAAACAAGGCCTAGATGTCACAATGCTCTTTCTGAACTTGCCAGAGGCTGCACTCTTAATTGCATTTAATTGTAATTGAGAGCCAGTGTGGCGTAGTGGTTAAGAGCACGGGACTGGAACTCAGAGGATCCGGGTTTGAGTCCCCACTTGGTCATGGAGCCAACTGGGTGACTTTGGGGCAGTCATTGACCCTCTGCCCACCCTACCTCACAGGGTTGTTGTGGTATAAGATGGGGGAGGAGAATGATGTCAGCTGCCTTGAGCCCTTTGTAGGAAAAAGGCAGGATATAAATAAATTAAATAAATAAATAAATAAATAAATATTAAAACACACACCAGAAGAGAGAGGTAGCAGAAGGAATTTGAATATGAGGCTGCTAAAACTGTAACTGCAACTGCTAAAAAAAAGAAATATGTATGTGGAAAAAATTAAACCTGAACTTCCTTGAAACTGTCCTTTTAAGAATCATGCATTCAAGACAAGCCACGCACCACCTGTGAGGACAGCATCCTCTCCAAGTCTGGCTCCTATTTTCCCCAAGGAACTCCTTTCACAAAAGAGGATTTGTAACGTATTGCAGGTGCAGTGGCAGGACGCCAGTGTTCCTTCCCCATAAAATCTAACAGCAGAGAGTCCATTTGAGTAAAATTATAGGTTGCACTTGGCTTCCCTCATGGATCTCCTTGGTCTCTCCAATTCTGCCAAGAGAAGAAGCGGGGGGCTGGAGGAAACAGGATCAAATATGCAACCTTGCCAAGAACAAAGCAGACTTGTGACTATAAAACCTTGGGACAGAAGCCCTCTGAAGGAGAATCAAAACTCTCGAACAGCCTTCCCCAACCTGCTGGCCTGCATAGGCATTTGGAACGCAACTCCCAGAATTCCCATCCTGCAAGGCCATTGACTGGGAATTCTGGGTTTGCAGTCCAAGCTTCTCTGGAAGGCACAATGCTGGGGAAGGCTGCTCTAGAAAAAAAACCATGATTTATATGGTGTGCTGAAGCTGCGCTTGGGCCAGGGAAGTGACGTGGTGTTGAAGCCCTGCAGAAGCCTCCTCTGCACTGGAAGCTCCGTGTCATTGTCACATAGATTCCTCATGCATGAACTTGTTACCACACCTTCTGGTAGCGCATTCCATAAATTTATTGGGCCAAATCCAGACTCAGCCATACATAGAGTAGACCCATTGAAACCAGTGCGACTCAAGACTAAACTCAGCCTGACTGATTTCAGTGGATCTTTCAAGGATGCACAAATTTACCAGTTTCTGCTTTCCTCAGTTTCCCATTTTTCCAACCTTAAATTAGGGGACTACATGAAAATCTGCAAAGGATCCCCAGCCCTCCAAAACAAGCAGCAGGCTTAAGGAACCTGTGCTCTACCTGTTCCAGAAACCAATCCGGGCGGCAACCACTCCCATCGGACCGTATCCTCATCTTCCGAAGGGGAGCAATGTCGGGGATCTCCATGATGAAAGTATCCTTTTGGCCAATCTCAAATCTGGAGGAATGAGAAATTTGCTCAGATTTGTGTATTGCTTGGCTTCACGCAAGGAAGAGGTTTGGACGGTCATTTGCACATCACCGAAAATGAGACCAAAGAGGGCACCTATTTGCATAAACTTTGCATATGCTAATTCATGTGTATAGATGCAGAATTAGAAGCAGAGCAATTAGGAAGCTTTAAACAGAAATTATGGTTGGTGGGCTACTGCCTGCCCACTGCTGCTTTAATGTGCTGGTAATGAATTCCACTTCTCAGGCATGAGAAGCCATGCCAGTGGTCTTCCATGGCTGCCCTTCCTGGCATCTCTCCAGGACGGATTTAGGACAGACAAAAGAAGTGCTTCTTCACACAGGATGTGCAATGAGCTGCCGTGCGGGGGTGGTGACGGCCGCCAATCTGGATGGCTTTAGGAGGGGCCTGGGCAGACTCATGACGGAGGAGGCTACCTGTGGCAACTAGCCTTGCTGGCTATGGGCTACCTCCTTCCCCAGAGGTGGCTTGCCTGCAAGAACCACTAGCTGGGGAGCTGGACAGGAGAAGCTCTTGCACCCTCCCTGCTTGCGGGATCCTGTGGGCAGCTGACTCGCCACCCTGTGTACAGAGTCCTGGACTAGATGGACCTTGGCTCCAACATGGCTTTTCTCGTGTTCTCATGTCTTTATGACATGCTTTGGCCAAGCCGAAAACATGGTTCTTTCCCAGACTGTCAAATCAGTCCTGGTTCCAGGTTGACTCAGGGCTTGGTCCAAGTTCCACGCAGATGGTCCCTTTTGGCTTCACGGTCTCTTTTTGTGTGTCTGACTACACAACTAGCAACCTTCTTCTGCATCACATGCGGCAGAAATGGGACTCCACTTGCATAGCGCTTTTGCGTGTCTGATTCCAGGGGAACACCTGTGTGAATGCTTGGCACAGTTGCCATGGTTGTGGGAAAGCAGCTGGAATCCAGGGAGCAATGTCCGTGGAGTCAAGTGGATTTCTTACCCAACACTACACACCAATCCGAGTCCAAAATTATCATCGGAAGAGCACCAACTTTGCTCACAGTTCAGCTTCTGACACCTCCAGTGTCAGGTAGCAGGGGATGACAGGGCAAGATACTTCTCTAAGAGGATTCTGGAGCACACCTTGATGGACTGAAATTACTCATGGTGGGATTCCATATAAGGCAGATTGTTGTTTATTTCTTTGTACCTCACCTTTCTGTCAAAAGTAGCACTCAAGGCAGCTTTCGCTGATATACACAGAGAATGAGATCCAAAGTACCCTCTGGCCATGAGTAGGGCCAGAAACCAGAAACTGGGACAGACCAGTGGAAGCCATGAAATCCTGAGCTACTGTTGACCAGGTGTCCTCAGCAATCGTGTTGCAATCCCCCAGCACCAGCCAAAGAGACTCCTGCTCCAGCCTCCACGGTATCTGTCTGGGCTGGACCATCTGGTATCTCACTGGTCCTGCAAGCAACTTCTTGGCTCGCTTTCAGAGTTCACAACCATATGGGTTGTCAGTCTCCCTGCTGGTCCACAGCACTGATGAAAGAACACACACCTCACACACCTGGCTTGTCCAACAGGACATGATCCACTAATGTGGGAGGTTGTATCGTGTGAACCAGCATAGCCCTTGCAGGGTGGCTTCTTTTTCACTTTAGGGCTGCGGCTACCCATGGCGCCTTGTCATGTTGTTCAAACCCATCAAAGCATTTTCTTCATGTCTTGCCAGATAACTGCCCGGTCACAACAGCAAAAACACCTGCCCTCTCTTACAATCCCACTGGCAGCACCACCATCCTCCCTCACCCTTTTATCATCTGCCAGCTGTGTTTATATTTCCAGAATTTCCCCCTCTTTGTCGCTGCTTTGCCATGACATTTATGCAAGTCTCCCAAGCCCCCTCACTACCTTTGACCCATATCAATAGGTGACAGCTGGCAATGGGAGGAGGTGGCAAGCAGGAAGGAGGGGAGCCAAAAGCCACTGGAAGGAAGGCACTTGGCCAGCAGGTGTTCTGACTTTGAAAGCATGCACTTTGGAGTAATGTGAAGCAGGCTTTTTTCTTTTAAAAGGATTTTGCTAAGTAGCATCAGATTTAATACCTGCTAATCGAGCATCAAAGTGGAAGGGGGAATATGGGGATGCTTGGCCAAGTGCTGGAGATCCACGGATGCTTTGCGAGTGGATGAGCTTACTTTAGGGGACGTGAATTCCTATTTCAGCAAGGCTCCTCATCCATTGCAGCTTTTATTCTGTGCTTTCTGAGCACTATGCATGGTGCTGACCTCCACCTCTGAAATAGGTTCATCACCACGGAGCATCATGGATAGCTCCTCTGAAGCTCACAATAAAAGCTGCCATGAATAAGCTGCCCGCTCATACAGGAACCGTCATTCTGCCCTGACTTTAGAATACATTGAACTGGCCTTTTAAAAAAGGCGTAGCAAGGTAAGTGCCGAAGTGGCATTGAGGAACATGGGCATGCTTGGCTAAATATCAAAGAAGCAGAATTGCAGTAGTGAGACCCGCAAAAGTGGTGAATGGCTTATTACACGCATAAGGGCTCATGGAATTAATTCAATTTGGCAAGCTGTGGTGGAGGTGGGGTGAAGCTCCCTCAGTAGTTCACATCCTCGGTGGGAAGTGGGAAAGGCAACTGGGCGAGGGACCAAGGCCATGGGGAATTCTGCAGCAGTGGCAGCTGGGATATGTGCCACAGCCAGCAAGAGGGCTGAGGGGGGAAAGTGGGGAGAATGGAGCCAGCCCAGGCTTCGGTCGGGGGCACCATGGAAGGTCCAGAGAGCAACGAACCCCAGTGGCTTATTCACAAGATGGCTTAGCATGACACACAAACCCACCCACAGGTGACTGGCCTGAACAGATGGACTAGATGGTAATGGGAGGTTATGGGAATGTTAATGTATATGCATGCGAGAACATAAATCCGAATCCTAGACAAATAAGAGAAAAGGGGGAGACGCAGGGCAGACAAATGGCTTGGCACGGTGCCTTGGTTGGACATGGAGTCATTCCTCAAGCAGAATTCATTGGGCATCCTTGTTGTCACAGCCACTTATCAATATTTGTGTTGCTGGGAGCTATTTCGCCTCTAACAGAAAGAAAATTAAATTGCCTAATTATCTGGGACAGTTAAGAAGATGTTTCTTTCCAATGCATAGATCACCTTGTATGGTATGTGCTGTTACTTAAAGGCAGGGGAGATTTATAGCCACCCTCAGCTCCATGTCTAAGGCTGAATCGCAGCAGTTCTCACACAGCCAATGCCCAGAATGCTGCATGGAAGTGCCACGCCACAAAGGCCACAGAACGGAGCTCCGGCCACACGATCCTAGCTCCAGATCCATCTCTTGGGCAGCCCTGCACAGAAAGGTGCCATGTTTCTTCCTTTACAGAATCCAGTCCTCCATTTCAAGGGTTCCCAGAGAATGGCCACTTTTGAGGGGGTCCTCTCTCTCAGCAGCTGGGTAGTTCAGGTCTGCTTCGAAGATAAAGAACCATTGGAGGACAAAGATGAGCTTTGAAGCTGCCCATCAGCCGGGCTGGAGACTGAGCACGGCACAAAGTCCACCCGGCCGGTGCTTTCCCCACCACGCCATGCAGGTCGGTGGGGCTGGGAGTTTGGGACCGGCCTGAAGTCACCCAGTGGCCCCATGGCCGAGTGGGGACTAGAACCTGGAATCTCCAGGTCTCCAGTCCAACACTTCCACCACACCGGCTCAGTACAGTGAGATGCACTGAATTCCCACCCAAATTATCCCCATTGCTAAGTCTGCATCTACACACAAATTACCAGCACATACAAACCTTGCCTTTGAATTGGAGGAGACTCCTGCGAGTCCCTTGGAGCGCAAGGCGATCAAACCGGTCAGTCCTAGAGGAGATCAGCCCTGACTGCTCTTTAGAAGGCCAGATAGTGAAGATGAAGCTCAAATACTTTGGCCACCTAATGAGAAGGAAGGACTCCCTGGAGAAGAGCCTAATGCTGGGAATAATTGATGGCAAAAGAAGAAGGGGACGGCAGAGGATGAGGTGGCTGGATGGAGTCACTGGGGCAGTTGGTGTGAGCTTAAGTGGACTCCGGGGGATGGTGGAGGACAGGAGGGCCTGGAAGAATGTTGTCCATGGGGTCGCAATGGGTTGGACGTGACTTCGCGACTAACAACAACAACAAAATTTGCAGTCAGTGTCCTTTTTCGGGTGATGCGTTTCCTCTTGTCTGGCCACCCAGTGGCAGAGATATTGCCCTGGATCTGCCCAGCGTTCAAGGATGTCCTAGTGAAGAGCTGTTGTTGGCCCATTGCTTCTCACGTTCACGTTTCTGCAGATCTTGTTGAACTGGGAAAGCTGTTGCGGATGCATCACATGTAGCATCTCACGGCTTCACCGGACAAATGGTGCCATCAACTCCCCGCCTTCCTCGTTCTTGGAATTTCGGGGGGGTGGGGGGTCTCTAGATATGGCTGCCTCCCACTTGGAACCATCCAGGGCTTTCCCACTGTTTTCTCCAGCTTTTTAAAACTTGGGGTTCCAATACTGGCTTGTCTCTGCCCTGACAAACCAGAGTTCATGGTTTGCATGTTGTGCTAAACAAGCTAGGGATATTGAGTCCCTGGGTTATTTAGCCACACGTGCTACTCTTTTACTCAGGGCAGTCCTGTATCTGAAGGGCTGCCAGGGGATGTCTTCTCTCCTGAAGCTGTTCTCTCTTGGTAGAGCTGCCCAGCCCAAGTCTGGAATAAAGATGAAGCATCAAAGGAAGCACGGAGCATCCGCAGCCCCTGGACAGTCTTCCCAGCAAAGCAAGCAGCACATCTGTCTTCACACCATAGTGAGATGTACCATATTTCTCATTAAATTGTACTATTTCTAATTTTGCATCTTTGCATACAAATTAGCACACGTACATTTCATACGCATTGGTATCTTTTTTAAAGCCTGCGTTTTGGAGGTGCTTGTCATTTATTTATTTATTTGTTTGTTTGTTTGTTTGATCCATTTTTACGCTGCTCAGTAGTCATGGCTCTCTGGGCAGTTAACAAAAGTTTAAAAAAAGAACACACAGAAGATAAAATTAACTTAAAACTACAATAGCAATTGTAATGGAATACGCATAGAAGTATAGCTATGGTAACATAATAAAATGCAATATTAAAAATGAAATTAGAAATTTAAACTCCTAAAATGCTGAGAGAATAAAGAAAAGAATATAAAGTAGGTGCCCTGTGCTGAAAATAATATAAAATAGGCACCAGGTGCACTTCTTTGGGGAGCTCATTGTACAGCCAGGGGCCACCACCAAGAAGGCCTTCCTTCTGGTAGCACCCCCTGCACTTCCTTTGGAAGGGGATCCCAGAGAAGGGCCCTCAAAGATGACCTCAGGGTCCAGGTAGGTACATATAGGACGATAACCTGGTCCCAAGCCAGGTCCTTAATGACTCACATGGGGCCACCAATGCATAACCTGGGTTCCACCAAGGGGAATGCCACCTGCCTGCCACTTATGGAAGCCATTCACTGTTTCCTGCCTGCCTGAGACTGTATAAATAGGGCAGTTCTGAAGCCTCTGGAAGGCTACAATCTATGCACAGCTGGTGAACTTGGAAGACTCCAAGTTGTACAGACCCCAGAGGGATGAGTGATGCAGCAAAGGCTTGATCTTGCATGCAGAAATGTCCTGAGTTCCATCCTGGGTACCTCCAGGATGCAAGCAGTGGGAGCAACATCTCTTTGCCTAAGACCTTGGAAACTGCTGCCAGTCAGAGCAGACTATACTGGGCTAGATGGAGTGATACAGAGTGATCTCTGTTCATTGTTATCTCTTTCGGATAGGGATCTAGCATTGTGAGTTCACAAATAACTTAAAGCCACCCCGGAAGCCACTCACAAAAGCAGGGACTAAAACTAGAATGTCTCCAGGCTTAAGGGCGAAGCAGACATTACTTTAGATGGGTGTCTATGGCTGGTACTTCTTTCATTTTTACTCTAGATCAGGTGCAGGGTTGCCAGCCCAAATCTTGAAAGCCCATCTCCTTCAGGCTAGGTTTCCAATCTGAAATGGGGGCCTTGCACCTACTCCAGAGGAAAATTCGGAAAAGCCGCAGAAGAACTGGGGCTGCTGTCCATCAGTAGCTTGGAAGCAACTGAATGGGCAGAGGATCAGTTACCTGGTTCCGTTTTTTTCTAGCGGCATCTCTTCTGAGCATCCATTAGATCCAAAGAGTGTTACAAAGATCCCAGCATCAGTACCGGCATGCGAGAGATCTCCAGTCACAACAGTCACGTCATAGAGAATCTAGAAAGCATTTGAAACACGCTGTGATTGATTCTGTTTTGTTTTTTGCAAGGAGTTCTCCTGGTGTTTCTGGCATTGTTGTTTCGCAAGGAACAGCAAAACGAGATGATGGCGCCAACAGGAAAAGGAGGGAGTGACTCCAGGAAAAGGAGGGAGTGACTCCAGCAAAGGAAGAGTTATGCAGACGCTTGACACAATTTGGAAATCCTTCATCAGGGCACCGTGATTTCAACAATGATCCACCAATGCAAAGGACACTCCAGGGACTTTAGGATAAATATAAATGTTAAAAGGGTGTAATGAGAACATAAGGACATAAGAAGAGCCATGCTGGATCAGACCCAGGGGCCATCAAGTCCAGCACTCCACCACAGAGTAGCAAGCCAGCTGCTCACAGGATCCCTCCAGCAGGATGGGTGCAAGGCCTCCCTGGCAATTGTTGGACACAGGCAGGCCGCCTCTGATAAGGGGGGAGCACACAGCCAGCAGGGCTAGGAGCCAAGAGTAGCCACCTCCTCCACTGATTTGTCCCACCCCCTTTTCAAGCCACCCAAACGGGTGTCCATCACCACCTCCTGCAGCAGTGAATTTCATAGTCTAACTGTGCTTTGGGTGAAGAAATACTTCCCTTTTCAGTTTGAGGCCTGTTTAGACTGGCTGGGGAATGCTAGGAGTTTAGGCCTTTTTCCTCTTCAAGCATGCATAGGATTGTGCACTGGATCCACCTGGATCTTTCTGCCAGTCCAGGAAATTTGCAAAGCTCTGCTCCTGCATCAGGTTTCAATTTTCAGATGCATCAATTTCCTTCTCGTCTGCTCTCTTCACTGTCCAGTGAAGAACCTATTCACTATTCCCACACTTTCCCACCCGTACATGGTGATCAGGAGTACAATAGTGTGCTCTTGGCTTTGGTCTCCAATGAAATATCCTCGTGCTTGGTTTTCTTTTTCGGTGCCTTCGTGGCTGCCCTTCCTAGTCTCAGTCTTTGGATTTCCTGGCTGCAATCTTCCTTTGCACTGAAGACAGAGCCGAGGCATGCAAAACCTTTAACAGCTTCCGCTTCTTTATTGTTGACCTTAAAGTTGTCCAATGCGTCTGCAATTGTTTTCTTAATGTCCAACTTATTTATTTATTTATGTATTTAGACAGCTTATATGCCGCCCCCTTTGCATAAGCCTCGGGGCGGCTTACAATCATTCTTCAGTCCTGCTTCCCTCTTGCACTTTCATCAGGAATCATTTCAATTCACCACTGCTTCCTGCCAGAAATATGCCATCATCTACACATCTTAAATTCCAAATTGTGCTCCAAGTGGGTTTATAATGTGAACCTGCACATGCAGTATTTAGTTTTCAAAAAATCAGAGCTGGCAAATAGTTGTGCTCTTTGATTTTTGTTCTAATCTATCAGGACTATAGGAGCAGTTGGGTGGCACAAATGGCCCCATGAAGGCCCCATGAAGTCCAGAGTCTAAAATCACCCGACTGCATCATTGTGACTATCAAGCTAAGGCACAGAAGAAGTGATTCAAGTTAGGGGTGAAATTAATTCTGCACCGAAAATAAAACATATTTTGAGCTCAGTTGTCATACTGGAGTTGATTTGATTATTTCAAATTTTATTTTATTTTATTTTACTCAATGCATAATTAATTACAGCCCCAGCCATAGGATTTCTTCACACTGCACTTAAACTGTGGAATTTGCTACAACAATGTGAATGGCTTTCAAAGGGAATGAGATGAATTAACGGCAGATAGAGCTATCAGTAGATGCTAATCATGGTGGCTGCATATTACCTCTAAAACCAGAGCTATGATATCTCTGAGCACCAGCTGCAGAAGGACAGGGACAGAAACAGGAGGTTGCAAGTGCTGCTTGTAGGTTGAAGCTCTGGCTACTCTGGGAACAGAATCCTGGACGGGATGATCCTGCTTTTGCTATCCCAGGACCTCCCAGATGTTTGGAACTTCCACCAACTCCAGCCAACATGGCCAATGGTCAGTAATTCATGGAGCTGTTATGAAACATCTGGAGGACAACAGAATGGAGAAGGCATAGATAGTCCTCTGGTTCAATCATGCACAGCTCTTTGTATGTTCTTAGGGTGTTGTGATTGGGTGAGTTTAATGGGGATTAGGGACTGATCATGACAATTAAACGGAATCTATATATTAAGAAGCAGGATGCATGAAGTTTGGAGGGGCTGAAGAAGCAGCCATCAAAGTTGGCTTTGTCTTCACCCTTGTGATCTGTAGGAATAGAGATGACCACTGCGGGAACAGGTAGCAGATGGACTGCATATTTGAAATGTAAGATTGTAACCTAATCTCCTGCCTCACACTCCAATCAGATGAAAACCTGGGATCAATGCAACCATGTATTTATTTATTATTTATCTATTAAAACATTTAATAAATAATAAATTAATAAAACATTCTGGGGCAATGGGTGGAAGAACACAAATGAATCCCTCTGAGGCTGTCATGTGGTCTACCTGAACACTGGAACCATCCTCAGTCCCAGGGATGAAATCTCTTCCCTTTTCTAGCCTTTCTCCCCTCAGCTACCAGTTGTTGCTGGTTTCCTGTCTTTGATGCCGTTCATTCTTCATTCTAAAAGCTTGAAATGCCTCCCTAAGACTCAGTAATTGCTGTAAGCTAAAGTATGTTGGCATTTTTGGCTCTCCTCCTTTGGCTTTTTGAATTTACTCCCCAAGAGCGTTCTTAAAATTGAATTGACCTTCGGACTGAAAATGGTTCCCCACAGCTGGTTTTATGTAATTTTTTTTTTAAAAGAGGGCTGAAAGCACACTTGCTTAAAGGCTCTCCATGAGAGTTGCAAGACAAAGTAAAAGAACTGACCTTCAGACCAATATTGACACAGTCGGCATCCAGGATGTTGAAGACACGCGCTGTGAGTCCATCTCCCATATCTCGGGCCAGCCAGCAGTTACAGACAAAGGTGTACATGACACCTTTGGTGGGTACGATGATGGTGATTTCTCCCAGGAGCCAGGAGCTTTCTGGTGTGGCGCCGTCATGGCCGATCTGAGGGGTCCAGTCATACAAAAATGGCAGTAGCTGTGGTTTGAAACTTTCATAAACTTTCCAGAGAGGTTCAGTTATTGTGTAGCAGAGAAATGAAATATCTGAAATGAAAGGCTGAGCAAACAAAATTTAGGCCTGAAGGGTCCAGTGTGCCTCAGATACTTCTCTTGGCTCCCACCAGGATCCCTACCCCTCCTAATATTTACTTTATTTTGTAAGAATGTTTTATTTTTATTTTTAGAAATAGTTTCTGAACTGGGAGCCTGGCCTGTTGCAAACAAAGTGCTGCCTGCCATTGCCATCTTTATTTGGGTTTGTGGTTTAGTGGCCTAACCTCTACCTTTACCTGGTAATGATTTTCTTGTTACTTATCCTTTAATTTCACCAGTTTGCCCTCTGGAAAGAAGCACAGTTTCACCAGCCACATCTACATGGCAGCCATTTTGTGAATGGGCAAGATCCCTATGGCAGCCATTTTGTCAGAGCTTTGAGAATACTCTTGAAGAATTCCAAATATGCCTACAAAACCACACTTGGAAGGCCTACGAAGGCTCTGAAAGACAGAACAGAAAAGAAGATGATGGCCATGTCCAGAATTTTGAGCCAACAATTCACTCTTCTACAGGCAGAAAACCTACTGATACAGAAGTGTGTAACAATGAAAGTGTTCAAGGCAAAAATAAAGCATGTTGTATGTTTTAATCAACTAACTGCTCAGTTAATCAACTGAAAGTGCTGTGCTCATCCTAGGCAGGTCTACTCGGATGTAGGTTCCATTGTGTTCAACTGTGCTTGCTGCCTCATAAATATATTTAGGAGGACAGCCTAAAGGCTACAGCTCAAAACCAGTGGGAGATGCAACAAATGAATGCAAAGTGGGATCTTTGGGTTACAGTTCCCATCAGCGTGCCAGCCTCCAGCATATTCCATTCCATTCCATTCCATGCCATTCTCTCTTTCTGCACAGGTTTCTGTTTGTATTATGTAGCCAAGTACCTGCTCAGTCCACACTGGGCAGTTCTGGAGGTCTCCCCATTTAAAAAAGATAATGCACTTGGCCAAACATCTAGGTCCTCACAAGTGTTCTGATACCTCCTTCTTGTGTGGGACCAGTGCCATTTTGTTGCTGAGAACGTCACTCAAAGCCTGAACATGAGAAGAAGAGGGAAAGACGCCCGGCCAATATTCCTCTAGCTGCGTCTTATTTTCCTGAATAAATTGCCATGTTCTCAGCCATCACATAGTAAATAAGATGGCATCTTGGAAAGCTTGAGTAATTTGTGAATCCTAATCCCAGATTAACATGTACCTTGGAACACCTCTCTGTTGGGTTTTGCACTACTCTGGATTTGGCAATGCAGTTCTCAGCTTGAAAATGTACCAACATGGGCATAAACTCCCTATTTTAAGATAAAATATATTTAACAATGCATGTTTTGAAAGAAAATTAATTAAAGACATGGCTTTATATTTGGATGCAACATGAATGATTAAAATACAACCCCCAATTAATGGGAAAGTGATGCAGAGCAGGTTTATGAAGGAACACATGAGAATTTGACCTAGACCAGAAATAGACTGCTTTGCCCATTCAGGTGGGAGTTGGGACCTTCTTTCAATCTGGGGCCAGCTGCAGCCTGCAACACCAATTCTGAGTCAGAGGGGAAATCTGTTATGACACACCAACCCTTCTCAGATGCCTGGGAATGCCACTGGGCCAGGCCTCCCACTGGCCTAGGAGCCAGGAAGAGGTTGGACACAGGACTCTCAGGTCCATCTTCCACATCTGGTGGACCTGACCTTGATGGAAGCCCCCACTTCTTGACCGGATGCATCTTCCATTGGAACAGCAGTTGTGTGGGATCAGCCTTCCATTCTCCTGTGAGGGCCTTTTATTCCTCACCACCATATCTCTCCCTACCCATCACCACCCTAAAGGCTACGTGGCCATGTTCCCCGCATGCATAATTTGAAACTACTACACCTGTACTATATCTCTGCATACAGTCCACCAGCCCAGCCATCAGCCAGAAGGCCTGGTTCAAACAGCCTCCAAATGGGTGTCAAATGAATGGGTGCCAAGACCACCACCCACGGCCACCATCTTGTCCATGGTGCCCAGAAATGAGGCAACCCAAGGTGGAAAAGGCCACACCTGGGTGGCCCCGCACTCACTGACGATGTGTGTGGTGAGTGCAAAGGGGCACTGAGGTGGGCTCCAGCCTCGGCTCTTCGTATGAACATATTGATGGCTTTAGTCTACTATACTTGTTTAAAATGATTTTAATTAATGATCCATGTAGTTGCCTGAACTGTATTTTTTTTGTATTTTATTTGTTTTTATTGCCTTTCATTGTTCACTACCCAAAGAGTCCTGCTTAGGACTATTGGTGTGGTTTATACATTTACAAAATACATAATAATAAATTAATAATGGGGAAGTGTACACACCGGAGGAAAATTCTTGCTACGCCACCTGCAGTCTTGCTCCTAGCAAATCAGATCACATTGGGAATTGCAGTGTGACAGGATAATGCTACCTACCCAATCATACCTGGTCTTGAGAAGATGTCGTCAGGGTCAAGCAAAAGCAACGGTAAGCGGCAGGAAATGAGGATGCCAACAAAGGTCATCCAAGAGGTAAGCGCCAACAAGGAGAAGGAAAAAGCAAGCACCAAAAGAAATGGAAAAAGGAAGCTTTGAAAGGATACACACACCTGGAAAATGCACCATTATTGGAAATGTTTGCGAAACGTTGTGAGCACTGCTGGTTCAGCTCCACTGGCCAGCACCATATTTCAAGAGTGACAGGGTGAAGAACATCTCTTTGCTGCTCAGCAGGGCTTCCCATCCACCCCCTGAACGGGCACGACCCTGCTTAGCTTCAAGAGCCGAGGATCCTTCAGCCGTGTAGCGCCATCTGAACCGCCTGACAAACTGCTAACAGTTTAGACTTCTTTCCAGGAGTCCTGGCGTGTGTCACTGCTAAATTACTTAAGAGATTAATCTTAGGCACTTTCTTATCAGCATAATTATGTATCCCAATCACTTCAAGGAAGCCTCTCCCAGTCAATCAACCTAATGAACAATCTGTTCACCAAAATGCTGGAAGGGCTGACAGTTCATCATGTCCAAAGCAAACAGGGCTCATCATTCACAGCAGCACAGGAGAAACCTTCCCCGTTTCAAACAAAGAAATGGTTTCCCAGCCCAGGCTCAACAGCGTAACTTTCTTCTTCCAGTAAGCCGCTCTGTACAACATGATAGATCTCGGGTCTGTATCCTGCCCAATCGCAGCACTCCCTCCCACAACACACTGGATTCATTTTGTCTAGCTCTTGTAGCTCACTCTCCCATTAAAACTATTATTATCCTCCTGATGCCAGTACAGCTGCAGAAAATTAGAGCTAATTGCCTGGGAAACTCCAGGACCAACTATGAGATGCCTTGATGCTCATGTTGCTGAAGGGTGATGGGAACCAAGGAAGTGGCCTTTGATGGCTTTCATGGGTCCAGTCCCCACTCTGCCCAGCCTCCACAAGGCTGATTTATTTGCTTATATCTATAACCTTCCTTTTTCCTTTCAAGGAACCAAGCTGGCTTACATCATTCTCCGGCTCCTCTCAGTCTTATCCTCGCAAGAACAAGCTTGTGGGGTAGGTTAGAAACAGAAACAGAGTGAATCAGAAGGGGGCTCCCTGATGGCCTGATGCATAGGTTAGTTTGGAGGTCTTGATTTGGAGAGATGCCAGCATCTGATGTGCAGCTTTGATCATGTCTTGCATTATGTACTGTATTCCTTGCATAAGTAATAAGTAACCATAGTCCTACAAGTCTGGAGAATATCAGCTTGGGGAAGGTTGGTATAAAAGGAGGAAAAGGGAAAGGCCCATGCCTTTGTATAAGGAAGGTTGTGGGTTTAATCTGCAATATTTCTAGGAAAACCTGGGAAAACTCCTGCCTGAAGCCATGGCGAGGAGCTGCCGGTCAATGCAGCCAGTTCTGGGCTGGATGGGCCGGTGGCCTGGCACAGCATCTGGCTGCTTCTTAAGATTTTGGATGGGAGGGAAGGATTCTAACTGGCTGCCCCTTGTGGCAGCCACAATGAAAATAGTGACACAGTCTCCACGTGTGGTCCAAATTCCGTCATGTGTCTTTGCTCCCATATTGGTTGGGAAATTTCATGCCTCTGGAGGGTAGGAGCTCGTCTCCTTTTCCAACCCAAGTTTGTGAATGGGCAATTATTGATGCCCATTCAACCTTGCGCCCTGGCACATAACTCATGGCACGCTTCCAGGCTTTGGCGAGCTGAAAGCAATCCCCCCTAGACCTCCCCTCATGCTCTCAGAGACTTTTGGCAAATTGCAGCTGGCACAGATACTGTAAGGTTATAATAACAAGACACGAAGGATTTGTCAAAGGGGAAGCTGGATTAGATTAGCCGGAAGGCCATTCTGGCCAGAACGCCAGATGGAGCCGAATGAGAGGCGATATAAAGCCCTGAGGATAAAGAGGGACAAGGAGAGCTCAGAGTCAGCGTATGCTCCAAAGGACTCATAGGTAAGACCGAAGAGGGACGAGATGGGATGCAGGCCAGAAGCTGCTAAGAACAAGGCAGGGCCTTGCTTACTGTCATCTCAAAAAATTAAAATTGGGCATCCAAATCATCCACTTTGATATGACAGATAGATTTTCCAAATTCATACAGCATGTTTGCAATTTTTACAAAATTGGCACAATTTATTCTAGTTTTGCTATAAACAGGGCAAAGAAGGAATGCATGTCGGATGGCAGAAATGTCAAATCCGCCATCAGTGGTGCTCTTGGTCATCTCCCCTTTTCTTTCTGGGATTGTATACACAGATTTCCCATATACTGCAAAGTATGTTCACACAGTGGCCAACAAAATCCCTCAGTGGGAACCCAGCAATCAGGGCATGGGTGCAAGAGCAATCTCTCGCCAATGTTCCCCAGGAGGAAAACCATCAGTTCTGGTAACCTTTAATAACCCCTTTAATAACCTTCTCCATATCACACGCTTGGGACAAGGTGCACGAGCAGAATCAAAGGTCTGGTAGGCCTTCTAGATCTATGCCAAGCTCACTGCAGATGAGACAGATCCCCCAAACAGATCTCCGTAGAGAAGATGCTCCAAGGAGGCACCCCACTAATGCAGCCTTTTCCAACCTGTTGCCCTCCAGATGTGCAGAACTGCAGCTCCCATTGGGATGCACGTCTGAAGGCATCAGGCTGGTACATAAGGTTGCCCTAAGGCAGTAACATTGGTTGTAAGGTTCTCAGAAATGTCTGGATGTATCATTATAAGACAGAAAATGTTGGGTAAGACAGCTAACTTGGTGTCCTCCAGATGTTTCCACCTATATCTCTCCAAACCCTATACCACTGACAATGATGGTTGGTGGTCCTGACAGCTGCACTCCAGCACCTTTGAAGGACATGATGTTGTGTAGATAAACCTTTCTTCCAGTCCAGCAAAACTTCTAATTACTCGTTAGAGGGGAGGCATGGAGGGAAGAGAGAAGCAGAAAGCATGGTGCGCCAGGTTATGTGGGAAAGCGTCAAAATGCTTCTGTAGGAAACATTGTGGGAAAAGGAAGAGATCTTGTTTTCAAAGCTGAGCGGAGTGATGATCAATATAAATTGTGCCTCCCAGACCTTCCATTACATAAGAGGTTCCTCTGCTGAGATTGCTGACTGATGCACATTGCTTATGAGCCATGATTAATGCCCCACTGTGAGAGGTCTCCCAAAGAGGGGCAACCTATAACAACCATTTCCATATCTAGCAGGAAGATTACATAAGAAGTGCTCCTCAGCACAGGCCATTTATGAAATCCAGTCTCTCACACAGATCAATGCTTTGTGAAGCTTTTTTTTTTACAGCACTTGCTATGTTTTTGTCCCATTCAAAAAATGCTGAGAGCCACCCAGAAGTGCAGGTACCACACAAAGCAAAACACTTCCCAGAGGGGTATGGCAGGGACAGGTAGGCTGCTGCAGCAAGAACGACCAACTGATCTGTGGCACCTTGAAGAAGAACAGATTTCTTTTGATCCGAGCTTTCACGGATTGCTTCCCACTTTGTCAAATGCATTCACAAAACAGCCTTTGTTGTTCACACAAAGGCAACAGCTGCTTTGCAAATGACCACCAGTTATAAGATGCTGCTCCTTCCACTTGGCCTGCCTTTACTGTCTGGGTTAAGTGGCTTTTATTGGAAGTCTGGATGTTGTAAATAGAAAAGTGTCATTTACAATGTTAAAGAAACAGACCGGAGATATGGAGCATCCATCCGACTTGCCTAATCCACCCTGTGGATCTTCTCCTGGGCGTACGGCTCAGCTGCAAACCCCACCATCTGCAGGAGTCCCCTGTTAGCTCCATCTTGAGACTGGAGATAACAAGCACCAAATGGCAGAACTTCGTAAGCTGCCTTGGATTGCTTGCCAGAGGAAGAAGGTTGGGATATAAACGCAATGTCATCGCCATTGTCCTCCTCATCTGCGGGTGGAGGACTCAGCCAATACCAGGAACAGTGAGTGCTCGTCCCCATGGGACTTGGTGGCCTCCTGCACCAACTCTGTGAGGATGGTGCAGGCCATGTAAAGCCCCCAGAGAATGGCTGGCATTGGGCAGAGCGGGGTCAGGTCTGTGGTTTTGCATGGCGCGCATCTATGCTGCAATTGCACTTAGAAGCTTGTGGGTGGTTTGGGCCACTGCATCTAAAAAGGAATATCGTAGAGTTGGGAAAAGTGCAAAAGGGGGTGACTAAAGTGATCAAGGGGTTGGAGCGACTCCCCTAAGAGGAAAGGTTGCAACAGCTGAGATTGCTTAGCTTAGGAAAATGGTGAGTAAGGGGAGACATGAAAGAGGGGTACAGAATCAGGCATGGTGTGGACAAAGTGGAAGAAGAGTCATATTTCTTGCTCTCCCAGTGGGGTCATCCCAGGATGCTGCCTGGGATGAGAGATTTGGGACAGATGAGGAGGACTTCTACCACTCTACGATTTCTTCACGCAGTGCATAATTAAACAATGGAATACATTTACATGAAATGTGGTGGCGGCCACCAAGTTGGATGACTTTAAAGAGGGATTCGACAAATTCATGAAAGAAGAGTCTGTTCATGGCTACTCGCCTTGAAGGCTGTGTGCTGCCTCCAGGATCAGAGGCAGTGGGCCTACATACACCAGTTCCTGGAGAACATGGGCAAGATACTATGCTTGTGGGATCCTGTGAGCAGCTGGTTGTGTGAACAGCATGATGGCACCCAGCTTCCAAACATGGAGATTGGACAAGTATTGGCTGGTCAACTCCTCCTCCTTGGAACCCATCAGTAACTGTCATGCTCCATGTTCAGCGCATTGGTCTTTCTAGTCCAGTGTTGTCAGTGCTGATGGGCAACAGGCACTGTCTGGGGATTCAGGTGGGATTAATCCTCAGCTCTACCTAGAGATACCAGGTTTGAGTCACCTGCAAGGCATGGGTTCTTCCCCGAGATAAGCCCCTCGCTCCACCTCCCTTTTTCATGCATTCCACTCCTCTTTCAAAGCCATCCAACCCAGTTGCTGTCACTGCATGCCAGTCTCCCAGTTTAGAAAAAAATCTTAAGAAATAAATCTAAGAGCTGAAAAGTCAGGAAGCCTGGCAGGCGCCAAGGGAGGGGTCTACAGGCAAACTGCTTCCCCTGCTATCATGCTGAAGACCCCAGTCCTAACATCAGAAGCAGGTCACTGCCAACTGGAGGAGATCATTTGGACTATGGTCCAAGGGTCTGACTTGGTGTCATGCCATCTTCAGATGAATGTTGGAGGTATAAAATTCTCCCATTCCTTTCTCTTTTGAGCAAGTGCAGGTTTAAGAACAGGAATGGGTAAGCATTTTGTTCAGTTCAAGTTTTGAGCAGAAAGAACCAAAATATGCACATTTTCTAGGCAATGGGCAGAAACAACGAGGCTGAAAATATCTGAATACGAGACAAACCAAAACAAGGGAGGGGAAGCTGCTATCCATCCCAGCGGTGACCTCGCCAGCTTAAGATCCAAAAGTGGGCTGAGTCAGGGTGAGGTGTAGCTGCAGCTTTTAAAGCAGGCTGAAATTTGCATCTGTTTATTTTTGTTTATTTTAGGCAGAAACATTATGGTAAAATATGGTTGCAATTTGCATAAATGCAGCTGAAATTTGCACAGATTGCAGATGTATTTTATGCATATCCTGTGTCTGCACTTATTTTTATGAAAATCTTCCTACCTTTTAAAAATATGCGAACTGCATATGGTCTTAAAAGTAGAAGATCATGTGCTATTTGACTCATGTTTAGAGTGAGTTGGTGTTGGCACCAGGGGGCTGGGACAGAGTCTGAGACAGGCGCAGAGATGGGCAAAGCTGTTGGATTTTGACCCCCAAAGGGGATCCCTCACCCTTCTATCATTTGAGTTGCCATATCTCTTTTCTGACAGGCTCTTTCTCATTAATAGCTGAATGTTAGTGGTCTCCATGAACCTACTGGATTTGGCTAATACAGATCAGCAGCAATGTAATTTCAGTTTGTTTTTGATACAAAGTTATCAAAATTCACAATTTTAAAAATGGTGATTTTAAAAATATGTATGCAGGAGAAAGCGAAACTGATCTATGTGTCCATCCACACAGTGTTAAGGCCCCCGTCATCCATGCTTCCATATATCACTCATCGGCCATATGAGTTACCTCCACTTTTTTGACTTCTTCAACATCGACTCCCATAACAGAGAATTTCTCCACAGAAGCATCTGCAAATTCATCTTTTCCTTCCGGGAGGTCCAGCCATAGCCGACCCGTCTGCAAGTTCTGAGGGCCTGAGATGATGACGAAAACTCGACTGTCTGTGCTGGAATCGAACTCACTGCCTGTGGTGATTATTATGTGGTAAGGAATTGCTGAAAGCAAAGAAGACAGCCAACAATTTAGGTATTGTACGCCGCTTAGGAAGGCCTCGGAAATTATAGGCAGCCTATAAAGACATGTATAAATAAATAAATAAATAAATAACGAGTGAGTGAGTCTTGGAAGGAGGAAAATGGGAGAGAAGGACATGCTTGTAGGGTGAGTGAGGAATCCATCTTATTTAATTTATTTATTGGACTTTTATTCCGCTCCATTAGCTGCAAGGCTGCCTGGGACTGGCTCCCTGGACTCCAACTCGCTTTCTTGCAGCTATGGCTCCAATTTCTGGTGAGCATGCCGAATGTTCATGCAGGCACCTGTCAGGAAGTGAGCTTGCAAGAATGGTTATTTTCTTTCAGCCGAGACCAGTAAGCCCATATGAGTGCTACACAATGGCACCCCTCTTCCTTACATGTGACTTGAGGGCTTTGTTTGTGTGGCACACACCGCAGAAGAAGGTTGTTGGTTGCACAACCAAAGTTCTGTGACTTGTTCAGAGACTTCTCCGCTCAGCTCACTTCCTAAGCAAGAGTTGAGCATGAGAAGAAATTGGGTGACTAGAACAGGGCCAGGTATCAGGGACGATTGTCACAGCTCTACATGCTCGCATACACATAGCTCCTGGTTGATTCCTGCATTTCCAGTTGAAGGTGAGAAGTGCTGTGAAAGACCTTTCCCAAGACCATGGAAGGCCCTGCCAATCCCAGCTAGAAAATACCAGGCCAGACAGATGGTAACTGACTCCAGCTAAAAGCAAATGTAAAAGGCAGAAAAGATGAGCATTCAAGAAGACTGATACCTTAATAATAGCACAAGTCCTTTTTTAATCTATTAGGAGTCACCGCTCACTCGACAGTACAGTTATGGAAACACAGGGCAATGCCATCCATCAGCCTTGGGAAGGCTGAGATGCGGGAAGCTGAGCAGATCTGAGTGATGGAAGATGTTACCAATTCTATTTCAGAGGGGATGGTCAGACAAAGTGTTGTATGGGTTTTGTTAAATCCGTTCCATCTGCGCATCGAACTTTCATTGGATAGTCTGCTGATTGATAGAATCGGATTTTTATAAGGGACATACATGAATGTTGCATTAACGCCACATGCTTTGCACTTAGAAGGGCCTGGGTTTTATGGTTTGAAATCTCCAAAGAAAAGCTCTCAGCCAAGAGAAGCTGAAAAATAGATCCAAGCCAAAGCTACGCAGGTGGTCAGACAACTAAAGCCAGAACTTGTGCCTCTTTCCCCTCTGAAGTGGCCACAGGGCAAGAGGTCTTGGAAGATGAAGCGTTGTCCACCATGAGAGGTTGCATGACCACCTATTAGCAAAACTGAAATCAGACATGGATTCGCTTTATCAGCAGGAAGTTAGACTGGATGAAATTATTCCCAATTCTGTGATTCTGTGATGGGGGGAACTCTCTTGTACTAGTAAGGGAAAAAAATTAAGTTTCAAGTTTCGAAGTCTCCAGAGTTAGAAACAATGTTTTAGGGTGCAATCCTATGCATGTTTAGACAGAAAAAGGTCCTAGAATTCCCAGCATTCCCTAGCCAGAAAGGCTGGCCAGAGAATGCTGGGAGCTGTGGGATTGTGTGTGTGTGTGTGTATGCACATCTAAACATGCACAAATATTCATTATTCCATTAATTTACTGTGTCATTATGTCCTTTGTGTTCTGATTACTGAAATCTTGTTTATCCTGATCTGGACAGAGTCTGAAGCAGTGTCTCATTGAAAATTAGACCTCGGAGCCAGAATCCGACATTCAGATGTGCATGGATTTACATGGTTTTCTTACATGGTCCTTCCGGAAGCGATCCATCCAAGCTGCCAGTCTTCGTATTCTTCACATTGGCATTACTGTTCTGGCCCAAGGATAAGGCATCAACACTTTTGTGGTCAGGATCGTAGGTCTAATGGGGGAGCACAGAAACACACAGCATGCTAATGAGCCCTGGCCTTTGCCGTTCACCTGGAGATGTTCTTTCACATCCCAATAAGCACCAGTATAAGAATTACCAACATGAGTTACCCTAAGCTGGTTCTTTTGCAAGATCAATATGGCTGCCTTCTCCTATACAAACCCAGCCAAACTTTAAGAAAAAGACGAAGTCCATGTTGGGTATAATTAGGAAAGGAATTGAAAATAAATCTGTCCTTATAGAAATTGATGGTGCAATTGTACTTACCATGTTGTGTGCGGATCACCACACCAAGACAGTATTGTAAGATTGGGAAAAGTGGAGAAACGAGCAACTGAAATGATGAAGGGGCTGGAGGGATGGTTTCAGATGACAGGATGGCTTGGCTTAGGAAAAAAGTGAGTAATGATAGAGGGGCTTAAAATTTGGCCTGGTGTGGAGAAAGAGGAGAGGGAGGTTTTTTCCCCTCTCCTTTCCTAATACTGGAACCCAAAGGGGTCATCGCATGCAGCTGACTGGCGGGAGATCCAGGAGAGATGAAAGGACCTACTTCTTCATGCAACATGTTGTTAAACTATGGAATACACTCAGTGCTTTTTTTGTAAGAAAAACGGTGCCGCAACTCATGAAATTCTTTACCTTTCGCATGTAGTCAATCACTGTTCACACACCCACACACGTCAGTTGTGTAATGAAGCATAATGGTCGCTGCCTGCAGTAAGCACTCAGCGCGCGACCACACGACCCATCACAAGCTGCACAGCGCCACAAGCCGAGCAGCGCCATCACAAGCAGCGTGGACGAAGCACGCATGCATCGGATTCGACACACAAGCAGCCTGCATGCACCGTTTTAATGATTTTGCCGCCGACCTGCTACGCTCGACAGGGCGATTCAAATCCACGTGGACCAAACATCAAATTTTCAAAAGTTACTTTTAAAACTTGGAAAATATGTTGAAAAAATGTGCCAGAACTCTGTTCTGGTGCGTTCTATGACAAAAAAACCACTGAATACACTATTACTAGATGCCATGATGGCTACCAATCTGGGTGATTTCAAAAGAGGAATTAATACATTCATCGAGTAGAAAGCCATTAATGGCGGCTAATTCTGACAGCTATTTGCTCTCTCCAGTAGCAGAGGAAGTATGCTTTTGTACCCCAGGTACTGGGGAACATGGGTAGGAGGGTGCTGTAGCACTCAGGTTCTGCTTGAGGATCCTGTGGGCAGCTGGTTGACCACTGTGTGGACTCTTGCTCTGATCCAGCAGGGTCCCTCTGATGTTCAAAAGTCTTCAGAGGAGTCCTTGCTGGTCCTTCTGCAACCAACAAAATTGAATGATTTAATCATAGACTCATCCAATTAGAAGGGGCCATCGGGTCCAACTGCCTGTTCAATGCAGGACTCAAGTCTCCCATCCAGATTCTAAACAGGACCGACCCTGCTTAGTTTCCAAGATGAGGCAGGATCAGGAACATCAGGCTATATGGAAGCAGGTTGCCATGCAGTACCTCAAAGGTGGGTCTTCTCAATAGAGACACCAACCCTTTAGAAAACACCTCATCATGCCACTGGGGTAGCAAAGACACATGCTCACCTGCGCCTTTTCTGGCTTGTGAGGAAGTGGATGTATTTGTATTTGCTCTTCCTCTTACAGGTCCTTGTCCTATTTTGTATTTTTATTGTGTTTGGAATTGTTTTCCATGTTAGATTTTAAATGCAATTTGTTCCATTACTGCAGCTGAAATTGCTTTTACTCATGGATTTAAATGTGATTTTAATCTTTATGTGTGGACTGCTTAGAGATATTACATAAAGTGACATGCAAGTTATTATTAATAAAGCAAGACATAAATAGGCAAGACTTTTTTCGTTCTATAATCTCACATGTACGCTGACAAGCAAGTCAATCAGAAACAGAATTATAATTTTGTGGACTGGCAGGAGGTCCTGGTTTCAAATTCTTACTCACTGTACAATCTTCAGCTCTCTCTCTCTCTCTCTCTCTCTCTCTCTCTCTCTCTCTCTCTCTCGCAGCTGAACCAAACTCCCAGGGCTGTCAAGAAGAAACAAGAGGATACGCACAAATACACTGCCCTGAAGTCCTTTGAAGGAACCAGATGCAGTATGGGAAATGTCATGATTAGGACCGCCAGTCCTTCAGCCTCTTCCTTTTGAAACCAGCCTGCTGCTCAGCTAAAGAAATCTTAGACGATTAAGCATGTGGATTTTAGGGCTCAAGCCATGAGGGTCTCCGTAACCCTCCAAACACCCTGTGCAGTAGTGGGTGGAAAATATCCTCCTTCCACCTGCAAAGGAGTTGGAGGGCCCCCTTGGCATGGCACTTCAGAACAGGAGGGAAGGAGGCAACGGTGCTGTGAGGATACATTGCATCTGGGTGGAGACAGCCTCTTCACATGCCCTACTCTTGGAACACCTGCGGGTTCTTCCTCTAGGTTGCTGTACTCCCTTGAAGTTGTTCCTGGGCTGACCACAAGTGAAGAACGGGAAGCTGGGAGCTGATTCCCTGGGACAAGTTCAGAGCTAGAGGTTTCCTTTGGTTTCAGATCATTTGCACAGAAGCCTTAGCTAGAACCATCAGAGAAGAGGCATTTCGCCTTTGGGAATAAAATGAGAGAATGCCTCATAAGATGAAGCTTCTAATGCGCAGTTTTGATATGTCTTGCATTATATACTGTATTTCTTGCATAAGTAATAAGCGGTAACCTTTTAGTTACCAATTAAGCTCTTTTAGTTTAAAAGACTAAAGGGAGGGATAAATTAATATTGTTTATACAATAATTGTATTTTAATCATGTTGTAAGCCGCCCCGAGGCTTCAGTGCGATGGGGCGGCCTATAAATATTTTAATAAATAAATAAATAAACTGATTAAACTAACCAAGTAATGGATTAAACATTGCATTCTGTGAAAAAAATTAACACTGGAAAATATTTGTATGTGTGCTTTGCAAGGAAGGATAAACCAAATATAGATGCTTTTAAGTGCGGCTTGGACAGTACTTTTTTCTTGGAGATGGCAGGGTGGAGTGGGGAAAATGATACGGGCAGAAAGCAACTGTGTAACTCAAAAACTTGCATATTGCATTTTGAACACTGGGGACTCCCACCAACACGGAAGGATTTTACTCCCAAAAGTGGTTTGCAAGGAGAAATGAGCCAGGAATTCTAAAATACTTTGTGCAGTGAAAATGTGACTGCAATGAAAAATAGTCGTAAAAATTATTGGGGGTTTGGGGGCTGGTGTAATAGCGTGACTGAATGTAAAAATCCCCTTGCACTTTCATTGGAATTGTTCTTATTAAACCTAATTAGTTTTGCCTCCTTAAAAGGAATTAATAAGTGACTAAGGAAGCTGTGTCCCACTAGGCCCTCTGCCGCTACATGTATTAGATGCAACCCATCAACCTTCTCCCTGGAGTGGCTCCCTGTGCCCCGGTGTTAATATATAATCGTTTTGGTCATAACGTGCAATTAAAACATCGCCGGGCCGTGTAGAATGAGCCTTTGCCAATCAACCAGCTTCAGTCAGCTGCAGTACTGGGCCGTGCTGGGTGAACGGGTGAGCGCTGCCTATTCATTTTGATCCCGTTAATTAATCCACATACTTTGAATTCTAATTAGCTACATTTCCAGTGGCTGTAGCAGGCAGAAGCTTACATTTCCACATGGAAGCCGTTTGCAGTGCACTGAAAAAGATGAGTGGTGCTAGACAGGGGCCGAATGGTACTTGTGTGAGTCATCGCTGAGCGCGAGTCAGTGCCGAGGAAACGATATTGCATGGAGTTTCTTGGCTGCACAGAACGATGTGTGATATGCGGAAAGTGGAAAGACAGAAGCGTTCCTTCCCTTGACAGTACTAGAATTCAGAGTCACTCAGTAAAACTGCTTGGCAGATGGTTTCAACCAGGCAAAAGGAAGTACTTGTTCATCGAATGGCCTGGTCTGGACATCGCAACAGTCTGCTTTCTTTTAAGCCCTGGATTGATGCGAGTGAACGGAAGCAAGCGAGCATGCCTGCTCTTGCCACCCAATTACTCCCACTTGACAGAATCATAGAAGAGTAGAGTTGGAAGGGGCCATGAAGGCCGTCGAGTCCAACCCTCTGTTGTTGCAGGACACCAAGTCACACCATCCCACTCAGATGGCTGCCCAGTTTCTTTTGGAATGCCTCCAGTGTGGGAGAGCCCACCACCTCTCCAGGCAGCTGGTTCCCCTGTCATATTGCTCTGACAATGCAGAAGCTTTTCCTGACGTCCAGCTTGAATCTGGGTTGTCGCCACTTGAACTGAGTATTCCCTGACTTGCACTCTGGTATCAGTAAGAAGAGAGCTTGACCGTCCTCTTTGGGACGGCTTTGAGGGAACTTCAAGTGGGAAGCACTAAACATGGGGACACTTGGTTCCTTGGTTCTTTGGGGTGGCTTCTAAACTGGGAATTCTGGGTTGTTGTGGTTTCCAGCTCAAGTGTCTGGTGCCTGGCGCCGTCGTTATTTGTTTTTCGGCGCCAGGCTAAGACCTTTTTATTTCAACAATATTTTGATAACTTTTAATATTAGCTATATATGTTTTAATCTGCAGCCAGGGTGGATCTGGATTTTATTTGCATTATGCTTTATTCTATTCTTCTTATTTATTTATGTAAGTTGTCCTAAGGCTCTGCAAAAGGACAGCATATAAATATTCTAAATAAATAAATAAAGTATCCAGAACTCCTGGTTTGGATGCCATGAGAAACACCCCAGGGATGGGACATCCTTGAGTTGTGCTCTGATCTTGGCTTGTTTAG
This sequence comes from Varanus salvator macromaculatus, assembly GCA_023646645.1. Classification (NCBI taxonomy): domain Eukaryota; kingdom Metazoa; phylum Chordata; class Lepidosauria; order Squamata; family Varanidae; genus Varanus; species Varanus salvator. The sequence goes on from JAIXND010000762.1 coordinate 5,681,378, forward strand.
CCCAGCAAAAATGATTGGGCAGCAGAAGGTAGCTCATGCCCAGCAACCTGTGGTTTTAGAACCAACAGCCTGGGCCACCATGATTTCCAGACGGCCCTATTGCATCATTCCGTTGTGGAATCAACGTGGCAATGGCCACTAGGGGACCAGTGGTTGCCTAGACGTTAACTGAGCAGCAAACACTGGAGGGAAGTAGGAGAGAGCAAGGAAGGGCTGCTGACTTCAAGGCCTGCAGGAGGCATCAGGCTGGCCTCCAGTTGGAGGCAGCAAGCCGGTTTAGGGGGATTCTTGGTCTACTTCGATTTTAGTGCAATAGAACCCACCCATAGTCCAGATTCTTATCTGGATTATGGCAGCCATTCAAAAGAAAAACATGTACTAGGGATGTGTGAGGACTCTCTTTGGAGGTGGGAATCTGTCGGGTTCCCCGGTCTTGGCCCTCTGGTTGCTTTGCCCTGGCCCTGAGTCCGAGATCCTGGTGATCACACCCAGCATTTGTGGGGTGACTGTCTCACTAGGGACAGTCTCATGCAACGCCCAAGCAGTTTCCCTGCACTGCTCTGAGTGCAGCTGCTGATGGGTGGCTACCTCTGAGCTAAAGAAGGCTGCAGGAAGCCCGTGAATGCTTGGAAAGATGGAATCCAGTAAGGTTCATCTCAACCCTGATCTGTTCCTAAGGGTGGGAGAGACTTTCATTTTGTTCATTTTTACAGGAAATAAAATCCACGAAGTCCTCCATATCTGGCCCAAAAATAACTTGAGTTTTGAACACTCAGGATGTGGGAGGACATGAAAAGGGCAGCTGCATCTGTTCAGGATCAAAACTTCCAGTACTTTGCTCTTTAAACTCAGGGTTTGAATCCCTGGATATAAATCCATGTTCGTGCCGAATTAGGTCTGCCCCTTGTTTTTTTACAAGCTTCTCATCTTTAACAGCTGCATGATCAGAAGGTACAGCAAGGGTTTCTCCATCCTAGCAGTAAGAGTAGTATCCAGTAGCTGGCACAGTTGACTGGGAATTTTGCTTGGCTCCCTTTTTGTAAGAACATACCAAATGTACAAATTTATTTGTAAAGGGACTGAATGGAACCTGAGATTTAAGCAAAATGTTACATGAAAGGAAGCACGAGTGACTCACCCAGCCATCCCTTCCCACATGTCCATACCAAAATTAAAAGTGGGAACTCAGCAAGGGGAGCCAAATCTGAGATGCTCTGAGTGTAACTTGCCAAGAGCTGGGAGTGTGATACAACCTACATGTGCTCCTTTTTCCGGAGGTCTGGAGTGATGACTGGTTCCAACACCGAGATGTCAGGGTGCTGTTCCTACATCCACCTTTCTTCCTGCAGCAATCAGTGCACCTGCATGAACTGTGTGGCGATTCAGTTTGTGGGCTACAAGCAGATCACGGCTCTTCTTCCATGAAGGGGCAAACAAGGGCCACCATGCTCCCTTCTCATTCCCCTCACTCTTCTAACAAGAGGAAAATTTGCCTGCAGGCCACAATTTCCCTTCACCCCAAAGTCTTTCTGTGATGGGAACATAGAAACATAGAAACAGAGCGAGTCAGAAGTGGCCTCCGGGGCCATCTAGTCTGACCTCTGGCACCAGCCGGCTCCACTCACGACATGCCAACCATGTGGACGTCCAGCCTATCCTTGAACACCCGCACCGATGGGGCCTCAACGACCTCTCGTGGAAGCCCATTCCACGCCCTCGGGGTCCTAACTGTCAGGAAGTTAGGAACTTCAGGGTTATTTTTGGGAATGGAGAGCAGAAGTCACAAAGTACGAGTCAACACACATTTTAGGCCTGGCAGCTCAAGCATCAGGGTGGGGCACAAAACTGACCAGTGCCTAGACCACCCTCAATTGGGGGCCAACTAGCAACTGCCATTTTCCTTCCTCCAAAGCCCATCTGGAAAGCTTTATCATCCTGTAGTGTCATCTCAGGAACTTGGGGTGGGGGCAGGAAAATGGAGGCTGCTAGCCAACAATCTGGTTTGCCTTCAGCCCCACCAACGATGGTTTTTCCCATACACTTTTCATGGGGGAAGAGCACGTACAGGATGTTGAAGTACTAGACGTTTTTGTTCCTCCAGTCCTTTGAATGCCCTACTAGAATTGATGAACATCAACAGGGAGCCCCTACACCTGGAGAACATGAAAAACTCTATGGGGCTCATCATCTGCACTGATGGTGAGGTCAGTGGACGCACAAGGCAAGTCTAGATAGAAACAAGGCTTGCTGATTCCAGCATGGTCTGCTGGGGCATTTGACTAAGGAGCTCCCTCTCTCGAGACCAAGATTCCAGCCTCAAGAAGTCAGGACATGGGGCTGCTGGGGCAACTTGTGGATCCTCCATATCCAACACCATCTCCTCCCCAGCCCCAGACATGGCAACAAGAGCGTGCTAGACAGGCTCCGGGTCTTTTCCAATGAGAGATGCTTCAAAGGAAGACCGAGAAGCAGGAAGAAAACAGTCTCCATCACTGTTCCCACCTGGCTGACCACAGCCCGGCAGGGCTTAAGTTGTACGGATGATTCCAATCTCGGAGCCATCCATGATCTGGGAATAGGATGGGTGGCTCATTTTATGCAGGTCTTTGATTGGTATTCTATCAGGAACTGGTGCTCAGTGCAGCTTACACCATTAAAATTGATTGAGGCACTAAAACAACACATTGCAACACAGGACGACGTAACGGTTACGGCATTTCTTGGTAATTAAGAATTAAAAACAGCACCTGATTTAACAGGTCAGAGGCCCTCGTAAATAGAGCAGTCTTGTACAGAGGAGGGAGGAGGGAGTAATCCCCATGAACCCATGAAGGACTCCTAGTCTGCAATCTTATGTGTGTTTGTTCAGGAAAAAGATTGTGTAATTCTCAGGATACAGCAAGCAACACAGCTGCCTGGGGCACAGTGAGAGAGGCAGGGCTTCTCTCCTGTCCGAACATCCATGGCACCTCACCCTTGACTGGCTGAGCAGTACCAACCGGATTCGTGTGGATGAAGTGCCACTCTCATCCCTCAGTCTCGTAGCCTGGAAAGATGGCGGCAGCAACGCCAGGACACACAGCCATCAAAAAGGGCTCACCAGGGATGATGACTGAATAGAGTGTGGCATTGCACCAAGCCAGTGTGGATCCCTCTTTGAACCCGCTGTGGACTCTGAAAAAAGATCTGTCTGTGCCACTCGGCCTTTTAGACTTCTGCCTGTTAAGGGTGCAGTCCTTTGGGGGAGTCTGCATGCTCCCAAAGGCAGAAGTTTATGGACATCCTATGCTTAAATTGTCAGTTTTCAGAAAGAATCAAAAAGAAGGCAGGGCAGGGCAGGGCAGGGGGCTCAGGTAGCTGTGGGATACCTCATATGCTGGTCCCTGTGGTCTTCTCCACTCCCTCCCTCCCCACCGCTGTCCCCATCCCCCTTTCCCCTCCTCAAGGACATTGTCTTGACTTTCAGGAGCAGCAGTCTGGTTTCATCCACACCAGCTGTAAGGCGACTGGGGAAGAGGGGACCAGACTTCCCAGGCCAAGGTCTAAGCACAGTCTCCAACCTCCGACCTGGGATCTGAACTCTCTTAGGTGCTTCCCAGGGGCATGGGATTTCTCCTGACATTGCGATTTACTTTTTCAAAAAGTATCCGCTCAATCATGTTGTCCTCCTTCTTCCTCGACAGCCAGCGTTCGCACTGGAACAGGTACAGGTCATCCGTATTGTCATTCAGGATCTCCACTTTCTCCAGGTACCAGTCCGGCCTTGGCAGGGTGTTGTCATGGCGGATCTTGATTTTGTAGACCGTGCCGAGATCCACCGCTTGGATTGTGAATATGTCTTCCTGTGGGAGAAGGAATGGAAATAATTCTCTTTTCTTTAAGCCCGTGTTTGTTATGCAAACAGACACAAAGGCATCCCGGCTTAGATCCAGAGTGTGTGAGTGCAGGCATATGAGCACTGGATTTTCTGTTCCAGTGATTCAGCTTCTTGCAGTGCAAAGGCCCCTGACTCTCTCATTTTTTTATGTGTGCAGTACATGTGTGTGTAGGCTGCAGAGAATCTCTCACTACAAAGAAATGATGTTGCCGTCGTGTAGACAGCTGCATGAGTCACGCGTCAGGGGAAACGTCTTCTGGAAGGATTTAAAGGGAGGAAAAGAGTCAAAGAGTGTTCAGCGGAGTCACATCACAAATGCAAGCATCGCATCTACACTGGGAAATGGCTCACAACCATCACGGCAGAACTTTGGTTCGGTCAGCCATGAGGGGCCGTGCGTTTGAGAAAATTGTGGCTAGCTGCGAGCTCGTATGTTTTGTAAGGGAGTCGTGTCCTTCCCGAACCCCTGCCCACCATGTTTATCTCAGCATTGCTCTCAATCTTTCATACGTATTAAATCCAGTTCCACCACTAATGGGTGTACACACTGATTAATTGCCATTATGGCAGCCTGGAGAAAGCAAAACTGGTGAATGAAGGTCTTTCTCAGGCTGCAGCTTTTTCAAATGCCATCTCTGCATTCAGCGTTTCTTGGTTCCTTTTTTAAATCCCACACTTGATCCTCCTCCTCACCACGCAAATATCACAGCAGGCTAGCCTGAGAGGCCAAGACTGGTCCAAAGCCATCCAATCAGCTTCAAGGCTGAGTGAGGACCTGAACCCAGATTTCTAGAGTGCCAATCCAGTCTTCTAAACGCAACCACCAACTGGGTCTCCAGAGCCAATTCAGCCAATCCTGAAAAAGTCCAGCAGCACATGTGGTCCTTTGATAGGGAGAAACTCCACCCCTTTCATTGCACTGAACCATGTCATTGTCTGAAGCACCTAAATTCACTCCAATCGATTTATTTATTCATTAAAAGCTTTTCTATCCCATCCCCTACAGAACATCTTGGGATGGCTTACAATAAATAAATAGAATAGAACATCCCCACAGCATCCGACCATTAATATACTAAAACCTCAATTAAAATCAATTAAACATTAAAATAACGGGGAAATAAAAAATGGTTTTTGCCTAATAATAACAGTGCCCATCTCTTACACTGGGGAAGACATGGGACAGTTCCAAAAGTTGCATCTCTCCTGTTGAAGGAGCATCTCAGCTGTGCCAGCACATGTGAGAACATATCCATGTTGGTCACCAGACACATCTTCAGCTTTCTAGTCAACATATCTGAGATGCTGAAGATGGTTGGAACAAACCATTGGAAGCCTGTTTTGCAGTCATCTGGTGAACTCTTGCTTAAATAAACCACTGATGCTGGTAGAATTGAACAAACCGCAGATGCTTTAAGGGATGTAGATTGCCTTTTGATGGCATTGGAAATTGATTTTTTTTTTTTTTTGGGTACTGGAATTATTCATATCTCCAATAAAACATCCTTTTAGGAGTGCATCTATTTTTCTTGGTATGAACTGCTGAATGGCTTTTATAGCGGCTTTTCACTAATTGTTCTATTACTTTCATAAACGGAAGAAAAATCCATCACAGCGTGGGTCTATATGGAGTGCACACACAGATGATTAATCTAGGACAGGGGTGTGCAAATTTTGGGGGATGGGGTCGAATTTCTGCCCCCAGAATCCAGTCTCCCCTACCCTCCAAAATCACCAAAGCTGGCAGTGTGAAAAAAGTCACACTCTTCTTTTTAAAAACAAAACAAAACATGGAACCACCTGCTTGGTTCTAACCAGAGTGCTTCAGCTATGAGGTGGTTTAGACGACAACAACCACAACCACAACCAATAAATCTGATTTTTCTTTCTGCTGCTCATCGCCAAAATTTAGCAGTGATTCAGCAGTGGAGATTTGGGAGCAGCACAGACTGCAAAATACAATGGAGTTGCTTGTATGAGTTTCAGAGAACGAAGTTCAAACAATACTAGCAACACCGCGGCTATTCCTGAGCAGTTGTTTCCACACGGCTCCCATGTTGTATAGGATGAAGCGAGCCTGTGGGAGAACCACTGAAAGTGGGCATTCCCCATGCCATTCCTTGGGTGCCCTTGCTTCTCATCAACGCTGGTGCATGAAGAAGGGTAGCATTGACATGAGAGGTGAATAATGCAGGCTGATGTTCTCCTTTCCCATCACACTTGCTTACTGCTCCCCATGCACCTTGAAGGGGTCTCAGCGTAGGATATTTCCTTTCCCTTCCGACGTCTAGCATCTTTCTTTTCCCCAGTCATGGCAATGTGACAAGATGCTTTATACTGGGTCAGTGCACAATTCCAACTGGCCCAGGGCTTCAAAGAAGGGACCCTCACAGTTTTATCTGGAGCCAGAAGTTGAACTTCAGGTTTGCTGCATGCAATGCCTCTGGCCAGCCACTGAGCTACAGCGCTTGCAATTTGGACAAATGTGCCAGCGGTTCCCTGCTTCCTCCTTTCAAGGAAGTCATCATCTACTGGTGTACCCAGTTCAGTACTGTCTACACCACCCTTCCCCAAGCAGCTGTCCTCCAAAAGTTTTGGACTTCACTTCCACCACGGGGAATTGCCCCTGTGCTCCAAATCTTTTGGAATGTAGCTGGCAGGGTTGGCTGATGCACAGACTCTGCACCAGGGATGGTGAGCCTCCCAGCACTGTTGGCTATGCTGGCCAGGGTTGATGGGAGTTGCAGTCCAGGAACAACTAGAGGGCTTCAATTTCCTCAGATGTGCTCTACCCACTGCCAGTGATGGGCAGCAGGTCTCCTGGTTTTGAGACAGGGCTCTTTCCCAGTTCGGTTGGGCATGGCAAGAGCTAAACCAGGGACTGTCCGTGTGTGAACCTTGTGCGAGCTCAGTGAGTTTCAGATCCATCACCATGCAGCAGTGGCATCGGACTCCTACGTTTTGCCCATGTTCTACTATGAAACAACATGCTTTTAACTTATCACACAGGACTAGAGGCAAACACCAATGGAAGAAGTGAAAAAGAATACTCGGTCTTGACAGTACCTGTCCTCTTTCAAACTTGTTGGTGCTAGTCTCAGATTTGCTGAGCTTTCTCTCCCCGGTATCTCCCAGGTCTCCATAGATGATCAAGAACACATTGGCATCGGTCCCAGCACCGTAAATATCACCAGTGAAAACCGAAATCTTGTACGTATGAACTATGCAAGGGAAAAAAGAACCCCGTAAAAGATGATTTTGGAGTGGTGGCATCCATTGCAGGAGGAGCTTTCTTCTAGAGACTTTTTTTGTTTTACAATCAGGGATGGGGAACCGAGAGGCCATGGGTCAAATACCAGGCTTCTCAGTCCAGATGTGCAAATCCTTCCTGGGATTCCCATGCCTCCTCACCAGCCCTGCTCAGGGTTTTTTAGCTCCAGAGACACTGAACCTTAGAACAACGGGTCAACTTCAGACCCACTAGAATCCTAATATCCAACCCTCCAGGACAGTAATGATGAACCTTTTAGAGACCGAGTGCCCACGCAACCCAAAAGCCATTTATTTATCGCAAAGTGCCAACACTGCAATAAAACCTGAATACTGAGGTTTTCGTTTAGAAAAAACAACTCACAGCCAGTCCAAGCAAGGCATCGCATTGATCGGCCATGTGAAAGCTTGGACGAGTCATGGCCAAGGAGTCGCAGCTTGTGACATCATTGCCTGGCGCTGTTACTCTTTTCTGAGCATGCGCATGGCCCCTGTGTGTGCTGTTATCTGATGCTCGGCTGCTGGGCTGATGCTGGGGTGACTTGGCTTGCGTGCCAACAGAGAGGCTCTGTGTGCCTGCTGTGGCACACAGAGCGTGCCATAGGTTCACCACCACAGCTCTCGCATCATGCCTCCTGCCCCTGGCTGAAACCAATTTTCCTCAGCCACCCACTGTGGTTTCCCAGTGGTTGAGGGGTTTTTTTCCACACCCAAAAATCTTGGAATGCCTCTTCTAAGGCTGAGAACTGGCAGAGCGTTAGAGCATGGAGATCAAATATTCTGGTATTTTTGGCATTCTGGCTGCACGCCTTTTGCATTTGGTACTAATCAGGCACGTCTACAAAATGGAATTCAGCCCTTAGTCTGAAAACGGTTCAGCACCTCTGATTCTCTGCATCCTGCTCTATTCCCCCAAGTTCTTGCTGTTGTTATTCAATCATCATTTCTATACCGCCCCACCAATGAAGCTGTTTGGGCAGTTTATACTGCTGGAATGCAGAGCTTGGCAAGTTTCCACTCAAGCCATGTGGATCTCAACGGAGTTTCAGCTGGATAGGAAATGCCTTCATCACCCTGATTTAAATGGTAGCTTGAAATGAAGATTGAAGGTACACCTATCATTTTTCTGGCCTGGTAATGTAACTGGCACTCCTGCGAGTCCCTTGGCCTGCAAGGAGATCAAACCAGTCAGTCCTAGAGGAGATCAAGCCTGACTGCTCTTTAGAAGGCCAGATCCTGAAGCTGAAGCTCAAATACTTTGGCCACCTAATGAGAAGGAAGGACTCGCTGGAGAAGAGCCTGATGCTGGGAACAATAGATGGCAAAAGAAGAAGGGGACAGCAGAGGATGAGGTGGCTGGATGAAGTCACTGAAGCAGTTGGTGTGAGCCTGGGTGGAGTCCGGGGATGGTGGAGGACAGGAGGGTCTGGAGGAATGTTGTCCAAGGGGTCGCGATGGGCCGGACACGACTTCGCGACTAACAACAACAATGTAACTGGCAACCCCTGTCCAAGGCCTCAGAAAGTGCTTCCGCACTGGGCTTTCTGAGGGCCAAATCAGCCATTCCTTTAAACCTGTGCCGAGCAGCTACAGCTTCCTCCCTTTTCCTCCATGGTAGCCTGTTCTGACAGTAGAGAAGAGATCCAGAGCCTGGCATGGGGACAGGGGCAGGAGGCTCCTGAGATGCAGCTTGGGCCCCCTGCATCTCTAATGTCTATGCAGGACCACATGCAAAAGGAAAAGGTGTGGCCTTAAGAGACTCTTTTGTTCTGGGATGCTGAATCACTTTCAGCCTGAAAATTGAATCCCATTTTGGAGAAGCTCTCAAGGTCTGCATTTCCGTAATGGCCAGGACACTAGAGGCAGGGACACAAGGGGTAGACACAAGGGCTAGGCCATAAATGCAAAAGAAAAGAAATCTACCTGGCATATTTTAGCTTAAAAATGTGCCATTTCTGTAAAGTTTTCAGGCTTTTAGCAAAGGGGAAATGGCACAGAAGCTGGGAATCCACCAAACCATTGCTGGTCAAAGGTAAAGGGATGTGGGCATATGGCAACCTGGAATGGCAGGATTTTGGCCCCCGGGCCTGAAGTTGTGCACCTCTGCTTTACCTGAAGGCACAGGGGATTGAAGTGGAAGCATTCTGGATGCAAGCCTGCATTCCTTTGCATACCTAGCCATGTTTAAAAGAGCATCCAGTGTAGAGCAGAGGAATAACAGATTCTCTGTGAAGGAAGGAAGGAAGGAAGGAAGGAAGGAAGGAAGGAAGGAAGGAAGGAAGGAAGGACTGGAGAACCCTCGAGGTTACCCTGTTCCCTGACTGCCCCAGTCCCCTCCCTCTGACATCCTTCATAACCTTCCTCCTACCCAGCTTTGGAGTCACGGCCAGTGTGGTTTTTTTCTGACTGGAGGGCAGAAGAGGGAGATTTGGAGCATGGATTCTCTGCTCCAAGGTCAGAGCTCTGTTTTCTTTTTTGGATCTGGGAATCCAAATTATCCTCTTCCCTCTGCCCAGATAATGTCTAGGAGTTGTAGGATCACTCTCAAAGAACAACCCATAGTTCTTCATTGCTAATTCCTTGGAACCCATTTGCATTTTGGAAAGAATGGGCTTGTAAGCTGTGAAGGTTTTGCTGGGGAAATGCTCAGCTCGATGGACCAGTCACGTGTCTGCTGCTTTGCTTCAGTGCTGTCCAAATCGCACTGACATCCCTCCAGTGTGAGGCCAAGTGCAATGAACAAAGCCCACACAGAATGAATTTAAAAGCATTTGATCCAGTCTACCTCCTTCTTACCGTTCTTATTTAAAGGGCTGACTTGAAATAAATAAGATGTACCATAACGTAAAATTAACTGCTCTGAAATGAGTACTTGAGGAGAAGCATGCAAAATCATCTATGAATATTAGGAAATATTATCAATCTCAGGAATGTTTGATTCGGCTTCAATACAGCCTAGAAGCACTTGTTTATGCTACGGTGCGTTCAGAGATGATAAGCCCGTTATATATGCAGCCTTTTCTGTATTTTCAGGATCAAGGGGTTGAACTGATCCTGAAGAGCTTTCGTCGTTCAACACATTGCTGAGGTCCACATGTGCTGCAGAATGAGATGGGAAGGAAGTGGTAGAGTCCAAACTAAAAGGACGCGGTCACACCAGACTGTCAGCAGGGGAATCACATGACTACCGCCATGCAATAATGGCTTACATGCAACGGAAATGGTGGCCTATTCTGTTCCTGCCTGGGCCACCTCCCATTCCCGCCCTGTTGTCTCTCTTACGCTGACTTTCTGGATCACAAAGGCCATGTTGCTGGCCTTTGTGATCTCCTTCTCCGCAAAGACCCATCATCTCAGATGCAAGCAGGAATGCAAGCCACATCGCAGATACAGAAGGAGCACAGCCACTAAAGGGATGTGCCAGAAAATTTCTAACTGGAGGTGCTCTTGCTTTTTATAAGGAGGAAGTTCTAATAATAATTACCTGATGGTTGAACACCAGACCCTTCTGCAGCCAGAAGTAGCACAATGTGCCAAACCATGTCCAGATTCTGCCATCTCCTGCTTAATGAGAGGACCAGTCCTGAGCATACACTCAGGGGGCTGTTACAGCTGGTCCCCAGTCCCTGAGGAGCATGTCTGCAAACCAGGAGAGGAAGCCTGGTGCCTCTGTCATGGGAATGGCTGGAAGGCCACTGTGAGCATGAGGAGACAGTAGGTACAGCCGTTCTTCCTCCTCGCCTCTGGGCCGCCTCTGCATGGTCATTTTGGTTCTTCTCTCATCTTCACTGGGGCCTGAGTTTGTCTAGGGCTCAAAAGTGCCTGAGGATGTAAGCTTCCCATGAGAAGCCAGTTAATCAGTTATGTTTTCAGGTAGTTTGGGCACCATCTGAAGGTAAGCCAAGACCCAAGAAGGTGACTCCAGCATGCATTCGCTGTAATTTAGTTGCTTTAGTTACAGGTGAGTTTGAACCGTACCACCTGGGAACTAGGTTACTCTGGACTGTCCCTCAGCCAGGTGGAAAGTGTTCTATATTACCAGAGAAGCCTGCCAAGGCTGAGGGAATGGGAATGTCCAAGATGTATATGCAGCTATCTTTTAAGATTCCTTCCCAGTGAGTTATGTGGAGAACATATTCTTCTGATATTCCTCTATAAGTACCTGGAAGGCTGTCACAAAGAGGAAGGTCAAGATCTCTTCTCACTCATACTAGAGTGTAGGACATGGAATAATCAGTTCAAGTTGCGACAACCCAGATTCAGGCTGGGCATCAGGAAAAGCTTCCTCACTGTCAGAGCAATGAGACAGTGGAACCAGCTGCCCAGAGAGGTGGTGGGCTCTCCCACACTAGAGACATTCAAAAGAAACTGGACAGCCATCTGAGTGGGATGGTGTGACGTGGTGTCCTGCAACAGCAGGGGGTTGGACCCGATGGCCTTCATGGCCCCTTCCAACTCTACTATTCTAGGATTCTATGATTCTTGACTAATTTAATGAGACCAGGTGTGATTTTGGTTACCCCCCCCCCCAAAAAAAACCCCTTTATAAGGCAGGGAGTCTTCCTAAAAGCAGAACCTCACTTCAGACTTCACTGCAGAAGGTGCTGTGTGCTGGCCAGGAACCCATCTGTGGTGGTTTGTTTGAGAGGCTCCAAGCACTAGAAAGGATGTGAAATTGTGCTCTGTCTAGTCTGCTGTCAAAGCTCTTTCATCTTTACCTGCAAATATGGAGTTGTCTCTGCATCCCCAAAAAGAACCACTGCCATGGGCAGGGCACCCTCCTCTTCTTCTGGACTACAACTCCCATTATTACTATTATTGTTATTACACATTTTATCCTACTCTCCCCCCCTCCCCTGTAAGGAACCCAGAATGGCTCACACAATCCTCCTCCTCTCCATTTTATCTTCACAACAACCCTGTGAGGTAGGTCAAGGCTGAGTCACCCAGTGACCCTCACGGCCGAGCGGAGACTAGAACCCAGAGTACCTGATTGTGACTACACCACACTAGCTCTCCAGGTAACTCCTGACCGTTGGTCATGTTGAGCGGGGCTTATGGGAGCTGTAGTCCAAAACCTCCGGATGGCACTTAGTGACCACTCCTGCTGTAGAAACTACAGCTATCTTAGGAACCTTTTGAAGGGAGAGTTGCATAAATCAAATAAATGGACATTTATAGTTGTTTCAATGCACGTGTCTCCAAATGCCTTCACATTTTTGCACATGGCCTGACTGTTAGGTACAAGGTCTAATCCAGGTGCTAGTTTGGGCTTTTCAAACCTGAAATGGTTCTGGACCAGATCAATGGACGGCCCGTCCGCACCTGTGTGGGCCAGCACAGCTGGAGAGTACCAGACGCGGGGCTTCCTCAGAGGACAACGATTCCCTCCCCTCCATCACTGGTAGCTTTTGAAAAATAGTTGTAACACTTCCTTAAAAGTCTCGTCTATCCCACTCTGCATTTGGAGCCATTGCCACTGTCCCTGCTATAGGCTTATGCCATTTGGCATATCAATCCTGTTTGAAATTTGGGAAGCTACCTTGCAAGGGCTGTGTGCAGAAGCAGTGTTGAGGACGGTCCCGTAGGGCCGAAGCCCTGGAGTTCTGGGAGGCTAAGCATTTTCCCCACATATGTCCCCTGCCCCTTCCACCTGAGATTCTTCTGAAATCCCTTTCCTGTGTCTACACACCTTTTACGAATAGGCACGTCCCTGGGAGACAGAATCATTTAACGGCTGATACAGAAAGATGGTACAAATATGCAAATCAGCATGTGCAAATTTGGGTGGGGGTTTTGTTTTTTGTTTTGGTCCTGGGAGCCTGAGCCCTGGATGTTTTTGGTGCTTAATACCATCCAAGCCCCTGTGCCCTGAAAGACAGGGCAAAAATCTCCAGTAATTCAATATTTGTTGTGGTATAGGAATTCAGACAACTCGGAATTCCAGGTTCAGTTCTCTTCATCTCATCTACCAAGGATGGGGCAGAATTGCTGTTATGGCCCTTGGAACCTGACCTGGAGCTGGGCGCAAGGCATGGGTTTTGATGGAACATTGATCTGAATCCTTACAGGGCAGAAGCACTTCTGAGCTTCACGTACACGAGGCAGAGACATTTGCAATCTGACGTACTTTCCAGTGGGTCGTCGATCTCCTCGTCGATCTGCTTGAGCGTCCCGTCCTTCATGAGCTTTTCTGTAAACACGTGGGATGGAACCAGCTCCCTCATGATCTCGCCATCGTCTTCCGATTTGGCCAGCCACTTCTCACATGGAAAGGTAGTTTTCTCAGAACCCTAATGTGGCAACAGAGAAGGACAGCCACCTTTACAAGTAACATAGAAACAGAGCGAATCAGAAGGGGTCTCCCGGGCCATCTAGTCTGACCCCCAGCTCCAGCTGGCTCTGCTCACAACATGCCTGCCATGTGCATGTCTAGCCTATCCTTGAACACCATCACTGATGGGGCCTCAATGACCTCTCGTGGAAGCCCATCCCACACCCTCGGGGTCCTGACTGCCAGGAAGTGCTTCCTGGCATCCAAGTGGAACCTTGGCTCCCTGAGCTTTGCTCTGTTGGAGCAAGTCCTGCCTTCCTCTGCAGGGGAGAACAGGTCTCTACCCATCTGCATGTGACACCCCCTCACATACCTGTATGTCGCCAACATACCCCCTCTGAGTCTCCTCTTCTCCAGGCTGAAGAGACCCAGTTCCCTCAGTCTTGCCTCATACGGCATCCCCTGCAAACCGGCCACCAGCCTTGTGGCCCTATGCTGCACTGACTCCAACCTGGCTATATCCTTTCTGTAATGAGGGACCCAAAGAATGACACATGCAAGCAAGAGGTCAGCAACCAGATCTGATCGACTCCTAAAATTCAAGATGCTGTCTTGACTGTCTACACAATTATTCCCCCTGGGCTGCCTGGCCATGAGATAAGGAGTCAGGAAGAAAGAACAGCTGATCCATTTCCCTGGGTTGAAGAAAGCTAGTTCAAGAACCAGAGTTCCCCATTCTGCTGCCTCTAGAGCTTTTGAATTCATTCAATCGTGTATTTGTTCATTCAATGTATACCTTAGCTTTCCACCAAACAAATAGCAGTCAAAGGTTAGCTAACAATAACCAAACCAAAATTTAAAATAGAAATGTAAAAGAGTAATAAAATAGATACAAGCACAATTAAAGAGCACGGCCATAAAAGAACAGGAATAGCACCTGGCCCAACAGACTGGATTACAAGCTAAGGACCTGCCTGAATAGAAGGGCCTCTGTACCTTGGTGGAAGGACTACAAAGAGAACTACAACTCTCAGGATTCCTGACCGTGGGCCAGGGTGGCTGGGGCTGATGGGAGATAAAGTCCAAAAGATTGGGGTGGGCGAGGAGACCAGGTTGGGTTAGGCTGCAGCTCATCACTAAACCCGGGACCGACTCAGAAATTTCAGAGAGAGGCTCGTGATTTTAAAGGAGCGAGCTGTGTGCATTGTGCTGAACTGTAATGAAATCTGAGGTTTTGTGAAAAGGAGTGAATTCGACTGATCCATGTGAAACATGCGCATGCAGAAATAAATCCCACTGATTTGAATGCATCACATGTTGTGCTCCTAAGTCTCATAGAGCAGAACCAAGTCTAGCCCCTCCCACTTATCCCACCCCAGCCTCCATTACATGACAGCTTGTGAGGATAAATATGTAAATATGCTTTTCCCTCCTCTTTTACCAGTTTCACTTTATGGTTTAGCCCTCAATTTGTATTTGCTTGTGCTGCTGCGGATTTTTTGGAGTGACCTAATTCATTAAAGGATGCATTTTGACTGAAAAATAGCACCAAGAAGCTTGTGACAAGAAAGGATGGCCCAGATCATGCATGAAAGTAATATATAACCCAATCCAAGTCCATTTATTAAAACATCAGGGAATAACATCAAGCCAACCAGCAATCAAAAATGAGAAACTTTGCCAGGAATCCCTGCAGGAAAAACAATGCCAATAATATAATAAAATCAACAAAATCAACATTGCAACAGAAGGTTAAAGTATAAAAATAATACACTAGCTTCTGTCAAGTCAGGTAATTAGTTTATCCCAGCCAGATAATGAATCCCGTCTAGTTTTGCTGGAACCAACTTTCTGTGCTATTAAAAAGACTTCCTAGTCTTTCCACCCATCACCCTGTTACCAAGGTCTCGTTTTTCAGTCCAAGTGCTGGAAACAAAGCATGCATTTTATTTATTTAATTATTTAAGACTTTTATATATTATTCTATAGTGAAAACTCTTACGTGGCAGTCATGGAACAGAATGGGAGTAGAAATCTGAGAGGCAGTGTGGTGTAGTGGTTAAGGGTGCATGCCTGGGATTCAGTCATCCTGGGTTCTAGTCCCTCTTCAGTCACAGAGCCCACTGGGAAACTTTGGGCCAGATACAAACTCTCAGCCCAACCTACCTCACAGGGTTGTTCTTGTGGGGATAAAATTGGGAGCAGCAGGAAGAGAAGGATGTCAGTTCCCTTGAGTTCTTTTTTAGAAAGAAAAAGGCAGGGTATAGATCTAATAAATAAATAAGATTTTGATTCACAAGCAGGCCTGTCTTTCCTTAGGCAGAATGTTTTCTCTGCTGGGGTTTGAGGTCCAAATTAATCCTGCTGACAAAGTCATGGGCAAGCTGTGAACAATGCACCCAGAAGTTAGTGTATTTATCAGTCCTGTATCTGGCAGCTTTGTGAAGCTGGATCATTCCTGTGCACTCTGATAAAGCCTAGAGTGGCACCACCTGCCTAAAAGTCTTGAGGATAGAAGAGAGAGCTAGGGGGGGGGGGGGGAGGCCATTCTTGTATGTCGTTTCCCCAATCCAGATCCACATTTCTAGGTGGCAGCTGGAAAGAGGAGGGAAAAGCCTGACCAGAACAGGAGTTTAGGGAAGGCAGTCAATCCAAAAGCCACTGAACCCAGGGAAACCCGCTTGGCTCACTTCTCTCTTTTGTCTTCTCTGTTTTGCCTGCCTTTTATGTGCTGTTGTTCGCCCACAGGTCCTGTTTTTCATCCTTCATTCACAAAATCTTGCTTGTGCTCTGCAAGCTGCTCACGCCTCCGACCTGGACAATGGCGCAAGCTGCAAATGACCTGGACTTTGTGAGGAAGGGTCTTCTTCAAAGGAAAGCATCGCCTGAACCGCTGCCTTGCAATCTTCCCAGAAGATGCTTTGATCCGTGTGCTTCCCCCGATGCTCCGGACCACGGATGCAGTGCAAGGATGCACGTCAATCGGCAGGCACGGGGTGGCTTGTGCCCTTGGTGGTGAATTTCGCTTGGCGTGCCCAAGCATTTTCAATTTAAGCTGATCTCATTCCCCGCTCCCCGCAGCCTGCCTGCCTCGTGGCACCGAGACAAGTCCAGGTGCTTCTTGACAGTCCAATCAGGTAGTAAAGCTTTCAGAGGCATTGGCAGCCCAGTGCTACCCATTAGCTGGCCATAAAATCCTGACGCTGATTATGGCACCGTAACACAGTGCTTGGCTGCATCTCTCTCCTCCTCCTCCTCCTCCTCCTCCTCCTCTCCCCCCACCATGTGCTCAATCAAAACAGTCCCCTGAGCTGCTTCAGCCCACCCTGCCAGAAGGGCTTACAGTCAGCGATCTGAAAGTCTATGGTGGCCTTTCCCAGTTCCAGATGTTTTTCCCAGGCAGCACAGCCTGGGCGGAATGATGGCAATTGCCATCCAGAGGTTAGAGAAGGACACATCAGGACTGAGCATCTAACCTGCTAATCCCCAAATGGTGTGGAATATTCCAATCCCTGTGCCCTCGAGGGGCATTTTGCTCAGCAACCGTCCTCTTTTTTCCATATCCCACCCCCTTTGCTCTTTTAGCCCTCTCCCTGCTTTCCCATTCTGATTGATTGATTGATTGATTGATTGATTGCATTTATATGCTGCCCCATAGCCAGAGGCTCTCTGGGCGGCTCACATTGCAATAATAAAAATACAAATAAAAATAAAAATAAATGACAATAACTAAACCATAAAACATAATAGAATAAAATTCAATATAAATGCAACCATGTACATAAAACAGGGGAAAATAAACATGATAGAACCAACAAAGCAACAACCAAAAAACTATAAACAATAACCAGTAACAGACCAATAGGCAAATCTAAAAATAGATACTAAATAAAAAACTCTTAACTTGGTGCTGAAAGCGAGATAAAGTGGGTGCCAGTCACACCTCCCTTGGGAGGAAATTCCAAAGGTGGGGTGTGATGACCCAGAATGCCCTTTTCCTCGCCAGTTCCCCCCTCACCTCATCGGGGGGAGGGGGGGTCATGAAGGAGGGCTTCCACTGATGACCTGAGTGGTCTGGTAGGGATATATGGGACAGCATTCCTTTAGATGTCCCAGTCCTGTTCCTATTTCCTGGAGAAGCCTTCTGCTTTTCATGGCTCTAACCATTCTGTTTAGGGACCATGGGAATTCGGCTCAGCTTGCCTTTTGAAGTGCCTGCTTAGCACTCCCTGAACTGGTACCCCGTTTCGCTCCAAAATCTGAAGTCCATCAGTGAAAAGGAAAGCAGAGCATACATTGACTGAGAAAAGGCACATACAAAAGGTGTGCATTGGGGAAAATGCACAGAAAATCATTTTAGCTTACAAGGAGGGGGCAGCCAATTTAAAATTGCACACATTTAGGGATCAGCATAAAAATCTATATATTTGTAGACATGGGCCCCAAAACGCACAAATTTTCATGTCCATGATTGATGCACAAGTGGGACAGAATGACGTTGACCTGCTAACTGCCAGTTTGGTATGGTGGTTAGAGTGTCCACCTGGGACTCAGGAGATCTGGGTTCAAGCCCCCACCAGCCATGAAGCTCACTGGGTGATTTTGGGCCAGTCACAGACTCTCAGGCTGGCCTACCTCACAAATTTGTTGTGAGGTTGAAATGGAGAAGAGGTGGACTGTGTCTGCTGTCCCGGGTTCCTTGCAAGAGGAAAAATGGAGGCATATACACACCATGATACATAAATGAAAAAATAAACATTCAATGATACTGTATATGATGTTGGCTGTTACCACTGTGCATACACGTGTGTGGAAACAGGCTTGGGAACAGGGATGTGTAAAATGTGCAGCAATTGTGTTTCACACAGTTCTCCGATTCTCATTCTGACTCATGCTTTTCTTTTTGCATGAAAATGTTTCCAAATGCACACCTCCATGGTGCCTGTTTTTGTAATGTACACATTTTTACACACTGGTTTTTGAAAATGCATATACATTTTAAACATATTGTAAGGGTGGACTTTGGAAATGTATGGACTTTGACTGCAGAGAGTCTTCGCATCCACATTAAATACTGGGAGGTGTCACTTGGTAAACTCTGGTTGAAATCAAGCCAAAACGAATTTCTCATACATTCCTTGAGAGAGCAGCTTTCCTCAAAGAATTCCAAATAGGTTCTTGGCTGCCCAGAGAATTAGACTGATAGTTTGCTGCCGGGGTCCTGTGGTCATCTCTGATTCTCCTGCCTGTTTTGCTTAAACAGGAATGTCCGTCTGGTGGAGCAAATGCAGAAACAAAATGATTCCACTCACCTTTCCGTTGGGCAAAAGTCGGCGCACCTGCACTCGATTAAGATGCCAACCAGAATTGATGCCCGAACCATCGTGCCCGATGCGAATCTTTTCAAGTATGTCTCCAACGTCCTCAAGCTGAAGAAATTTAGGGACATATCAGCAAAGCAACCCATGTCTTTGTACCCTGTCTTTGTACCCAACATCAAATCCTATTTTTCTATATCTCTTGATCTTCCTAACGGTATAATGCAGCAGCAAACATCCTGATAACATCTCAAAACGCAACCATCTCAAGAGAGTCTTAGCTGTGGTCTCTACATTAACAGGTTTCAGAGAGCTGTAGTCACTGAAGTTTCTGACCTGGCAAAGGGGCCTCACATTAGAGACAGAAATGGAGAAATCCACGGGAGAATAGCAGCAAATTCACACATTTAGAAGAGATGTGGCATATCTTTTATGGACTGTCCATCCTTCTTCACTCACAAAGGAGGGAATCTCCTGTCAGGTGCGCCTTGCAGAAAGCGAGGCTTTGATCTGGTTTCCTCCACCTAATTTGTGCCGTCCGATGAAGGAGATGAGAAGGTGAAAGGGCACCTGAGCCGCAGCCCTGTTGGGCTCAGTAGTGCCTCCTGCGCCATCTTGCCTGTCCATGGAAGTGGAACGGGAGCAGTTGTTTTGTGCACTAGGGGATGGCACTGAACCCGCACATCCCAGCACC
The DNA here is from genome assembly GCA_023646645.1 of Varanus salvator macromaculatus. Classification (NCBI taxonomy): domain Eukaryota; kingdom Metazoa; phylum Chordata; class Lepidosauria; order Squamata; family Varanidae; genus Varanus; species Varanus salvator. The sequence goes on from JAIXND010000762.1 coordinate 5,700,811, forward strand.
AAATCCCTGCTCCAAGGTTAGAACTCCATCTCTGACCTCACATCTGGGGAACTCCAGGTTTGCTCTGCTTTGCTCTAGAACAGAGTAGGGCCCCTGTGCTCCCCCCCTCCCAGTTTGTTTATTTACTTATGCATTTAGCAATATTTTTAGATTCCTTATATTAAAGAAATTCTATGCGATGTACAGAAACAAAGACAGGATTACCTTCCTAGGAATACTTATTGGAAAATGCATATTTTCAGTAAGCACTGGAAACCCAGAGAGATTTTCTGCTGTATGCCTGCTTAATTTGCAATAGTTGGGATTCTAGAAAATGGGCTCGTTCTGAGACCTGGTAGGCCCACTGGAAGTTTTGGCCCTGGGTGACTCTTTTTGGTGCCGAGTAGAGACTTTCTTATTTTCCCAGGCATTTCAGTTTCTGTTTCTTTCCACACTTTTGCTGTGTTTTCAGTCTTTCCACTGCTGCTCCATTTTACCTTGGTTTCCTTTTCATCTTATATTGTGGTTTTAAACATTTAAGCTGGGTTTTGTTATCGTTTTAGCTGTTGTGAACTGGCCAGAGAGCTTTTGTTATTGGGCAATATGGGAACATTTAATTATTTAATTATTTTTATTTTTACAATTTGTAGACCACCCCATTACTGAAGTCTCAGGGTGGTTTGACAATATAAAATGTAAGAAAAGGAAAGAAAACCATTATTAAAACACAGCATCCTAACATTTAGCAATAATAAAACGCCAATTAAAAGAGTCAGGAGTTAAAACATTGGGAAAATAAAAAGGGGTTGGCCTGGTGCCAGCAAGAATGAAGTGACGGCACCAGGCCAACCTCTCTGGGGAGCGGATTCCACAATCAGAGTGCCACCGCAGAGAAGGCCCTTCTCCAGGTAGTCCCCCTCCTAATCTCCTTCAGGGAAGGCACCTGTATTGTATTGTATATAATCAATACAATCAATGTCAGGTGCCAAGAGGCAACTATCCAGATGTTGTCTGAATTCAGCTTCCATGGATCCATCTCGCGTGGCCAATGGTCAGTAGTGACGGGAAGTTTGTTCGGCAACTGGTGTTTCAGCCCGTTTTCTAGCAAAAGTTTGTTAACTGGGATCGCTTCCTTCGGCTCCAGCTGAAGTTAAATAAGTGCTTGATGACAAAAGCTTTGTTCACTTTTGCCTGGCTCTTTGAGATGATGCTAGCATCTCTCATTTGGAAAAGACAGAATTAAAATCCGTTCTATTTATCTGAAAATATATAACAATGAAGGGAAAGGAACGATCTTCTCCCTCTTCCGCCCATCACAAATAATTAGGCTGCTTTTGTGCATGGTAAAGAAGGGCCACCTGACTTTAAAGACTTGCATGACACAACAAGTAACAAGAATAAAATGAGCATTTGTTCCATCACTTTCTACAGAGCCAGCAAATCACCTCCTGGAAGGGTGGCTGATAGCAATTTCTTAAATGCTTTTAGGATGCCATCTGCAGAACAAAAGCAGTTCTGGCAGTACAACTACTAAGACCAAAAAAAAAGGCAATTCGCAGCTTTGGGTGATCAGGAATGTCGGAACTGTTTTCAAGGCCTATTATTATCAATTCACGCAAACAGTGATAGAAGACAATGTTCTGTGCTTCTTTTTCTCCTCGGCCTGCTTGCTCCCAGTCTACTCTCAGTGAAAAAAGGCAAAACCTGCTTTAAAAAGAAATGAGATTTGTAGATGGCGTTTGTATCAGGGCAAAGAATAAGATGCACAGGAATAAGCAGATCACTCTTGATGGTCACTCTTGCATTATTTCGGGAAAATAGCTGCTGGCCCAAGTATCTCTTCGCTTTTTAAAAAATAGGGTTACACAAAATTGGAAGGGTAGAATAGACTGCAAAACATTCAGAGGATGTTATTAAAATGCACACATAAGACTGCTGGGTCCATTTTTGATGTCACTTAATCTACTGGGATAAATACACTTTCATGTTGCGTCTGTTCCTTTCTTCCCCATAAATTTGCATCCTGACCCTCCTCTGCCTCCTCCCCTTTCTTTGCCATTTGTCCAGCAATTCTTACACTCTAAAAAAAAAAAAAGCCAAATTACTTGGAAAGCATGAATGGCAGCTGCTAACTAAATTATGCAGGCATCTTTAAAGGTGCGATGATTCTGAGCATGAAGATTGAGTTTTCAAGTTGAAACATTTGCAAGGAAAGAGGGAAGGACTTATGAAGAGCTGTGCTGAATCAGGCAGGTCTGCTCCCAAATTCTTTTCCTGCGCTAGCTAGTTGGATGCTGCTAGGAAGGAGGACATGGCCACCAAGTCCTGTCCTTAGCAACCAGTATTTGGTAAACCAGCTTAAGACGAAGGCCATTCCGTTCCCATGTGCATTTCTCTGCATTAGTCAGAGCAGCAGTAACCAGAATTTGGGAGTAATGATGAGAAAGACAGCAGTTCTGTTTGCAGTTCGTAGATAGCTGTTATGAACATTTAAAATAGATGCTCCCTGAATCTAACACTGTTTCATGGCCATCAATTGCATCGTTGGGGAGAAAATCCCATAATTTACATTTGCAATGAGTAAGAAGTTTCTGTTTATTTATCCTGAATCTCTCACCAATCCCCTTCATGGGATAACCCTTTTGGGTTCTAATATTATGAGAGAGGGAGAAGACCAGACCATGCATCATTTTGTACTCTGCTGTAGGGTCTCCCCTCACTCACCTTTCCTCTAAGCTCAACAGTACCAGATACAGCAATGTCTCCTCACAGCCCCTTGACAATCTTGGGTGCCTCTTTCCGTACACAACCCGTTTGAGGTCATGGCAAACATTGTTTTGATGTTACCTCCACGATGAACTGATTGACAGAACGCCTTTCGAAGAAGATCCTCCTCTCCCTCTTGTTTTGGCACAAGGATTTCTGCTGCGTGCAAACCCCATCCGCTCCATACAGAACAACGAAAACATCCGCATCCGTGCCAGCTCCGAAAATGTCGCTTGTGTACACGGTGATCTCATAGGGCACAACTGACCAAGGGGAGAAGCAAAGGATGGAAGAATACAATGAGACACGACCGACCATGCAGGACCCTCTCCCCCACAGGTAACCACGGGGAGGAGGCTAAATTCTTGGGACCATCCAGAGGCGGTCATTGAGGGTGGCCACACCAGCAACATAGCAGAAGAGACTCATTCGGACAGTCCTCATAGCTATACCCTATGTCCTATGGAAGGAATAGCTTCACACTTAAAGGGATTCCTGTCCAATTAAGAGAAAGACGGAATCCAAGCAGATTTCATGCTACAATATTGTAAGGAGAAGTCCTTGAGCAGCGCCTCAGCATCACAGAGAGCTTGCTTAGTTCACAGGGAGCTTCTGTGGCAAATACAGCCTTTCACAGGTTGTGTCAGTGAGTCTTGGGACACAGACAAAGCAGGAAAGGGGAATTTGGTGGCACAGTTACCGTGTCGTGACTTCTATGGCATCTTATGTCTGGGGATTTCAAAATACTAACTGTAACAGTCCGTTCCCCACTGCCCCGCCCCAGAAATGTAATCTTTAGAATTCATTGAGTGCTCCTTGGCCTTGTACATCTGTGCAAATTTGCAGTCGTGCCTATTTACACACCCAAAAGCACACAGTTCCTAGAAAAGTGGTTCCTTTTTATTCTTGAGACTATGGGGAAAATGCACATCTTGGTCTACTTTATGCATTCGGATGACTAAATTGGCAAAAGTTGCCTAAATTAAAGGGTCTGCAAGTCCACAGATTTCATGGAGCTCAGGGGAAAAAATCCACTATGGAGTCTGTGGGTTGGAGTGTTAGAAATTCAAAGTCATTTAAGTCCGTTGCAGATTTCTGCAATGCAGGCAGGGGAGCAAAGTTGCTCTCTCTCTCTCTCTCTCTCTCTCTCTCTCTCTCAGGCCAGGTATCAGTTATTCAACTAGAGTTTCTCTGAGCATGCTGTTTTGATTCTAGTCTTCCTCGTAGAACAACTTGTACCCTTGTGCACTTCTTGTGCTAGGCTGTGCATTACTCAGCGCTGAAAGGAAATCTCTCCATCATTCAGCAATCAGCCAACTGCAGAAAGGGCTACACCCAGGAGTGCAGCAGGGAACAACAGCAGGAAAGCTGCATTTTCCTATTTCAAGCGAAATATGCAAGCAAAGCCAAAAGATGCCTCATTCATGTGGGGGCTTAACAGTCACATGCCCCGAGGGGCCATTTTAATGGGGACACAGAATGACATATGAGCCCCTTCCTCCTTGGCAACAACGAAACTTCCCAAGATGTTATCCAATTGCTTTATTTACTGCCCTCCTGCAAAGCAGTTCTCACAATCTGTGGGGCTTACGATTGGAACATGAGGTTATGGTTAGACATGCAACGTATTTGAGATAGAAAGTATTTAAGTAATGCGACTGGGTAGAAGGCCAAGTGGTCAAATGTTCCTTCTTGCCCGATCCAGGGTTGTCAACCTTGTGGCTGGTTTGGAAAGAAAAGCACAGCTTTCTTGTGTGTTTATGCTCTGAAGCAGCCTTCTCCACCCTTGTTCCTTCCAGACACGTTTGGTCTGCAACACCCAGAATTCCCAGTCATTGGCCCTGCTAGATGGGAATTCTGGGAGTTGCAGTGCAAATGCCCCTGCAGGCTGCCAGGTTGGGGGAAGGCTGCTCAATTCCTCAACCCTGACCTAGGCCTGCAGGTAGGAAGATACAGTGCAAGTCCTGGCAGAGCCAATTCGGCTTTTAAAACTTGGGCATCAAAACAGCACTTCTCTGTTTCGCCAGCTTTCTGCCCTATCGAGGCAGCTTGTCTGATAAACACTGCAATGCCATCCGTCCTTATTTGACTGCAGGCCCCACTGAGGTCGATGGGACTTGCTTCCAGCTAGTTGCGTGCAGACTTTGCATCGCAAAACAAGAGCCAGGGGCCTCAACAGCAGGCCCCAACAGGGCTGCAGAAGCCTTTTCAGCCGGAGTGAGGGATCCCATTTCCAAGCAGGGGAGTCATGCTTGCCCTTGGCGGGCAGAGCTGAAGGCGACTTGGGGAAGGGGAGGTGCCCGAAGGCAAAAAGAAGTGCGGACAAACTACCAGCTTATTTTAGTTGAAAGCTTTGCCTGCTGGGAACTCACTCTTAGAAGAGGCATTTCAATGCTTTGCAGAAGTGGGGGGGTGGGGGGGACAGCACACAAAAGATGTGCAAGTCAGGAGGCCATCAAACGGCTGGTGATGGGGAGAAGCGGGCATGGCTGTTTGTGGAACCTGAAGGGGCTGCACTGAGCCCAGGAGGGCGAAGGGTTACAGAGCTGGGCCTGGGATTCCTCACTCTTCCTGCCAATTAGGGGCAAACCAAGAGGAAAGAAAAGAAGCCTGCCAGCCACAAGCCTTCAAGCAGAACCCCCCACCTCTAACGCCTTACAGAGGTTGCGGTGCAGAGAGTGAGGAGCCAGCTGGGCATTCTCAGGGAGAACGTTCCAATGCCTGGGTGCAGCAACCAAGGAGATCTTGCCCTGGATTTTCACTCGTCTTCTCTCCAATGATTGGGATCATTCTTATTATCATTATCATCCCAGCTACAGCTTCTACGATCCACAGTTCCCAGGTTTACAAGGCAAATACGCACACGGGGCCACAGCTGGCAATGGCAAACTTTCCCCACATCAAACATGGGAAGGAACTGCAGCGATCTCTTTCTAAGCACCTTACTGAGGGATATCCGCCCCTTTGGAGATGGGTAGGGCACTCACAATGGATGCGGCCAGCCACGTATTTTGCTGCAGGAGGTGTGAGCTCTAGCTTCATGGGGAACACTGAGGACTGTGAGCGGAGAGCAAGAGAAGCCGACCGCACCTCAGTCGGTAGCGTGCCTTATCCAATGCAGCTGTTATTCTGAGCTTTCCGTGGTGGAGAACCCATTCTGGGGACGGAGTTCAGCACCATGGATAGCTCTTATAAATGCCAAAGAGGAACTGCAATGGCTTAGGAATCTTACTGACACCAGCCTCCCTGGCAAACAGTCATTCACACTGCCTGGCTAAGGACTTCTCTTGATGCTCTGCTTTGAGATTTCTTCAGTTTTCATTCCTGGGAGACTTCCTAGATTGGTGGGGCTCTGGTGGCATTAAGACCTCTTGCTAGCTGGGAGTCTGAGGCCAGTCTGACTATTCTGCTGAGTGCTTTGTTGAATTCAGGTCTTCGGCATGCATATTATGGATAATATAACCTGGTAGTGCTTGTCCCGCCTGCCACTGCTACTCACATGGGACATACGTTCTTGTTTGCAGTTCTGCAGGAAACAGGACCCTTTCGATAGCTCCGTCATCTTCTGATTTGTCCAGCCAACGACCACAAGGAAACTTCAGGCACAAGCCCTGGTTTGGAGCATCCACTTCTACCCACTCCAGAAACCAACCTTGAGAATTACCTGAGGAGGGATGGAAGACCTTTGCTCACCACCAACACTGCCTAGAAGACTTGCAGAGTTATAAGGTAGCCACGGGTCTTCTTCTACGAAGGACAGACCCCCATCTGAAGGGCTGCCCATGGGCTGCCCTCTGTTTTGAAAGTGCCCTTTGTGAATATCCTGGACTGACCAAAAAAAAAGATCAACAAGTGGGACCTGGATCAAATCAAGCCAGAGCTTTCCCTGGAAGCAAAAATGACAAAACGGAGGCTGTTGTACTCCAGGCACATTATGAGAAGGCATGATTCCCTGGAGAAGACAATCATGCTAGGGAAAGATGAAGGCAGACGAAGAGGAAGGCCAACAGCCTTGAATTTACAAGAGCTAAGCAGGGCTGTGGAGGGTGGGACCTTCCGAAGGGCATTCATTCATAGGATCGCCATATCTGACAGACAACTTGGTGGCACATGACAGCAGCACTAACATTTAGTTGAAGGGCTGTCCAGTTCAAGCCTGGTATAAACTTAAAGAACCATCAGAAGGAAGAGCTGGGCCTTGAAGTTATCTGGATAGAAGACTGAGCAGGACATCCTGGTCACCTGGTCACAGTCCTCAACACTACAGAGATGGCCTAGATTTCCAACTCATACTAATTATTTCTAAATGTATGCATATAGATTAACATGTATACAAATCGGTCCTTTTTGTCTTCTTCTTTGATGATGCAGGCCTGATCTTTTCTCTGATAAGCTGACTTTGACAAAGATTATCCTCATCTCTCCTGCTGTCCTTCTCTTGATGTTTCTACTTTTCTGCTAGGTCAAATCGCCTTGCAGCAGAGTTAGCGCAAGCCTTGTGTCTACAGTGCATGTGGCAACCTACGGCGAGAAGAGCTAATCCACCTGGTGTTCCTCCCGTTGGACAACTGGGCCAGGCCCAGCTCAACATCTCTTGTGTCCAGATCAACCTCTTGGAAGGAGGCACTGAGCACTTCTGCCAAGGCACAGGCCTTGGCCGCAATCCACACTGCTCTTCTTGTTGTTCTTTGGCCAGCTTTAGCTCCCCACCATACAAGGCCTTCTGCAACTATCCACAAAAGCTACCCACCACCTGTGACCCAATACCACATGGCTTCTTCTATTAAGTAGACCAGGCTTCCTCAACCTGGAGCCCTCCAACCGTTTTGCACTACAGCTCTCATCATCCTCTGCCACTATGCTGGTGGCAGCAGTTCAGAGAGCAGACTTGGTTCATTTCATCACCCGAGTAAGTTATACTGCCCTAGTGTTTTAATACTGAACTAAATGTGTATTTAAAAAAGAACTTGCTTGGACAGTTTTATATAGTATCATGCAAACATACCTGAGTCATCATGGCCGATCTTGATTTTCTTCAGATCTCCAAGGTCCACACACTCCACTGTGAATACATCCATCTTCCCTCGCTCAAATTTGTTCTTGTTTGTCTTGGAGGCCTTCAAGAAGATCGTCCCTGTTTCATTTTAATCACAGTTATTTCCCAAAAAGCAGAGCACAGTTGGCACTGGCGGGTTCGCCATTTGGACATCCGCCTCAGCGCTGGCTGCCTGGGGCCACATCAAGCGCAGAACTTGGTGGACGTAATGAGAAGCCCAGGAAAGCTGAAGGTATTACCCAGAAAAGAGCCTGTGTCCTTAAGGACTCTGAACGTATTTTCTTGCTTGCTACTCTTATTCTGGCCTCAAAAGGGCAATCTGGATATACAGTGCAGTGCTGGTACATGTGGGGCCCTTGCCAACGATCCTAAGGACAATCATTTTAATTAGCATCGCATAATGCAATAATAAAAGCGCTCCGCAGATATTGTGCTCGTAGTCCTTAATGGCTAAGGGAGATGCTTATGCATTTTTATCCCGCTCTAACAAGGGTGAAAAGTGGAGCAGAGCAGCCTGCAGGAGGCCATCAGGTGAATTCACTGAGCTGAGCTTCATACTGAGTACACCCAGACTGCATCTCTTTGCCATGGCAACTTGCCATTTCGCAGTTGTGCATGTTATAGTGGACATCTTCAGTTTAGTGCAAATGTTGATCATCCCCGAGAAACTTGGCAAAGGTTCATAAAGTCAGAGAGGCACTGAATACGGACTATGACCAAAATGTGATTGTTCAGGATTCAATGGTATATGAAGTCAGGAATTGACTGTCTTCAGGCATTCAGATGAATGTTGGTACTGCCCATATTTTGTTCAATCACAACAGTTAGGAATGGGGGAATCTGCCAAGCTCCGTTCCACAAAGGCTCTCAGTATCCCACTGTTCAGTCCGTTCCATCCCATTTCCTCACCATAGCACAAAATAATTATACTGACAGTAAGGGCAATAATGACAACGATGACCCTTATTTCTGCACAAAAGGTCATCCATTCTTTCTTGTGCATTTTTCAAAATATACACGTTCTTTTAAAGCTGCACATTTTCCAAGCAGTTTTTCAAGTTCCCTTTCTCTTTTTCTTTGTCAACTGTATAATATACTTTAGAAAACTAAATGCATTTCACTTCATGTTTAATTTCAGGAAGTGCCGTTCTGTTAAATTTGCATAGAGATGAGATCCAAGTTAGTTTTGTACCCAGCCCTACAAGTGTCAGATAGCAATAGGAGATTCCTACCACTGTGATGCATTCTGGAATGTAGCCTGCCCTGCACTTAATACTGGGACCAAGAAGTGCAATAAGGAAACTCTAAAAAGTTCAGGGGAATAGGAAGAACCCTGGACACTCAGCCAAAGGATCCGAAGAAAGGACAGGATAGCTAGCCCTGACCAAGAAAAATCCTGATGGGATTCAGCTGCTCTAAGGAGCACACTGTTTGCCATGGGAAGATAAAGGCCTTAACAAAAAGAGCAGATGAAATGGTCGTGGCATTTTTCTTGAGCCCTGGCAACCAATTTTACAAGTGGCCAAAGGCCAACTGTGTTTCTTTCTTGCTTTCCCGGACTGAACTGCGTTCTTACCTGTATCATCTTTAGTTCCATAAAGAACAATGAAGACATTGGCATCTGTCCCACCGTGTTTCTTGTTCCCCGTTTGCACGGACACAGTGTATGTAGTAGATTTATCTGTCAAAAAGAAACACCTCTGTTGGGCAGGGTGACTTCAGGGCCGCTGTGCATTTTACCACCTCTCTTGTTCCATTTCATACGGTGGGGAAAATCTGCAAAGTCACCTCAGGGCCAGGAGGTAGGGATTAAGGATAGACAAATTTCGGAGCTCTCATTTTTCCAGTGACAACACACTCTGACTTCTCTCCACACTGGGCTGTGACCCTTTTTTCCTGCACAGACATGCATGCATATCCCCCTGTGCAAAATGTGCAGATTTGGAATTCAAAATGTGCAGATTTGGAATTCAAAATGTGCAGATTTGGTACATCTAAAGTGTCAGCTGACACATTTTTGAAAGAGGGATGCTCTTTTGAAAGAGGTGCTGCCACCGAGTACAGGTTCCTACCCTGTGTGTCATTAGAAGTGGAGGTGGCTGTACCTTTTTCTGAAACATACCGTTGGATCAGTGGTCCAGCAAGGTGAGCCTGCATCTGGGTGATGGAAAGTGAAAAAGGAAGGCCTCTCATAATGCTACTGTGGCCAAACACAGTTTGACAAAGGGTGGTCATGGTATTTTAGGGCAACAGGTAGGTGGGCTTGGTCTCCATAAGGCTGATGGATCTTGGGAAGCCTGGGAGATGCCCAGAAAGTATTTCTTTGCTAATAAAGACACAGAAAAATTAGAAAGGGTCCAGCGGAGGGCAATAAAAATGATTCAGGGTTTGGAAACACTTCTCTTTGAGAAGAGTCAGAGAAGTGGACATGTTCAGCCTTGAGAAGAGAAGACTGAGGGGGGACATGAGAGTCCTCTGTAAGTACCTCAAAGGCTATCATAAAGATCTCTTCTTGCTGATGCCAGAGTGTAGGACACAGAACAATCAATTCAAGTTGTGACAACCCAGATTCAGGCTGGACATCAGGAAAATCTTCCTCACTGCCAGAGCAATGCAACAGTGGAACCAGCTGCCTAGATTGGTGGTGGACTCTCCCACAGTGGAGACATTCAAAAGAAATTGGACAGCCATCTGAGTGAGATGGTGTGATTTGGTTTCCTGCAACAGCAGGGGTTGGACCTGATGGCCTTCATGGCCTCTTCCAACTCTACTATCATTTGATTCAGTGATTTTATTTATTTATTTATTTATTTATTTATTTATTTTAAATATTTATATGCCGCCCCTTGCAGCAGCCTCTACATGTATAGATTCTACATGTATACATGCAGATTCTACATGTATAACTCCGCTTTCCTCCAAGAAGCCCAAGGCAGCTCATCTGCTCTTTCACCTCTCCATTTTATCTTCACCACAACACTGTGAAGCAAGCTGGGCTGAGAGTCAGGGACTGGGATTTTGTGGCCATCCGGAGATAGAACATGGATCTCCCGAGTCCCAGCTCAGCACCTGCACCAGTAGGGTGCATGGGAGGGATGTACCAAAGCTCAGTGGAATCCATCCCTCGGGCGCATGAGGATTTCCTTTCATGCTCAGCCCTGTATTGAAAAGTGAATCAAGCAGAGAGGAAGTCTGCAGATGCAGGCAGAATGAAGCCCGCACCACTGGCAACCTTCCTGCACATCATGTGCAGCAGTGCAAGCAAAGGCTGCTGCATGAGGCAAGCAAAAAAGGAAGCTGCTTATGCAGGGTTGCTCTGTTCCTGGCGAGCAAGTGCAAGCACTGGGCAAGCCACTTCAAAGCAGAAGGGAGTCTGGAGAGCCAAGCCCAGGGAACCCAACGGATTCCCAGCCCCAAAACGGATCCCTCGCACATCCCTTGTGCACGGTGGCTGCAGCGCTTCCAGACGCCAAGGGAAGTGCAGCCTGGCAGCTCAGAATGGGAAACAAGGACAAGCCCGAAGAAGAGACGAAGCAACACGAGGCTTCATGAGTTCCTTTGTCCCCCTTCTGCGGCTGCTGAAACCCCAGGAGTCCAGTTAGCACGCCTGATCCTGCATTATATTACACACAAGACATAATCAACTTGCTGGATTCATTGTCACAGCAATCGGATGGCTGCCAGCACCCATCTGCTGCCTCCAAGGGCTCGGGGAGCAGACGGCCGCCCCTGTCCCCTGGTCACACCCTTTGGCCTGACTACCAACCGCTTGGTGACTTCGAGGCTTCTATGAAGTGCCTTGCTCATTTTGAAAGGTTGAAATGCCCCCCTGAGGCTTAGTTAGGAGCGCTCAGGGCTTTAGGTTAAATCATGCTGATATTGTTAATCTTTTGGCCCTTTGCTTCCAGTCGAACCCCCTTTGCTTTGGCCCATGGCCAACAGCAGAACGCAACTCCCGGGATCTTCTCCAAAAGAGAATTCAGCCCTTGGGCTGAAAACAATTCTGCACCTCCAATACGTAGGCCAAAACTCAGTGGGAGGGTTTCTTTGCATGTCTAGTTATCTTTGGGTGGGGGACCCCCCCCCCACACACACACACTTTGATTACAGCAATCCCTGTAGTGTGGGACCTTCCGTTGTGACCCCTTGCGCCTCAAGAGCCATAGTAGAAAGATAAATATGAAAATATCAGTACATCTATGGACGATCTTTGTACTGGAGTGGACTGGTGGACTGGTGACAACTACAGCATGGAAGAAGGACAGAAAATGGTTCTCTTACGTTTGCTGGACCTCTTCCCATGCTTTGCCCTGACCTGGAAGTAAGCTAAGCTGGGATCAAGTCCATGCACATGCAGGAATGCTAGCAGTTTCTTTGCACAAAACATGCAAAGTGTATAATTCTTTGCACAAAGCCTGCAAAGCCTGCAAGTCACGTGCTTGGAAACGTGGCCTTCCTCCCGCGTGAATGCTCAGCATGAGGCAGACTCAGGGAAGAGAGAAAGTGGGCCAGAATCCAGGGGCCTCCGCCGAAGAAGCCAGATGGATTCTCACCCGCAAACCGGGTTCCTCACACACCTAGTGACAATTAGCTGCGGGCGCTAGATGTCCAGTCACTACATGTAGAAACAGTCTGCTTCTGGCTTCCAGATGCCACAGACACCTAGCAAGACATGATATTCTCCTTCTGGCCAACTCACTGGCTCCCGGCCATTTCAAAAATCCGCAGAAAGCAGGCTTTGTGCATTGTTACAGCAGCCATTGGGTACTCCTGGACAGTGTTTTGAGATGTTGTTCAGTGAGGAAATCAAAGGAGGCTCTCTTCCAAACCTTCCAAAATGTGGGATGCAGCTGCCATTGCGCTTCCAATGATAGCACAGGGAGGATTTAGGCTGGAACTGGAGGCAGAAGCTGTTCCAGAATCCTGTATCTAAGCATATTCCAAGACAATTACCTTGGACAGCAGACATGGCCAAGGAGTAAAACGGTTGCCAGGGCTGCACCGATTCTCCCCGGCTCTAAGCCAGGGAAGCTCACCTGACCTGCGTGATCACAAGGTGTGAGAATGGTGGAATGGCCTCATGCAGGTCCCGTTTGAGAAGGACCACAGATGTATTCACATGACTGCACAGAGGCTGGGGTGGTGCCTGCAGGCATTATTCTGACCCCCCCGCCCTGCCCCAGACATACAGTGTGCCCATTGATCGTGGGAAGATGGCCAGCATGGGGGCCAGTGCTTGAGGTCGAGTTCCCACCTGCAGAAGGCCTTCCATGCTCGGTTTTGCTGTTCACAGCGGGAGACTCGTGGCAGGGATCTCCACCTCCTGAGATACAGGCCATTGCAGGAAGAATGAGCTGCAGCTCAGGGCAAAGCACTTGCTGTGCATGCCAGAGGTCCCAGGTTCGGTCCTTGGCCTCTCCAGGTGGAGCTGGGGAAGACCCTCTATCTGAAAACGTGGAGACCTGTTGCTAGGGATGCACGAGCAATTACTTTGCTCAGTTTTGATCCAGATTTTGCCCAGCATGCACCAGGGATGCAGAGATATGCCTGGAATCTGCTTCTCTCGCGCTCTCTGGACTTCTTCCCTGCACTTGGCCCAGAGCGGAGATCGAGTCCGCACATGCTCAGGGACATGACTGGGCTGCTTCATGGTGCTGTGTCTCGTTCAGGCCCATTCCCCCACTAAGTACGTAATCCGCACAGGCTAAGCAAGACACGCACAGCCCAAGGCCAGCGCTGGGATGAGCCCTGAGGTGCCAAGGTCTCCCTCTCCCGCAGGCAGCCTCTGCCCCACGCAAAAATCCGTGCTTTGCCCCCTGATCCACCGAGCTGTTCTCAACAGATGTGTCTCTGCCAGGGGTGGCTGGATGCAAAAGTTATGTTTTTGCAAACCCCTCCATGCCAGGAGTCACGAACTGGCCTTCCGAGTAATGCTGGCACGTCTGATAGTGGAATGTAAAGTACAATGGTGAACTCACTTCCCGCTGGCACCTGCACAGAAACTCAGTAACAAAACACATCAAGTTGGACTGAGGCAGAGAGAAACTAGGCAAAATGCAGGGACCCAGCTGAGAAAATCAAAATGACTCCCACCCCCAATGGGGTTCTTCACACTTTGCTAATGTGGACTTTCCGGACTAACTACAGACTGGGCTGCAATCTACAGTCAACGTCTGTTCCTTTCTGAGCTTGCAATGTGACTTTGCAGAGCAGAACAAATGCATTGGACAATGTGTGTATATCTGAAAAAGGCATATTAAAAATGAATGTTTGAAAAATATGCACAGACATACTTTAATCAATGGGAGAAGAATGCATGCATTTCACAAAATTCCACAGCAGATGCTATTTCAAGTGCTTCGTTTCATCCTCGGGATGATTGTGGAAGGGTTTTGCAAAGGCTGACCACAAACCTTTCTGTTCCAGGCCAAGTGTTGCAAGTGCACCCGCGTTGCCCGAACCCTTCTTCACAAATGCCTCGGCCACGGGTACCAGCTCTCTGGCAATTTGTCCGTCATCTTCTTCCACAGCTAACCATCTCTGGCATGGAAAATAGTAACTGCAAGAAGAACACTTCTTAGCACTTTCTCGGTGGCCTGCTCCAGATAATTAAGTTTGTCTCTCAGAGGAACAGAGTTAAAAGGTACCCCACTATGAAGCCAGAACAAGAGAGCGGACTTGTAATGCCAGAAGTGTCCAGAAAGGAACAGAAAGAATTACCATATTTTTTGCTCTATAAGATGCGCCTGACCATAAGACGCACCTAGTTTTTAGAGGAGGAAAACAAGAAAAAAATATTCTGAATCAAATGGGCACATAATCACAGGCACATTCCCCATCACTTCCCCATGGGCTGCACATCTGACAGACTCACTGCACACACATATTCGCTCTATAAGATGCACAGACATTTCCCCTGACTTTTGAGGGGGAAAAAAGTGAGTCTTACAGAGCAAAAAATACGGTAAGTTCCTTAACTTTTCTTCTCAGGGCCACCTACTCCACCCTGTAAATAGCCTTTTGGTACAAGAATTGTAGATGTCATTCCATCCTCTGCCTAAAACAGGATTTTCTTGGGTGTCCAAGATTTCCTAGCAATATAATCTTTGAGTTATATTAAAGTTATGTTAAAAAAACAAACAGAATTATTCATGCTGGTCCATGAAACCAGAAACGTCCAAAGGCCACAGTTCGGCAGTACTTGCATTAGGACCAACCAATATTCCACAAAAATGAGCAGTTTCGTGTTCTCCAGAACTCCACCTTGGGTTAGGTGGCTCAGCAAAGCAGGGGATGAGGGAAGAAAAGGCTGGCCATGTGGACTGCAGTGTAGAAATGTAGAAACAGAGCGAGTCAGAAGCGCTCTCCCGGGGCATCTAGTCTGACCCCCGGCTCAGCTGGCTCCACTCATGACATGCCTACCATGTGCACGTCTAGCCTATCCTTGAACATTCTCATCGATGGGGCTTCAACCACCTCCCATGGAAAGGAAGTATAGACAGAGCAAGTATAGAGAGGACCAGTCTCAAAATTTGCAGATTTGCTTCCTGAATGAATTAGTCATTGCCTGATAAATGATCCAGGTTTCTGACTGTGCCTACAATGCATTTTGGAATGGGGAAGCAATCAATTATCTCCATTTCTGAAAAGACAAGGCCCAGTTGTAACTCAGATCTACCTGTTGGACAAAACACACAGGTTCCTAAATCAACACAGAACAGAAGTTCAAAGAAATAGATTGGTCATTCCAGGATCAAAGGTAGAGATTAATTTTAGGTGGTGCACTAAGCACATCAGCACAGTCGTATTTGCATGCATCTTTGTTAATGAGCTCTTTAAAATACTGGATATAGGCAGGGCTTTTTTTGTCATAGAACGCACCAGAACGGCGTTTGGCACCTTTTTCTCCAATGGATTTTATGAAGTGATTTTGAATCGCCTGTCGCGTAGCAGGTCAGCAGCAAACATCATTAACATAGTGCCTGCGGGCTGCTTTTGTGTCCACGCTGCCCGGCTTGGGACGCTGCTCGGCTTGGGATTGGTGTGTGTGGCTGAGCGCTCAGTGTTTACTGCCGGCGGCGACGTGAGTTCCGGCACCTTTTTTTTTTTTTATAAAAAAAGCACTGGATATAGGCATTCGGTGCAGTTTCTACAACCAAAGGACGATGGCTTTGTACCACCTTAACAGGGACTTACCAGCTTTGTTAACCTTATACGCTGAGGCTGTGAGCTTAGATACACCTACCAGGGAGTAAGAGCCACTGAAAACAGGTTCACATCTGAATACACATGAGTAGGTTTGTACTGTAAAATACCCAAGGGAAAGCCAAATGTGGCTTCATTCTTAAACTGTGCTTTTAGGATCTACCAAGTGTTTACCCTACTTAAACATCCCCAGTCTTCCCTTCCCCGCTCCAACTTATGTTCTTTCATTGTGTAGCACTACCCTTGGGTATTTTGGTAATATCCAAAACTGAAATAGCTCATTAATTTCCTCAAATTACATTTCCCTTGGCTTGGGATTGCTTTGGACAGAACCCTAATTGGTGCACTAGAGGGGGGGGGCGGGGGTGGTACACTCATTGCTTACGTGCTTTCCTCCTTGGTGTCAATAATCTCAATTCTTTCCAGAAACCAGGCTGGATTGGGTCCAGAGTTGTCTTGCCGGATTCGCACTTTCTTTAGCTCTCCCAGGTCGATGGCTTGGACAGTGAATATATCCACCTGCGGAACAAGAAAAGAGCTTGTTGGAATCCTGTGCATTTCTAATTGTGAACATTTTAACATGTGCTTTTGAGAGCAAGCCTATACAGGACTACTTTGGAGTAGGTCCCACTGGGTTCAATGTTATTTACTTCCACAGTCACAGGTATATAATTGCGGCTCAAATTTGCTCCCCAATTTCTCTGTAAAGTTCTATGAATGTTGATACTGAATATTCACTGGATAGTCTCTGAATATTATTATTTGACTACTTTTATACTCTGCCTTCCTTCCTCTTGAAAGGCACCCAAGGCAGCTTACAAGGGTCTCGTTCTTTTGCTTTAGCCTTTCAACAACAACCCTGTGAGGTAGGTTAGACTGAAATCTGTCAGACAGCAGGCAAAGAAAACCCAGGGGAAGCAAAGAGCCAAAAGAGCAAAGAGTCAAGACAGGCGAGATTCTAGATTAACCTTTCTGTGTTGATTACACCATTTAAAGCAGGGGTCCTCCAACTTTTTCAACAGGGGGCCAGTTGAAAGGCGGCCGCATGTGTGGGCCGGTGAGGCGGCGGCAGGCGCACGTGTGTGGCGAGGCAGTGGCGGGTGCGTGCAGCAAGGCGGCAGCTTGCTCGCTTGGAGATCTCCCAGCAAGTCCAAAACGATCTCCAAGCGAGCCAGCCGCCATCTCTCCACGCGTGCGGTGAGGAGGCAGCGCCGGCAGGCACAGGGAGTCCAAAACATCTGAGGCGGGCCGGATAAATGGGCATGGCGGGCCAGATCTGGCCTGCAGGCCATAGTTGGAGGCCCCATGATTTAAAACATATACAGGGGAGTTAAGAATTATTGAAATCACAGGAACTGGGGAGGGGAAGTGTACCTCTTTCCTTCCTGAGGCAACCTGGACAAAAAAGGCTTCTCCAAAGCCGATCTTGGCACCAGGAGGGAGAGCTGTTCACCCAAATTCATAGTAGCTAGAAATCCACTGGTACGGTGGCGTGTACCAGTCAAGATGTGTGGCACTCTGTCGACTGTTCCTAGTGCGCAGGGCTAGCTGGATGACTAGTCCTCATTTATTCCCCCACCGCCTGGGCAACGCTTAGGTTCTTACCTGAGCCTTCTCAAATTTGTTTAAGTGGTTTGAGCGCTTCAAATGTCTCTCCCCAGTGTCTCCTCTTTCACCATAGATGCTCAGGTAAACATTGGCATCAGTCCCAGCTCCCCAGACGATCCCAGTGATGACGTGGACCTCATAGCTGTTTGCTGGGGAAAGGAAGCAATAAGTCTTTAAAATGGATACTCTTCAGACTTTCTTTCATGCCAGCCTTGTTCCTTGAGCGCGGTCATACATGAATATCCTGCAACATAGCAACCGATCTAAATAGGTCCTTCTTAGAATCAAGCTCCATGATGTTCTTTTAATGCTTTAACCCAAAACAGGCTGTGCTTTTAAGGGTGAACAGGGCTGCCAAGCAAATCTTTCCTTTCCTGCCCATGCCTTGCTCAGAACAAGGCTGGTGTAACTTGTTGCCATTGTTGGGCCCCTGACAAAGGCCACACATGATCAGGGGTCCACTGCTCCTGGGGCCAGGACCCTCCACTTTCTCCTCCTTGCTCTTTCTCTTGGCCTTTTCAAGCATGGGGGCAGAAACAAGGGAAGGGAGAAGAAATAACTCCTGGACATGTTCAAGACATCTGTGCTGGATGTCTTTCCACCAGAGGGTCAAATTAAATTTCAGCAAAGTTCTCTGGGACTGCCAGAGGCGGACAGGAGGCAAAGGCAAAATGGCGTGAGCCCAGAACACAAAAAAGCACCGGCAGCTTTTAGTTTTGAGCTCTTTCTCCGAGTGAATAGCCTTAGGAGACGCAGTTTGACCTTTTTAGAATGCGGTAGGGAAAAGAAAACTCAGACCTGGGGAGAGACCGAACAGTGGGCAGTCTGAGAAAAGAGGGAGGGCACCGAGGATGAGGGTATGACCTTCTGGAGATGCCCAGAATGACCCCAAACTTGGCCCCTTAGGTTCTGCATCAGCCTTGGGTTCTGTACCTGCCCTAATGTTAGATATAATGGAACACACTTGGAAATATGCAAGCCCAGTCCACCTTCAAGTTGAGATCCATCCTCCGGGAACAGTTCTGTGACCAGTTCCTTGTCTTCTTCGTCACTTGCCAGCCAGCGACGGGGCGTGAACTCATAAACCTCCATGACGCCTGGCTTGTTAGGGTCCTCCGCTTCCTCCTCTTGAGTGGACTTCTTCTTTTTCCTCCTCTCCTTTATCCTCGTAGCCATCTTCTTGAGTGTGACACTTTCCAAGAACCAGCCGTCCCCGATGCCTGACCCATCATGGCCAATGCGGATCTTGTAGAGCTTGCCCACGTCTGCAGCTTCTATCTTTAATGTTGTCAGTAATAATCAGACTTCACAATTAACATTCTAAAGATGTTGAAAGCACTACTTGTACACTTGTACAGTCAAGAAAACAAACACAAACCCTGCAAGGTAGATCAGGATTTTTATCCCCATATTGCAGATCCGCACAATGAAAACGAGTTGGTGACTCATGCGGCCTGGGAGACTTAACCCAAGGCCTTCTCTGCTCACTTGATGAGCCAACACAATTAGCCAATTAGTTTTCAGATAATGGACTTACCCAAATTTTATGGTGTGGTACTAGGCTCTAAAAGGCATGTTTTGGAGATATTTACCAAGTTGCATATTTGGGGGGAAAGAAGCATAGAAAACAGGATACTTTAGAGGGAAATGTGAATCTTTGTGCAATTTTTTAAAGACAATCACAGAAAATGTGACAGAAGAAACTTTTGATTGAAGAGATGGCTATGTTGCTGAGACGACTTTGCCAAGCATTTTAAGGAGAAAATTGCTCAGATTCGTCACGAGCTGGACTCCACTAGTGACTCAGAGCCTTTAGGGGAGGAGCCAATGTTGCTGTCTAGTCCACAATTGAAGAATGAATTTCAGTTATTGCGGCCTGATGATGTGGACAAGGTGCTTGGACAAGTACGACCAACCACCTGCTTACTGGACCCTTGCCCATCTTGGCTACTCAAGAAAGCCAAGGACGGGATTGGGACCTGGATCCGGGAGATTGTCAATGCCTCTCTAAGGGACGGCCGGGTGCCTGCCCCTTTAAAGGAGGCAGTAGTCTGACCAGTCCTAAAGAAGGCATCCCTGGATCCAGAGATGGCCACCAATTATAGACCGGTGGCCAACATCCCGTTTCTGGGCAAGGTGTTAGAAGGGGTGGTGGCAGGACAACTCCAAGCACTCTTGGATGAAACTGATTATCTGGACCCATTTCAGTCCGGCTTCAGACCCGGGTATGGTACTGAATCTGCCTTGGTTGCCCTGTACGATGACCTGTGCAGGGAGAGAGACAGGGGGAGTGCGTCCCTGTTGGTCCTCCTGGACCTCTCAGCGGCTTTCAGTACCATCGACCATGGTATCCTTCTGGATAGGCTAGTGGGATTGGGGGTAGGGGGCCCTGCTTTGCAGTGGTTTCACTCCTATCTCAATGGCCGATTCCAGAAGGTGGTGCTGGGGGACTATGGCTCTGCGCCATGGCAGCTATGCCATGGAGTTCCGCAGGGGTCCATTTTGTCCCCCTTGCTATTGAACATCTACATGAAACCACTGGGAGAAGTCATCAGGAGGTGTGGGATGCGGAATCATCAGTAAGCTGCTAATACCCAGCTCTACCTCTCTTTTTCAACCAATCCATGTGAGGCAGTGGCTGTACTGAACCGGTGCCTGGCCGAGGTAATGGGCTGGATGAGGGCCAATAAACTGAAACTCAATCCAGACAAGACGGAGGTCCTGTTAGTAGGCGGGTCGGGCTTTGGGGTGGGGGACCTTGACCTTGTCCTGAATGGGGTTGCACTCTCTTAAGGACAGGGTCCGCAGCTTGGGAGTGCTCCTTGACCCAGAGCTATTGTTGGAAGCTCAAGTGACAGCAGTGGCGAGGAGTGCTTTCCTTCAGCTTCGGCTGATCGATCAGCTGCATCCCTACCTGGAGAACGATTGCCTGGCAATAGTGACCCATGCATTGGTCACTTTCTGATTAGACTTCTGTAACACGCTCTATGTGGGGCTGCCCTTGAAGACAGTCCAGATATTTCAGTTGGTGCAGAATAGAGCTGCCAGGTTGCTGACAGGGACTGGGCATTATGTTCACATGACCCCAGTCCTCTGTCAGCTCCACTGGCTGCCCATTGAAGTCCGGGCTCAATTCAAGATGCTGATTATCACCTACAAAGCCCTGAACGGCTTGGGTCCTGGTTACCTAAAGGAGTGCTTGCGTCCATATATGCCCTCCTGCCCCTTGAGATCGGCAACAGAGGACCTTCTCTGGGAACCCTCCATGGCAGATATTAGGAGGGTGAGTACCCGGAGGAGGGCTTTCTCTGCGGTGGCGCCCAACTTATGGAATGCGCTCCCCAGAGAGGTCCGCCTGGCGCCATCATCATTTGTTATTCGGTGCCAGGCCAAGACCTTTTTATTCAAATGTTATTTTAATTGTTAAGGCTATGTATTGATTTTAACTTGCCAGGCTGTTTCCACTATTTTATGCGTTTTATGTATTTATATGATGTTTTTATTTATGATTGTAAGCCACCCCGAAGGCTTATGCGAAGGGGGCGGCATATAAGCTGTTTTAATAAATAAATAAATAAATAAATAAATAAATAAATAAATGTCTCTCTCCAAGTTACACACCTAAATAATGGCTAGTTTTTAGCATTTTGAGGCCTTATCTTTTTTATCTTCAGGGGTGGGGCTGGTGGGGAGTTTTGCATAATCTGTAATTTTTATTTTGCACAAGGCTGGTTCTGCTACGTATGAGCAGGATCAAGAGCTATGCAAGGCCCTGAAGCTTCCACCTCTGAGCACTGGGAGAATCTTATCCTCAGCTCTCAGGCTTGGGAACTGGGAAAGATCTGACCTGGGGTTAGCTGCATTGTGCAGACATGAAGCAAGATCTGATGAGCTTGCCTGATGCCCAAGCCTCACAATGCTCCAAAACACAGTTCTCCAGTATCTTTGCTGGGTTCAAAGGGGGACAAGAGAGACACTTAAACAACTAGAACTCTGCCCGGTTAGGATGTTGGGAGGGATGTGCAGGCCGAGAGAGATAGGAGGCATGGGTCAACATTCCCTTGGAGGCATGAGCAGTGAAAATTCCAGACAGCTGAAGAATGTTTGGCTTTCCCAAATCCAGATGAACTTGCATCTGTCTCTCTCTTTCTCAGCCAGACATTCTGAGCTTTCCCTTCTATCATGCCCGGCATCCTTCTGTCGTAGGTCTCCTTCCAAGCGTAGGTGAAGGATCAGGCCACTCCCAAGGGTAGGGACCAAGCATGCACTGGGAAAGCCTGGAGGAACTGGGATACTTGGCACAGTGCACAGAGCTCCAGCCCCAGAAGGTCTGGTCAGACCCTTCTGCAGCTCACCGTACCTTGAAGGTTTCCGACGCTCCTCTCTCATAGTTATTTGACCTGTTTTTCAGAATCAGCACCTCTGTTTTGCCCAGGGCGCCATAGACCTGCATGAAAACGTTGGCGTTGGTGCCTGCGTTCCGCACATCACCAGTCACGATGCACACCTCGTAATTTATCACTGCGTGCAAAACAGAGAAGGGTGACGGTAGGTCCTCAGAGCGTGCCAAGGCTCTCGCAAGATCCCCGAAGCTGGGATGCAACATCCCAGTCAGCAAAATCAGGCATTTGCTTTGTGATTTTGGGAACCGCCCCACCCCACCTCCATTCTGCATCCAGGCACATCCATGCAGGCAAAATGCTCACTCACCTACATTTTTCAAAGCGAATGTAGGATTCTACCTTATACATAGGTACCTTATACCTATATCTACTCAATACAGTAGTTTTCATTCCAGGCTGAATGTGATGCCCTCCAGACCATCTTGTCCTACAAGTCCCCTCGTCCCCAGTCAACCCTGGCTAGGGATGATGAGAGTGGTAGTCCAAGACATGTGGAGAGCACTAGGTTGAAGTACTGGTCCACTCTGGCTGCCCCGGAGTCTCAGGAATGCGGCGAGGTTGCTCCCTGTCCCTCTTAGCAAGAGATCCCCCAAATGTACTCCAGGAGCTTCTGCTTGCAAGGAAGTGGGCGGGGGGGGCACCGAGTCAGGGCCCCTTCCTGTGAGGGAAACCTAGACAGCTGGACCTCCGCCCAGGTTGGATGTAAGGTAGGGCGGGTGGGCAGCGAGACGATGGCACATAAAGGAGGGTGAGATCAATATACTGGCCCATGAGCAGCAAGCAGCAAAGCCATGAGATGCCTTGGGAATGGTTTCCATGCAGCGAGAGGCACTGGCTTCTCTCCTCCTCAGCCGGCCATTCTCCAAGCACTGCTTGCCATCTGGCCCCACACGCACACTGGCCAGCCTGAGTGGAGGGGAGCCTCTCAGACGGAGGCGTCTTCCCGGAATGGGCAGCCCGGCAGCCCATTATTAGGCCTCTGGCTGGGGACACCCAAGCCCGGGGAACAAGCTGGGAAGCCATGGGGAGAAATGGGGCACTTTGCAGAGCGCATACATCCTCCGCGAACGCCTTCTGGCTGGCAGGCCGCCTACCTGCTGCTGGACTGAACCTCTCCCCACGCAAGGCATTCCCCACGGCCCCTCGGTCCCTGCAGGACCGCCTTGACTCTGTGCCCTGCTCACTTGCTGCTGCCGCTGCAGCTACTACTACTGACTGCATGTGTCCTTTTATTTATTTCTGTATTTTGCAGAGAGCAGTCCTCTGTTTGATGAGATCCTCTAGTTGAACAGCTGCCCAGTCTAAGCCCAGTATAAACCATCCACAGGAAGCGCTCGGCCTTGAAGTAGCCCACCAGCAACGCCCGGACGGCGGGGTGACAGTGCACCGTTATCAGGTCACACATGATGGCGAGCAGCATTATATTTCTATTTAAATCACAAAAATTGTTTCTAAATGCATGTGAATCAGCATATACAAATATTATGCAGATAGCACACCCCTCTGTCCTGCTTTTTGGAGACTGAACATGACCACCCAACTGCTCCTGCTGATCTAAGCTACAGCCCTCATAGAGAACTACATGAGAGTAAGCCCAAATGAAATCAATGGCACTTACTCCTGAGTATTCATGCTATGGCCTGCCTTGGTAATAGTTATTTAATATTGCACTGGCCCCTGCAGTTGGCTCAAGGGTTTTGGAACCTCAAGGAAGGCGGTACAGCAGATCTAGCTTTGCTTCCAAGAGGGAAAGCAGTTTTATCGTGCACAAAATTCAGGCCGGCCGGCTTGCGGAGGGCTCAGCAGCTTGTCACTTACAACGCACAGTGTGCGCTGGACTGCAGGGCGAGCTTCAGTCTGCTGGAACAGACTGTCAGCACAGGCTGCCTGGGAGATCGGTGTCTGAGCAAAGGCGGATTGGGTTGAACGCCTAGTTATATGCTTTCTGCCGCTGATGCCATGAAGCCTTGCAGTCTAAACAACAGGAGAGTTTCTCGCCCTAGCAAGTCCAGCTGTGCCTGGGCAACGAACTGATAAGGGAAGACTGGCAGATTCCCGCAGGCATCGCATCCAGTTGAAATGGAAGCTAGTTAGGTCCTGGAATGCAGGGGCTGTTATGGCCTCTGATGGCAAACCCCTGGCCAATTGGGAGACATCCGTTGTCGATCCTCTCTGCCGAGCTGGGCTTTTAGGAGAGCCAGACAAGATGGAGGCTTTGCCCATAAAATGGAAGACATCCACAAGGCTCTGCATGCAATTAAAAATGTGTGCTAAATCAGGTATTCCTCAGGAAGCAGCCCTCCACAAGCAAAGACTTCAGGGAGTTTAATTTCCAAGCTTCCCCTTCTCTGCTTCCAACTGAGTGCAACCAAGAAGCCATGCTTTTCACCCCACAAACACTCCATCATCGGCGCCGCTTACATTTCTCGATCGTCATGATCTCACTGGGGTAGACCTCAATTTCTACCTTGCTATCAGCTTCATTTTTATCAAGCCACCGGTTGCAAGGGAAGTTGTACATCTTGCCATGCACTGGGATGTTGATCTGAACGCTGGCCAGGTGCCAGCCAGCTCGGAGGCCAACATTGTCATGTCCGATGAGAAGCCGCTGGATCTTTGGAAGGCAAAATGGCCCACAACGGTGAAAAGCAGCATAAGAACACAGATACGAATTTACTTGGCATCTGGAGCAGCCATTTTGACCCATCCGAGCATCGTTGGGTACTTCAAAACCTCTCCAGATGCCTTGATTTTATTTAGTTATTTAAAACATTTGTATGCTACCCAATTGTGGCATAGCACCTCTGGGCAGCTCACAACATGAGATAAAAGCACAATAAACACCATAATAAAAACCATAATACATCACACATTAAAAACAACAATAAAATACAGCAAAACATACAAAACAAAGGTCTATGGCAATTAGTTATTAAAATGTTTTTTTTTAAAAAGGAAGGCCTTCACCTGGGGCCGAAAAGAAAGGAAGGCGCCAGGAGAATCTCCTTGGGGAGGGCATTCCAGATATGAGGAGTGGTGCAAGCCAGGGGATATAGGAGGCACAATGGTTTCGGGACCTCCCAAAGTTTCTACTGCTAGCATAAAGGAAGAAGCTCAAGACAGACACTTATGTGAAAGGATGCTTCCCTGATGAGAGGTGGAAAACAAGCAGGAATGTTTATTATTTGCTTGGACGTATCAAGCATTTTTATGCCTCCTTTTAATAAAAAATGTCTCCTGGAGAGGCTCACAAATATCAGTAGTAAAATAATCTGTACCTGAAGGCTTATGGTTGAAGGCATGATGCAAATGGAAAAGGGGATGAGGAGAGACGACCAAAAAGCAAGTTTGGCACCAGTTCCCAAAGTTACACAGACGCAACACATACACTCAAATGCTCAGCAGAGGGATGAGTCTCCTGTAAGCATCTGGGGCCATGCTCTGTCCAGAGTCAGTCACTTTGCAGAATTAGGAAGAGCCTCCTGAGCTCCACTGCACCAGTAGTTGCAATACCACTTCTGGCCACCTGAAGTGGAGGCGCTGTGGCTCAGAAGAAAGCAATAAAATGCTCTTCCATCCAGGAAGAATTCGCAGTGGTTTCCCTCTGGCCCTTGATGTACCCTGAAACCAGTTTAGCAGAGGCAAATCTAATGAAGTCTCTAGCTCTCCTCCTGCAGCCCATCTTCAGACTCCTGTGAGTCAAGATTTTGTAGTTTTTTATATCATGCCCAATTTCCATTTTCTGCTTCTCCCTGCCCCCGTTTCTGCAAACCCACCCGGCATGAGGAAGTGCTCTGATGAAGAAACGCTGTGACTTGTCAGATACTTTCAAAAACATTTTGAGAACTCTGCAATTGGCCTTCAACACGAAATCAGCCTTTATTGTGTAGCTCCAAGCTACACTGGTGCCCATTCTTACCTTCCCAATGTCCATCGTATCAAGCGTGAAGATGTCTATCCGACCACGTTCAAAGTAGTTGCCTAAATCATTATCCGAAACCAAAAGAAACTCCTTTTTCGTGTCTCCTTTCTCTCCATAGAGCTTGATCAAAACCTTTGAGTCTGAGCTGGCTCCAGGGATGTCTCCTGTCTTTATGCTGATGTGGTAACCAACATCTACAGAGATATTAACATTTGCACACAAGAACTGTGAATGGACTGCACTGCTCCATCTTCCCGCCTTGCACTTCGTTGTGGATGATCAAAGCAAAGAGCTAGGTAGAAGTAAAACTGAGACGCTAAAGACGGTTTAAGGCATCCTTCCCCAACTTAGCACCCTAAGTTGCTAGATGGGTTGGGCTGCAACACCCACCATTCCCAGGCTGGCTGGGGATAATGGGAGTTGTAGTCTGAAACTTCTGGAGAGGGATAAGCTGGGGAAAACCGGTTTAAGGAAAAGGTGGAAAGAGGTTGCAATCCTCTATGCTTACCTGGGATTGAGTTCCTTTGAACTGCATGGAGTTTACCTATGAGTAGACGTGCACAGCAGTGCACTGGCCATCTAGGAGCACAGCCCCCTAGCCTGACAAGTGGTGAAAGCAAAACTATGCATAACTGAAGATATAAAATGCAGAATATTACAGAACATTCGCACATCATTGCTGCAAGCCTGCAACCGTACCAAAGGCTTTGCTGCCGTACAAAGCACGGAATGCCAACAAACATTCTGACTGCTGAATGTTCTGCTGAAGCTGCTGTGAAGCAAGCTGAGAGTTGGTGCTGCTGGGCACACAACACCATACAAAGGTGGGCACAGGGAGGAGATCTGTGCCCTAGTGGCCATGTGAGAGGAGAACAGAGAGCCAAGAAGGGAGTGTGAGAGTACAAAAAATGGAGGAAGTAGAGCTACTGCATGTTACTGAATTGTATCCATTGCCTTCTCATCTCTTCTTTGTCCTTAAGCTTCTCCTTCCACACATTCCAGGCAATTATCTCTGACTGTGAGGACTGGAGACTTGACTAAGACAAAAATAGTAATTCAAGAATTCACATTCTCTAAATTATGCTAGTTCTGCCTTTTGATCATGGGCTGTAGCTAGAATGGCTGGAGAGGGGTTTAACTGTAGATTTAAATTCTGCATTGGGTTCTTCTTATTTGCATAGTAGGACTAGAAACATATTGTGCTTTCGCTTCACTTCTTCTAATGAAATATTAGAAGAAAAGATGAATGAATGAGAAAGTTACTATCATGAGTACTCTCCTATAATATGTTTGGATATGAAGTGTCTTTAACTTTCTTGAGCCTACAACTCTGAGCTTGCCCCAGTGGGCAAACACAGCTAGTTGGGACATCCTGGAAATTTTTTGTCTAAACATGCATTGGATTGCAACCTGATAGTCTGAATTCCCAGCTCCAAAGATGCCATCAACATTCTGACCTCAGAGCTTGGAATTAGAACTCTGTGTCGCATTCCCAACTTCCTTGCAATCAACATGGAACGAGCCATTCCAACTGTCCCCAAGGACAGAAAAATGATAAATGTTATAGACAAGGTCCTCTAAATATAGTCATTAATACCAAATTTTGGTCTTGTACTGAAAGGTAGGCCAGTATTTTTATTATCCCCCATATGTACATCTGTGTCTCCTGGAATTAGAAAGAACAGTGCTTTCTAGATTCCCAAAAAGATGGCAGAGAGAGACTCTTGATCTCTGATTTTGTGGCTAGCTCTTACAATATAGTTTCTTCAGCACAGAACATACGACATATCTGCCTATTATGCCAACTAGGGCATGCAAACACTTTCTCTGTTTTTTTTAGCTTGATTCTATTATTATATTCTGGATATTTAATTAATAAACTTCTTTTAAACTTCACTTATCTAGAAGGTGTCAATATGCTATCATTCCATACTGATGCCATTATACAGAAGCAACTGACAGCAAAACAGGGATTAACTTTCTAGGGGAACAGGGCAAATCGAGATTAAAAGAGATGCAACTTTGCAGCCTAGTGAGGTCTGCTGTCCCGGGAATCCTGCCACTCTTAATTCTTTTAACAGTAACTGATCTCTGAGAATATCAGGGTTGATTTGGAACACTTGTAAAACTGGAGCTAACTAGCCTCTCATCTAATTCAGCTTATCTAGTGACCTGCTGGGTGGGCCGAGAAGAGGTTAAGACTCCCCGAAGGACTCTATGGGCAGCACAGTGCTTTTGCTTTAACTTTATTGTGGGCAGTATCCAGTTGTGACGCTGCACTAACGGTGCTGAGCACAGGCCAGCTCTAGTGAACAGCAGCAGTGCTTGTTTCTGGAAAGGGGAAAAGCAGAGATTTGCCACAATAATTCACTGGCAAACCACCCTTTGCCCTTGGACGTACTACCACTAATAGTGTTGCGCTAGCTCTGGTTTATGCGGGTGAAGCGTCCAATGTGATTATGCTAAATATACTCCTTACCTTCTGCCAGCAGCACTCAGTGGCATAGATTTGTGGAAGGGAGGCTTTCGGGATAATATTGACAGGCAAAGAGATAAATAGAGGGTGGGGGAATGGTATGTGGGTCTGTCATGCCAGCCGCAGCCTCATCTTTCTGCCCTGTGACTGTAAAAATTCTGCCCTGAGAATCCTGAGGTCCAGCAGCCCTCGCCTGCATCCGGGCCTCCTGAACAGAGGGGGAAAGGAAGAGACATTTGAAGGAGACAGTGAGAAAAGCTGAGGAAAGAGGAACACCAGAGAGACACGTCCCATTCGCAGCTAGGAGGCGCCACAGTTGGGTCTGGCTCAGATAATGTGCCTTCCCCATGAACTGAAAAACAAGCAGCAGGACTCAGCACATCACACGACAAGGAGGCAAACTCACTTTCCAGGATAGACGATCTCCCATCTGGAACTAACTCCCGAACAATTTGTCCATCATCCTCATTTTTGTCAAGCCATCTGGTTAGCAAATGAAAGTTTAAGTTATCTGCTATGACTGATCAAACGTCAGGAGGCTTATTAAAGCCCCAGAAGTAGGAGGTATACTGGAAGACAAAGCTGCATTGTTAGAAAGATGTTTTGCATGATTCTGGAATAGAGAGTCAGGTTATGAGAATATTTCGAAAGAAGACTCAGCCTTCTTGTCAATATCCAAAGGTATTTTCATTCTTACTCTGTTGTCTTCCTAGCTTTCCCAGTGATGAGTCCTGATGGATCTAAGGGGCTTGTATGTGTTTTTAAAAGCAGAAGATGAAAGGAGCATGGATTTGTACCCAGCTAAACCTCTATTCACCAGTCCAATGACCCCCAGGTGTGGTGGACCACAATGCCTATCACTCCCATCCAGCATTGCCAGACTGAGCTGGCTGGAGAGTTGTAAGCCTACACATCTGTAAGTTACCAGGCTAGGAAAAAACTCCTTACAACTGGTCCACAAACTTTTGATGATTTAGAGGTTAAATTAACTCCAACATGTACCAGAAAAAAATATTTCACATTCTTACCTTACCTTCTGCTATTTTAT
Organism: Varanus salvator macromaculatus; assembly: GCA_023646645.1. Lineage (NCBI taxonomy): Eukaryota > Metazoa > Chordata > Lepidosauria > Squamata > Varanidae > Varanus > Varanus salvator. Next base: position 5,730,274 of record JAIXND010000762.1, read on the forward strand.
ATTTTGTGTATTGTACCACAATAATGAGGCTGAATCTTTTGTGGGGTTGTAGGCTCTACTTTTTTTAATCTGAGCATTTCATTAAAAAGGCCCAGTTTGAATGTATGGCAGAATGAAACAGGGCACAACCAGGGCCTCGTGAGAGAAATGGCCCCAGTATCCAGAAAGTCTCATTTCGCAAGACCATCACTGCTGTGTGTTGATGCAGTGCTGAAAGTAACCATTCCACTAACCATTTAGGCTATCTTTGCCATTAATGTGTGACATGGTGTAGGCAAGGAGGGTGTTAAAGCAAGGCACCATCAAACTTTAGGGTCATTACAGATCCCGGTATAGCTCTGTCACTGCATGATGAAGAATAATCCTTTATCAAATTTCTTATTTTTAAATTAAAATGGAGCCATTGCCTATTCTATTAAATCTTGTCTTTTTAAAAAAATGGCCTTTGTCTGACTAACAAAGTGCTTTTTACAACTGCAGGAGCATTATCTATTTGAAAAGCAACCCTCAGTGCTAGATTTCAGACCTGAATTCTAAAACTCACACCCAATTTTAAAATATATCAAAGAAACTTCATCCATGTGTATTCTCCAGGGCCCTAGGCAGAGAGCAATGGAGACTTGCTAACTACCTGAGATGCTGGAAGTTGAGTCTTATACAAAGCTTATGTCCTAATTTTGAATCTTGTCCATTACTTCAATAAGGAGCCACAAGGGCCTGTGAAAAGCCACTTAACCGGTTACCCAGGTGGATTTATTTCCAAGACTGGAGCAATGTTATCATAAATAAAACAAAGTAGATCTTACAGTCCAGGACTGTCAGCTGTCCAGGCATAACTGCTCTTCATGTGCAGATGTTCCCACTGGGCTAAACAAGAAGCGATGTGCTTAATGGATCACACGCTCCACTCACCAGCTCATACAACAACACAACATGTTCCAGGGTGCGGTGACCCACCTTTGTCTGACAACATCCTATATGTGCCATAAGACATCTGGGCTACACATGCTCTGCTCACAACTTGGAGGGGACTGGATATCTTGCAAGATGGGTAATGGATGGAGCACCAGGCTCCAGAGAGGAAAGATTTCTTTTGTCTTGTCTGTTTGCAGCCACATTTCTCCATCTTCTACTGCTTGTTGCTGCTGTCACATCATCTTTAACTTATGGAGATCCAGTGAATGGAAGCCCTCCAACCTGTCCTGCCCTTCACAGCCCTGCTCAACTCTTGCAAACTCAAGACTGCGGGTTCCTCTATGGAATCAATCCACTCCTGTTTGGGCTTCATCTTCTGCCTTCCGCTTTCCCTCCATCCCACTGGGCTCCACTGCTTGGCTGCCATGTGTTTTGTTTGTTTTTCACTTCCTCAGTCCGTGAGTGCAGCCAATCAGGGACCACACATTGGGGATGAGGGTGTCACAGCACCCTGGTAGCAGCTTTGCCCGTGCAGCCACATCGCTGGGGGCAAACTAAGCCCTTCGATTGCCCTCTTTCGGGATGGGAAGGAACAGAAAAAACATCCTGTGGCTAGGCTGCCATGCTGGCGCCAGTCATCATGCATGGCAAGGCAAGACTCCCCATCATCCAGCTCTGGTTGTGCACATGTACGAATGGCTGGGGGAAAGGGGATACATGCCTGAACACAGATCCCGCTGAGAGCAATGTGGTGCGGCTAGCCATCTGCTTCCTGTACCAACTCGCCAACTTGGTGCAATAACAGCAAGGCCTGGTTGCCTTGCCAATGAGGGTCTGTTCCCACTTCCATTCACACACATGCAGAGAGAGAGAGAACAGTTTCACACTTTTTGCAAAAAGGTGAGAAAAATCATTGCAAGGGGTACCTTTTGTGAAAGATGGAAAATTTTCCATAAAGGCGCTTCCTCTTCTACTTTACTCCAGCATTCGTTGCAAAATATTATAGCATTAGTAGCAGTAGTAGTAGTAGTAGTAGTACATTGCATTTATAGTCCACCTTGCTTTCTTCTTGTGATGGGCAGCCAGCCTCATGTCAGGGAACGAGAAATCGGATGGAACCCACTCAAATTTAGGAGCTGGGAAGCAATGATGAGTTGGAGGTGACCTTGGAACCAGTCTGGTCCAACCTTCCATTGCATGCAATGCAGTGGGAGCCAGAGAAAATGGGATATGTGGCCAATAGAACTATGTGCCTTACATAGAACTATGAGTCCTTGTAGGAATGCCTTCCTTTCACCCTGCTACAAATAGGCCCTTAGTACCTGTGAGTCAAGCAGTCCTCGGTGTTGGTTTTGGGTTCTCATCCCAGGACCAGGAAGCGACGTCTAGGATTAAGTTGCCACAATGGTAAAGATTATTTGGCTCTCTGAGAGAGTCCTTCTACCCCACTGACCCTTGATCGGCATCTGCACAATGCTTTCAAGATGCTCGCAAAGCAATTCTGCTCAGTCAGTGAGTTATCATCAGTGCCTACTAATTTTGCAAACCATCTGTCCCTTTGCTGGTAGATAGGCTGATATTTCTGATACCAGGTGGAGATAATTCCATGCCAAGAGGATGGCATCAAACTCTTCTTTGAGAGAAGGTGGGCACTCTACGCAAAAGGATCTACTGGTTGGTATCATTAAAGGTCCTATGGATGAAGTGACCCTGGAAGCTTCAGTCAATGGGAAAGGGAGGCCGTGCCTTCCAGTCCAACCATCGCTACTTTCCCATTAACATAAGTTGAAAGCACAGAAGGCATTCCCCATGTTGAAGCTAAGCAGGTCTGGACCTGGCCTGAGCTTGGAGGGGAGACCACCTGGGACCCACCTGGAGCCACCTTGAATCCCATCTTGAATGGGAGAAAGGTGGGATACCAATATGCTATGCTATGCTATGCTATGCTATGCTATGCTATAAATAAGCTGCAGTGAAGCAGTGAATCGGACTGCTTTTCTCTACTGGGAACAGAGACAAGAATAGGCAGTGCCACCAGAAATGGATCTGGCCAGTCACGGTTTGTGCCACAGTTTTGCCACAGGTACCACAGGATTTGCACCGCTGCAAGCTGACAAGCAGCCTTTGTCCATCATTGTTCTGCGATCCTGAAAGCCTAGTGAAGAGAGCAGTGGCAAAAGGTTTGGCTTTAGCTGGATAGGAGGGCTGGCACACCGAATGGCTGATGGCCACTTACTGAATCAGAAACACGAAGATGCCAGTGCATTTCCCACTAACTCTGTTCAGATCTCCTTATGGTGCCATTTAGTAGCACGGACATGAGCAAGGGCTGTTCCTCTCTTGGCCCCACAGCAGTCGGGATCAAATCTAGCAATGGAGTGACAGGCAGTGTGGTGTAGTGGTTAGGGTGTTGGACTGGGATTCAGGAGACCCAAGTTCTAGCCCTCACTTGACCATGAAGCTCACTGGGAGACTCTGGGCCAGTCCCTGACTCTCAGCCTAACCTACCTCACAGGATTGTTGTTGTGAGGCTAAAATGTAGAGGAGGGGAATCTTGTAAGCTACCTTGGGGTCCTTGCAAAAGTGGGGTATAAATGCAAGTAACACAGTAACACAAGCACACAAGAAAGCTTCTTCTACAGGCACCCAGTTTTAACTGCAGGCATCTCCAGACAGAAGCCATGGGGCTTTGTCCTAGAACCACCATGATTCTTCCTTCCTTGCTGCAAGAACCGGGATCAATTCCCTCCATGTAATCTAGTCTGTTTCTAGAACATTCCTGTGAGAGACTGGACAGAGATCCAGAGAAACAGCAGAGCAAACTAAATGCACTGGTTGAATGTACATTTACATTTACAAAATATACTTGACCATTTTTGGACATGATGTGGCCATATCTGGCTTCAACATGGAGTGTGCCTCTAAATGCACATTCTGGGAGAACAGGAGGGGGACGGTGCAATCCTGCACAAGATCTGCTTGTGGATTTTCCACAGGCACCTGGCTGACCCTGGTAGGAAGAGAAGGCTGAACTAGATAGGCTTTTCATCCGATCCAGCAGGACTTTCTTTAGGCATTTCAAACCGTCAATCCTGGTTAATCCTGGTCCTAGAGAAATCCATACATGGATGAAAAAACAGAACAAAACATTCCATGATATATTCCCCGGCCTCAGCCTGAATGACACCCCACAGTCCAAGAAGGGGTTCCTTGACCGTTGCAAGGAGGGGACACTGCTACACTCTGGATTCCCAGCTTCAAGCCAGAGGCTGTGCTCTGACCTCAGAGCTGGGATTCGGGGCTCTGACCCTGCTCCCCTGCCCCCTCTCAGAAAGGACCTTGGAGAGGGAGAAAAGGGGGCATTTCAGGGGTAGAGAAGGGAGGAGACTGGAGAGGCCAGGATAAGATACTATCCTGGCACCTTTCCAGCCTCTTTCCTGCCTGCTCTGGGACACTGGCAGAGCAGGAGGACGGGGGGAGGCAAAGGCGGCCTCCGCCACTCCTCCTGCTCGGCTGTGGGTGCCCATCAGCCTTGGCGTGCAGGAGCCATTGCCGTGGGACTGCACCCCGAGAAGAGGCCCTTCTCCTTTGATCCTCGTTGGGCTGGACCACTCGCTACAGGGAGGCTGCTGCCGGCAGTCTCTTTGTGGCGAGTGCCACGTCCAAATCGGCCAGGCAGGCTCGGTTTCACAGAAGTCGGATCCAGACGGGATTCACTTCCCAAAACCATCAAGAAATCGGAAGCCTCCTTGATCAGCAGGCCTGGCTCGCTCTGAAGCCTGCGGGTCACGGAGAAGTCTGCTTTCCTTCACACGGGAGGATACAGCTGGCAAGCACCTTTTCTTCCAGGCTCACAAGGGCCCACGACCCGGTGGCCGAGCGGAAGGCTGCCACGTCGGCACAGAAGACAGGTGCCAGCACTGAGCCGGCCATGTCCGCTGCGAGCCGACAGGTGGCTCTTTTTCCATCGGAAAGGAAGCGATAATGGAGGACGAGGACAGCAAAGGACGCTTCTCCCAGAGGCAACCGTCTCACTTGGAGAAGAGCGCCCAGGAGGCAAAATCATGGGGACCCTCTTAGTGGCGTGCGTGTGGAACTCACCCAGGAAATTTCAGCCATATATTCCATGGGTTAGATTATACGTCATGCGCATATTTTGGTATTGTAAACAGAGTAGAAGCTGGCTGAGAACTAGCTCTGTTTCCCTCAGCTCTTCAGAAGGTGGAATGGGAGGCTTTAGAAGAAACCAAAAGCTGAACCCATGTTGCACAAGTCCTTAGTTTAATACAATACTTCCCATGGCGAGTGCATTTCTCATGGACATCTTTGAACCCACCATGAGAAATTACTGTTCTTGCTCCAGTGCAATGCTATTTTTCATGCTTGATTACGGAGGAAAGGAACTGTGGGGAAATGATGCCTGTGAATTATTACTGCAGTGAAGTAATTAACACAGAAGTAGAATCTGACACAACTGGTTGTTTCATGCACATCTGGGGTCATAAATAACCCCAAAGTAAGATGCAGCTACATCATACTTGGCCAGTCCTCCCAACCTGCGCCACTTGATTCTCCTACGATCAAAGGACTGATTATTCTGTGCTTTTTGGTTTTTTATATTTTGAAAAGTGATGCTTTCACAAATAAAGCAATGGGAACACTGAGGAAGAAATGCGAGTCCTTTTAGTGCCGCAGCAATCTCAGCGGGAGCAAATGCACGTCACTGCTTGCTCTGAAGACATAAAAGTGTGCCAGACACTTGGAAAGACTTTGAGCATGACTGAGGAAGGCTGTGGGGTGTTTAATTACAGCTGTTTCAGGGAGAATGAAAAGGCTTTAAGGTCTGAGCCTGTGTGTGGAGGGTTGTGTTTGCTGAGTTCTCGGGGAGGTTTGGGGTACTTCCAGTTGGAGAACTACCAGCCCAAAAGGCATCCTGCCATTCTGACCTTTCCTCCTCCACGGGTTTTTTATTTTTTTCCTAGTTAAAAAAAGAAAGCCTGGAAGAGGCGGGATTAAAAGACAGGAAGGTTACAATAGCAGTTGGAATGAGAGTCTAGGCTGGACTCTTTGGGGCAGTAAGTCCTTTGAGGGCCAATATGGTGGGGTGGTTGAGAGCACAGGACTGGGACTCAGGCGATCTGGGTTCTAGTCTGCACTCAGCCAAGGGGCCACCTGGGCGACTTCAAGCCAGTCACAGACTCTCAGCCCAACCTGCCTCACAGGGTCGTTGTTGTGAGGATAAGATTGAGAAGAGGAGGAGCTTGTGTGTCACCTTGTGTTCTTTGGAAGGAAAAAAAAGTGGGATATACATAGAACACACAAGCAAGCATACAGATGGACAGACAAAATGGGAAGATGATGACATCTGTAAGTTCCACCAGCACTGGCCCCAGCAAAATTCTGCGAGGCAGAAAGATTGCATGAGAAAAGCCTCACCTGGGAGCTCCCTTAGAATGTACAGGTTCTATCGTGTGGCGCAAAGGCGCTCACAAGATAATGCAAAAAGTAGTACCAAAGGATGGCTTTATTTGCACAGAACCCACTTGCTTTTGCAAGGTGACTGAACTGGAAGGGAAAGGATTAAAAAATGTAATTTTTAAAGTCACCTAGGGAGCTTGGGTGGACTCCAGGAGATGGTGGAGGACAGGAGGGACTGGAGGAATGCTGTCCATGGGGTCGCGATGGGTCGGACACGACTTCGCGACTAACAACAACAACAACGAGGATAGTTCTAAATTCTTTAATTTAAGAACCATTCCTAGGAAGGATCTAAGGAAAAGCTTTAGGAAGTTTAAGGAGCAGGGTTTGGGTCGCAAGGTGCAATCTTTGGGAACCAGTTCCATCCACTAACCAGGCGATGCAGAAGTCCCATGCCACTGGGAATGAAAGAGGCAGGTGTGCTTGGTACAAGTTTCAAGATCAGGAAGAGTTGGACTCTTCAAATGGGGAGGATATGCCCTAGGAAACTGGGCCTCCAGAGACTGAGGTGGGGGAGGTGGGAGGAGCTTCTTCAGAAGTTCAGGAAGACTCCGAGAATAGCCAGGATCTACAACTGCTGGGAGGAAATTGGGCCAGGAATGCTGGAAGCCAGACAGGCATGGTACAACCCTTGGCTCCATCATGTGGCGTCGGGACAGGAAGAATAGCCAGCTGAAGGGGTGGCATACAGCTAAGAGGTTCAACGAACCACTTTGTGCATGCTCAGAGACTCATTCTGAGGTGTTCGTGCTTACTGCATGTACTTTGGAGAATAAAGAGCTTTTGCCAACGAACGATGTGCTGCTTGAAAGTATCGAGGGGGAAAGCTAGCTCCTGATGCCTGCACTTCAAGAGGATTGATGCATGTTTTGAGAATGCAGCACTGCATGGATGGCTATAGACGCACTAGGTATTTACTCCAAGTAGGTGTACATGAAATTGCAGCCTCACAGCTTGATCCTATGAATGCTGACTCAGAAAATGCTTATTCCTAGCATGGCATTGCAGCTTTAGGTTGCAATCCTAATCACACTTGGCCAGGATTTAAAACCATGGAAAACCACTGGAAACTGAGCTTGCTTCTGCATAAACATGGATGAGATTATGTTGTTAATGCCTGTCTTTTCTGCCACCCCAAAATATATGTGGATACACCTTATGGAGGATTGCAAAATTCACAGGGATGCTGCAAAGGAGATGAACAAGGGCCACTATACTTTGTCCGTGACTTTGCCAGATTTTTCCTGACAAATCCATGGCAAGTTGGAATTCCAGCTCCATGTTTCCCATGTGCATTCCCTGCCTGCCTGCCCCACTCAACATGGCTGCATTTTGCTTTGCCATTATATTTCTATTTCCCTTGTAACACAGCTCGGTAATTGTTGCGAGCCGTCCAGAGACTCAGTGCGATTGGACGGCCTAGAAATATCTCAAATAAGCAAACAAACAAATAATAGTTCGCTCTGGTGCGGCAATCGGTAGTGTTCAGGCGTGTTCGCCCTGACCTCTCCTGCCAGTTGCACTGATCTGAGCTTCCATGGACTGCACCTAGAACAGGTTCACCGTGTCATATTTTACAAGGTGAGCGGGACGGAGGTGCCAATGGTAGGAGGAGGTTCTCACCAGGCTCCAGGGCCCACTTCACTTTGGACCTTCAAGGTTAAACTGTGGGGCAGGGGGGAAGCAGTCATTTAAGAGCATGTCTTGCAGCTACTTTTTAAGTGCCTCATTAAAAAGCATAATAATGTTACCTGCACAAGAGAGACAGTCACTCTCCTTTCTCTTTTGCAGGAAAAGGGAGGCCCTCGAGTCACTGGCATGGAGAACTGGAATGTGGGGCCCTTTATTTCCTTGGAATGTCTCAACCCGATGCCAGGAAGTGGCCCTTACAGCCATTCACTGGCATCTGTTTCAGAGCCGCGGGTGCAAATCCAAGCCCTGCAGCATCATAGAGTTGGGAGGGATCTCAGGATTCACCCAGTCCAGGGATGCTCAGTGTCTTAGCCTGACAGCTAAATCCCTTTTCAGAGAAGCTTTTGGAGGCCACACTCCAGAGTGGGTGGGGCTAAAGGAAAAGGAGGCGGGGTCAAAATACCAGAAATACCCACAGGCCAGCGTATTACACTTACAGCTCTCAGTGCCCGTCGTTAAGCCTCAGGGAGGCATTTTGGCCTTCTCAGATGGGGCAAATTGTGCAAAAACCAGGAAAGCATCAAATGATCAGCAACTTCAGGAAATGGGGGCATTTGGGGAAGCCCAGAGTGAGATGCCAGGAAAGCCACATTTGGCCTGCCTGCTTGAGCTCCAGCACGCCTGGACGAGGAGATCTCCAGCTACAGGGCCCCGAATAGGCGGCCAGCCAACCTCCACTCAAAAACCTCCAATGAAGGAAAGACCGCCAAATTCCGCTGCAGTAGGGATACAAATTTCGGGCCGGGCCCTCTTGTGCTTGCCGGGCTTCTTCCCCACATGCAGGCCCTGAGCAGGAAGCAAGCCGAACCGAGATCGAGTCTGCAGATGCTCCTGAAAACTAGCGGTTCTTTGTGCAAAGCAAAGCGTGTAGCTCTTTGCACAAACATGCAAACCGCATGATTCTTTGCGCGGAATAAGGTGAAGCACTTAATTCCCTGAGCAAAGCTTGCAAGCAACGTGCGTGGAAGCAGAATTCTGCTTGAAATCTCTTCCTTACCGGCTACATAAGTTTGGGGAGCCAAGCTGAGGAAATCTGACAGATTCTGACCCCAAACTGGATTCCCCACACATCACTAGCAGACTGTGCCACTCTTGATTACCTCATACTGCCATTTAAAATATTTTTTTCCTAGTCGCATTTTAACTACATACAGTCACATTATTAATATCCACAATAATTCAATTCATAGAATCAATTATTAATTGGTCAGTTTCTCTGCCATTAAAACCTACTAGACCAGTCATTAAACTGGTGGTCCAACCACTCCATCAAACCCTCAGAAATACATCAAAAATGGACACCAAATTCTAAGAGAATCCTCTCCATGTCTTGCCCACAAAAGTGGGTGGTCAGTTTTCCCATCAACAGCACTGATCAGATTCTGTTGGGATGTTTCCTCAGAGCCCCAATCCTTGGGCATCTTTCCAAAAGGTGCCAGTATGGTTCCAGTTTGTGCAGCTCCTAAAAGTATTGTTGAGTGTTCTTTGGTTCCTCATTCTCCCCATAAAAAAGTATAGAGTTTCATTAGGAATTTTTGTTTGTTCAGTTAGCTTATTCATTTCTTCTATTACTTCTTTCCAAAAAGACTTGATTTTTGGACAAAACAACCACATATGTATGTTCAGTTGAACCCCTTAAACTGGTTTTTCCAGCAAAGTAATTGAGTAGGGGCAGGTTGGTGATTTGGTGATACACAAATGCCATCTATGGACTGTCTTTAAACCCTTTTCTTTGGCTTTAGCTGATATTGACTTATAGAGTTTTGAGAATCATATTTTTGCTCATGACTTTTCTGATATAGTAATATTAATTTTTCCCAATTCATTTTAGCTTTCATATTACTATTGTATTCATTCTTATAGATAAGAGACTGACCCTTTTTAAAAGCTAAATTCTTTGATACAATACTCTTCCAATGTAGTGAGTACTCTTATATCAGTTGTATTATGCAACTACATTGTAATGTTTTTTATTTGCATTGATTCCTATTTGGGGAGTTTTATCTTCTAATTGTTGTATTGAAATTGGCTTTCAATTTAGAAATAAGTCTCTTATCCTATAAATTCCAATTTATTTCCATAACTTAAATTGTGTATCTTTATCTTCACAGATAAATTTAGGATGATCCAAAACAGGGCATAATGGAGCCATATGGGGAGCTAAAAATCATATAATTATGCCATATTAGAACCAATTCACTAATGAATGGATTATGTTTATTTTATTTTATTTCTTTAAAAATCTGGTTAAAGAGAGAGACTACCAAGTTAGTGTCCTCTGATCCCTATGTCTGAGTCTAGTCAGGGGCATCATTTATTTTTATATGTTTAACAGCCTGTGCTATTTGAAAAGCTTCATAGTATTTTATTAAATTTGGAACTGCCAATTCACCTTTTGAAGCAGGTCTATAATTGACACTGCTTATAAATTTTAACCTTTTATAATTTCCAGATATAAACTTTTCCCCTTTCCTGCCAATATTATAGTTCTTTAACATCTAGATACAAAGATATATTTTGAAACAAAAATAAGAATGTTATATAAGCTTTCACTATTGCATGTCTGCCCAATATCAACAAATATAATTGGATCCATTAATTTTTTTTCTTTATACAATTATATATATATATATATATATATATATTCATTCTTATAATTTCTATTAATTAATTGATTAGTATTTTTTGTTATCTAGATTCCTAAACTTTTTAAACTAAAAAAGCATGTCTAAATTAGATATTATTGTTTTTCCTAAAAGGATATTTATACACAATAATATAGAGTTTTCATAATTAAGTTTTAAACCCATATACCATTTAACATTTTCTATTATTTCTTTTAGAAGCTCTATACTTTTAAATGGATTTTAAAGAAAAAGAAGTATATCATCCACATAATAATTAAATATTTTTTCTCATAGTTGCCAGGGGCTCTATGGCTAAAGGAAATATCATAGAAACATAGAAACAGAGCGAGTCAGAAGGGGCCTCCCGGGCCATCTAGTCTGACCTCCGGCACCAGCCGGCTCCGCTCACGACATGCCCACCATGTGCACGTCCAGCCTATCCTTGAGCACCCTCACCGATGGGGTCTCAACCACCTCCCGTGGAAGCCCATTCCACACCCTCGGGGTCCTAACTGTCAGGAAGTGCTTCTTGGCATATCAATTGTGATAAAGGATCACCCTGCCTTGTACCTGTACAAAGTACATTTTTTTCAGAATCCACACCATGAATTGTTATTACTGAACATGCCCCTTCGTTTAATTTTTACAAGTATAATAAATGTCTCCCCCATATTCATCATTTTTACAAGTTCAAATATGTACTTCTATTGCACATGATCAAACGCTTTATGCGCATCAATTGGAAGACTTGCCATTTCTTGTTTCTTCCATTAAGCCTTACAGAAAATATAAAACACTCAATGTATTGCATTGGACATATGCCTCCCTGGCATAAATCCATATTGATCTATATGTGAATATTATGTTATAAAAGTATTTAATCTTTGGGTTAAAAGAGATGAAAAAAAATGATCACAATTTTGCAAGGTACTTGGATGAAACACAGAAGGGACGTAGCTCATCATTTCCTGATTTTGAAATAGCTAATATTCTCACTGATTTTCAAAATGCAGGCACTTCATTTCCACCTAATCTTGAATTAGGCATTTTTAAAAGATGTGGAACAACTTGAGCCTCACATATCATATAGAAATCAGCTGCAAAACCATCAAAACCTGAGGTTTTCCATTTTAAATTTTTTAAAGTAACTGTTTGCATTCCAACAGATGTTATCAGAGAATTAAGATGTTGTTTATGTTCCTCCAAAATTGGGATAATTGATAATGATTTTTTATAACTGCATCTGGTGCTACTTCTGATTTGTATAATTGCTCATAATAATCTTTAAACGCTTTAGATATCTTTTGTTGTGAAGTTACCAATATGCCACATTTCGCCATAATAGAATTAATAGTGCTTTCAGCAGCTTTCTTTTCTAAGGGATAATTTGTATGTGTGTGAACCATCATGAGATTTTTAATGAATGACAGTATAGAAATTTTTAAAATAAATAAATAAATAAATAACAATTTGGAATTTTAGTTTTGGTGACTCCCAGCCATTTGTAGTAAAGAAAATTATATTTAAACTCTCTGACATATTGTCTGCTAGGTTTGCAGCTCAGCCTTCTAATCTTTTCGAGGTAGCATTTACACTAATATTGATATCTGTAGGATAAGGTTATAATAAGTGACTGTATTGCAACCAGGAAAAAATGCACCTGCAAAGCCTTCCACCCGCTCTCCCTTCTCCATCCTCCTTCATTCCCTCCGTCCTCCTCGCCTGACACTTGGGCAGGAGGGCAACATGCCTCTGGCTTTCAACGGGAAGCTGCCCTATTGCAGATGTTCAAAGCACAGGTTCCACCATTCAGACATAGGCTCCTGGACATCCTGTGATTCAGTTTTATTTATGTTTGGTCGCCGTGTCCTCCCTTGTGAGGCTAGGATAGCCCTGGAGGGCTTGGTCAGATGCATTCACCTGACCAGGTGCTGAGGTTTTTATGGCCCAGGCCTTGATGCTCATGCTCCGGACAGATGTGTGCTGCTATCCAAGTTGCTTAATCATTTTCTCTCTCTTGGGAAAAAGTCTAGACAGAAGGGAGGATTTGGGTTTTAAAGCCCCGGGGCCCCTCGTGTCGAAAGAAAAGGGCGGCCTGAGGGCTTGCAATGCCCGGCCAGTAGATGGAGCACCACAGATCCCTGTGTCTGATTTTAGTACCTGTAGCAGGGGAATTCTTGGGCCTCACATTCTGGCTGTCCATCTTCCCTCACTATCACTTTGCCAAGGTACCAGCCGCTGCTTCCTCCTTTGCCATCATGCCCTATTCTCACCCTCCTCACCTGCTTCAGGTTGACCGCTTCAATGATGAACTCATCAGCCTTTGGCAGGCAGGCAGGCAGGCAGGCAGGCAGGCAGGCAGGCAGGCAGGCAGGCAGAAAGAAAGAAAGAAAGAAAGAAAGAAAGAAAGAAAGAAAGAAAGAAAAGCAGAGTTAAAATGCATGACAGCAGGATCAAGACATTAAGGCTTATTTCAGACTGCTGGATATGAAGACTAGAACCTCACAGAAGGGGATTCATGTCCCCCCTTGTCCCTAATTTTGTTGTGTGGTTTTAAGCAAGTGAGCTCTCCTTAGTTGCACCATCTGTAAAATGGCAAGAATAATGGCCTGCCTCAAAGGGATGTTGTGAGGGCAAGCATTAGACAATCAAAACATGTTCGCTTTATATTCACAGAAATCAAATTGAATGAAGTTAGGACTGGGGAAAAATCCTCTGTGAATTGAAAACTAATGATTAAGGAAGGTCATTGATGAAGATCTTTAAATTAGTATTAATGATGCATGAGGAAGGACAGGCAAGGTCTACGGACTATTGCTTCATCTTACATCCTCCTTCTCCACCTGAGCACCTGGCTGGCTGGCTGGGGGTGATGGAAGCTGTAGTCCAACACTTCCGGAGGGCCTCCTGCCAGGAAAAGTCATGCCGCATCATTTAATTGACAAATGTGCCGCAGGGAGGGATAGATATTTGTATTCTGCCTTTGTAGGTACTAATCATCTGCTTTCAGCATAAATCAGTAGAGAAATGGCTTGTGAAATATTCAAGTGCAGATCTAAACTATGCAAATGGTCGTGTGTGAGGGGATCTCTCTGCACAAATGCAAAATGGATACAGATTGCCTCCAGTGAACAAGATGGTGGGCCTCTTAAACGGCAGGGTTTATTAGCACATTAGCAGTAATTGGTTCTCCATCAGAAAGCTCCACACTGGCCCATAATAAGGGAGACCGGGTCTTTTGGTTTCCCTCAGTGGTAAAGCCCACATGGAGCAAACCCAGCCACCGACTTACATCCATATCTAGCCGCTCTGTCTTTTGCCCAGCTTTAATCTGGAGCAGGTACGGATCTGCTTTGGCTGAGGCAGACTCCCACGTGTGAGGCGATCCCAAAATCCAGGCCAAAAACCAGACAAGCAATCAAAGGCCACAGTTTCTGCTCAGTAAGTGCCAAGGCACGGTTCAGATACAGTTCAGGAGAGAGGCAAGCAGGAGGCCACGGCTGGGTAGCATGGACCATCCATCGTCAAGGGATGGTAAAGCTGAAGAACATCCTTGTTTCTGCACCAGCTTGGTGGACCTTGAAGGCTTATTTTGCCAGAGCCTGTTGAGTTCGACTCCAGGCTCAGCCACAGTACTTGAGAGCTCGCCAGCCAGAGCTCTGTTCATGAAGGAACAGTTTCTCCTGAGCTGTCCCTCGAGATGATGGCCCTCCTGGGGCAGGCTCCAGCCTGCTCCTGACAGAGGTGATCTACACCAGAGGTGGACCTTTGTTGAGGGCCCAGGTTCTGCCTGATCGTCTGACATGGGTGGTAGAAAGGCATCCAGATCTGGGAGCTCTGCTTCCTCCTCCTCCTCCTCCTCCTCAGAGGAGTCCACCAGCAGAAAAATGACAGTGCAAAACCTTCAAGCAGGACCACCTCAGGTGGTGATAGGTAGAGGAATTTTGAGATCCTGTTTGTGTCTCCTTATCTCTCTAGAGCAGGGGTCTCAAACTCGCGGCCCGTGGGCCACAAGATGATATTTTGTGGCCCCCACTTGATATCAAAGTTTAGTGATAGTGCACCGGCAGCACCCAGGCCGGCCTCCGGGAGCGACGCGGGATGAGCAGCCCACCACCACCGCAGTGGAATATTTGATGCGGCCCGACTCTACTTCCAGCGGCCCCCAGGTAAGTTGAGTTTGAGACCCCTGCTCTAGAGTATAAGAAAATGCTGTAGCTGCTAGATATGGATTTAAAGTAACATCTGGTTTTGACCCATGGTTCTGTATGTCTGCGTTTGCTTATTTGAACGCAAAGATAGAAATTTTTTAAAACATGGCACCTGCTCTTTCTTTAATAATATTGGGCAATACTTGCAGAAACACATAATTCTGTTGTTCTTACAATAGGTTTATTTAAAAGCATTTTGAGCTGTTATAATAAGCAATTTATCTGTGATAAACAGCAACAAGAATACTTAGGGCTTTCGGAACACAAATGGCAGAGCATTCTGACAACAGCTTCTGTTCATGTGCAAAGCCCTGCTTCAGAGCTGGTCTGCTGGGGTGCTTCCAAGCTGGTTTCTGCTTTATAACCCACCAAAAACCAAAAAGGGGATAGCAACCTAAGTGGCGCATATAAATAACTTTAATATTCCCCTTCTTTGTGTGTCCAACAGGTTGAGAGCTGCCATGCATTCTTCTTCGGGGAATTGGGAGAAAGAGAACTCGTTTCCCCTTCTGTCTACAACTTCCTGAATTGTTCTGCTAAGGAAAGCGTGTGTTACAGTTATTCATATGCAGCTGGGGACATTCCCTGTTGTGTGTTTTTGGGGCATAAAAACTCAGACCTCTTTGTCTTTGTTATATCTTACAGCCATTGCAGAGAAGCCACATTAAACTCCTGCAAAATGCTGTACCACCTGCTTAGAGAAAACTGACTCTGAAATTTGGGGTACATGATGCTGAAAAGCTAAGCAGTGCCACCTGTTCCTTCATTTCACCCACTTCTTTGTGGCTCACTTCCTTTCCATCACATGGCTCAGGAAGCAACCTCCAACAAGGCTCTGCTCTCCATCTCTGGGACCAACAAAACGGCCACCAGCAACTGCAGGCAAACAAGGGGTAAAACCAAAAGCCGGCCGGTTCCTCAAGGAGGCCATTGATGCCTGTGTCAGAGGGGCCCTTCATCCATGGCAGCTTTTATCCTGAGCTATGCACTGTGCTCCATGGTGATGAACCTATCTGGGGGTGGACCTGAGTTCCATGGGTAGCTCTTATAAAGCTCCCACTGCCCCAGGGCTCACCAGCCTCATGTGCTACCACCTAGGTTCTGCAGCAACAAAAGGAGTTTGTATCAGCATATCGGCACTGTGTCAGGAAGACAACGGCTTGGCTGCAGTGCAGCTTCCCATTGCAGCTCGGGGGGGGGGGGGTTAGAAGCTGCAATTGGCCCCAAAGAAGGCTGCTAGATTGCCAACTCAGATGGGATGGTGTGAGCATCTTATACCTGTGCTTAGCTCACTGCACTGGCTCCCGGGCCCTTTCCAGCTGCACTGAAAACCCTACATGGCTTGAGAACAGGTTCCATGACTGGTCCCCTCCTCCCAGCTCAGCCTCTCTGCAAATACTGATGCCTCTGGGACCACCAGACCCATGGGAGCGCCCCGCCTCTCTCTCTGCCTTTCTCCGCAGCTAGTTCGCCGCCGCGTATGTTCCCCCAGCCACACAGACGCACTCTGACTTACGCTGCCCTTCTCAAACTTATTGACGGTGTTCACGCTGTTCTGTAGGACGCGGTCCCCCGTGTCTCCCTGTTCCCCGATGAGACAAGCAAAGACATTGGCATCTGTCCCACTTCCACTCACTGTCCCTGTGTAGACCGTCACCCGGTACTTAATCACTGCAAAAGAACAGATTAATAAAATGAAATAAAAGTGCCGCCATGGAGCTGCATGGCGTTTGCCCACATGGCAGAGGGCGGTCCCCTGGCCGTTTCTCGGCTCACGATTCCCATAGGCAATTCTACAGCTGCGTGCTTGTTTTTTATGCTTCTAGCACTCCATATTCGGTTGCCTTTCCAGAAACATAAAACCTTCCACAGACCCGGAGCAACACTAAAGCATCGTGTTGTTGAGCGCCAAGCACACCTCATAAAAAGCATGCGGGTTTTGCCCACCTGCTGCTACTTCTGTTTGGCAAAACGCTGGTAACGCCCACAACCCCGTTGTGCCATCCATGCGGTGGGAGCCCAAATGTGGATTCTATTCCAGCAGCCCTCTGCCCATGCTCTGTGTTCTATGCTCAGGGGTGAACGTACATGAAACGAACACAATAATAGTTCAGTAAAAGTGCACCATTCCATTCAAACTGGAGCTGCTTTAGTGGCAGGAGGAAAGGGAGAGGAACTGAAATGATTTTTCTCCTCTTACACTATCATTATGTAGATGTAATCCTGGCTATTTGAAAACCATGTTTAGGAGCAAAACTTGAGTTCACGTGCTTTTTCTCTCCCTCCTCACCTGTCCAACAAAAATTCCCCTTTCCCATCCCTTACAGCAATGCCAGCTGCAGGGAATGGGACAGCCTAGACTGAGGCCCATCACCTTGCATTCCCACAACGTGCGGATCCTCCAGTTGCAAGGCTTGCAAACTCAGCCTGAGCGGGAACTCAGGTCACCTGGTCACAGGGCAAGAGAAGAAAAGGAGTGGCGGGAATTGGCGCCGGGGAGGGAAAGAGGAAGTGGGAGGCCCTTGTGCTGGTCCCTGGTTGCCGAGTGCTGGTTGCCGAGATCCACCGTTGGGCCAAGAGGTTGCGCTCATAAAGGGGTGGCCCGAGCGCTGCGGCACTCGCTCCCGATGGCCTCCTGCGCTCGGCAAACAGCACCCAGCCAGGGATGTGCTCAGCCCCTCGTAGCCAACCACTTCACACGCGGATTAAAAATAAACTTCATCAAAGGTTTGTTGACATTTTAATCATAGCATTTGCAATTCTAATCGTCCCTGTAATGTCTCGGGAACTGCTCTTCTCTGCATACTGATCAATGAGCAGGTTGGGGCTGCGGGGTGGGGGGGTCGGTCTCTCTCGTCCCAAATCCGTGTCAGCTCCATGCCTCCTGGAAGCGGTGCCAGATCAGCAACACACACGGGTGTGAGGTTACCACTCTTAGACAGCTCAGCTGTGTAGTCCACGGAGGGCTGATCCGTGCTTGGCCCGACCTCGGCCCCCAGTGTTCGCTGGTCCAAGTGAGAGCACACCCCTGCCTGGGAACACAGATCAGGGAGGTGCACGCGGGTTCCGAGGGGAAGGGCTGGAGAAGCAAACCCTGCGATAAAAGGACGTTGTGAGCAAACTGCGGGAGGTGGTACAGATAATGCCGACAGGCAGCATGGGGAGGTGAAAGAGTGGAACAGTCCATCTTCTGGCCCAAGCCCCCTTACAAGACAGTCAGGGCTATGTGTGTTTCAAATGTTTCTAACAGCAGAGTCTCCATGTGCAGAGCAATAAATGTGCGAAGAATTCAGTATTGTAAGACTTTTCACTTTCAAAAAAGATGCCAGTTTTTCTCCTGATTGGAGGCAGATATAGGCCTGGTAAAGTGCCTGGATCAAGCACAGAATGGGACCTGCTCCAAATGGAATGGATGAAACAGTTGAAGCCTCTTCGGGGAGGGTGTTCAAGGATAGGCTGGACATGCGCATAGTAAGGCACGTCATGAGCAGATCCAGCTGGAGCGGGGGGTCAGACTAGATGGCCCGGGAGACCCCTTCTGACTCGCTCTGTTTCTTTTTCTAAATCTAGCCTCCTTCACTGTTTCTACACCATCTCGATGGACAGCAGGCAGCTCAAGAAACATCCTTTTTGGAATGAAGGCAGGACAAGATTAACTACAAGGATACCCATAATGAGTTAATTATGACATTTGCAACCCAGCCCTTCTTGCAGGGACCCATGATAGCAAGAAGGTGTCACCCAGGAGTGCAGAAACTCAGGCCCGGATACCCAAAGTAACCTAGGTGGGGGGCAAATATGGACATTGCCCCCAGAAAACCCACCTCTATTTCTCCAAGCGCACCTTGGTGGCTTCCCCGCTTTGTGCGGTTCCCCCTCTAAGAACGCCATTTCTCAGGCTTAGTTATTGGGAGCCAGAACTTGCCCAGCTCGGATTCTTGGCATTTTGGATTGCAGTCCTTTTGCCTTCAGCTCCACACATCCAGCGCTTCCCATGAAATGGGATTCATCCCTCAAGCTCAGCACCATCACTGGATGTCTGATAAAAGCCAGTGCAGAGCTGCTCTGAGAATCATCCTACCACAGGTGCCTGCAAATGCATCCGTGCCAGTAAAGCAGAGCAGAGCAGAGCAGAGCAGAGCATGCAAGGGCCCCTGTTCCCCTGCCTGTCTAGGAGAACTGCTTCCAGTTTGCAGGCTGGGCTCCATTTCGGAGAAACCCCCGTGAGCATCGTCCCAAAGGCAGGCAGGACTGAAAGCAGAAGGGAGTAAGGCAAAGGCAGTGAGGCCGAAATGCCGGCATATTTTAACTTTCTAAATGTTAGAATAGGGAAAAGCTGCAGCAAAGCCAGGGGATAACCAGACAGTTGGTGGCTGGAGAACGGGGGTGGGAGCAGGGGAAGGAGGAAAGCCGAGTTGGAGCAAGTGGAATGCTAGACTGGGACCCCCAAAGGGGCAGACGTGGGCCCCAGGTTGAGGTGGTGCACGCCTGCTCTCGGCAAGAACTTGCTGTTCATTGCTATAGAATCCTCTTTCTTCTTACCTGGTTCCACTTCGGTGACCAGGGGGCCTTCAGCAGTGAGTTCCCGCACAATCTCGTTATCATCTTCATTGATATCCAGCCAACGGCCACAGTTGAACGTGTACTTCTCTTTGGTCAGGGTTTTCAAAAGAGTCACCTTTCATCAAACCAAAATGGCACCAGAATTCACAAAGTTAAAAGTGAATGAGAGAGGCTGGGGGGAGGGGGGAGGCGGATGAGGAGGCCAAACACAGGGCAAGTTACCAAACAAGTGTAGGCTCAGTTAGATCACCAGGGGAAAATGATAGCGACTGGGTTAGATCACAAGGGTGGATCACAAGAGGCTAAATCCCCTGGCTGGGCCACCAGCAGAGAAAAATTGTTGGTCAAAATGGTATTTACTTCTATTTCCTCTCCTCGGTTAACTGGACTTTCAACTAAATATGCTTTCAACATCCTTGTTTTCAAGAAGAGCCAGGGTGTTCCAGAGGAAACAACACATGCCATAAATCTATTTTAGCATCATTAATAGCAGAGCTGCAGGATATGTCTGGCCCGGGGATCAAATCCAGCCTCTAGGGAGTCCTCAAGTGGCCACCTCTAGGGTTATGTGAGGAAGCCACCTAGGGGTGGGGATCCATCAGGTTTCCTGGACTCCTGCGCTCCGTGGATCCCAGTCTGCTTTGCAGAACCCAAGTTCCTGGCAAGCACAGGTATGTGAGGGGGTGTCACATGGAGGTGGGTCGAGACCTGTTCTCCCCTGCAGAGGAAGGCAGGATGCGCTCCAACGGAGCCAAGCTCAGGGAACCCAGGTTCACTTTGGATGCCAGGAAGCACTTCCTGACAGTTGGGACCCTGAGGGTGTGGAATGGGCTTCCACGAGAGGTGGTTGAGGCCCCATCAGTGCGGGTGTTCAAGGATAGGCTGGACGTGCACATGGTGGGCATGTTGTGAGCAGAGCTGGCTGGAGCCAGGGGTCAGACTAGATGGCCTGGGAGGCCCCTTCTGGCTCGCTCTGTTTCTATGTTTCTATATCCTTCAGCTGCCCTTGGGTTGCTGCACTTGGTGCGAAAGATTGCCAGTTGCACAATGGGGGATTCGTGAGTATTTGTGGACTTCCTCTCAGCTCAGCTTGCTTTACAGGACTGGAGCTTGCACGAGAAGAGAGATGTGGATGGTGGAGGGAGCGATTCTGATCAGGCTCATCCCAACCCTGGCCACATCCCCTTTCCTTGGTCCCAATCCTTTCCCACTATTGGAACACAGTCCCCAAATGCTTCTCCAAAACCAAATCAGCCCTTGAACTGAGAGCGGTCCAACACATTGGATTACACTGAGAATGCCTAAGCCAATCTAGCCACCTTCCAGATGGGTTGGACTGGGACATGCTGGCTGGGACTGATAACTTTGGCATTAAAGTCCAAAACATCTGGAGAGCAACATGTTGAGGGAGGCTGATTTAAGCAATCACAGACACCTGGAACCCCAAAGAAAGGGTTAGGGTTAGGGTTGAAGTAGCTTGAGGATTGGGGGGGTGGGGGGAATGCAGGCTACCCTGCCCTGTTTCTGCTCCTGACTCTCCCCTCCAAAGTTGTGTTCCTTGGAAGAACAGACTGTTGCAATTTTGCTGCGGGCATTTACCTTTGTAGCATGGCCCTGTGAGGTTTAAATAACAACCCGAAGTATTCATCAGCTGCATCAGCGCTGGAATAAATGACTGGAATTTTGAAATAAGCAATGTCATTCTTCCACTTAAAGTATAATTTTGAATACAAATCTATCATGCGCAAAACCACATCAGCCACTATTCTGTCTAAAATAGCACACAGCAAGGTGGTCCAAACATAAATCAAATATTAGTGGCAAAAAGTGGAAAAAATATTTGGTACTTCTCCTAAGTAAAAAAAAAAAAATCTGGGAAAAGAGCATTGGTCAGAATTCCAGCTCTTGGGATTGAGAATAAAAGACCAACATTGTTCATGTATTAAAATCAATCCTAATGAATTTTGTCAAAGGCCTTTTTAGCAACCAAAGAAGCAATAGCAGAATGTTTTTAAATAAAGAATGTGGGGAAAAAACAGAACTGACAGATGTATCCATCCAGGGCTAGGCTTTAAGAGCGCTGGGTTTGAATCCCTGTGTTTTCAACAGAAAATGGGATTGCCACCTCCCCGCTCAGGGATGTGTGAGGAATCCACCCATTGGATTCCCTGGTTCGGCTTCCCGGACGCTGGTCCACTTGCAGCGGCCCCAAGCGCAAGTTCCTAGAGAAGGCTCCCAGCATCTCTTCTCTGCAAATGAGGCTCATGCATTGCACAAGCAGTGCACCTCTTCCATGCCGGGGGGAGCCACCACTGGCTGCCCACGCAGGGAAGAAGGTTGGTCACCCGGAAAGGGGCTTGGCACACCTGCTCACTGTGCCCCTGCTCTGCTCCCAGCACCAGCCAGTCGGGAAGACAGTGGGCTGCCAGGAAGAGCACCTGGCCTGCCCGCTCACAGTGCCCAGTGCTGCCCCTAGTGGGAAAGCAGGGAATGGCACCCGGCCTGCCCACTTAGAGCACCCCGTTCTGCATCCTGCAGCTGCTCTCTGGGAGACTGCACCTGATAGGGAAGGCTGCTGCTTATGGGCCCACGAGCACGCGCAGAGTTCCTCCTGGCTCAGCTCGCTTGGCAGGGCTGGGATGTGCACGCGAGGAAGTCAAGGGATGCTGGAGGGACAGATCCCAAAGGGGTTCGCCCTCAACCCCTGGCAGGCTCCTCCTTTTGGAAAGCTCCGTATTTGCCACCCACCCACTAAGATCAGCGCAGGAGGCCCTTCTGCAAGAGTTGCTCCTCAGGGAGGCAAGACGGGTGGCAACCAGGTGAAGGGCTGCTGCTCCCCATCTTTGGAACTCCCCCCCCCCCCCCGGGGAAATTCACCTGGAGCCATCTTTATTTTCCTTTGGACACCAGGCAAAAACATACCTTAAAAAAAAAAAAA
The DNA here is from genome assembly GCA_023646645.1 of Varanus salvator macromaculatus. Lineage (NCBI taxonomy): Eukaryota > Metazoa > Chordata > Lepidosauria > Squamata > Varanidae > Varanus > Varanus salvator. The sequence continues at coordinate 5,752,698 of JAIXND010000762.1, forward strand.
AACTTAGCCCTATGAATGCTGGTAGTATTTTTATATTATTGTTTATTATTGATGTTTTAATTATCTATTGCTTTTAAGAGTTTTTAATATATTGTTATTTATATATGTGTTTAATGTGTTGCTTCACTATGTTTAATATGGAGTTGTAAGCTGCTTAGGAAAGCATTTCAGCAGCTCATAGGTGGCATATAAATACGTACATAAATAAATACATGTTGTTGTTAGTCGTGAAGTCGCATCCGACCCATCGCGACCCCATGGACAACATTCCTCCAGGCCT